>JAPDVU010000006.1:57221436-57866436 GCA_026230045.1 Corynorhinus townsendii | reverse complement strand
GGCATCAGCAGCAAAGAAGTCAGGCTTAATTTCACCCAGTTAAGTGCTGTTGGTGACTGTTCAGTGTAGTTGTTTTGAAAGGTTGCAAACTTGGGTTCTTAATTTCTTATTTAAACTATGTTTGGAAAGAGCAACTGAAATAGGGTAGCATCTAAAGTCAATAATCAGCCATCCCTAGTATTGTTGTTGTTAAAACATTCAATTTCATACAAAATCCAGACGTGCTTTTGCCTAAATGTCATTAAAATGTTGTTACTGCATATTGAGGCAAATCTCTTCATAACTTTTTTGTATCAGTAATAAGAAAGTATTGAGTAACATGGATACAGGATTTTTAAGGTTTTAAGCTTTGCTTCAGCCCTCTGATTCCAGAGCTCGTGCACATGGTAAAACTGATGGAAATCTCAATTTGTCCGCCTTTCCCATTGGAAAATCTAGTAAATAGTAAAAGGACCACAAGACGGGCATTTCAGCATGTGGCCTGGATCACCTCTGAACTGGATGTCCAGACCATTAACAGCCAAGAAGACAGACAGAGTGTTCCTTTTAAATAATTGTCTGCATATTCTCCCTCTCATTGGTACATAAATTTGCATGTATAGATTCATGTTTCAGATTTCATGTTTAAAGTTATACCGTTTTCCACCTTTGCCATTTCTGACATTCATGTTAATGCATCTCAGTATTAGGAAGTCAGTTTTCCTTGTGAACAAACGCTATTCAGACCTAATACAAATGAGAGAATTCTGAGCGGCCAGGCCCTGTCTCACGTTTCTGCCCATTGAGGTGGTCTTGAATGCGGCCTTGACTGAATTTGTGAAATTTTCTTACTTACGTGTAAATGTTTATCGCCAGATACTCTGTAGAACTGGTCCCTAGGAGACTTACTGTGGTAATACCAGTGTGGGAAGTTCTATGTACTGACAGTACTAAGCGGTGGAGATGGACAGGCGGCCACCCACTAAATACTGCCCACTCTGAACCAGACCCACTGCCTCGTATATGCCTAAACATTCTGGTAACTTGTATTTTCCTTTTTGTTTCTCCATTTCACTTAATGATTTTCTATGTATTGTTGCAGACATCTCAACAGTGAGCATGCGCTGGACGATAGAAGTACAGCTCAATGTAGAGTACAAATGCAGGTTGTTCAGCAGTTAGAGCTACAGGTAAAACCCAATTTCCTTTTCCTATTACCTCAGTGTTCCTCAGACTCCAAACTTCACTAGTGCTCTGCAATGAGTCCCTGTCACTCGTTATCGAATGGAAGGTACAGAACTTGTTGTATTTGATTGATTTGATGTTTCACTCTTTGGGAAAGTCCTGCCTCAGTTCACTCTTTGGAGTTCTGTGCGTTTGTGTGCCCACAGCCACCTCTCACCCCTGTCAGCGCCCCGTCTATCTCCCTCCCTTCCTCCTTCCCTCCCTTCTTTCTCTCTTCACCTTTAATTCGCTGGTTAACTGCTGTTAGTTAAGTGCCTTAAGTTGCTAATATTATTAACCTGGAGTTGGGGGGTGTGTGGGGGGGAGAAGCCAGGAAGAGAGGCTGAGAGAGAACCGATGTAAATGAAGAGAGAGAGCAAGCCAATGTGAGCAAGACTGGGCCAGTGAGTGCACCTGCAGGCCATCCTCAGGCCTCACACACAGACTTACCCTTTCTGTCCACAACAGAGGACAACCCAGAGTTCCTGGCACACGTTTTACATGCACACGGACGGACAGACACACACACATAGAGGTGAAATCTTTGTACTTGGAAATCCTTGGGTCATATTGAAGGTACTTTATGACTAGAGAAAATAAACTTCTGCCAGTTGTCCTGTGGGTCCCAGCTGTGAGGAATGGAGGGGGCATTTTTAGCGTGCGCTCCACTCCCTGACATAACTTGTTTGTGCACTACAATGTTTTATCAGTAACTCCATTCTTGGTGTAATTAATAGAAAATTCATTTCTGAAAGTAAAAATTGGGTCAGAAATGGAGATTATTAAAATGTGCAATTGCAAAGGCCTGACCCTGCAAACCTCATTTGTGCAGCCGCGTTGCAAAGGCGTTAGAGCCGGGGCCTGGCCTCCCTCCTGGTTAGTGCACAGAGGTGAGCCCACTCCGGGAAATTAAAACAATGTTGTACATTATATTGTTACTAGCCGTCGGAAAGGCTATTTTATATGCGAGACAGCAATGCTGAGATATATGGAGAGCCCTAGGCTAAGTACAGAAGATAATTACATTTGGAATTTTACTGAGTTAAGTCATTTATAGCTTCAAACAGTTGCAGGGAAAAATCAGCCAAAACACACTTAAACTTTTTGTTGTGATTTTTCAGGATAGAAGAGATTTTTAAAAATTAGTTATCATCTTATTTGACAAATTAAACTTTTTAAAGTAAGATTGTCTCAAAAGTTATTTTCTTCAGCTAGTTAATATTTTTCTATTCAGACAAATAATATGAACTTATAGAAGAGTAGGATATTTATACAGGCAAAAGGCACATCATAAAATCCCCAGGTTTTTAGGTAAATCTTTGGAAACATCTTTAAATTTAGCAAGTTTTTGTGGAAGGTAAAAAGCAATGTATTTATCTCACCCCAAAGTTCACTTATATTGAAATGTAGTAAGCCCTTAAAAAATTGGATTCAGCCTGAGTTTACATGTGTTGCTGGTAGTGTTTATAAAGTGATACAAGTTCCTGCATTTGTTTATTTAATTGATAAAATTAAATTCTTAATGATCAGCTAGAATAAATTATCTACCAGAGTTGTTGTCATGGTTGCTCTGGTAGGCATTCCGGACTGCACATTCGAACGTGGGACCCTTGTTACTCACTCAGGAACTGGTTACCTGTTTTATTTATTATTCCTCACTTTCCACAAAGAGCAGGCAGGAGAAAAAGAGGAGCTACAACATTAATAAGTGAAGTGGTTATCTTCTAGCAGCTTTATGATGGCTTTTTTGTGGGTGTGTCCCAAATAGTGTGGCAGATGACTATGACCTTCCTGACAATACTTTTGCTTGAGAGTCTGCTTTGATGAAAGAGGGCTGTCCCTCCTGAAGGGTGGAGAGAGTTGTGAGTGTGGAAATAGTGCTCGTCCAAAGCAGGGTTGATGACTACACACCATGGACCAAATCCCATGAGAAAAGAAAGCGTTTTACATTTTGAATCATTATGGAAAGCAAAAAAAGACTAAACTACATGAAATTCAAATTTCACTGTCCACCTATAAGGTTCTGTTGGAACACGGCCACACCCTTCATTTATAAATTCTCTGTGGCTGCTCTTGGGCCACGGAAACTGGGTAATTGTGACCATGATGCACTTCGGCAGAACATACCCACCATCTGGCTGGCCCTGGCAGAAGTGTGCCAGGTAATCCCTTGTCAAGAGGGGCAGCAAAAGACAGTTTCATTACATCGTTAGCAACTTGTTCCTTTATTTTCCAGGCTACCAGTCCACTTACCTCTTACCTCTTCCTTCTTTGCCTTGGTGTATGAAATTTGTCTAGTCACCACACAGGTCAGGCTTCTTCAGTAGCAGCTTCACATAAGTACTGCTGACCTTTATCTGTTACGGAAAGCAGGCTGAGGGACATTTTCAGTCATTCATCTATTCATCTATTCATGCATTTAGCAAACATTCCCTGTGCCTGTAACAGCAGGAACCTTGTTGGAGCCTGTGAGGAGGACGGAGTAAGAGAGGACTTCCCTCCTGGTTCTTACAGTCTAGAAGAAAATACACTGAGTAAATAACTTTCCATTGGCTTGTCCATCTGTTGGGCAGTGCCAGTGAACACCAATTGGTCCTTGAAACACCAGGAACAAGTTGAAAAGGGAGTTTCAGTGCTAGGCAGGGCCCAAACCCAAACAGATTTTATCTGTTATCCAATCGGATGAGATACACCAGAAAAATGTCAACAGCTTGTAGTACTTAATGAACCCTGTCCTGAGACAGAGTTAAGAGGAGCCCTTCTCGGGGTGAGACGGAGGGTCTGGGTTGCAGAGCTGGTCCATTGGGGAGAGCTTGCAGCAGGCACAGTCATGCTCACAGCGGGTCTCCTTCAGCCTCTGTTCTATGGAGCACAGCTTCTCCACGTTTCCGCTGTCCCGTTTGCCATTTCATGCGCCCATGTCTGGAGACGTGCTTTCTAAGGAATGGATTACCAGAGCCCGTGTAACCTCAGTGTTCTGGTGGTTCCGCAGCCTTCCTCCAGCCCATTCTCTCAGCAGCCCAGGTCCCCTTATGTGGGAGTACGCCCTGGATAGAGCTGACCCCAGAGCTTCTCTTTCCCTTAAAGAGGGCATTACCCAGTCCTAGACCTACTGGAACCTTCCAGGATCTCAAAGTATATTACATAACTACCACTTATTAACTTGAATTTGGAAATCATTTGCACCACTGAGCCCTAATCCAGGTTTGAACAATTGCCCAAGGACGAGCGCCACTTATAGCAGGAGAAGTCTGCCCCAGGCCCCTGACTTGCTGGCGTTTACACCTGGGAGAGGTCACACATGCCCCCACTATAAAAACAAACCCACGGAGCCCAGCAGGCATGGCTCAGTGGTTGAGCATCGACCTATGAACCAGGAGGTCACGGTTCAATTCCCGGTCAGGGCACATGCTCGGGTTGCAGGTGTGATTTCCAGTGCAGGGCGTGCAGGAGGCAGATGATCAGTGATTCTCTCTCATCGTTGATATTTCTGTCTCTCTCCCTCCCCCTCTGAAATCAATAAAAATATATTAAAAAACAAACAAAAACCGAGCTAAATTAGTCTTAGAGTAGAAATCAGCAGAGGTTCCTCCTGTGGGCCCTACAGATAGGTCCTGGTGAAGGATTTCCTGGGGGAATGTGGGAGGGCAGTCCGTGGGTGCCACGCGTGACCACAGCTGGTGAAGGCCATGGCCACGTGGGTGTATCCTGTAGAGTGTCCAACCGCGGGAACCTAAACCACAGACACCGCAACTTGGACCCGGCACGGAGGCCCTCATATCTCTCACCTATAATCAGACTTCCCTAAAGAATCCGGGGCAGTGTTTTTTTAATCACCATGTTTAGCCTTAGCAGGGGTGGGGAACGTCCAGCCCATGGGCCGTATCAGGCCTAGAAAACCATTTGATCTGGCCCTTCCAAGGCATTAGAGGTGAGTTAATTACATGTTTGACCAAATAGAGCAGGCTAGTTTTTAAGTTGATAATTTTGTATAGCTGGCAAATACTGTTATAAATGTCCAGACGGCCCTTGGCAGAAAAAAGGTTCCCACCCCTGCCTTGGGCGACAGAGGCTGCCGTGTTTCCATTGTGGTGCCGTCTGGGCACCACACACCTGCATCATGGAAATGTGGTGGATTCTCTGGTGGGAGTTCAGGCCACAAGGGGAAGCTGAGATGATCGGCAGGCCTGCTGTGGGCCTGTCTAGTCCTGTGGTGTGAGAGATGCATCTGCAGTATCACTGTGTTGGGAGATATCGGAGTATAGAACGCATGCTTCCTTAGCAGTGGGTGCCGGAAGGTAGGTCAATTCCGTTCTCATGGTACACCTGGGCTCTTCCCACTGAGCGGGAAGAGGGTCAGAAAGACATCGTAGTGAGTATTCAGAGTCCTTTTGAATATTTCTTACTGCATCCCATTGTTGCAGAGACTGCTGTAAGTTTTCGACATTTTGTCGGGACTGGCTGAAGGGAGGATGAACCTGGCTGCTCCCTGGGAGCCCAGCAGCATAACGGAGCAGTTGTGTGCGGTCCGTGCCCTGCACACTTCAGCACGTGGCACCGGGCAGACCGGCACCAGAGCAATCATTTGGGTCCAGGACGTGGCTTTTTGAAGTTAGGGAATGCATGTCCAGGTTTCTTCTGTTAGATGTTCTCTGGTGAGAGCTGCTTCGGGGTGATGTGCGGTCATAGTGAGTTAGAACTGGAGAGGAGCGTGGGCATGTTTATGTAGGTCTGAAATGTGCAGCACCTCCGACCAAGACGGGGCAGAGACAGAGGGGCTGGACATTAGTAGAGAGAAGGCTTGCCCACGCAAATGCCACGTAGTGTGCCAGGACTGTAAAGAAGCCCTCGGACCTGCCTCCGTACCTGAGCACCTACTATCTACCAGACTTGGGCCCAGGGATTTAAATTCATATCAGTCCAGTTGCCTGGGTTCACTCATGCTTATTAGGACTTCTCGCAACCATCAAACTGTGGGTGAGATATCATAAGAGGTATCTCAGTGGTCAGAACAGAATTCCTTTTGGAAAAAGGGAAAACCATTCAATTTAATAGACAAAAAGAAAAAAAAGTCCCTGACAGACTTACCACTCAGAAAGCTGACATTCATATTGTACATACATTTTTCTGGTCATAAATACTGTCCTGGTTTTATTCTGTTCTGTGACCACATGACCTTGCTCAGTTGTCAGCATAGTCTCGCTTATGGATGAAGATGGTTTTGAATCAAAGAAAAAAAAGCCTTGGAGCCTGGGCATTTTCATTCTGTCCACGACTCAGCATGTGCCGGGACAGAGCGGGCCGGGCTTCTGTGGCCCCTCAGCCAATAGGCCTGAGAGTGAATGTTGAGAGCAGCTAAGGGAAAGGAGCCAGCCCCTGGGACTGACCTTCCTGGCCCCAGCGGGCGTGGGGAGGTTGTGTACTTTTATTCTTTCATAGTTTGATTCCATTTAGTCGCTATTTGTCAGGTCCCAGTTGTCGTCACAGCACTGGACGGAAAAGTAAGGTGCGACTTGGTGGGGAGGGCAGAACCAGACGGTTTCGGGGGGCACTGGGAAGGTGACATGGAAGGGCAGTGGCAAGGACGTTCCAGGCCAAGGAAGCCACATAGGGTTTAGCCTGATTGTAGGGCGAGGAAGGAGGAGAGTGGAACATGTATTGTTCTTTGTTGTCAGTAGAAAGTAGGGTGATAAACTGCAGTTTGCTTGCCTAGAACTAGAGGATTCCTCCTGGTTTTTCATTTTCAAAACGGGGGGCATCCTGGGCAGACAGGAGTGCTTGGTTGCCCCGGGGTCCACATGGATCCATGGGCTATGGGAGAGACTTACGAACGCTTCATGTTCTCTTGTCATTACTTCTCGGAGGGACCTGAGAACCATGGGGAGGATGTTGTTGAGCTCCTGCTATACGCCAAGGCACTGTTCTCAGTGACTCCACCCTCAATTCACTGGCTCCTACCGTTTCCTCGATTCTAAGAGTCATTTTAAAAAGGAAAAAACTAACATTTGGAAACCAGTATGTGCCTCACACTTAATGAGCATGTTTAATGTAAATTTGTTACTGCTTGAGAAGATACCACTGAAAGGATGGTGATCTTGACAATAATCGGCCTCTTAGAGTCAGAGACCTCGTTTTCAGTCATCCCCTGCCCCACACTTTGCAGGTTTAGGAGGTCTCTAAATTGCTTGCAGCCATGGGCACACAGTGGCTCGCAGGATTCTAGCCGGCTTGGCAGCACTGGGTTTCCCCAGGGCAGTCCGGCCCCTGGGGTTCTGTGCACCCCCCAGAGTTATCCATCACTGTGGTGAAAACTTGGCCTCCTGGGGCATCTGCAGCAGGGTGGTGGGGCTCTGAGAGGGTGCCCGCAGGGAGAAGCGGCATCGGTTCCGGTACTGTAGCAGCGGGAGGCGGCAGCCCAGCACCCATCCTGAGTAGGGCTGCCCTACTGTTATCAGGGCTGTTGGTGATCACATAGCCTCCCCGGCTTTCACCCGTCTTATCTGAGCAGGGCCCTGTGTGTTTCCTGTCTCCCCCGGGCGAGGCAGTGACTTGGCCCCCGGGAGGTCCCAAAGGCTCCGATGGGGGGTGGGGGACCTGGGGCACCGCAGCTCCAATGGCCACTGCTCTGGGGCGAGCCCAGGGCGTAGGCTCTGGTTTCTCACTCTGTGTCCCTCTGAATGGAGGCCCTTCTGGTCACTCGACTGTGCCTCCTAAGGGGCAGGGCGGGCGGGGCCGCGGGGGCATCTGAGCAGAGATTGTCTGCAGCCAGGGCCCAGGGAGACTCCTGCTGAGGGGCCCGTGGGGCCAAGACGTCTTCCTGAAGCCTCCACTGCCAGGTCGGGAGGCAGGCGAGTGACCACAGTTGGATAAAGGGGTTGGAATCCGTAGGAAAGAAATACTGGAGTGGTAGAAGTTTCATTTCCACCCTCCCAGCCAGGGCTGCTCCTCCTCCAGCCTCTTTTCTGGCCAGTCCTCTGCCTGCGCCAGCCTGCCCATGCCTCTGTCCCTCTGGGGAGGGCCCTTCCAAGGTCATGTGGGACCCCAGTCGTTGAATGAGGTCAGTTGCATGGGAAGAGCACAGCCTGGCCGCCCCTCCCGTGGGGGCGCATGGGATGGGGCAGTCCGTGTTCCCAGTCAGTGTCCTGGGATGTCCTGAGGTCAGACCCCACCTCAGACAACCAGGATTCTATCTTATGTTTGCTCATTCTCGGCTCCATGCCCTCAGGTAAGGTCAACCAGAGGGTCTCAGGTCCCCACCTATAAAGTCGGGAACAGACAGGACGTGGAATCGCCCCTGGCCCTGCTTTTGTGGTGTTTAATGAGTCACTGGCTCCTTCATCTCGTCTGTCCTCAAGAAGTCTAGTGTGTTTAGACACCCAGAGTCCTTCCTTTATTTCAGAAGAATTTTTTCTCATCAGTGAGAACCACCAAATCGGGCTTAAGATGATTCATCCTCCTGACAGTGTATAAAGTGATTGTGTGAAATGAGCCCCAAACCATGGTCCCTTTTCTCTGCTGAGAGAGTCATCTCGTGGGTGTTTGTCTTGGAGGACGAGGCTGGAGCTGCTGGCCTCAGGCCCCTCCGTGCCCTGAGGCCCGTGTTCAGTGCACAGCAGGGCTGACTGGGGTAACAGGAGAGGGATGACCTGTCTCAGCTGAGGGAAAGCACTGCTGGGCTGAGGCGAGGGTCCAGTGACAACAGGACAGAAATCCATAAGATAGGGGCTTCGTCTTTCCCGTGCTTTGTTCCATTTTTTTTTAAACCATCAAAATTCTCTTCCCAGTGAACCCAGATGCAGATTCCACTGAACCCATTATGTGATCCAGATTTCAAACACGCATTCAGCCAGGAGAAGTTCACAGAGACTTCACTGATTCAACTTCCCTTTAAAAAACAAAAATATTTTTTGAGCATCATGAAGCACTAGGCTCTATGCTGGGCTTATGAGCAAGAGTTTCCCTACACCTGGACGCAGCCCTGCAAAGTTCAGAGTTTATGGTTCCGGACTTACAGGGAGAACTAAACACAGAGATTCCATGCTGTGCCCAGAGTGCAAACCTTCCCCTCCCGCTCAGCTCTCAGGCTGTGCAAGTGGTGACCAAACGGCGGATGTACAGGACTCAGCACGTGCCAGCCTCGCCGACCCCCAGGGAAGCTTCCGGACAGTCATTCTCTTTGGATATCACGGCATGCATTTTTTTAAATTTGCCAACCAGATTTTTTAGTTGACCTTTGGACTGAACTTCTCATCCTCCTTTTCTTTGCCTTTCCTGGGACTCAGTATAAGGGAATGCTGGAATATGCTTGCTAATATTAAATGCTTGTATTCTCATAATAATTAAAGGATGCCATGAAAATTGATGGGATGGTGAGCTCATGCAATGATGGTATAAAAAGTAATAAAGAATCTGAAAGCTTTTTGAAGGACCAGTGAGTGTTATAAATGTAAGACTGTAGAGAGAGGGTGTGGTTTCAATAGGTGTGAGTGTTTAGCCTTTTTATCTAAACAAAAGGCAAATTCTGCCAGGTTTTCTTTAACTGTTAAAATACTTTGTGTTAGAGCTAGACTTGTTGATAAAAATTCAAAGCTCATTTAAGAATATATTACATGCTAGTTTGCACTAATTAAACAAAAACAAAACCCTGGATTTTTGCCTTTTTCTGTAACCTTAGCCATCATTTATAGGTGGAGTTGAGGTTGGTTGAGGCAAAATCAGGAACCTAGATAATTCTCAAAATGGATAATGAAGTCTAAGTAATATTCTTGTGGAAAACTAAAACGTTCCCTATGGCATGACCTCCAGGGTTCTGGGTGTGGCTGTGTGTGCAAGACTAGGTGTGTGTTTGTGGTCTAGCCAGTGCAAGGTCAGCCTGGTAGATGTTTCCATGGAATATAGAAAGACCTAACAGGTGATTCCTTTGCATGCTGAGAATTTGGATTTCTTTCCTCTTTGGTCTTTGTAATTAATATGTCAACAGTGTTTACCCCCAAATTAAGTCACAGTTAATATTCATCAGACTCCAGCATCATCACTTGCACCCTTTAATTTGTAGCATTCACTATGACACACTACTTGTTTTTCCTTCTGCCCATTATAATTTTAAAACAAAACATTTTTTAAAAATTAAGAATGTTTAACTTTTAACATCTAAAAATTTAGAATACTCACATAAAAACACACACACAAAGAACTGTAGAAAAATGCCATTGCCAACATTTTAATTGTTCTAACTGAGCCACTTGGAAAACTAAATTCCTTTAGCATTATGTTTTATGTTGAGAGCATCTTTTTGTTTGGCTGTTCAGTAACTTACTGAAGAACAGAAGATGAATAATATAAAGTGACTCCTAATATGGTATCATTTTCATTTCCTGTTTGTTGGAAGATAAATGCTAGCTCTGTAGCCCCACCCCCCCCCCACTCCCCACCCACCCCCGACCCCAACATTTAGTCCTCCCTGAACCACAAGGGAATAAGAAGAAAATCAAATGTGATACGGCCCAAGACTGAGCCAGCCAACATCCAGTAGGATTCCTAGGGCCTTTTCTCTTGCTGGTGTACCCTTTCCTTTCCTCTGCTTCCCCATTCCTGAAGCACTTCCTCCCTTAGAAATGTCCTTATCTAAAAATGTCTTACTTGATTGTTATTTTGGAATAACTTTAGACTTATAAGACATAATTGATGTTTAAAAGATTTAAGGTTAATTATGTGACATAGAAGAAATGAGTCCCTCCTCAATTTAGTGTTTCTCCCTCCCTCCTTCCCTCTTCCTCTCCCTTCTCCCTCTCATCATTCTCTTACGCATTTTCCCAAAATTCCACAGCTGTTCTGTTAACAATACCATCACCTTTTGGGGATACACCTCCCACTTCTTTCACAGAGGTAATTGTTACATGTCCCCTATCCTCAGCTGTCTTGAACTATCAAAAATATCAAGTTAAAACAGTCCAAGGCACGCATAAAGCAAGTAACATCCAAAAAACAGTATTTTGAGTCCCTGCCACATACAACAAATTAGAACTCCTATGCCTCAGAAGGTAATGTTCTGTAGGATGAGGAGGTTTCGGTGTGTTAGATGAGAGACCAGCACAGGGTGGAGGTGCTTACTTATTGAATAAATGGGCAAGTTATCCTGTGTTCATGTGCAAATGGGCACCTGTAACGCGGTGGCCCTACGTCTGCCCTGCCAGTGAGACTGCGGCCAGGTCTTCATCTGTGCTTCCCTGCCAGGGAAGATGGAGCTCATTTGGCATCAATGCACCGTCTGTCTAGGAGTTTCCCCACAACAGCACATGAGTTGATGAGTGTTAGCTACCTGGCTCATTTTCTTTGGGCTTCCTCCTGAGTAAGGTTGGTTAATAGACATGATTCACGTTTTTGTCTTCTCACTGTCTGTGTCACATGTGACTCCTGGTGCCAGCCGGTCTGGAACTTCCCAGTTAAAGGCTAATGTATCTTGTGCTGAGAAACTCACACCAACACCTCAGTGCTTGAGTTTGGCACTGGTCATGTAGATTTCAAAATGATTAAGCGGAGGAAATATTTTGTCATGTGTGATGGTGCCATAGTTCAATTTGGAATGTGTATTGTTTTGGCTATAATGATATGTAATAGTAACAGTGTATTCAAATCTGTACTTAAAGAAATAACAGAACCTTTTCTCCCTGCCAGCTTGCAAAAGACAAAGAGCGCCTGCAAGCCATGATGACCCACCTGCACGTGAAGTCCACAGAGCCCAAAGCCGCCCCGCAGCCCGTGAGTACTGAGCTGCATACGGGGAGCTGGCAGCCTTCTTGTCGGCGTCCCCACCCCAAGCCAAGGCAGAGCACAGCCACCCAGCTGCAGTGATAGGGAATGCCTGCCGTGAGCCAGCTGCAGTGTGTAGGGAAGTCCTGCAGTGAGCTGGCTGCAGTGCATAGGGAAGGCCTGCAGTGAGCCGGCTGCAGTGCATAGGGAATGCCTGCCGTGAGCTGGCTGCAGTGTGTAGGGAAGGCCTGCCGTGAGCTGGCTGCAGTGCATAGGGAAGGCCTGCAGTGAGCTGGCTGCAGTGCATAGGGAAGGCCTGCAGTGAGCCAGCTGCAGTGCATAGGGAAGGCCTGCAGTGAGCCGGCTGCAGAGTGTAGGGAAGGCCTGCAGTGAGCCAGCTGCAGTGCGTAGGGAAGGCCTGCAGTGAGCCGGCTGCAGAGCGTCAGGAAGGCCTGCAGTGAGCCAGCTGCAGTGCATAGGGAAGGCCTGCAGTGAGCTGGCTGCAGTGCATAGGGAAGGCCTGCAGTGAGCTGGCTACAGTGTGTAGGGAAGGCCTGCAGTGAGCCGGCTGCAGTGCATAGGGCAGGCCTGCAGTGAGCTGGCTGCAGTATGTAGGGAAGGCCTGCAGTGAGCCGGCTGCAATGCATAGGGAAGGCCTGCAATGAGCTGGCTGCTTCTGTAATCTGTCTGAGAAGGTGTCTAAGGAAACACAGGATCCTGCGGCCACAGGGCTGCTCCTGAGGCCCGAGCAGCCAGCTCCTGTTGGGACAGATGGTGGACGCTACACTAAGCTGCTAAAATAGATGATGTGAACTCACTGGAGAGAAAAGAAAAACTCTCTGAAAGGCAATGTAGGGAGAAGACAGACCACGGAGGCAGAGGCGAGGCCTCACAGCCTAGGGAAGCTGAGAGCGGTGAGCGTGAGTGTGACGGAAGGAAGAACCCACCAGAGCATTGGAGGTGAAACTATGGGGCCTCGAGGGTGATCTGGGCTCCTTTCCAGTCAGGAGACCAAACTCGGCTCTGAATTATATCAGCTCTAGGCGTTTCGCTTCTTGCCTTTTCCTTTCACTTGACCTCAGGAAGTGCCATCCAACGGAAGGATGGTCTCCCCAGCTTCTGGCTTGGGCCTGGTACCTTATGCTAAATTGATCTCTTCAATAGTTGTAATTCTCATATACTTGTATTTCTAAAAATCTCCTAGTACCTTCAACTTGATTATCAAAATAGAGTTGCTTTGCTCCTTGATTTTTAAGATTTGTAAAATTTAAAGGTACACTGCCTTTATTTTATTTTGTACGGAGTCACTGTGTGAAAATTAATTGAGCGTTGACAATCTATAGTTAGTACCAGCAATTTTAATCAACATGCAATGATGCAGCATAATGGCAAAGTATTGGTTTATCTGTTTGGACCGATTTTTTTCTATAAATAAAGCAAACACACACCCATATATGTATGATTTATGGTGATAGAAATAAAACGGAGTCAGACTATTAACCAGCAAATATGGTAGCCTGCCAGGACGCAGTTGGCAGACAAAATTAATGTCTGAAACAGAACACATTACTGAGATATAGGACATAAAATCATTAAACACTTTGCACATCCATTTTTACTTGGAAGGAGCCCTTAGTTTCCATGTATTTTGCAGTAAATGGCTATAGGAGACTGAGCGTGCAGGCTACCAAAAAGAAAGGGGGGGAAACACAGGCCATTCAGTATGTGGTGGAATCAGTAGTCAACTGTGCTATTCTTGCTATTTCTATCAATCCCCCCTTTTTTTAAAAAAAATATTTTTTTTTTTTTTATTTCAGAGAGGAAAGGAGAGGGAGAGAGAGAAACATCAATGAAGAGAATTATTGATCTGCTGCCTCCTAAACACCCCCTACTGGTTCATAGGTTCACAGTCAACCACTGCGCCACAGGGGCGGGCTCCATCCCTCCTTTTAATAAGGATCCTGGAAATGACAGTAACTCAGCTGAGCACAGTGGTGAGACCCTGCAATGCCTGCGTTCTCCAGTGGGCTGGTTGCTTTCGTTTGGAGGGAAATGGTTCCTCCCAGGGTGAAAGGTGTGTGTCTGTAACCCTAGCAACAAGGGGGGCAGTGATATTATCTTCTACTTACAGACAATGATACAATAATGTTTGGATTCCAGAAATGGACTCATTCTGGATCATGAGGCTTCTTGGGGGGCGGAGGAAGGGTCAAACTAGGGAAGGCACTGCCGGAGCCCAGACCCCAGGGCGGCCCCAGAAGGCCCTGGGACTCTCCGTGAGGACCAGTGGTGAGCAGCCAGCAGACAGGGAATAGCAGTCCTGGGAGAAGGCACAGAAAGTTCGCCTTGATTAGTGTTAAAAAATGTGTTACATTCTAGAAAATTACAACTCTGAAGCAGACCTCCTACTAAATTTATTTTTAACTGCTCTATTGAAAATTCTCTACCACTAGTCAACATTATCTCTTAGTAGCTCAGCACAGTATTTCTTTATTAAAAGAAATAGGCCCGAATATTTTTGACTGAAAAATTAATAGCTTTTGAATTCATACACAGCAGGTTTTCTTTTGCAAAGAAGTCCAATATCGCTGCACAGCACTTCCATAACCATTTATTTAGAGTCCAAGTCAAACCTTTGACAGCTCGAGCAGCGCTACAAGCCAGTATAAAGAGCTCCAAGATGTAAACCAACAATAGGCGTCTGTGTGAGGCTTGCCATTGTCAAACACACAGATTGTTTGGATTAGTTTATGTAAATGTACTGTTGTATTACCCTTTGAAAAATAAAAAGATCACATTTGTGTATGAAAAGTGGTTCCCTTCACAGGCAGCATTATAAATTCCTTATCCTTTAACTTACATGTAAGAAGTAAAAATTGGTGCCTGACAAGCAGATATTGTGTGACACTGTCACTGGAGTGAACCTGCCTTCTTTTCATTTATTGGAAAATAGAAAATTTCATTATAGATACCGTCTTATAAATTGGGAATTATTAAATATGTATAGGTGAGGCATTGGGAAATTAATTAGAAAAGATAGACATGTCGTGTTTTGCATAAGTTTTTACTTCCGTGACCCCAAAAAGAAAAAGCACATGCACACAGCAAGCTCTTGACTTTTCCCACTTTGGTGACACAGAGCTGTCTGATGATCGAGTCTAATGTGCAGACAGTCCCTGTTGCTGGTCATTAATTTATTTCACCTTAAATAGTAGAAAACAGTGTATGTTCCAATGCATATTCTTCCGAATCTTTGATTTGAAATGAGCAATACCAGGGTTCAAATCTAACCATAGATGGGGACTTGGACATTATAGCCTTGCCAGTACGTTTATGAATTTTCTCTCCATTTCTGTTTAAAAGGAACTTCATATTTATTTTTAAATTCTTAGTGACTGAATGGTAGGCGCTGCTTCTCACTGCACGCCGTTTGGTGGTAAGTCTTCCAAGCAGTCCCCATTCCACTCCGTCAAAGGAGCTGCCGAAGCTTCTTGGATTATTCTTATATCAACTCAGATGGAGTTGCCTGGGCTGAGAGTGGGGGCACGGGCCTGTGTGTGAGGAAGGGAAGGAAGGAGGAGCAGTGTGCCGAAGCTGAGGAGTAGCCAGCATCGGCAACGGTGCATGCTTTGCGAGTGGGAAGCTGCCCTGGCGGAAGGGGCGTGCAGCGCACAGCAATGCGACCCGGCGGGTGAGCACGTGTGGTGGGAAAGAAGTGTGTTGGTCACAGCTCACTAAGTTGTTAAGGATATTTAGGAAGACTTCACTGTATCACGTCAGGAAGACACTGTGAGCCATCCTGCCTGACCCTGGGCATGGGAGGCACTGGCGTCAGGGCGCCCATCCGAGCTGCGGTGGCTCCCCGCAGGGCAGCGTGTGTCCTCCGTGTGAGCTGTTCTCAAACACCCAGAGGAGTGGGGTGTTTGAAGTGCATGCCGTATTGGATGTTCCTTTGTGCACATTCTCTTTTCCTCTAACCATAGCAGTTAGGACTCTTGGAAATGGTTTTAGCTGCTATGAAAACGGAGCTCTCCTGTCTGGAGGGGGACTTTAACTTTGAAAGAAGAGGACCAGCCTTCAGCCCCACAGCCAGGCTGTGTGCGGGACAGCAGCACACGCAGGCCATGCTCTGCACCTTCCTCACTTGCACCTACCTCAGTGGGTCCCTCCCGCTCAGAGCGGCTCTCCAGGGTCCGGTCAGTGACTCCAGCCCCGGCGCTAACGCGGTACCAGGGCCTGGCAGAGCTGCTGGAGGAAGGCAAGGGCTGGGAACAGAAGCCTCCACTGCCACCCCATCCCAGCCTCCCCCCACCTGGGGGGTCCTTCAGCCTCAGGAAGGCCTTCTCTGAAGGAACATGCGGGATTCATGTAGGGAAACTCCATGCAGGACTTGACCCTGCTCAGGCCAGTAAACCCAACAGCAGAAAACACGAGTTCTGGGGGCCTGGAAGCCCTCCCTCCCCCCCCCGCCCCCAACCTCCCAAAGCTTCAAGGTCCCTTGTGTTTGCTTTCAGCTTTGTCTTTTGTTCTCAAAGTCTGTTCTCATGTGAGACAAGAGCATAAACAAAAATACCGACGAGGCCTTATGGGAGACTCAACAAGTCTGTCTCTGTCCGGCTCTGCTTCAGCGGCTTGTTCATTTTTTTTCTTTGTTTTTAATGCGAATGACTCATCATCTTTAAAAGAAAGACGAGGTTACTGTTTAAAAAAGTAAAGATTGATTATCTGCAAAAGGGCTAAGCAGACTGTGAGGTAGCTGAGACAGTTCCAGCAGCAGGCTGGGATTCCCAGGACAGCCTGTAGCGACGGCCGAGCGCATCCAGAAACGTAAAAAAAACAACCCTACAGCACTGTTAAGTGACATAGGAATTTAACTTTTGGCCAGAGTTTCAAAGAGATTATCTTTGCCCAAATCATCACATGATGGAAACTTGCCATGTAGAAAATACCAGTGTTACTAATTTCTCTAAACATAGCAACTTCTTTTTAAATAGAAAGTGAACACAATAAGAAAATAGGAAAAGAAACCCTCCCAGGCCAACTCCTTCCATTCCGTGCCCCAGAAAACTCCCTTTGAAACCGTAACTACAGTCAGAAACACGAGGTGCAGATGCTTTCATTTCCAGTTGAGGGTTATGTTAAGATTTAAGAGTTTACAATTAAGAGGACGATTTCAAGATGATAGCAAACCCATGCTGTTTCCGATACGCTCTCTGTGCTGAGCCTGTACTTCATTTTTGGTCCTCGGAGCTCAGACGACTTTCCGCCGTGCAGGTGTGAGCACAGCCTGTTGGTTGAAGCGTTGCCCTTTGCGTCTTACCTGTCCCTGTGACCGTCCCCCCAAGATGGCTTCTCCTCAAGACAAGCATGTGAGCATCAGATGACAGTTGAAAAGTTAAGCAACTTCTGCTGTAGTTGACCAGGCTGATGCTTCATTAACTTGTTGGTTCAGCCTCAGAGGCTCTGGCGAGGCAGACCCCTGTGTCTGCAGCCCACAGCGTCTGTTCCCTCCCCTCAGGGTTGCAGTTGTGTCTAATTTGGAATCTTGGCTCCTTCGGCAAATTAGCAATTAGAACAATTTTGTGGGAATATGTATATGTGTCATTAGTTTTCCTGCAAATTAATAGCAAGGGCAGAGGTCAGGCAGACATTTTCCACTTGACTGCAGCCCCTCTGTAGAAACTTGGCACTGGCGTTGGAATGGCCACAGCTGCTCTCAGCCACCCTCTTCCTCCAGGAACTGTGTTTTAATTAGTTTACCTCATACCCATCATTACAAATATGACTGCCTCCCCGCCTCAAAATAAAATGACTGTTTCTACAAAATATTCCAGGGCTGTCCCGCAGCACTGCACATGATGGCAGGTCGCTCGATGCGGCATTTAATCATTAGATCACCTCCATCCGCGTCTCCTAATTAGAGTCCTTACAGTATGTTTTTATCTGGTAATTAGCCGAGATTGGCTGCTTCCTCTGTGGCTTGTTAGAGACAGCCCAGCAGTGGGTGTGGATCCAGTGTCATTTGTCATGCCTGGGACGCCCCTCGCTGCCCTCCTCTGGCGAAGTGTCTATTTCCACTTGTTCCTGATATTCAGACGCCTCCCGAAAACTCTGCTATCCTGTTTCCTTTGTGGCTTGTGCTAGCCTGGAGGAGTGTAATGTTTCACTGCTGTTTTCTTGGTAGAAACAGTCCAAGTGTTGAGACCTTTGTAAAAGCTGCAAGAGTCAGATGCTTTTCACATTTTGGGGCGTTGCTGCATGTGCCCTGTCTGTTACTCCTGGATGTGAGCACCCGGAGATGCTTGCCTTCCGGAATGTTTACGTGAGTTTGGGTTTGGACAATTAGACTAGAACCCAGTGGACTTGGAGATCTTTTCCAAAAACTGGGAAGGAGCATGCATATTTTTTAAGGATGTTATATTTACATTAAAATTTTGTCACAGTTTAAGAGAGCCATGTGTTTGGGGTAATGTTTGTGAAGTGCAGAGAGAAGCCGGAGAGGCGCGCGTCCGGGGCATGGGGCGGGGTGGGGGTGGGGGCGCCCTCCCCTCTGGAGGTGCCTTTGTGGGCCACAACTCCTGGGCAGCCGTCGCCTGCTTGCTTCCTGCTTTTGTCAGTTTAACTCCAAATGCCGCCTGTTTGCTTAGCAGTATTTACTGCCTGTCATTTAGAAGCAGGGATGAAAGCTAGCCACTGCCGCCCTCCCAAAGCCCTGCTACAGAGAAACGCAACTGGTTAATGTTTCTTTTTTTCATTCAGTCACAGATGCCTGTGTGACCGTGGGCCCAGGTTGTGAATTTGGGCAAGTTATTTAATCTCTCATGAGCCTCACTTTGCTTATCTGTACAATATGAGCAATCATAGCTCAAGAATTAGTGATAGTAAGAAAATTAAGTGAGACCAACATGGAGGCAGGTAGTACCACGTGGTTCTTACATGGGGCATCTGACTCATGGTGTTCGCTGTGCTTCGGCGCAACGGCCTCTGCATTAGAGAGGGGTATGGGTCAGCCTTCGCCTTCGTGCGCTGATTTCCGACCCTTGGGTTGGGCTGATGCTTATAGTTTGTGCACGTGGCCAGTGATGAAGGTCCACTGCGGAGAAGGGGTCACCCAGCCTCCCTCCTACTCCTTCCCAGGGCTGCCACCTCGAACTGCAAGCACTTAATTTGCAAATGTGTGTCAAGAAGTCAGGGGGGGAAAAAGGAGACATATGTACTACTATTTGTAATACTTAAAACAAATATATATATATAACAAAATAAAATAAATAAATAAATAAAAAAGAAGTCAGGTGTCCAGCACTAATCAACAAGCCCCTCACAGCATTACCCAGCTTGCCCAGGGGCCGTCAGGGCAGGCAGTCTCCATAGCTTGCTCCTCCCGGCCTGGGGGTTGCCTTGCAGGTGGTCTTTGGTTGGCTGAGTCAGTACTTCAAGGAAAGGGGGATGAAAAAGAAGCACAACTAAAAGCTTGTAACTGAGCATTCCGTTCCCAGCACCACGTTTACATTTTTCTGTTAATATTTTCCCAAGGCTTGTTATTTCTTTTCTTCAGATTTATTTTCTTTTTATGGAATGACTCTAAACATATTAGACAGAAGTTTCTCATGGCCTTTTTCATTGCAAGAGTATGAGCAAGGTTGAGTCGTCTCAATAATTGAAACTCTTCTTTTAATAAGTTCTTTGGTTATGACCTCAGAGGAATCGCATCTTGAACACCTTCCACAAATAATGCCGTGCACTAAGGACTGTGGTGATGGTGAAACAGGCTTATTCTGTTATGTGATTTGAAATAATGGTTTGAGAAAATGTTACCAAGTAAGCCTACTCTGCTGAAGTTTCTTGGATGTGGGCCAACTGTATGTGTCTGAGCTAGCAGTTCTGTGTAAACTGTAATAAATATGTTGAAAATGATCAAGTTCTTCAGCACAGCCAGTTTTTATATTTCTATAACAACAATTTTTGGAAAAGGAGGTTAAGTCTGTTTGTCCAGTATTAATAAGAGAAGTACTTCAAGGTGAAAGTGAAATTGATAGAGACAAAGAATCAAAACAGTACTATTGATTTTCCTCTATATTGCTCAAATAAATAGTACTCATTTTCTTACTTGACAAAGTAGATCACTCCAGTACTATCTTAGTGAACATTGGAAACTTGAAGGGACAAAAAAATCAGAAATTTTACAGTTCCCTGTCTCTCAGATGCCATATTCTTATTAAACGAATACATTCCAGCCCTCTATGTAATAGAGGAATGAAGATTGCACATAAAGCCTTCGAAGGTCGTCAATGCTGGCTGCCAGAGTGCCCGCCCCCGCTGTGCAGGGCTGTGCCTCGGCCATTGCAGAGGTGCCCGTGTGTTCCCATCCCAGATCTTCATCCCGAAGTGCAGTAGCCTGTCCCTGGGCTATGCAGCATGGTAGCCCGGGTTATACCTGGCTATTTATATTTAAATTCATTAAAATTAAAGTTTTTTATTAAAAAGTAAGTAGGGCAGTTCCTCACTGTGCTGCACACTACAGACAGTCCTGGGTGGGGAGCTCGGTACCCCCAGCGCGTCCCAGCCAGCTCCTAGGTGAACGGTGTTTCCATGGGGGTCACTTCACGCTTCAGTTGATCAGAAACACCCACTGGGAGAAACAAGATGCGCTAGGCGCCCCGTGGTCCTGCTGCCTGTGGATGCTTCCTGGGTGCCCAGCTTCTGGAAGGGCTTTAAGAGTTGTCTTTTCCTCACAGCTGAACCTGGTGTCCAGCGTCACGCTCTCCAAGTCCGCGCCAGAGGCCTCTCCGCAGAGCTTACCTCATACTCCAACCACCCCCACTGCCCCCCTCACGCCCGCCACCCAAGGCCCCTCCGTCATCACCACCACCAGCATGCACACGGTGGGGCCCATCCGCAGGCGGTACTCGGACAAATACAACGTGCCCATTTCTTCAGGTAGAGACTCCATTGTTGCCTCGTGCAGAATTGCAATTTGCCCTTCTTGTAGACCAGCTTCCTTTTTAAAAGTGATAATTAACAGGACAATGCTCTTATTTAGCAGATATTGCGCAGAACCAAGAATTTTATAAGAATGCAGAAGTTAGACCACCATTTACATATGCATCTTTAATTAGGCAGGTAAGTAAATGACACAGTATATGAAATTATATCAAAAGGTGTATGTATACGTGGAGGTATCATACTGATGAAGTAGATTTAAAACCGCTTAGTATGCAGGCATACTAAAACCTTGACTATAAGGTTTTTTAAAACTGCAATATATAACATAATTGCTTTTGATTGAGTATTGCAATACGATGTGATTATTAGGAAATTCATTTCACACAACAGTGAAAATGAGCCTGTTTAAAGATGGCAAGTCAATTATCACAAGCCACAGTAATCTCTGATCCCAGAATTAATCTGAGCTCTAAATAATTACTGAGCTTTAATCAGCTAGTGAAATGTTCTGCATTTCTCTTTGATTCTGCTTTATGAATGACTAATAAATTAATATTTCTGTACAGAAACAGAAATAAAAACTCAAAACAATTACATAATTTCATTTTGAATTTTGCTATTGAACTGTTAAATACAACCATTAATCTTAGAGCATTTTGGAAACCTTTCTTAGAATTTAGCTCTGAATCATGGTTATTTTATATTTTCAAGAAACTGTATAATGATTTTGCTGATTTGGTCATAAATTATCTTTCTCTGTTATTTTGGCTTCCCAGGCCATTCTCGAGTCTCCGGAGAAGCAGTTAACACTAAACGAAATCTATAACTGGTTCACACGAATGTTTGCTTACTTCCGGCGCAACGCGGCCACGTGGAAGGTAAGCCTGCTTGCAGGCCTGTGTAGTCTTGCATCTTGCCATTTATAGAAGAGTTTATTGTTGAGAAAATGCAGTTGTTGTAAGTTACATTTATGTTGTTTGGGTCCACTGAAAGAATCAATTTATAGGCCTATTTGATTGAGAAAATAGTTCCGAGGATCAGATGGACCAGCCAATGAAAGCATCGCCCTCTGGTTGGAATATATAGGGAGAAGGAGCAGGGAACACTGTTGCCCACATTCTGAGGTTGTCCTGTTACTTACACAAACTCCATGCCTTTCGGTCTTTAGCCACCACCAGTATTTGCAGAGTTGCATAGATAACTTTTAATGCCATTAGGAATCTGGAGAAATGACCAGATAAACTTGACATAACTTTCATTGGTTGGATAATATCTTAACCCAGTTACTGGAGGAAGCTTTGCAATCCAAGTACTAGCATTATATATGGGAGCTATTGCAGGAGAACACAATATATTCTTTATTAATTTTTTTTTGTTTTTTAAGTCAAGAGACTGTCATTAGAGATTCATAGATACTCTGGGAAAGCAAAGTAACTTCTGAATTATGTAACTTTATTATAACCCCATTTGCTTTAAAACAGGTCTAATTTCATGTGGATACCCCCAAACAAAGCATGGAGTCATATGGCATGCCTCATTTTCAGTTCAGCAGTTGGTTCATAGATTCCATTAGTATTTATTCAGTTGTGTTAGATTAAGCCCTCACAAAATTTTAGACTTCCCACTTTCAATTTCTTGGTCTCTAATATTTTTGCTATAGGAAAAGATACCTATAATATGATATTTGTGGGTTGCTGTTTTGTTAGTGTTTTGGGGTTTCTTTGTGTGTTTTTGTTTGTTGGTTTGCATTTTTACTACCTAGAATTCTTATAATCCCTAAATGCCAAAATATTTAGGTACATTTAAAATGGATATATTTTAGGATATTTTACATGTCATTGTTTAAAATATGATAGAGATTTATTATGGGGAGCAAGGGAAACTTGCTTTGCTTGAAATAAATGTCTTCCTTGCTACTTTCTTAATTTTATGAGAAAAAAACACAAGCAAAACCAGAAATCATACCACCTCCATTACATGCTTGATAAATTAGCATTATGAAAGAAAACACATGTAACCATAGAATTAGTTCTTCAAGTTTATAGAGCCTTGGATATTTGGTGTGGCCCAAGTCATCTTTATTATTTCCATTAAGACTCATGGGCGCTGAAGGGAACCTGTGTTCCAAATTCTACCCTCTTCCTCCGCCTGCCTTGGGAGGTAAAATGCAAAGGATGTTTAGCTATGAATGCTTTTCTAAATTTAGGAAGTTGAGCCTGAAACAGACATTTTCTTCAAATTACCTTTTCTAAATAGCAAATAATCACATTTAAAAGAAAGTATCAGTTGTGAATATGGTTTTTAAGCTCAGATCTTTACATTTAACTTTTTCATTTTTGCGAACTATAGGAAAAAGTGATGTTTATATAAATATTCCTAGTTCTTAGTGACCTACCAATACGTATAATTTTCTCTTCGTGTCCTTATTTGTATTATGGTCTTATACAAAACATGAAATGCCCAGAGAAAGTGACCACCAAAAATGGCTGACTCAGCTTTTGGGGAAACTTGATTTTTTTTGTTGCTTTTGCTCAGATGTGCAACATCATTAAAAATGAAACTTAGGTTTTGACTTTACGTCTTTGCTGACCTGGCTCTGTGGTTGCACTGACCTATAGCAGTCCTTTCTGCAGACATGGCTCTTTAGATCTGCTCAGTCCCAGCCACACAGATTAAGGGGGTGAGGAGAGATGTTGACTCTTTCCCACTGATGTCTCCTATATGTGTCCAGGCCCTGTTTGGTTTGTTTTTTAAGGAAATGTGGGTTTATTTATTTATTTCAACTTCCTCAGTGTTGTTCTAGGTGATAACAGTAGATGCTTAGCATCCTTGAAAAATGTGTGTATTTAGAGACCAGACTGCAGTTTATATGCAAAAAAAGTTGTCTTACCTAGTACAATTATAACATGTCAAACATCTTCCAGAGATTTTTGTTTTGTTGTGCTTTTTTTTTGATGCAAGGCTCTCAGACCTGTCCCTGAACCAGGGTTCCCTTTGCCATCACCTGGGTGCGTGCACCTGCCCCCGTTACACTGACATACTCCAAGGCTCCTGGAGAATTTGTCCTGCGGACGCTCCTTGTGAGCAGTTCATCAGGCGTGTAGTATAACTAGCCTCATTATCTTCTAAACATTCCATATCAGCAAAGAAAAAATCCATCATTATCTCATTTGACTCCTCAGAGTCACCAGTGGCGATAATTAAGATTTATCATTTGCAGGATACTTTAGAGAGGGACATTGCGGGTGGTAGAAGCAGAGGGGCAGTGTTTTAGCAGCAGCTGTGGTATTGGAGTTAAGGGCTGTGGGCAGTGTACATGAGGCCTGATGCAGGCATCAGCTTCTCACGCCCATGTGTCACCTACATATTCCCTATAAGAAGAAAGCTTTGAGTAAATGACATGGTCTCTTTGTAATGTTCTCATGTCTAATTCTGAGTCTAGATCAGTAAGTTCAACAGGAGGACTAGAGAAATGAGGCCACATGATCGCTGCACCGAAGGGCTGTGGGTTTCCCTGATGTTCAAGGGAGAGATGTTGAAAGCTCTTCCCCACTCACTGGGACCCTCCTTTCTGATAGATTTCTGTAGGTGTCAGGGTTCTCTGCTGAGGGATGGGCAGAAATGACTTGTTTTAGCCATAAGAAAGAAACGTGTCTGTAGAAAGGTCAGTCTTGGAATATCATCATTTTCCCATTGAGAATTATTCTACTCATATGTTCCTTTGGCATCTTCTCAGTTAATTACGGTATTTGCCCATAGTAAGAGCCAATTTCTGTGTAAATTCCGGAAGGTAAGGCATAGCTTGATGATGGATGCTGATCCTTTGGGGGTTCTTTCACCCCCGACCCCCATTCCTGTCAGCCCCAGGAGGGACACTCAATTGGTGAAACCCAATTTAGACTTATTCCTAATTAAGCTGAGAAAACCCATATAAGATTTTAAAGCCAAAACTTAAACAAAAAGAACAAGAACAAAATGTACTGAACAATAATAATTGAGTCTTTGTCTTTCCTGGTTTAAAAAATAGAAACAAGCTGCCCTTTTATGGGAGGTCAGTGAGTTTAAAGGGACAGTTGTACGCTGCTCATACTTACTTATTTTGAAGTCACATGAACAATATTTTCAGATTTTTACTGTGAAATCTATTTGGGGCTTACATGCATATTAAATTTTTTTCTTCTGGATTGCTATGATCAGAGACTTAGCCTGAGATGCCAAAGCACAATTAATTTATGGTTTTGGTTTTTTATCTTTGCTTTTGGAAAAGGCACTCTTGACCGCAAGAAGGTCGTCCCTGGGGTGGTAACTGTAGCTCTTGGGGATGCTTTTACAAATGTGGGCTGTTAGGCTGAATTTACTGCTGCTTTTGGAGTCTTTTCTCATAGAAATGTCAATGTTCTCTCTTTTATACTTGCTGCAGAATGCAGTGCGTCATAATCTTAGTCTCCACAAGTGTTTTGTGCGAGTAGAGAACGTTAAAGGGGCGGTGTGGACAGTGGATGAAGTAGAGTTCCAAAAACGAAGGCCACAAAAGATCAGTGGGTACGTCCACCACGTTTGAACTTCTCAGCCCAGCTTGGATTGTGCTAACAAGTGTAACGTAGAGGCTTTTGGCTGCTAGATGGTGTTAGACCAAAGAATTGGTTTCACGTTGTCTCAGTTAAGGGAAGCAAAAAAGCATTCCATCCCTCCTGTTGTATACCCACCAGTCCCCACCCTGCTTGCCAGTCTTTGTTGCATCACATGCTAGTAGCTTTTAGGTGGCAATGCATATTAACCCTCACAAACCATTTGCTTATGCTTATTGCATTTTATTTTCTTTTTCCTGTTCCCTGTATTGGATGTCTGTTCTGCCCCCAACCCCGTCTCCCTTTGTTGCCACTTCATCTCCTTTGCTGCTGCTCCTACCCCAGGGTGCCATTCG
Source organism: Corynorhinus townsendii (assembly GCA_026230045.1). Taxonomy (NCBI): domain Eukaryota; kingdom Metazoa; phylum Chordata; class Mammalia; order Chiroptera; family Vespertilionidae; genus Corynorhinus; species Corynorhinus townsendii. The sequence continues at coordinate 57,840,617 of JAPDVU010000006.1, read as the reverse complement.
CACCAACCTCTCACTGCATAAGTGCTTTATCAGAGTAGAGGATGAGTGTGGGTCCTTTTGGACAGTTGATGATGAAGAGTTTAAACGTGGCCGCCATATTCAACGAGGCCGTCCTCGCAAATACTGCCCCGATGAAAACTTTGACGAGCTTGTTGCACAGTAAGAGCCTTTAACTTGCTTTTGTTTTTTGTTTTCTGCTGTTGCTTTGGCTTTGCATGGTGGACTCATCCCATGTAGTTTTGCATCTCACCGGGTGGCAGTGCCACAGCTTGCTCCACGGAGCTGAACCGTGTGACCTGCACGTCCTTCTCGGTTCTCCTTGGAACACCAGTGCCTTGAGCAATGCTTTTTTGATGTCTTTAATGCAAATACTGGTCACCTTTGGATTCAGCAGCTAACAGGGGCCCTATCACTAAATACTTCCGTGTGACTCGTACTCCCTCCAAGTAAAAAGGAAGCTTTTATTTAGAGTTAAAATTTGTGCTTGGGTAAATTTCTTCCTGTTTTTGCTTACTCAGAATACTAATGTAAATGTAGTGGATGTTTGATTAAAATGCTCCAAGCTTAGTAAAGAAATGGGTATCAGTGCGTATCCTTCCTCTACTGGCCCCGATAAGTGGGAGGTACTTCTTACCGGAGCCACTTCTTCCCCACAGTATCTCCTCCATGGTCGTTTAATATTTTCACTCTACCAGGTTAGAGATTTTCTTAAAATAGTATCTTGTCTTCAATGACAGGACCCAGCATTAACTATCCTCCTGCCCCCCAGACTTGGCTGTGCAAGAGCAGCCTCGGCCTGCAGGGCAATGACCCTCTCCCGGCCCTGCATTCCCTCCGTTTCCCCAGGGAAACCAGCTCGGAGGCCTGCCCAGGAGCCCGGGCCCTTCCCCAGCCGCCGCTCCCCAGCTCGGAGCCTGGTGAGACTCCACCTGGAGTCTGGGAGGCGAGGGGCGCCCAGCCCACCTACGAGGCCCAGGGCTCTGCTCTCTGTGGGAATGGCAGCTTTACAAACTGGCGAAGGCCAGTATTTTGTGGCACAAGAAATTCATCAATGGAGGGAGTGCCCATTACTTACACTGCAGTTTTACACCCAGTTTCCTTGAATAGCAAAATCTGTATTCCCAGAGGAGTTCACAGACCAACCCAATAAAGCCAGGAGATCCGGAGAAAGCCCTCACTGGTTGATAGCGGGGATGTTTCTGATTTGGAAGGATGCCAGAAAGCTTGAACAAAATGTAGCTAGAAACTCGGGGGTGATTGTATTTAACTTGAGTTTTCTTTCTCTTGTGCAGTAACCCTTCCCTCATTAAAAACATGCAGAGCAGCCACGCCTACTGCACACCTCTCAACGCGGCTTTGCAGGTAAGATCGATGGCCGTCCGGAGTATGCGCAGGGGCAGTGCCTCCCCGCTCATCTCAAAATATATTAGCCTCACTCTAATTAGATATTAAATTTTAATTCCGTTAAACTTTTTTCTTAAGTGCACAAAGCATCGTCCTCCCTGGAGGCAAACACATCGGCTGCTTCAGCGTTCACAGGATGCTTAGCATTTTGAATATTGTGGCAAAAAAATTAAAAGTTCACTTATTAATATTTATCAGCGGTATCATAATTTCCATCCTCTTATTTCAGAATTTCACTTGAGGCAAAAATACCACAAGTGTAATTACTGCAGCACAGCTATTAATGTGCTGGCGATAGGCCGCCATCACGTGCCTCCTATTGTTCAGGCTCCACAGAGAAAGCGGGGCTTTTCATTTCTCCTTTTCAAGTCTATTTTAGCATCTTTCCTCTTGTGTGGGGCAGGGGCGCGGGGGTCCAGTGTGGGTCGCTGAGTGGTAGGAAGTGGTGGTGTGCAAGTGATGGAGGTGCTGAGTAAACTCCGGGTCCCGCAGATTGCCACAGCCACGGAGGCACAGGGTGCCTTTCCTCCTGCAGATTGGGCCCTGAGCGCTGTGCTGGGGTGAGACCAGCCGAGCAGGAGGGAGATCACCAGCACACCGGAGCTCCTAGGGCAGCACTCCGCCTTGCGCACCTCTGCATTCCTGTGCTCCTCACTTCCCAAGCTGTGGTTTGTAAGCCAAGGAGTACTGCAGGGCCCCTCCGGCAAGTGCCTGGGAGGGACCCAAGCCCCTCAGCAGTTCCCAGGTCGGCTGTCCCTGTGGCCAGGGGCCCTGATTGAACTTGATCTACCTGGATTGTTCTGGAACACAGACCCAGAGAGCCTTGATCGCTTTTAGATGACATGTTCTGTAGATGGAGCTGCAGGCCACTGAAGACCTTTGCAGCATGCATTCTGGGGGCCATAGTACCCTGAGATCAGTTCTCCGCCGTTACAGTGTCTGTGCCCCTCCAGAGGCCTTTGCACATAGGCAGATATTCATACTTCACGCGGGGGCGGCACGGATCCAGAAGCAAACGTTTTTAAAAAGTTCCTTATGGGATAATAATGAAACAGTGGTTGAGACACTTGGCATTATGGGAAAGGGCTGGGTTAAAGAGGAGACAATGATGGGAACCTGGCTTCACCACTCATAAATCCAATATTTATTGAGCACCTACTCTGCATCCCACAAAATTACTTCCCAGGTCATCCGGCAGAGGCTCAGACTCCCAAGAATGGATGGCTTGCCTTTTACACAATGTCCATGCGGAGGCAAATGCACTGAACTTAGCTTTTCAGTAATTATATTTATTTATTCTTAGCCTGAACCAAACCCACCAGGAGGAACTACACTCTGCCTTTCTTTTAATTACGTGTAGTTTACACAGGAACTTTAGAAAAGCAAATGAAAGCACGCTTAGATGCCGCCACTGTAAATACCATTCATTAGCGACTACTTTCCCTGGAGTCTTGTGAACTGTGAATTTAAAGACTGCTCTATCTGGAATAGTATTAAGATTACAAGCACATTTTACATTCATAAGGCGGAAAGGGAAAAAAGCAGCGAACCTCTGTCCTCTGGGCTCCCTCAGCTGTGTGACTGATTTCAGTTGGCATGCTCCGTGGTTCCAGAATCGCACGCCCCTCATCTTCCAAACACTCATTTTCTGCCTCCTCTGCACCCTCCTTTTTTCCACCGAGAGGCCCCAGTGCTGCTGCTGTTCCTGGGACCCCTTAGCCTGTCAGGAAGGGAGTATGTCCGTCAGTGCCGCTTCCCATTGGGGAGGTCTTTCCCTCCTCGCTCTGTGTGGACCATGGTCAATATATGTGTCAGAAGAAACCTTTCTGCTGTGCAAATTAAATAAAGCCCCACCAGCAGCCTCCCTTCCCATTAGTGCCCTTTTTCACGACAAGTAGAAATCATAGCGGAGCAGCATCTGAAAAAGATCACTGGTGTGACATAATGCATGCTGCGCTGTGTATAAAATAGGGCAGCAGAATCTACTACAGAAATAAACATTGGACTTGGGACAAATTGCATTATGCTTTGAAAAAGTGAAGTAATTAAGGCTAACCGTAAGCTTCGTATTTATAGACACCTTTCCCCCCAAGGACCCCGAGGCGCTCACATCCCAGGAGCGATGGCACTTAGGGCTTCAGCAGGATTCCTGAAGCACCATCGTGTTTTTGGCAGAGGTGCCAGTTTGGTGTGAAACCACGTGCTGTGCGCAGGACCATTTATATAATTAATATAAATATAAATAACTTATATTAATATTAATATAAATAACTCCAATACCCAGCATACAAATTGCCATGCAGCTGTTCCTGAGGTGGCATCAGCTACAAGAGGAACACTTGTTTAGGCATAAGCAGTTTCTAACCTTGTTTGGGGAGCAGTGGGGGTTGCTTTGATCATTCACGCAACAAAGAATGTTCAAGCGGCTCTGTTGTACAGCGGGTACCAGGTTCCCTGTGCAGCCAACTGGTCGTTTTTTAAGGGGACACAGCTGGTTCTCCTCACTTACATCTTTCTTGTTTGAGCATCAGTGTGAGCGCTTGCCTTTTGGATGCCTCTCGCCACTGTGACTGTCGGGCCTTAGTCCCAGTCGGAAGTGGCCTCAACCTCGAACATGTTGAGACCAAAGGAGAAAGGACCCCAAGACGATTGCCCTGTCAGTTGGGTGACCAACTCATCCCCAAGAGCACATTCTCATAAACATTTCAATTTTATTTCTCAATTTTTGACTTGAGAAGCTGCTAAAACACAAGCTAGAGATGGTCCCACTTTGACCACATTGCAACTTCCTAATGATGAAGTGACCCAGTGAGAGCCACTCAGGGTATTTCCCGGGAAAAGAGACTCATGCTAGTCCCAGCAGAGCTTTCAAGTGGACAGTGTTCCACTGTAAGCTCAGGATTGTTTTTTCATCTCCACACTTTTTTGCTGACACTCATTTGGACTGGCTTTGTCACCTTCATTATACATCTACTTAAGTTCCCAAAAGAAATACAATTTAGAGCTTCCTTTTGGCAGAGATTTATCTATCTACCTACCTACCTACCTACCTATCCATCTATTTATTTTTAGTCCTAACATTCTAGGTGATTGGTTGGTCTGAGAGTGAAAGATTTGCGGGTGTTACCTTCAACCAGTTTCTCAAACTACACTAAACAGATTAAAAAACCATTTAAACAGAAATGATGAGGGAAGATAAAAATTGATTCCAATTCTATAATCTCTTCCTCTTCTATAGGATCTATGAAGTAATGTTTATGGAAGTTCTCATAAGTTTGAGCTGTGCAGCCAGAATAATGTGATCAAATCTCTAATATCCAATACTGGAGTCATCAAAGTGGATAAAGAAATGAAAATTCCATTACATTTCCCTGTGATCTGGAAATATTCAGTTGGCTCTTGAAAAAAGGCATCAGACACAAACCTCATATTAGATGGCCTTGTCTGGACCATGTGACTCTGCCCAGCAGGGTTGATGGAGCCTTCCCTCCCTGCGGGTGTCTGATCCCCCCAGGGAGCTCTTTGAAACTCAGCTTGGGACGTGTCACAAGTCTTACTTTTAAAGCAAAATCCTTGTCAATAGAAACTTGACTTTGCCAACCACACTACAATGAGCTTAAGCTGAAGATGATTGCCTACACTCTTCGTGAGTAGCTCTCTTCTCTGTGCACCCTGCATCCTAATTGTTCTCTCGGTTGATCGCAGGCTTCCATGGCTGAGAACAGTATACCTCTGTACACTACCGCTTCCATGGGGAACCCCACTCTGGGCGGCCTGGCCAGCGCCATGCGGGAAGAGCTGAATGGGGTGGTGGAGCACGCCAACAGCACCGAGAGCGACAGCAGCCCCGGCAGATCCCCCGTGCAGGCCGTGTGAGTACTGTCCCCGGAGACCTCTGTGCCAGACCCCCGTCTCCCTGTGCTATGTGCACACAAGCCTTTCTGCGACCACTTTTTACACCTTTTCTATAATTTTTTATTTCCCAGAACCCAGCGCTTCTGGAAACATTTAGCTCGCTTAGCACCATTGTCTAACTTTCCCAGGAAAAGGCCCGGCTTCATGCAACACTACAGATGTGCACAGCACTAGAGTGGGGATCAGGTTGCTTCTCTGCCCTCTGCCTGGCATCCTGGGCCATTACTTCCACCCTCTGCCTCCCACCCTACTTTGTCCCCCTAAAGTCAATGTGTACCACTCACTCTGCAGCAGTTTTGTGTGTTCATGTCTCGGGCATGCTGCACCTGCCAGGGAGAAAGGGATACTGTTTGCCTGCTTGTGGGATGAGCTTCACCATGAACACAGTGCTGGAGCGCCATTCCCAGGCAGCGATGATGGCACAAATGAAAGGCAGCATGATTGATAGATTGCTGTTAAAATCAGAAGGAAAATTAATAGGAGCGTTCAGGCAGCAGACGGCAGTATAATGAGCACACACGTGACTGAGTGAAGTGAGGGCAATGGCTATCCATGCTGAATGCGAATGGCCCAGGAGCAGGCAGACCCGGGAAAGCCTTCAGCCCCTGTGGGGGAGGGAACAGGTGGACCTGACAGTGCCCTCTCTCAGGGGGAAAAGGTCAAAAAGAAGAGAAACCACACTCGCCCAAATGACTGGGTTGGTTGGAGAGTCATAGAATGAGTGCTTTTTAGCAAGTGGCTGCAAAACGACGCTCACTTTTCAGAATAAACTGCTCAGTATGCCTGCTGCCAGCTCTCAGAAGAAGCTGTTTAGCTACCAGACCTTCTGAATTACCGATTAGCATCTTATTTGAAGATCATTTGAGCTATAGGAATGGAAAATATGACCTATAGCAATTAGCAACAGAATGAATTGGCATCTAATGACAGAAAAAATGCTGTCTGCCAGGGTAGTTGTTGGGTTGAGGGGATCTAAAATTTGATTATTTAGCATTTGGTTTAAGCCCAAAGTGATCTGAAAAGGATCTTTAAAGCTGGAAGTGATTTTTAGTTTATAGGAATAATCGCTTAGCCTTTACTCCCCATTATTCTGAGAGATGTTCCCATAGATCATGCTTTCTAATGCAGCCTGAGGTTTCTATTGTATCACATGTTTTCATCTTTAAATCGTTGTCATGACAGGAGTATTTATTCAGATATTAAGGAAGTTCAGAGCAAATATAAATTGCTATATAAGCCACTTCAAGAAATACTCAGTAGAGCAAAAATATCTGAAGTTATTGAATAAAAGGATACCATTTCTCATAATCTTATGGACTCCAAGGTTTAGTTGATGTATATTCCTATTATTTAGTTTAAAGGACTACTTAAAAAAGAAAAAAATAAAGAAATTTGAATAGAAACTTCAGGCAACATTTTAGAGTAATGTGACTTTTGCTATACAAGATAAAGTCACTAAAAAGTTTTGTTTAACAACTTTAAATTAACCCCAGTATTATCAGAAACCATGTTTTATATCAGTCAGCATAATTTTTAACAAAATGAAGGTTTCAATGGCTTTAAAAAAAAAGAAACCCTACATAAAGACATTAAAATGCATATGATTTTTTGCTCAAATCTCACAGGTTCACACTGTTTGCTAAATCTAATCACATGCCAACAGTATATTCCCTGTGCCTGCTATCAGTGTCATAGACTTTTACTCTTTTTGACCTCATATTTCCATTAAGCAGACTCTGTAATGGCATAGTTTCCATTCTTGTCCAATGTGCATTATCCTGCTATGATGCAAATTGTTTCTTAACTGTTCCAGTCTAGTGGACTAAATCAAGCTGTAAACTTTACAGCAAGGCTTAAGGACCTTGTTAGTGCCGTGGCCCAGCTAATGTCTGGTGTTGAAACAGAACTCTGCATTCTTACTGTTTCTGTGACACTGAAATACCATTACATTTTGTTTCTCTTTTGAAACCCTAGAAAGTAGTCACATAATCATGGCTTTGGGGCATTATACTTTTAGCCTGATAGGAGCTAAAGGAGTTACAAAGCAAAATACTGCAAGCTTTGCACACACCCTGGGATCATAATGCCGTTAAACACCAGCCAGCTTCAGTTAAAAATGCTGTTCCCAGAATGGCTAAACAAAGGAATTACTGGGATGTGAGAGCGGAAATGTGTGGTTTTAGTTATTCACAGGTAGCCCTTTGGGAAGTAGGAGTTGGAGAGAAAGATGGGGCAGGTGTGTGGGGTTGATCTGCAAAAGAAGAGGCGAGGCCTGCAGCTCCCGTTTCTGGAGACACGTGGGCGAAGGAAGCATGTGTCTCACCCAAAGTGCGTCCTGCACGGAAGGCTGGCTCCTCTGCTGTGTGAGCGCTGCGTGCTGGTTCTGCTGCTCTGGCACACTTGGCACCTGCTGGGGACAAGAAGCTGGATTTCACTCTGGTTCTGGTGTGTTGTCTGGTTGTCACACAGCAGTCTCATCAGTTCACTTTGGCTGGAGACCGACCTGCACTCGGCACAGACTGAGCCAGTAGGCATGCATGATAGGGTCATAACCTGTGTCTTTGGGATGCTAATAATCTTACTGAGATTTGGCTGCAAATTTAGGGGTGGGGGGAATACTCCCTAATGTGAACTGTGTTGGCAGGCTTATTATTTTTATTTATTTCATTTTTCCCAGCAAAATATTTGTCAGTCTAAAACTATAAAGCAAGAACTTCCTGATGACTGATTTCTTCTAGGTCCTCCCACTCCCTCCAGTCCATAGTCTTGTATCATCTCAACATCATCAAATTCAGATCTGTAAACCTGAAAAGCTTTAATAAATATGATAGTTTGAGAAAATGAACCTGGGAAAATGTTGATCAAGGAAACTACATTTAACTTCAATCTATAGCAAAGTCAAACACAGATTCGATTCTGCCTAGTAGTCACAACCACATCATTAATGAAGAAGTTGGTAGTTTATGAATTAACAGTTCTCAATATTGAAAATATGAAACAAACATGAAAAAATGTACACTGTTGTCAGTAATTCAAGAAACACAATTTAGGGTAATTCGAGCTTACCTTATACCTGCTAAGCAACAAAAAAAATTTTTAAGTAATATTGGTGCTGATGAGGTTGAGTCTAAATTGATATAGTCCCTTTGGAAATTACTATCACAACAAATCATAAAAACCATAATGATGCTTTGACCTTTGCTCTAACAATTTCATTCTTAGAAAATTATCCTAAAGAGGCAAATCAACAGAGGGAGAAAGATTCATGGATAGAAGTCGCCACTGTGTTCCACAAAGAGCAGGACAGGAGCTATCACACACACACAGTAGTTCACAGGATATGGAAATCTGACCCCAAACGGAGAGGATAGCAAAAACCAAACACTTCCCCTAATGAGGAGTACGGGTGACTTTTTTTAAGGAATAATAATCAGTACACCTAGTCCTTCCCAAAAGAGTGCAGGGGATCCTTGCCAAGGCCGACTGTCCAGGCATATCACGTATGGTATGCAGTGGGACAGGAAGGATGCCATGTTCAGGACTGCTTCCAGCTTGAAATTCTTACTAAATTTTCAACCAGTTTCCCTTTACAGAGGGCTCTGCAAGTTATGTAGCCAGTCCAGGTCTCACTGTAGAAGCACAGACAAATAGGACCATCAGAAAACTAAAAATAGACGGACCACAACTAGTAAAGCATGTCATTACATAGCTTGGGTACATTTTAAAAGCAAGTAGCTTTTAAGACTATGGACACGATCTAAGAAAGCGCTTCATCCTGCCATCTGCTCCCCTCCTCTCTTGGGTTGGAGTCTCTGCGTTTTCTGAAGGTTCACAGGGTCAGGGGCAATTCACAGCACTCCTGTTTGTTTTAAGTGGCTCAGGCGGCCTTCGGGTTTGGGCACAGCATCCACTACTCAGGAAGCCAGCTGCCCGTCTGCAGGAACACCTCTTACCACTAATAATACCTTGATAATGTCAGTTACAACATCCTCCCTTCTGCGGCTGTCCCAGGAAGGGCCTTCAATGCGAACAGAACAGTTCTTTTACATATCAAAGCCCTGTAGCACCAAGTGATTTGTATTTGCAAAGGCCTGATTGTAAATATGATTTACAAACATTTCTCACTTTTTATCAGAGTGATGTCCTGCCATCCCTGTGGGCCCCTCCAGCTGAGCCACACTCAGTCCCTAATGAGGCCTTGGCGGCCTCACCCAGGCCCTTCCGGCTGCACCAGTGGCCTCCTGTTGGGCTTTGTTTACAGCTAACAGCTTTACTATTCTGATTGGGGCTCTGCTTTCTTATCTTGTTGTGTTGAGGGAGCATTTTCCTCTTCGTTTGTGTTTCCTGGCAGGGCTTTTCTTGCGTTATTGACAGTTTGTAAAAATATGCATTAATTTGGAGTTTCAAGCATGTATCATGGTGTCTCTTTGCTGTGTTTGCTTGAAGTTGATTAATGATAGGACTTCACTTGGGTCGTTCTCAGGAGAGTTCTCTCGCAGGGTCCGCATGCTAACGAGCAAAGCAGCACAGCCTCCGCTCTCCCGCCGCCAGCCACTCTGCCCCACAGAGTCCTAGTTTGGTGGTGATGTGAAGATTTGTAGTCATCACCCAGGATGCCACAAGGGCTCAGTGTGGTCCTCCGGCCAGCAGCGTCACCAGGGACCGTATACGCATGCAGTCTCAGGCCCTCCAGACCCGCTGAGTCACATCTGCCTCCTCACAAGACCCTCAGGGAGTGGGGGTGCACCGGCCTGAGGCCCCTGGGAGGAGGTTGGCCGGTTGGTCCAGAGACCACCAGGCTCCAGCCACCAGGGCGGGAGCACCTGCTGTGAGGCCAGGATGCCTGCTCTGTGCTGTCCCGTCGGGTGGCCTTGCTGACACCTGGCCTTGAGCATTGGAAAGGTGGCCGGTGCAGTGGAGACACTGAATTTTAAATTGTATTAATTTTAATTTAAATGGCCACCTGTGGCTCACGCTGCTGGGTTGGACAGATGTGCTTTTGTGATGTGCAAAGCAGCTAAATTGCACTGGGCAGGCAGTTCTCTCAAGAACCTTTTCTTCCTTCCAGGCATCCTGTGCACGTCAAAGAGGAGCCCCTGGACCCGGAGGAGGCCGAAGGGCCTCTGTCCTTAGTGACCACAGCCAACCACAGTCCAGATTTTGACCAGGACAGAGATTACGAAGACGAAGCAGTAAATGAGGACATGGAATGAACGTCTGGGTAGGCCAACCCCAAAAATGAAGATTGGAAAAAAACAAAACATGTCAAAAATGAGCAGTGACGTTGTTTTCCATTTGCTGTACAGTCTGGAGGAGTCTCACTGCGCTTTGACAAAACTCTGAAAGGTGTAACTCAGTGCCATCCAGAACCCCATTTGGGAGTATTTTTGATTTTTCTACTTTTTGTTGAAAAAAGGAATTTGTACTCTGTGCATTGGATGGACGTGTTTGGTACTTGGGATTTTCCTCTCTAACAGTCAGCAGCTGTTGTAAATTTGCTAAACTGACTCGCTTTTAGCAGCAGACTCTGAACTGCTGTCCTGCCAACGTTGGACCCTGAGGACACCCAACTGAGCATGTGCACCTACGCTGCAGCCACGCCGCTCCCAGAAGCTATGGCTCCGTGGGCGGCCTGCTTGCACAGTACTGCATGTTGATTGTCACTGCCTTTACTCCAGCGTGGGGTTTTGTTTGTTTGGGTTTTTTTGCTTCCAGTTGGGATGGGGAAGGCCTTTGTGTGTTTATTGGGGGGAGGGGGTTAAAAATAATTATCCCAAACTTTTTAATGTATTGCTTTTTCTTCTTGCTTCTACTCTACCATTTTAAGTTCTGACCTCAGGCCTCCGCTTGGGCCCACGGCCTCTTGGAGGCTTCGCGTTTCTGTACCTTGTGATGAATGTTATAGGTGTTTTTATTATACAGCGCTGAATGTCATTTCTTGTTTGTAGTTTTCTGTCACTCATTCCATTTTTCTTCAGACATCACCATGTTTTCTCTAAAGTAAGAAAACATTCCGTTTTGGTCTTTTTCAAAAAGGTCCCAAATGCTGCACTCTACACATGCAGGTCCTCGCGCAGAGTGGGGCCTGCCCAAGAGAGAATGGATGACAGAAAAGCATGGGCTCGGGAGCAATGCAGGGTCCACTACAAAGCAGTGCAGAAGCAGGAAGGGCTGGTTCAGAACCGCCACTTTGATTTTGCAGCTGCCTTCATCCTCAGTAAATGCCACAGCGTCTCACCAGCACAAGGAAACGTAGGCAGCACCCCCAAACATCTCATCATCTTGAGACTGACACCTGGCTGTTGAAGGCTCACCTGTGTGGAACCAACTTGGGACCAGCCATGCTAAACCAGTGTGGGTTGCTTTGTTTGCAAAGTGGCCAGAAAGCCAGCTTCCTGAGCAGCTCTGCTGAAGGTGGTGGTTGTGGTGGTGGTGGTGGTGGTGGTGGATTTAAACATCAGTTCAGACCTGCCTGGTGGAATCAATCTGTGTGAATGCAAATTAGATTTCAGGTGGAACTTGTGGGAGTTAATGGAGACTGAGTTCAGCAGATGCTAAAGTGTTCATTTCACATGTGCAGATTTGCTGCTGCAGCTCAGTGTGTATGCCATGTGATCACACCAACCCAGTGTCAAAACCAACTGTAGGAGACATGGAGCGAGGGGCGCGTCCAGCCTGGGCCTCTGGGGAAGGAGCGTGCAGAATGTGAGGGTCACGCCAGTGCCGCCCCGGCCTGGAGCGCTGGGCACTTGGCAGCCTGCAGCCCTCCACCTCAGTTGCTCCCCTAGGACCATAGCTCTTGTTTTTACTTTGAGAGCCCTTTGGAGCTTAATTTATATACTCTTTGTACCTTTTTTTCTAAAATTACCAAAGATATTACACAAAGGTAAATTATGTTCTCTGTTTTATGCTTTATCTGATGAAGCCAAATATCCTCTTATTGTTGATCAAAGGAGGCAAAAGAATTTAGAGGCAATTGATGAGATGTAGGCTGTTGCTAAGCTGAGGAAGAGAGCTGCTCCTTCATAAATTTAGAAGGCCAAGCAGATGATGGAACCAAAGTTGTTACTTTTTTTAGTTGTTGAGTTTTTTTCTCTTCTGAATCTCTACAAAGACCAAAATTCATTCTTGTAAAGAGATATTATGGGGCTACTGAAATAAAAATAGGACACAGTATTAAAGCAGTACGCAAAGGAAGGGAGTCCCATCTCAAACACACGCCTGTGCCCCTGAGAGCCAGGGGTGTCCAGTCGATGAGATGGTTACCACAAAATTCAGAGAGTAGAGAAGCTCCCGCAGTGGAACTGCACCATCCGATGTTGATTCGAGAATACACTTTCTTAAAGGAAGATCGTATGCCACTTTTGTTTAAGGACTGTGCTGTGACCACTGTGGTAATTTTGGTTTCTCTTGGCATATATCCTCTTTTCTTATTTTGTTTAAAGATTTTTTTTCTGTCTTTGTTTTCTGATTAGGCTTTGGCCAGCATTTTTCATTTTTTTAAAAAGTAACACTCCTGTCCACTCGTAAGCTTGGTACAAAAACTCCTTTGGCAGTTGACTTGGACGCGTCTCGGCTTTCTGTACCTGCGCAGACTGGTCATGCGCGACCGGCAGCCTTCCCGCAGCGCAGCTCGGGGTGCAGGCAGCAGCCAGCAGGGCTGTGGGAAGGGGGCCCTGTGCTTCTAAACGGAGTGGTTGCTGGTTAAGTTTGGTATTCAAAAGAGGATAAAAATCTGGTAGATTAGTTCATTCTCAGCATGTGTAGCTAGACATGAGTAAAGAGAACAGCATGAGAAACTGTTAGTACGCATACCTCAGTTCAAACCTTAGGGAATGATTAAAATTTAAAGAAAAAAAGTCACTCAGTTGCACTTAGTCGTATGTCTTGCATGCTTAGTCTAAAGACTGTAGCAAAAGGTAAAAAGGAAAAATTAGACTTTACATATCGTTGCAGGTGTCACAGCCTTGCAGGAGAACCAACTGAAAAAAATTCTCAGGCTTACAGCAAGCAAACTTCACTATGATTTTACACTTTTGATTCTGTATCCCGTGGGGCTGCCCCAGTTGCTTCCTTAGGATGGGTTTATTATGTTGTACATATATCCCAATGTGTCTGTGTGAAACTTTTGTCTTTTGGGGGGAGGGAGGAGGGCGGTTCTTTTTTTAGATATTGTTCCTAAAAAGGAATAAATGCATACACCTGTTTGTCAAAACACCTTTGCTTTTTGTGCAACTGCTTGATATTCATGATACTTAAAAAATAGCTTTGGGGGAAAAAACTACTGTATGTAATGGAATTGCAGAATATGCTGCACATGTATTTTATTTAGTTATCCTTGCTTTAAGAATATCGGATGACATTTCCTGACATGTGGGAGAGAGAAATTCCCTAACCTTTTTTTCTTTTGCTTTTAAATTGTAACATAGTTAACAGACTTTTTTTCCCCCTCTTCTCATTGATTGGAGCATTTTGTACAGGTTTTTTTTGTGTGTGCGTGCGCGTGGGCATGTGTGTTAATCTGTTTTTTTTGATACATTACGATCCATTGTGTCTATCCTACACTGCCTTCCTGGCGATCTTAAACAAGTTCATACATTTGAAAAGAGAAAAAAAATGTTTTAAACACTGTTTTCTCCTGCTGCAGTAAATATTTTGCATGATGAAATTGCAGGGTCCACTTTCAAAGTTTATCAGTGAAGTGGTGATTAATGGCGAGGAGTGTCAAAGCTATTGAACGTTTTGTATTAAAAAAAAAACAAAACACTTTACAAGGTGCCAAAATGTAAACACAGTTTATTACTTTTTTTCTTTTTCCAAGGAAAAGCATACCTTAGGGACATAGTCCCTTGTATCAGACAAATGCACTATCAGGAATGACGACCCATCCCGCTGGTCCCTAGAGCCTGTGCTGCCTGCTGAGTTCCACTGCGGGACCGAGGGCCACCAGCAGGCCCCACAGACAGCTCTGACACCTCCACATCCCATCACACCGTAACCAACAGCCTGGATTCTTAACCCCCAAAATGATGTAAATCACTAACTTTTTTATCGTGAAAAAAAAAGTTAAATATTTCCTCTCCTTTCCACATTCCAGCTGAGCTCCATTTCCAAGGGTGCAAAAAACTTGCGTTTTAAGGGTTTTGAATGGTTTGGTACCTTTTGGTTAATGGTATATCCTGTTGATACTTTGGATGTGTTTGAGAGTCGGTTTTGCTTTTTTTATCCTGAGAATGAGACTTGTAATCTAAAGGCATCCGTGGGCCCAGTGCAGTTCACACGGTCTCCCACCCAGACGCTGGGTGAAGACGGCACAGCGGGACTGCTCGACCCTCTTCGAGGGTGGGCGCTGCCAGCAACAGGAATCTTTTTGTTTTGTTTTGTTTTGATAAGGCATAAAAGAAACTCATTCCTTGACATCAACTGTAATTCCATCATTCCATGTCTGTGGATGCAGACAATAAAAAAAATGTGTAGTCAGTACTGATTACTGACATTATAGCATTCTCAAATGCAATAAAATGCTGGTTGTTCACACTGGTGGTAAAAGTCGCCACAGCCTAAGTTTCTTTCCCCTTCTCACCACTGATAGTGTCTGTTGGGCATGTGCTTGGTTTCATCAGCTGCTTCCAACACTGAATTGAAATCATTGGGACTGGGAGCTTTCAGCATCGCAGACCTGAAGCTCTGTCCTCAGGCTTCAAATACGGTCTCCGCTGGGAGAACTGGGAAACAGGAAATGAGGAGGTAACCTTTGTTCTTGAGGAAGCACTCCCTTATTTTTCTTCAGATTTTATAGAGAAAACAAAATGTTTAATAACTAGCATTAAGAGCAAACTGAAATTTCAGAGGAAAGCAGTATCATGAATAATTCATTAGAATTTCACATCTGCAAGATTAGTCATCCAAATAAAATGCTAATGTCAAAAACATGCACCGTCTATAATATTCTCATCAAGAGGTCTTTTTGCATATAATGATAAATGCTTAGAACAAGTAATTTTATAAAAACATTCTATAAAAAATATGCTACATCAGTGCTCTCGGTGAAGGAAACATTAGAGCCCCGGTAACTAAATATTCCAGAAAAACCATCTTGATCTTGAGATTTTTTAAAAAGTTGCTTATCTTTAATAAAATTTCTTTCTAATTTTAAATTTATACTCTATGGATTTGAGCATCCCTCAGTAAAAATTAAATTGGTCTATTGCAGCAATTTTCAACCTTTTCTATCTCATGGCATACATAAACATTACTAAAATTCTGTGTTAAACCAAAAAATGTATTTTTTGCTGAGCTGGCCAAAAAAAGTATAATTTTGATTCACACTAGTTGGCTATTGTTGTGTTGGTTCTTGTCATTTCTTCAACTATGTTTTATTGATTTTTTTAGAGAGAAAAACATGGAAACATTGATGAGAGAAAGAAATCAACTGGCTGCCTCCTGCACTCCCCAACTGAGGATCAAGCCCACAACCCGGGCATGTGCCTTGACCAGGAATCGAACCAATGACCATGTATTAAAAGGTGCATGGGACAACACTCAACCAACTGAGCCACACTGACCTTGGCTGGCTTTTGTCATTTTTTATTTGACAATCTAAGGGAAACGCAGTCAGTTCCCAGTATTTTTAAATAGGTGTTAGATGTTTTAAAAATTCTTGCAGCACACGGGTTGAAATCACTAGTCTGTTGAAAGCAGCACGTTAAGTGGCCAAAGCATGGTAATAAAAGCTGTTACCTGTGATTCGGAGCACATCACACAAGCGAAGAGGGGCTTAAAGATGAGCCTTGCCACTTTTACTTGGCAAGACACGGTCTGGTGCCGACAAAAAGGCCAATATGCTTTCCTGGCTGTGTTTCAGGAAAAGCCCTTGTTCTGCTGTCAGGTGTTTGCTGTGCAGCTACGAGGGTGTCTTCTTGTGGGCAGGCGGGCCACAGTCCACAAGTCCTCTAGCCTGGTAATTAGTGAAGCACTCAGACCCCTAGTTCTCACCCGGCTGGCTAAGAATGTGAGAGTTAACTGAGATTCCTTACAATGCCAGGCTTAACCACATGCTGCCCACAGCATATGCAGCGGGTAAGGTTAAATATGTACACATACTTGAATAAGCTGAGGACCCAAACCAAGTATGACAATGCATTAGTGATGATACTGCAGGTTGACAGTACATTTTTAGTTGAATGTCAGGAACTGTTCTAAAGCATGAACATCATCTTTTACATATTCCAGACTTGTCACTCAGGTAAACAAGGCAGCAAACCCAAAATACAGGTTTTTCTTTTAAATGAGATCTTTATATAAAGAGCTTAAATTCTTAGGAATACGAGTTTCACAGCAACACAGATACATGAGAGTAACAGCCACTTCTCCAAAAAAAAAAAAAAAAAATCAAACCAAGGTATAGTCTTACTAGATCTTGTCTTTTTGATATTACACATTTATGTTCAGGGTAGTGATTACAATTTATCATTGTAGTTAAGTCAAAAGTATTCCTTATTAAAATAAAGGGAAGTTGGGTCTGAAACTTTCATTTAAGGAATTGACTGATGAAAAGTTTAAGACAGAATTCACATTGGAGGGAAATTAAGTTACATGTGAAAACACTGGTTTAACTGGGACACTGGTTTAGAAAGCCATCACTCTAAATATCACCTTTATTTTTAAGCAATATTTGATTTTTTAAAGAAGCAAAACCTATTGTAAAATGACCTTCAATGCTATACACACAGACACACACACACACACACACATATTTATATAATGGATATGTCCATTTGAAATTACCAGTCTTTATTTTTTTGGCTTATACCAAGAATATAAGAAAGGAAACAGACTAGCTTCAAGTTATAATGTTAATTTGAAGGTAACTGATCTTTTAAGAATTAATTTCAGCCAAAGCAATGATCATTATTTACCAGTGTGTGACATTTTTATCACTCATCATATTAGCAAATTTCCATTGAAAATGCTAAAATGGTTCGTCATAAGGCAGATAACTGCTCTAGCTGTAAAAATGACCAACGCAAGTGCCGGTGTTCAAACATTAAATTATACTGTAATTAATAAAGACAGTTAAACTGCCTACTAGCAACAGCAATTTAGGTAACCACATTTGATCGGCTATAAATTGTAACTACATTAAAATTCCAGAAATGTTAGCAATATGGATCACTTGATGGAAGTCAGTGATGGTCACCAACTCTTTTTTTTTTTTAACAACGGAAGCACAGGTCAAGTTGACCACAAATCCATGGACGAAGATCAGGCCTTAGCACTTTTCATCTTGTGAAACAAGCAATTACAAAGAGCTGCATCGATTTGGTAAAAAGCTTTAGGTGACATAAATTGTTTCCTGTTTAGCTTATTGCCCTGATACATAAATGTCACCAAGTCCGGTATTAATTAGGCCATAGAAGAGCACCCGGTGGCTTCCAGAGACTTGGCAGGCTCCCGTGCGTGTGTTGGGTGGCGCTCCAGCTCTCTCTCATTAGCAAGAAAGGTTAGGAAACTGCTGTGTTCAGTGAAGTCTTGAATAGCAGCTCCATTTTAGGTTCTAAACTAAATGGCAGGATTTCAGATATGCTTTCTTACCACTTGACAAAGCACCACATTTAAAAAATATCTACTAAACAGAAGAACATTTACAAGGCATTTCAGCCTCTGAAAAGTTAACACTCTCCCGTCTCAATATATGGTTCTATACATGTTTCCTTGGGTTGCTATTTCTACATTTAAAATACAATTTTAAATGGCATGTGCATGTTATTGACTTAACATAAATCAAATGTATCATATATACTTTCCTTAGGTTGGCAGGCCACTTAGAAAAATACATTAGTTTCTGGCGGGGGTGGGGGGAAGTCTGGAGAAAATTTATTAAATAGAAGTTTTTACTGTAATAGAATATTAATGCAGACCAAAGCTCATTTGCCATTAAGCTGATCCTTTTTTAACATACACATGCTTTTTATTATTTTGCACTCAAGCAAAAATTCCACATTCAAAGACTTTCCATTGAGTCGGGAATGTCTCTGGCAAGAAACATGTAAGAAGCCTGACCTTCAGAAAGACAGCAGATATGGCCAGCATGCAGCGCTGGCCCCACTCGGGCCACAAAGGGAACAGGCCCTGGAGCACTGCGGGGCGTGCGCAGTCAGCAGGTGGGAGCAGGAGAAACCCTGGCTCCTTTCTCACCTCACCTCAGCGCACACAGATGGAAATATTTGATTTGCAACATAAAAGATACATTAATTACCACTTGAATATTTAAAGCTATTTTGTAGTCAGTCTAACAGAGATTGATAAAGCAGTGAATTAAAACCATGTAAAGATATTTCGGTAAGCTTACCCACGTTATGGTTTAGGGAGAGATTCCAGCATTCTTGCAGAACAGTCTTAGTCATTTTCAAGTGTGTAACTGAAGGAGCAAGATAAGTGTTCAGAAATAATTTCTCACTTCCAAATGTTTACTAATTATTTTCCCAAATCAACCTTGCTACTTTAGGACCCTGGATGGGAAAAAAATCTACCAGGCATGTTGGAGAACTGAGTGTCTGATCCAGGAACTAAAATACTTCCAGAAGTACCCACTAAGCTGAAGAGATTAGAAGCTATCATATAAAAGTACTTTCCTGCCCACAAAATGCACCGAATCTGAAAACACTCAACCCCCAGAACAGAGTTTCTTCCCTCCTCCTGCCCAGCATCAGAGTCACCCAGGAGCCACTGCAGCATGCCAGTGTTTGGATCTGGGACTCCTAAAGCCAACAGTGCTCAGGGTGCTCTTTGGCTCAAATGCTACAGAATCCAGACCCGGTCACCAGTCCCAGCCCTGATTAACACACGGGGTGACTTTGGCAAGTTACTTCGTCTCCTTGTTCTTCAGCTTTCTCTTAATTGAGGCCATTTAACTAAATGATAAAAGGGGTTCCTTCCAATTTTAAAGTTCTAAAAATTTAATAACATATTCTTCCTTGGGGACTTTTCTTGATGAAATCCATGGTCTCAGCATGGAGTTTGTGTGGCGCTCCACATTTCATCAATATTAAAATATTGTCTAATTAAACTGCCTGGTCACGTGACCTGTTAGGAGCAGGTTTCACTGGCATGCATGCACGCTTCCATCCATCCATCCATCCATCCACAAATACTCATTAAATGACCTGTTCAAATTCAGTGCTGGGGATGCAACTGGGGAAAGATAGACACAAACTTGGCTTCATGGTCCCTAGTGGTTCCCTGGGAAGATAGTTCTTAAACATCTCATAGGATCGTAATGCAATAGGGTCAGTGAGAGGGGCTGCAGGAGTGCAGAGGAAGACCGCCCACCCCCTGGGACAACGAGGGAAGCCTCCCAGGGCACGCAATGTTTAATTGAAAAGCAAAGGGTGCCCAAAGAGTGTGCCAGCTAGGGAGAAGAGAAAAGTTCCAAAAAGAACTGGAGTGTGAGGCAGGGGACTTCAGAGCAGGGTCAGCAAGGTATTTTCTAGAAAACCCTAAAGTTGTCATACAGTTGCCATAAATCACGCACATGGCAAAACCATCATTTCAATCATGTTAACAAGCCTGAGTGTGTCACACAGTCCAGCTCCATGATTCCTGAGGTGCTGCTGACCCAGCTGCACGTTCAGCAAGGAAGCTGCTCCTCTCTCCCCACCCCCATACCCCCTCCAGCCGTACTGGCCACTTGCTCTCCTTGGACACCAGGCACCTCAGAGATTTTATTTTCTTTCCAGTGGATGTTCTTTGCTTGGCTCTCCGCATGGCTCTCACACCTTCCCACTCTCCCAATGTTCTAGGAGAGAGGCGTTTCCTGCCACACAATAACATGACACCCTCGCCACTCTGTGCCCACCATATTGTTTCCATGGTGCCCAGCACCTCTCCATATTACATACCCATCGGCATCTTTGCTTACAGTCCGTCTCCCTTCCACCACCAGGCGGTTCACTGCTGCACCTACAGCCTGAGGACCAGGAATTCCTGCTCACGTTGTTGAATGAATGAGCAAAAGTTACACTGCTAGGAAGGTCAGAGGTGGCATGAACCCCCCAGCCAGATCCCAGAGCTGTCCACGTAAACCATTCTACTGTATTTCATGGCCAATCTAATTAAACTTCCATTTCCAAGATTCTCACACCAAACCTGCCAGGTGGGAATAGTCACCAGCATTTACAGCCGACACGGGCTTTCTAAGGAGCCGCTCAAGGCTGCAAGGGGGAGAATCCAAAAGTTCGTAGTTGCCTCCATGCCTGATTCTACAGCCCATCTGTTGGTGCTAGTCATGTCCCCTACTTCTAAAGAACCTCCCAGCAAAGGACTTTCAGACAAAGGCAGCAAATACACTCACATGACAGTATAGCTTGAAAGCTCAATCATTGTTGTTCATTTGTAAGATATTACAAAGTTATTACACAATGTGGAGATAAAACAGTTAAATGTGTGCCCACTATTAAATGTGGGAACAAGACTCTGGATCTGTGTGGGTCTTTATGACTTGCCTCACCTCATACTGCATGGTGAGGAGGCCTAGACCTTTCTTGAATCTTCCAGTGAGGTAATGAAAAGTCTTTCTAATAGGTAGATCTCGCTTCTATATCCAGAGCCCCACACTAGCTGAGACCTGCTGTTCCTGGAAAAACGCATGAAGCAGCCATGAGCTTCCTGAGGACAAGGCTCCCTGTCTCGTTCCCGCAGGACACCCTGACCACCCGGGACTGAGAGACGCTGGGATTTGGAACAGACAGGCCTGGAAGTGGAGCCAGGTAAACTGGTGTCAGCCTCCCTGGCTCTTGATGACCAGACAACCCCAGTCAAGCTCCTTAAACCTCTGGGAGCTTCAGTAACAATTCCCACAATACAAGATAGTTGTGCATGACTAAGCGAGTTAGTGTATGCAAAGCCATGGAATATATTGTAAATAAATGGAATAGTGTTTTGAGAGCAAACAGACCAAGTGCCTGTCCTCATGCCTTTTATACTCTAGCTGGGAGCCAAGCCTTCATGAAACAGCCTCACGTGGAAATGTAAAATTTCAAGTGTTACAACAAGATGTAATCCACAGAGGGCTCTGTGCTTGAGAAGAAGGGCCAGGAACTTCTGAGCGAAGACCCAAAAAGTGAGTAGCAATCAGCCAGGTGCACTTTCAGTGACTTGGTTTACCAGTCTTCATTTCCATCTGAGCAGAGAGCACCACTGCTTTCTCTTGGAGAGCCAGCCCTCCACACCCACCCCTACCCCATCAATGCTACTGCAGCCACATCAGCACTTCAATTTGCTTGCTGCATGCTTAACCCAATACTTTTATTAAAACCATTGAGAGAAATACTCTTTTTGAAGGAGTTGTTGATTGGCTAGGAACTATTATGACTATTTTTGCTGTAATATGGAAAGGGCCCACCTGAATTAAAGGAAAGAAGAAAACAGAGACAAAAGAGAAGGATACGTGGGTGGAAGCCCAAAACAAGACTGAAAGCTGAGACCAGGACACGATGGGAACCAGGAGGGGAGACTAAAAGCAAAACTGGAAATGAAAAGCAGATACACTGACCACATCATGTGGACTCCTGGATCCAGCCATGCCTGAAGCTAGTTTTTATACTCCTGGATTTTCAATTACATGAGCCAATAAATTCTCTTGTATAAGCTAGTTTGAGTTGGCTTTCTGCTTTTTGTAATCAAATGTACTATGGAGTGGGGTTCATTTCAACATTCATCAAGGCCCTGTGGCAGAAAAGAGAATTCCAAGTTCAAGGATATGAAAGGAGGCTTGTGTGTGTGTAGCTCCGAATGTGAAGGAGGGCATGGGTGGGTTGATGTTCTAGATGGAGGCCAGGGCTGGACTACTCATTATCATGGCTTCATGAGAAACAATCATGTGACATTCTAAATACACATTCTAAATGACCCTTCTCCTGTCCTTTTGCAGGTAAAATTAGAACTCCAAAGCACAGTGGTATTAGGGAGAAGAATGGCACTTCTTTGGGGATAGAAGAGAGGCAAAATGAGTGTATTGTACTCTCATCAAGTCCAACATAATCCAAGATGTGAAAAGGGGATGGAGATCTGAGTCATTGGACAAGGACTAGGATGAATTTTATATTGTTTCTCTCATTTCTTGATCAGAGCAAATTCGGCTTCAGACTTGACTAAATGCCAGGAGCACAGTTATCCAAAAGTGGTAATTTTTCAAAAATGTCTTCAGAGTTTCAAATAAGCATGTCAATTAAAAGTATAAAAGATGCTAAAGAACAGAGCAGGATGAGACAGTAGAGAATGGACTCAGATGGTGCCACATATTTCATGTGCTTCCTTCCTCACTAAATATTTTATTTCCCCCCAGACTTCATCTCCCTGTGTCTAAACCACACTCTCTCCTACCATAGGTGGGTTTCTTCAGCTGAAACTCAGCTGGTGATAGTGTTACTATTTTTGTCCAGTTTCCAATTTTGACTGTTGGTGGTCTATGCCATTTCAGCTGTTCAATATTGTGGCTATTGCCCATGGTCTCCCCTCTGTACATAAGCTGCCATATCTGTGGGTCCAGAGTAAATGTCCCCTGCCTCACCATCAGAGAATTCTAGGGGAGGACTCTGATTGGCCCAACCTCTATCATCCCCTCCTCTCTCAGTCAATCATAATGATTGACAGTGGGAGGGATATCCTCTAACTGGCCATGCCTGCGGGAAATGTTGGGCAGATAAAACTGTTCCTTCTAAGAAAAAAAGTGATTCTAGGGAGGCCAAAACAACTGTCCCCTCCCTTACCAGTGCTAAGCTTTGTGTTGAGCTCACATCATTGACAGAGGGTTTCCCAACCCTCAAGTTGTTTATGATCTGTTCACACCTTAGAGACAAGCAGCTGATCTAACAAGCAGCTATGCTAAGTGCCTACCCTGTGTCAGAGAGCTTGTTAGATTCTGAGAATTCAGTAGTGAACAAAGCAGAAAATAATCCTAGCCTCCCAAAGCTTTCTTTCTAGAAAGTGGAAACAGACAATAGTAGGGTAAATGGGGATTAGTGATTGGCAGAGAAAAATAGAGCAGAGAGGAGAGAGAAAGTGCTGAGGAGAGGGCTGGGGGGTGATTGCTATAGGAAAGACCTCAACAATGAGGTGACTTTTGAATAAAGATTTGAAGGTAACAAGCCATGTAGGTATCTGGGAGAAGAACATTCTGGACAGAAGGAACAGAAGAGGCAAAGGCTCTGAGGGTCCAACATAGAGTGGGGAAGAGGGTTGTGAGAAACAGGGATAAAAGGTGATGGGCAGCAGATAATGCTATGCATCAATGGTCTCATTGTGAGGACATTTGCTTTTCTTCTTGGTGAGATGGAAGCCATTGGAGGTTATGAGCACAAAAATGACATCCACTGACTTGGGTTTTAAGATGATTCCTCTGTCTGCTGGGTTTTAAATGTAAGGAAGCAAGTGTGGAAGCAGAAGGATGAGTTACAAGAAGGACTGTGATGGCTGGAACTAAGGGAGCAGCAGTAGAGGTTGTGAGAAAGCTCATATTTTGAAAATAGAGCCCATTGAATTTACTGTTGAATATAGTGTCAATCATGAGAAATGAAAAGGATCAAGTCTTTTGGTGAGATAAACTGAAAGGATAGTGTTGCCATTCACCAACTGAGAATACTTCAAGAGGAACGATTTTATGGTAATATCAAGAGATTGTTCTAGACTCAAGAGGCTTCTTAACCATCTAACATGAGATGTTGAGTAGGCAGCTGACTGAGGAGTCTGAAGTTAGAGAAGAGGTTGAGGTTGAGTATGTGCAGGGGTGTATGTTAGGGTCAGGAAAGAGTAAATAATACTGTGTTTCAATAACATAGAGAAGATGGAAAATCTTTGCCACATAAAAACAATTTAATTTGGAGAAAGTATGTAGTTTGGATTGAATGAAATCACGAATTTGGAGATTCAGTTTAATTATTTTGGGACCAACATCAGGTGACTTAATGAACTTAAAATTGATATCTTTGCGGGGGAAGTCTCTTCTGCTGGCTTTAAAGGAATGGACATGTGGTAACTACTTAGTGCTGAATTAAGTCCATAAAACAAAAAGTGTTAATTTGTAGAATCAGAACTATAAAATAATAGTGTGTGTGTGAGAGAGAGGGGTCAGGGGAGAGAGAGACAGAGAGAGCTTTACATATAAACAACTTCTAACCTCAAGTATCATTTCCTGGGTTGGACATTTTCAAAGAGTTACTAATTTAAAAATAAAGATCACTTCACTTTAGGTTCATTGTCTCCCAGAAGTCTCCCCTTAATTACCAGACCTGCATAGCCCATTTCCTTTGGTGTGCAAAAAGGTGTGTAATTAAACCATCAGCATAATACCTATCTCCATGTAAAACCCGCACTTATGAACTTTAACAGCTGAATAAAAACTCCTATTACATGACCATTAAGTATTATGAATGAAGCAAGTCCTGTAGGACCGGATTAATTTAATGCACTATGGATTGTGTCTGAAAGAATTTGGTTTTGGTGGGTCTCCTCCTAAGCAAGCCCAGAGCCTCGACAGCTTCACCTCAGGAAAGCTCTGTGCTGAGCTTCCTCAGGAAAAGCTGTCTGACCTCATGTGGACCTCAACTACTCTTGGTTTGTCTCTGTTCAGAGAGAAATCTTCACCCCCACTAATCAATAATCAACACAGTGTTGGAGAGAAAGAAAGTGAGGGTGATGTGTGCAAAAAGATAGTTGGTTGCACTAGGTATAGTTTCTAAATATGACCCTTTAGGTTAATGTATATTTTAACGTAGGTTAACACATAAGAGTCACAGTTTAGAAACTGGGATATTTTATTGGAATTCTAAAAAAATCATCAACTTGTGCTTCAGGAGCTGAGACATAGAGACTCCTGGTGTAGACTTTGCCAGGAGTTGTGAATGGCATCTCAAAACTCCCAACACAGTATTTCCCATGGACCTCTGAGTAGGGAAGCAGAACTGAGCAGTGTCTACAACCAAGAGGGATTGCGCTTGACCAGCAGGAAGAAAGGAAAATTGGGGGCAGCAAATAACTTGGCCTGAGGGGTACCCAGCACTGTACTTCTGCTGGGATAGATGGCAGAGACCCCAAATATAAGTACAGGGTGTCCTCCAAAATGCATACACACTTTAAAGCTAATGACTCAACTTTGAAACTAAAATTATTTTAATAAACACTGCCTTTATAATTATTCAAAGTGTATGTGTACATGTTTTGGGACACCCTATGTATATATAAGGATCCCCAAACTTAAAAGGCATAAGCTATCTTTCCCAGTGTTAATGTAGAGACAAAGGATCCCACAGACACAAAAGAATTAATGGGAGGCTGTGAGGTGCCAGGCAGATGGCTGAGAAAGCCTCCCGGAGTCCTGGCCGTGGAGTGGCCAGGAGCAGACAGAGCGCTTTCAGAGCCTCCCTTCTGGAGGTGTCAGTGGTGGCTATGGGCCTAGAAACTGTGGGTGATAGGGTGATGGTGCTGGGAACAGGTAGGGTGGGCAACAGGCAATAAAGGTGTAGGCAAGGCGGGCTCCCAGGATCACTCCCTTCTCTTTCATCAGTACCCAGAAGTGTAAACAGAGGTGTTCAAAGTAGATGCACAATCAAATTATGTGAGAGTCCGGTTCCACTGGTAGAGAAGTGGGAAAAGCGATGCAGCCAAGCCCAGTTGTAATGCTGGAGGGTCACCACCTCCCCTCCCCAAGGCTTGACTTAGCTTCTCCCCCGAGTCCACTTTACTAGACAAGTTATCTGGTGCCCACAAGGATGCATGAGCTTAGAAGGAAAAATAAGACACCTCAGAAATACAATTACTATTCAAGACAGACAGCTATCATTTAACTCTGAGGTCAAAATAAAGATTTCCAGCATAGATCTTTTTTTAAAAGTTAAATGTATTGGCTTGACATCTATATATATATAAAAGGCTCATATGCAAAATGTCCCCTTGGGAGTGGAATGAAGGAAGGCCAAGGCCAGCAGCCAGAGGCCCTGATTGACTCTGATCGCCGGCCAGGCCTAGGGACCCTACTTGTGCATGAATGTTGTGCACCAGGTCTCTAGCTGTTGAATAAGATTATATAGGTTTCAAATAGACATTTCTATGATATGTGATCTATATATTGCATTGTGTGCTCACCACCCAAAGTCAAATTATCTCCCACCACAATATATTTGACCCCCTTTATACTTTACTGCCCTCCCACCCAACCCCACCTTCACTCTGGTAACTGTTGTCTGTGTCTCTGAGTTCATTTATTTGTTTGATTTTCTTGTTTGTTCATTTGTTGCTTTCAATTTTATATCGCACATGTGAGTGAAATCATTTGGTTCTTAACTTTTTCTGTCTGACTTATTTCACTTAGCATGATATTCTCAAATGGCAGTATTTCACCTTTTTATGGCTGAGTAGAATTCCATTGTATGGCCATTGTGAATAATGCTGCAATGAAAACAGGGTTGCATATATCTTTTTGAATAAGTGTTTTCAAAATTCTTAGGTAGGGAATGCTGGTTCAAAAATTATTCTTAATTTTTTGAGGAACTTCCATACTGTTTTCCACAGTGGTTGTACAAATTTACATTCCCACCAGCAGTGGATGAAAATTCCTTTTTCTCTACAACCTCTCCAATACTTGTTACTATGTGTCTTGTTGATAATAGTTCTAACAGGTGTGAGGTGGTATTTCACTGTAGTTTTGATTTGCAATTTCCCTGTTAGCTAGTGAAGTGAGCATCTTTTCATATATCTGTTGGCCATTTGGGAGAGGTGTCTGTTCAGGCAATCGGCCCATCTTTTACTTGGATTGTTTGTTTGGTGTTTGATTGTATGATATTTTAAAATACATTTTGGATATTAACCCCTAGTCAGAGCTGTTGTTTGCCACTATTTTCTCTCATTTGTTTTGTTGGCAGTTTCTTTTGCTGTGCAGAAGCTTTTTAGTTTGATATAGTCCCATTCATTTATTTTTGCCTTTATTTCCATTGCCTTTGGAGTTAATAAAATCTTCTCTAAAACCAAAGTCTATGAGTTTAGTACCTATGTTTTGTTCTATTTAATTTATTATTTCAGGTCTTATATTTAGGTCTTTGATACATTTTGAGTTAATTTTTGTACATGGGGACAAACTATAGTCTACTTTATTCTTCTGCATGTGGCTTTCCTGTTTTCCCAGCACCACTTATTAAAGAGGCTTTTTTCTCTCACTGTGTGTTTTTGTTTCCTTGTTGAAAGGTACTTGACCATATTGTGTGGTTTACTGCCGAGCTCTCAGTTCTGTCCCATTGGTCTGGGTGTCTGTGTCTCTGCCAGCACCACAGTATAGACCTTTTTGAAAACAGTCCTGGGGAAGTCCTCCAGCTAAAAAAAAAAAACAAGTTCCGAAAATATGTTATCTGATAAATGAAGGTAAACAAATAACATAGCAAAGCTTACTTTTGTGCACAAAAGCAAGGACAAAGACAGGGTACATTCCGTCCAGCCTGGTGGCTTAATTAGTTCATTGGAGCGTCACCCATACACCAAAAGGTGGCAGGTTCGAGTCCCAGTCAGGGCACATACCTAGGTGCAGGTTCCATCTCTTGTTGGGACACCTATGGGAGGCAACTGATAGATGTTTTTCTCTCACTTTGATGTTTCTCTCTCTCTCTCTCTCTCTTCTTCTCTCTTTCTCTCTCTCCCTCTCTGCTCCCCACCCCCTTCTCTCTCAAAAAATCAATAAACACATATCCTCCTGTGAGGGAGAAAAGGAGACACAACAGGATACATTGTATGAAAGATTTAACATATTCCTCTTCTAATATGTTGGGTCAATCAGGAATAAAATCACCACAAATATGAAATATCAAAATAAATTGATTTATAGGCTTAAGCTAATAGAATAGGTATATGAAGAGTGCTGTATACCAAACATAACTTTGCATTATTTTAGTCAGACATGGCAGATTCCCTAAATGAACCATGTGCTAATTCACAAAGGTAGCCTTACACATGCAAAACAATTGATACCAGAAAAATTACATTATCTTAAAAAAGTAACTCTGATTTATATAAAAATTATAAGAAAAATAAAATAATAAAAACAAATCTGTATAAAAGTGCTAAAATAATCCTATATAATAAAGAGGTAATATGCAAATTGACCATCATTCCTACACACAAGATGGCTGCCCCCATGTGGTTAAAGATGGCCGCCCCCATGTGGACACAAGATGGCCAGCAGGGGAGAGCAGTTGTGGGCGATCAGGCCTGCAGGGGAGGGCAGTTGGGAGGGACCAGGCCTGGAGGAGAGGGCAGTTAGGAGTGACCTGGCTGGCAAGGGAGGGCAGTGAGGGGCAATCCAGCCGGCAGGGGGGCAGTTAGGCGTCGATCAGGCTGGCAGGGAGTGGTTAGGGGGCAATCAGGCTGGCAGGCAGAAACAGTTAGGGGCAATCAGGCAGGCAGGAAGGTGAGTGGTTGGGAGCCAGCATTGGAAAGGGTGCAGGCTGGGCTGAGGGACACACACCCCCATGCATGAATTTCATGCACCAGGCCTCTAATTCTTACATAAAATGTATAGCTTTAAAACACTGAGGGCAGGTACAGGAGCAAAGACATTTATTCAAGAAGTTGAAGACTTCTGCTGCTTTCAGCCAGGAGGAAATAGAAGGGAACTGACTTATCCTACATAAGCAAACAAAATAAAACACCCTAGAAAAACAAACAAACAATCCAATTTCTGAGATATTGCATAGCAGATGACAAAGGACACTGATCCGCAGGAAATGGAAACAAGATGAGCCTCGGGATTGCGCCAGGTTGCTGCCCTCAGAGGGCCTGCAGCCTGTAGCAGAGATGGTGGTTTGGAGTGAACAGTGTGGCCATGGAGCCTGTCGCAATGGGCCAGGCAGAAAACATCAAGGCACAATGACACTGGTTGGTGCACTTGGAAGGGGTTGCCTCAGCAGGGAGGAGTACTTAGCCTTAGAGTAGCTACTGCTCTGGTCCTGCCTAACAAATCTTAAAAGCTAGACACTAAGGGATCAGCTATGTCCAAGTAACTGAACTGCATCACAGAATAAAACTCAAGGATATTGGTAAGAATTGAAAAATCCAGCACTCATAGGTAAAATTTACAACTGGCATCTAATAATTACTAGGCATAAAAAGAAACAGAAAAATATGGCCTTTATAAAAAATAAATTAACAAATTAAAACTTTCCCAGAACTAGCAATGATATTTTAATTAGTAGAGAATGATATTAAAACATAATTATATTCCATATCTTTAAAAAATTAAATTATGACATAGAAAATGTTTTAAAAGACCCAAATCAAACTTCTAGAAAACTACATAGTCTGAGATTAAAAAAAAAAAAAAAATGAAGTGGATGGAATTAAGGGCAGTTTAGACATTGTAGAAGAAAAGACTAGTGAACTTGAGATGATAGCAATAAAAACTATCCAAAATGAAAAACAGAAGAGAAAATGAATATAAGAAAAATTTAAAAAAGCAAAGAAAGAAAAAAAGATAGGCAAGATGATAAACATGAATGTCACTGTGTCAGTAATCACTTGAAAATGGAAGCTGGAAAGCAAAAGCAGTGCCAGCCAAGTGCTGCCCCATGGCACCATTTACATATAAACACACAAATGATGAGGTGGGAGTGGGAAGTAAGCTGCGTGGAAGAAAGCCAGGGGGCTATGTTAGGTAGATTTTAGAGCAAAAATAAAAATATTGCCAGGGATAAAAAACCAATGATACTGATGAGGAGGACAAAAATCCTAAATATTTATGAACTTACTAACAAACCCTAAAAATACATGAAGGAAAAGCAGATAGAGCGACAAGGTAAAAAAAAAAAAGTCCAAAATTATACTGAGATTTCAATACCTCTCTCAATAATTAATAGAACAAACACTCAGAAAATCACTAAATATGGAAGATTTGTACAACACAGTTAACCATCCTATCTAATAAAAGAGTAATATGCAAATTGACCGTCACTGCAAGACACAAAGGTGGTGCCCCCATGTGGACACAAGATGGCTGCCACAGATAGCCTGCAGGGGAGGGCAGTTGTGGGCAGTTAGGGGTGACCAGGCCAGCAGAGGAGGGCAGTTGGGGGAGACCAGGCCAGGAAGGGAGGGCAGTTGGCGGGGGGTAGGGGGGACCCAGGCCTGCAGGGGAGGGTAGTTGGGGGGGACCAAGTCAGCAGGGGAGGGCAGTTGGGGGACACCAGGACTGCAGGGGAGGGCAGTTTTGGGGGACCAGGCCTGCAGTAGAGGACAGTTGGGGGGACCCAGGCCTACAGGGGAGGACAGTTGGGGGGACCCAGGCCTACAGGGGAGAGCAGTTGTGGGTGATCAGGCCAGCAGGGAGGGCAGTTAGGGGAGACCAGGCCAGCAGGGGAGGGCAGTTGTGGGGGGGACCAGGCCTGCAGGGGAGGGTAGTTGGTGGGGGCAGGTCTGCAGGGGAGGGCAGTTAGGGATGACTAGACTGGCAGTTAGGGGTAATCGGGCCAGCCGGGGATCAGTTAGGCATCAATCAGGCTGGCAGGGGAGTGGTTAGGGGGTGATAAGGCTGGCAGGCAGAAGCAGTTAGGGGCAATCAGGTAGAGGCAGGTGAGTGGTTGGGAGCCAGCAGTCCTGGATTGTGAGAGGGATGTCTGACTGCCCGTTTAGGCCTGATCCCAGTGGGCCTAAATAGGCAGTCAGACATCCCTCTAGGGGTCCCAGATTGGAGAGGGTGCAGGATGGGTTGAGGGACACCCCCCCCCACCCTGTGCACGAATTTCGTGCACCGGGCCTCTAGTATTGATATAAGCACTCTACCTAAAGGAGCAGAACACGTATTTTTTTTCAAGTGCACATACAACATTTACCCAAAGTGACCATATTCTGGATCCTATACAAGTCTTAATAAATTTTAAGGGTTCAAGTCATACAAAGTATGTTGTCTGACAAATATAATTAAAATAGAAATGAATAAGACAAATATTTCTGGAAAATATTAATGTATTTGGAAACTAAATAATGCCATTATAAATAACCTATGGGTCAAAGAAGAAATAAAAAATGAGAAAATATTTGAACTGAATGAAAATGAGAACAAAATATATAAAAACTTGAGGCATGCTGCTACAATAGTAAATACATATATTAGAAAAGAAGTAAGGTCTCAAAACAATGATGTCACTTCCACATTAAAAAAGGGACCAACAACAGAAAATGTAATCCAAAGCAAGCAGAATAAAAGATACAGATCAGAATGGATATCAAATAAAGTGAAAACAGAAAAACATTAGAGAAGAACTAATGAAACACAAAGCTGGTTCTTTGAGATCAATGAAATTGGTAAATATCTATCTGGACTTATCAACAAACAGAGAGAAGAAACAAATGATGAACAAGAGAATTACTAGTAAAAGGGTGACTTCATTACATATTTTATAGATATCATAAGGATAACAAGGGAATATTATGAACAACTATATGCCAACCAATAAAACCTTAGTTGAAAAAGACAAATTTCTTGGGAGATGCAAACCACTGAAGAAGAAATAGATAACTTGAATATCTTATATCTATTAAAGAAGCTGAATTCGTAGTTAACAACCTTCAGAAATAAAACTCCAGGACTAAATAATTACAATGGCCAATCTACCAAACAGAGAAAGAAATTATACTAATTCTTTCCAAACACCAGGAGTGTAGCGGGAACCAGCAGAACTCATTCGCAAAGTCCACCATTGCCTTGATACTCACCAGATAAAGAGAGAAACTTCTTGTGAACATGGGTGGGGACATTCTAAATAAAACTTGGTAAATTGAATTCAGGGTAATACACTCAAAAGTCAATGTAGACATTCTGATACGTTACAACATAGGTGAATCTTGAAAATATTATGCTAAGTAAAATAAGCCAGATGTAAAAGGACAGGTATTATATTCCCTTTATATGAACTATTGGGATTATGCAAATTCATAGCAACAGAAAGTAGAATAGAGGTTAACAGGTGTTTGTTTAATGGGTATAGCTTCTTTTGGAGATGATGAAAGAGTTCTGGCAACAGATCTTGGTAATACTTATACAACACTGTGACAGTAGTTAATACCACTAATTGTAAATGTATGTTTTTTGTTGTTGGTAATCCTCACCTGAGAATATTATTTCTACTGATTTTTAAAGCCAGAGGCAGGGAGCAGGAGAGACAGAGAAACGTCCATGTGAGAGACAGACTTTGATTGGTTGCCTCTCACATGCTCCCCAACTGGGGCTGGGAATCAAGCCTGCAACCGAAGTATGTGTTCTTGACCAGAACTGAACCCACGACCCTTCATTGTGAGGGTCCACACTCTAACCATTGACCCAAACCGGCTAGGGATGAATTGTATATTTTTAAATGGTTAAAATAATATATTTATGGTATGTATATAGTATCACATAAAAATTAAAAATAAAAATCTTAAAAACTTAAAGTAATTCATCATATTAACTGTCTAAAAGAGAAAAATATAAACTATCTCAATGGATGCAGAAAAAAACATTTGACAAAAATTCAATATCTATTCCAAATAAAAACTGAGCAAACAAAGGATAGAATGGAACTTTCTTAACCTGATAAAAGGGATCTTCAAAAGACCTACAGCTAACATCATTCCTTTTTAAAAAATATATTTTTTTATTGATTTCAGAGAGGAAGGAAGAGGAGAAGAGAGAGAATGAAACATCTATGATGAAAGAGAATCATTGATCAGCTGCCTCCTGCACACCCCACCCTGGGGATCAAGCCTACAACCCAGGCATGTGCCCTGACCAGGAATCAAACTCCCTGGTCCATAGGTCAATGTTTAACCACTGAGCAACACCGGCCAGGTTAACTTCATTCTTTTTTTTTAATTCTTTATTGTTTAAAGTATTGCATATGAATCCTTTTTTCCCCATTGGCCTCTCACAGCTCATTCCCAGCCCCCCAGCACATGCCCTCAGCCCCCGTACTGACTGTGTCTATGGGTGATGCTTATATGCATGTATACAAGTCCTTTGATTGATCTCTCAGCCCCCGTACCCTACCCATCCCCGTCCCCCTTCCTCCGAGGTTGGATGGTCTGTTCAATGCTTCTATGTCTCTGGATCTGTTTTTTGTTCACCAAATTATGTTGATCATTATATCCCACATATGAGTTAGATCATGTGATATTTTTCTTTCTCCAACTGGCTTATTTTGCTTAGCATAATGCTATCCAGTTCTATCCGTGCTGTTGCAAATGGTAAGAGTTCCTTCTTTTTTACAGCAGCATAGTATTCCATTGTGTAGATGTACCACAGTTTTCTAATCCACTCATCTGCTGAAGGGCACTTAGGCTGTTTCCAAATCTTAGCTATTGTCAATTGTGCTGCTATGAACATAGGGGTGCATATGTACTTTCTGATTGGTATTTCTGGTTTCTTGGGATATATTCCTAGAAGTGGGATTACTGGGTTGAATGGGAGATCCATTTTTAATTTTTTTAAGAAACTCCATACTGTTTTCTACAGTGGTTGTACCAGTCTGCATTCCCACCAGCATCACACTCAATGGGCAAAAACTAAAACAATTTCTCCTAAGAACAGGAACAAGACAGGGATGCCCACTTTCACCACCTGTTCATCATAGTACTGGAAGTGCTAGCCATAGCGATCAGACAAGAAGAAGAAATAAAAAGCATCCAAATTGGAAAAGAAGAAGTAAAATTGTCATTATTCTCAGGTGACATAATATTGTACATAGAAAACCCAAAGACTCCATCAAAAAACTATTAGACTTAATAAATGAATTTGGCAAGATAGCAGGAAATAAAATTAATACCCAGAAATCTATGGCTTTTTTATACACCAACAATGAACTCACAGAACGAGAAACTAAAAATATAATCCCATTTATCATTTCAACAAAATTTAAGATACCTAGGAATACTAGTGAACTTAACTAAGGAGGTAAAAGATCTGTACTTGGAAAATTACAGAACTTTGAAAAAAGATAGAGGAAGATAGAGGAAGACATAAACAAATGGAAGAATATAACATGCTCATGGATCAATCGGTAGAATCAACATCATTAAAATGTCCACACTCCCCAAAGCAATATATAGATTCAATGCAATCCCCATTAAAATATCAACAGAATACTTCACAGATCTAGAACAAACTCTCCGAAAATTGATATGGAATAAAAAAAGACCCCAAATAGCCGCAGCAATCCTGAGAAAGAAGGGCAAAGTTGGAGGGGTTACAATACCAGATATCAAGCTATATTACAAAGCTGTTCTCAAAACTGCCTGGTACTGGCACAAGAACAAACATATAGACCAACGGAACAGAACAGAGAACCCAGAAATTGACCCAAGCCATTATGGTCAATTAGTATTTGAAAAAGGAGGCAAGAGCATACATGCGGTCAAGACAGTCTCTTTGATAAACGGTGTTGGGAAAATTGGACCAATACATGCAAAAAAGTGAAAGTAGACCACCAACTTACACTATACACAAAAATAAACTCAAAATGGATAAAGGACTTAAATGTAAGATGGGAAACCATAAAAATTTGAGAAGAATCCATAGGCAGCAAAATAGCAGACATATGTCGTAGCAATATTTTTACTGATACTGCTCCTAGGACAATGAAAACTAAGGAGAAAATAAATAAATGGAACTACATCAAAATAAAAAGTTTCTGCACAGCAAAAGAAATCATCAACAAAACAACAAGAGAGCCCACTGCATGGAAGAACATATTTGCCAATGTTATCTCCAATAAGTGTTTAATCTCCAACATTTACAGGAAACTCATGCAACTTAACAAAAGGAAGATAAACAACCCAATCAAAAAATGGGCAAAGGACCTAAATAGACCCCTTTCGAAAGAGGACATAAGGAAGGCCAAGAGACATATGAAAACATGCTCAAAGTCACTAACTATCCCAGAGATGCAAATCAAAATGACAATGGGGTACCTTTTTGCACCTGTCAGAATGGCTATCATCAACAAATCAACAAACCACAAGTGCTAGTGAGGATGCGGAGAAAAAGTAACATCATTCTTAATGGCAAAGGATGGAATGTTTCCCATAAAATCCGGGGATGTTCATTCTCCCCTCCTATTCAGCATTGGACTGGAGTTCCTATCCAGCGCAATAAGGCATTAGAAAGGAAGATGGATTATATAGATGACCAGATGAAACCTATATATTAAAAAAAAAAGCTAGAACTAATAAGTAGTTTGCAAGGCAAAAGATCAATATACAAAAATCTTTTTCCTGTATTCATATTAACAATGGACAATGTGAAATTGAAATAAAAAGGTAATGCCATGGTCAATAACATTAAAAGTATAATATACTTAGAGACAAATTTGACAAAATTGTGAACTCCTTATACTATGAAAACTACAAAAAATTCTAGGAGAAACTAAATAAAACCTAAATAAATGTTTATTGATTGGAAGACTCAACATTGTTAAGATGTAAATGCTCACAAATTTAACCTATACCAGTACATTCACTGCAACCTATGTATTCAAAATCCTAGCAGGCATTTTTTTTGTTTGATTTATTGTCTAAAGTTTTACATATAGCTCATTTTTTCCCCAATTGACCACCCTCGAGCAGGCATTTTGTAGAAATTTCCAAGCTGGTTCCAAAATTGCTACATAGAACTAATAAGATGCTAATATTGCTGCATAGGAAATGCATAGGAACTAGAATAGCCAAAACAACCTAGAAAAAGGAGACCAAAATTGGAGACGTAATACTTATTTTCAAGATTTATATAAAGCTACTGTAATCAAGACAGTATAGTATTGGCTTAAATATAGGGAATAGATCTATGACAAGAATATAGTCCTAAAACCCAAACATAAATGGACAACTGATTTTTTGAAAAAAAGAGCAAGGACAATTTAGTGGAGAAAGGATAATCTAAATCATGCTGAAATAATTTTTGGATATCCATATGCAAAATAATAAATTTCTGTCTATATCTCACACTTTATTAAAACTTAACTCAATATGGAGCATAGACCTAAATGTAACTGAAACTACAAAAGTTCTAGAGGAAATCATAGGAAAGAATTTTGTGGGGCTGGAGTAGGCAAAAATTTCTTAATACTACATTAAAAGACTCATATAAAAGGTTTTGTAAATTAGACTTCATAAAAGTTTAAAAACTTTTGCTCTTTGAAAGGCACTTTTAAGTTAATGAAAAGATAAGCCACATACTGGGAGAAAATATTTGCAAAACATATCTGATAAAAGCTTGTATCGAAAATATATAAAGAACTCTCAAAACTTGCAACCCCATAGAAATGAGCAAAAGATTTAGACACTTAGTAAAAAATATGTACAAGCAGACAATAAGCACAAGGAAAGATGATCACATATTCCCATAATGAGATGCCACTACACAGCATTAGAATGACTAAAATTATAAAGACTGAACACAGGGTTTCCAAAGGTGTAGAAGAACTAAACCACTAATCAATGCTGGTGGAAATGTAAAATAATGCAGTCACTTTAAAAAACCTTCTGGAAGTTTCCTAAAAATAAATCATACACCGAACACATGATCCATTCATTCCATTTGTGGATATTTACCCAAGAGAAAAGAGAGCATATGTCAACACAAAGACTTGTGCATGAAACATTATTGCAGTTTTAATTATGATAATATAAACCCAGAGAAACTGGAATGTCCATCAATTGATCAATAGTCAGTTTGTTGAAACTTATTATCTGTAGAATAGAATACTAACCAGAAATATAAAGGAATTAAGTATTGATACATCTGTCTCAATACGATATAGATATAAATTAAAATAACTATGCTGAGTAAAGCAAGCCAGAAAAAAGGAGTACATATATTGTTATTCCATTTATATAAAATATAGGAAATTAAAGGATTCACAGTGACAGAAGGCAGATGCGTAATTACCTGTGCACCAGGTGCTGGAACAGGAGGGAGGGCGTGCTGGATGTGTTCACTGTTTTCATTGAGAGGATCATCTCATTGCTGTACACATATGTCAAGTCTTATCAAATTGTACACTGTAAATGTGCAGTCTATTCTATGTCAATTATACTACAATCGAACTGTTTAAAAATGAAGTTGAAAAAAGGAATAAAACAAATAGGTAGATATATAGAAGTAAAGATGCATTGAAGATAAAAACAAACATCTATGTAACAGAGAGGAATAATGAAGATTAATGAAAATAAAAGTTAGTACTTTGAAAAAATTAAAAGATAAACCTTTGGCAAGACTGATTATGTACATAAAGGAGAAAAGATTTAAGAAAAACTAATCATAGAATGAGAAGAGGGAATAACTACAGAGTTTAAAGGAAAATATGTGAACAACCCAGTATCAATACAATTGAAAGAAGGATAAAATAAACACTCTATCGTATAAGAAAAATCGAAAATTAAAATGGAAATTATAATGACACTTAAAAGACCTACCCACTTCTAGAATATGCCCTAAGCCCAAATGATTTTACAGGCAAGTTCCTCCAAAATTTCAAAGAAAATATAGTTCTTGCCTGACTGTGGTTTTTTTTAGGAAGGAAAAAATATGTGTGAGAGAGATGAAACTGTACAACCATTTTATAACTCAAGCATATCCTTGATTTCAGATGTGATGAAGATAAAATAAGAAAGAAATTTACAAGCCTATTTATCTTAATATTTAAGCAATAATTCTCAATAAAACAGTTGAATAAATAAAACCATATTATAAAAATTTCATTATCAAAAGGATCTTTGCTCTAGAATACAGGGATGGTCTCACTTCAGACATTAATTAAAGGGAAAATTACTGGGTTAAGAATAAACATAAAAGTCTTACAAATTTCAACAACATTGATCAGAATCTACCTGCCTATCATCAATATCTATCTACCTATCTCTGGATCAACATATAAATATCTTCAACCTGAAAATAGCTTAGAAACAAAACTATAAGATGATATGTAATGGAAAAATTTTAGATGTGTTTAAAGTAAAAACAACACAAGACACTGATGCTTTCTTCCATCACTACTGTTCAAAATGAAGATGCCATTCATTTCAAGAAGAAAGAAACTAATAACTATAGAATTAAAAGAGAAGTATGTTTCCTAGGAATAATATATTTTAAGTGTATGATTTATAGAAATTTATAAAACTCTATTGAAAGGTCTAAATTAATGGGAAAACATATTAGGCAGACAATAATTTCCCCTCTCCCAAAAGAGTTTTAGATTCAAAGCAATTTTATTTTAACCCATCTCCCAATTTTTTTGGTGGTGGGAAATTTGACAATCTAGTTCTAAAATTTATAGGAAATAGAACAGATTTATAACAACAGCTTAAAAGAAGAACCAGATGGGGACCTTACTCTGCCAAACACCAACACTTATTATGAAGTTATAATCACCAAGATAGTGTTATATGTCATGGGATGCATAAATAAACTACTGTGAGAATAGTGAATCCAGGAGCAAGCCCCACATGTACGGAAACAGCTGGGGCTGTAACACGTGAAGAAAGGATATACTATCCAGAATCTGGTGCTGTGGCAGTTGGTTTCCATACAGAACAACATGAAGTTGGATCCTTATCTTGCACTATACATAAGCCCTTCCAGATGGTATTAAGAACTTAAATGTCCTTAAAACAACCCAACAGAAATTTAGACAAAACATTCAATAGTAAAACAACCATATATAATGATCAAGATGGTGGAGTAAGGAAACACTTCCTCCCACAACCACATCAAAATGAAAACTAAATTATAGACCAGCCACCTGAAGACGAGCTGAACAGAACAAATATAACTAAGGACATAAAAAAAGAAGCCACATGAGATTGGTAGGAGGGGTGGAGACACAAAACAGCCCACGTTTGGCCTTTGAGAATCAGGAAGGCTATCTCGCGGCAGAGGTCCAACTGAGGAGCGAGTGGTCCCAGCCGCACACCTGGTCCCAGAGCATCAGAGCCAGAAAGAGAAGTCCCCATAACATCTGGCTGTGAAATCAGCAGGGACTGTGGGTCAGCGAGGCCTCTGGAGTGCAAGGCCCTCCTCTTAAAGGGCCCAGACACAGACGCATTCACTCACAGGCACTCACTGTGGCTACTGCAAAGGGTGCGGAGATATGTTGGAGAAACTGAACTGTGTTGAGGCCTCCTCCCCCACAGCCGCCAGGCAGGCACCGTTTTTCCTGTGCGGAGCCTTCCCCCAACACTGCCTGTGGGCTCAGGCAGACAAGAAATCTGGACCAGCATGAACCTGGTAGAACACATCTTGCCCACCATGATGAGCCCCAAGGCCCTGCCCACCCAGCTCTCAAGCTAAGCCAGGCTTATTGAGAGGCAGGC
Organism: Corynorhinus townsendii; assembly: GCA_026230045.1. Classification (NCBI taxonomy): domain Eukaryota; kingdom Metazoa; phylum Chordata; class Mammalia; order Chiroptera; family Vespertilionidae; genus Corynorhinus; species Corynorhinus townsendii. The sequence goes on along the minus strand of JAPDVU010000006.1, from coordinate 57,800,927 downwards.
AACCAGCCTCCACCCCACTGCAGGCTTCCTTAAAGCTCTCGAGTCCACAGGCCCATGTAAGCCGACCACTGGATTCCGTGTGCCCTGTACTTCTTTTTGTTTTTTAATGTTATCTTTATTGTTGAAAGTATTACAGATGTCCTCCCCCACTTTTGCTTCCCATTGACCCCCCCTTCACCCTGCACTTACCCCTCCCAGGCCTTTACCACACTATTGTCTGTGTCCATGGGCTATGCATATATGCATAAAAGTTCCCAGTTTATCTCTCTCCACCCTCTCCCCCCACCTCCACTTTCCCTCCAAGACTCCTCAGTCTATTGCATGCTTCCAGGACTCAGGATCTATTTTGTTCTTCAGTTTATTTTGTTCATTAGATTCCACAGATGAGTGAGAAAATATAGGTTGTGGTTGTGACCAATCCTCACATCTTGGCATGAAATATTAAAAGTGTTAAAAAGCAAAGACCTATACCCCAAACTACTTTACTCAGTAAAGCTATCATTTAGAATCAAAGCAGAGATAAAAGCTTCCCAGATAAGAAAAAGCTGAAGAAGTTCATCAGCACTAAACCACTATCACAATAAATACTAAAGGGGCTTCTTTAAGAACAAGAAGGAAAGAAAATTTAACATATATATGAATAATTAAATGGCAAAAACTATATACCTATCAATAATTACTTTAATTGTAAATAATTTAAATGCTCCAATCAAAATACATATGGAGGCTGAATGGATAAAACAACAAATCCCATACATATGCTATCTATAAGAGACTTACTTCAGATAGAAAGATACACACAGACTAAAAATGAAGATATGGAAAAAGATATTTCAAGCAATAGAAATGAAAAAAAAAAGGTTGGGGTAGCAATCCTATCTAATAAAATAGTAATATGCAAATTGACTGTCACTCCAACACACAAGATGGCTGCCCCCATGTGATCAAAGATGGCTGTCACCATGTGGACACAAGATGGCTGCCACAAGATGGCCAGCAGGGGAGGACAGTTAGGAGGGACCAGGCCTGCAAGGGAGGGCAGTTAGGGGTGAGCAAGTCTGCAGGGGAGGGCAGTTAGGGGTGACCAGGCTGGCAGAGGAGGGAAGTTGGGGGCGACTGGCAGTTGGGTGGGATCAGGCCTGCAAGGGATGGCAGTTGGGGGTGATCAAGCGTGTAGGGGAGGACAGTTGGGGGAACCAAGACAGCAGGGGAGGGCAGTTAGGGGTGACCAGGCTGGCAGGGAAGGGCAGTTAGGGGCAATCGGGCTGTCAGGGGAGCAGTTAGGCATCAATCAGGCTGGCAGGGGAGTGGTTAGGCATCAATCAGGCTGGCAGGAGAGTGGTTAGGTGGTGATCAGGCTGGCAGGCAGGAGCCAGCAGTACTGGATTGTGAGAGGGATGTCCGACTGCCTGTTTAGGCCCGATCCTGATAGGGGTCCCAGATTGGAGAGAGTGCAGGCTGGGCTGAGGGACACACCCCCATGCACAAATTTCGTGCACCGGGCCTCTAGTCCTATATAATAAAAGACTAATATGCAAATTGTTCCCTTGACCAGGAGTTTGACCAGGAGTTTAACCAGGCGGTGGGTAGTCAGACCCTTGGTCTGAGGATTGCAGACTCGGGTTCATAGAGGACAGGATGCCCAGGCCCTGTCAAAGTATGGATCACAGGGAGGGCTAAAGGACCCTACAGAATCCATCTCAGGCCCTGCCATCAGGCTTTGGAATTGCTGGGCCAACCACCCGCAGCCCCTTCCCCCAGCTGGCCCTGCCCAATCAGTCCCCCCACCCCAATCAGGGGTGGGCCATCCGGCCAACCGCCCACAACCCCTCTCCCCAGCCAGCCCCACCCACAACCCCCACACAGCCGGCTCGGCCCCATCGGTCCTGATCAGGGTGAGCCAGCTGAACCCCACCTGTGCACAAATTTGTGCACCGGGCCCTCTAGTCTATATTAATAATAGCTAGATCCAGCATGGTGGGATGACCAAATGAGGAGGGAAGGGGGAGAGGAGGGGCGAGGGCCAGGCGGAGGCCTATGACCTCGCCTCTGTGTCTGAGGTTGACTCTAGCAGGACCTGGGCCCTCCCCTCTGTGGACCAGAGTCCCTTTTCCTGATACCATGTTCCCAGGATCTCTGCCTATCTGAGGTCCTGCTCCCTGTACCAAAGCCCTGGAGCCTCTGAGACCCAGATGCAAAAATCACCTATTGTCAATTCCCTCCTCCCCTGCACCCACCTCACCTCTCCGCCACTCAGGAGGCTGAAGCCATGGAAGCTCATCCATCCACCTTGGATGACTCGTCTTGGATGACCCATCTTGGATGCGGTGTGTGTGCCCGGAACCCACCCTGCCCCCGGGCCTGAACCGTGAACAGGCCTGGGCCTGGGCCATGGACAACTTCCCTGTGCTGAGCCGCCCCTCCTGTGACCCCACCTCTGGTTCCCGGAGCTGCGGGCCAAGGGCAGTTGCCCCAGCCTGGCCCCTCGGACGTGGAGGTTCCTGGAGCTTAGAGGGGCCGGGAACGCAGTCCAGACTCGCACCTCCAGGACCCACAGTCACCTCAAGGGGAGGCCCAGGTGCCAGACCACACAGCCCTGTGGCTCCTGAATCAGCCAGGAGGTGCCAGCCCAGAGGGGACGGAGGGACGCCGACTCCTGGCACTGCGCTGAGCCCAAGCCACCTGCACCAGTGCTGAGCATCCAGGCTGCACCCCAGGAAGCAGACAGAAGGCTACCAACCTGCTCCAGGAGCTCGCACCCCTGGGGAGCCCGAGACTGCCCTGTAGGCAACCTGCTGCTTCTTTTTCTCCTGAGGGATGCACAGACTTTCCTGGGACAAATCTCTCCCTGAGTGCAGTCAACAACATGCTAAGGTACTGACTTGGCTTTTGCATCTACTTCTCATCTCTCTGTTCTCTTCTGGAACCCGTGGACCAAGATTAAACCAAGGATCCCTTAAAAAAAAGAAAAAAAGAAATCGTCTGTTGTCGTCATCCCATCCTGGGTGGGATGATTCTGTTCTAGGGTCCAGGGTCCCTCTTCCCTCATGTTCCTCACCTTGAGCCCTGGCAGGTCCGGGGATCCTCCCTCTGTTGACCCAAGGCCGGACTCCTCAGATCAAGGCCTCACTGCCCTGAGTCCTCTGCAGGAAGGCAGTGTACGTCACATCCAGTACCAAGCCCAGCAATTCCAAAGCCTGATGGCAGGGCCTGAGATGGATTCTGTAGGGTCCTTTAGCCCTCCCTGTGATCCATACTTTGACAGGGCCTGGGCATCCTGTCCTCTATGAACCCGAGTCTGCAATCCTCAGACCAAGGGTCTGACTACCCAAGTTCCCTGAGGAGGTGGGTGGGGAGCGGTGCAGTTTTCAACACACAAACAGAAAGCCCAGTTTCGGGAATTTAAATTCCTGCCTCAGTCACCTTATACTGTTAAACCCCAAATCTAGATACTATACCTACTATGATCACCTCCAAGATTTTAAACACAGCTAAGATAACCAGTTGAGCAACTCTATTCATTAAAGACAGCCTAAAGGCAATGATTTCAACCTTGAAAACAGAAAGCTGGGGAGAGCCACATGGACAGTGGAAAAGGGGGTGAAATGGAAAATTTCTTTGGTAGTAGCCAAGAAGTAAATGGTTTTCAAGGTGCATAAGAGCAACCTGTACTAGGGAAACAGGATGATTCACATCTCCACAGAGACAGTCACATTACCTTGAAAAGATTTTAGGTAAATCTTATGAAAACTAGCTAATGGTGAAGGATGAAATGGGTGGCTTAGGGAAACGTTTGGAGGAAGCATCGTCTCCCTACCATGTGACCCATCTGAATTGAAAATGGGGTCAATAAGTTTGAGAAGGCTTAGGAGTGCTAAAGAAATGCCCCCTTTCTCTTACCAAAGCATCTTGGCCTCCTCACCTCTCCCCATAGAAGTGCCAGGATGGTGCTTTATGATGTCTAAGTTTCTCTCACAGAGCTTCCATTAGCTGGAGGAGAGGCTTCCTGATTAATTAAAGCCTAGGGATGTGGCCCCTCATTGTCCTAGAGAAACACATATGCTCAGGAGGCCTGGGGTAGGGCCCTGGGAAATTTTGACATGGTGAAGATGACCAGGAAACCACAAACTCCTAGCAGAGTTATGTAACAACCAACCCCATTCACCAAAAGAAGGTAAAAAAGGACGAAGCCCTGTTAACCCAGGTCCAGTGTCCAGGATGAAAGGACCATACCCAAACTTCTCCTCCTCTTTTTTAGCAGCATATGCCCAAGACTCCCTGGTCTTGCCTGGAAGATTCCATCCTCAACCCATACTTTTTCTCATGAAGACTTTTTTCCCTTTCATCCCAGCCATTTCCCCACAAACCAATGTCCTTCTGCGCTCACTCTGTTGTCCTTCCAGGTACTAAAGACATCCACGGGGGTGAAAAGATGTCTTTAAGGGAGTTAAAGGAAAGGAGCTTTTCCAAAAATTCCTACCCCTTCAAGAAAACCTATGAAAGCTATAAAGCCAACAATATGTGGCCATTATCACAGGCCAAATAAGGAAAAGAATAAAAATGATCCAGAAAAAGACCAAGACAATGTAGAAAAATTCACCACCTCGAGTGATAACTTGGGCAGCGAGTAACTACAGAGCAAGGCCAAAGACCTCAGAACTATCTATAAAATCTCTGAAGTCTGGCCCCCAAGAAATGCTGACAGTGTGGAAGCCAAAGTTTACACCTATAGGATACTCCAATAGTGATGATTAAAATAAAATTGATAAGTGGTTCACTTCCAGTGTAAGCATAATTTGCAGACAATTTTTATTAAATTTATTGGGATAACATCTATATTATAAAAGACCAGGAGCCGTCACTTCCTAAATGACCAGAAGGCTGACCAGTCACCAGGTGGAGGAGGGATGGCGGGGAGGGTTTGGGGGGGGGGCAGGGCAGCGGCAGGGGTGTTGGGGGGTGCGAGGCGGTGTGTGGTGAAGTTGTTATCCTCTGGCCCGGGCCAGGTGGAGACCTAACGACCTCACCACTGCCTCAGCAGCTGCAGATCAGGCCCAGAGAGAGGCCTGGAGAGAAAAGCAGGGCCTAATCCACAGCCTACAGCTGCTGGTGAGACCTGGAGAGAGAGAGAGGTGGGGCCTGATCAGCAGCTGCCACAGAGGCTGTGGATCAGGACTGGAGAGAGGCCCAGAGGCAGAGGCATGCAGAGGGGTTAGGGGCAATCAAGCAGGCAGGCAGGCAGAGGCAGTTAGGGGTGATCAGGCAGGCAGGCAGGGATCGGGCCTAAACTGGCAATCAAATATCCCCCGAGGGGTCCCCGATTGGAGAGGGTGCAGGCTGGGCTGAGAGAAACCCCCTCCATGCACGAGTTTTGTGCACTGGGCCTCTAGTCTATATATATAAAACCCTAATATGCAAATAGACTGAACGGTGGAACAACCAAACAACTGAACAACTGGTTGCTATGACATGCGCTGACCACCAGGGGGCACATGCAGAATATGGTGGGTGTCGGCCACAGTAGGATGGAGGAGCAGGTGAGAGGGGGCACCAGACCAAGGCGGGGCGCTGGTCGCTGTCAATGGGGAGAGCCTCTGGTGGTTACTGAAAATTCTTTGCTCCTGCACGCCATGGTCCCACTCAGCTCTTGCACCTACTGCTGGTGCTGTCCCTGCTTGCCCTTGCTGCTGGTACCAGAGCAGCTGCTCGCACCTGCTGCCAGCGCCCGGTGCTGGCCCCGATTGCTCGGTGCCATCAGCGGGTGTGAGTGGCAGCTGCTGGCCCCAATCACCCCTGAGGGCTTCTCCACCTCCCCCTGCTCCTGAGGGGCGATCAGGGCAGCAGCCACTGTTCACAGCCACTGATGGCACCAGCCCCGCTCGTACCTGCTGCTGGTGCCTGTTCCAATCGCTCTGTGCCATCAGTTGGTGCGAGCGGTGCAGGCGCCATCAGTGTGTGGGAGCTGTGGCAGTGGGAGTAGGGCTGCCAGCAGACAGGGGACCGGGGACTGTGGTGGGAGGGGCTGGGAAGGGGTGTGGAGCGTGGGCCGAGACCCACCCCTGGGCCCACCGCAGCCTTGTGGCCCACAGTTTGTTTCAAGGTGCACGATTTTGTGCACTGGGCCCCTAGTAATTACAAAAGACAAAATAGACTTTAAAAAATAGGCTACATCAGAGACAAAGAGGAATCAATCCAAGAAGAGATGTAACCCTTGTAAACATTTATACACCCAACATAGGAGCAACTGAATATATAAGGCAAATGGATAGACAGAGAGAGAGATCAACAGTAACACAGTTATAGTAGGGAATTTTAACACCTCATTGTCATCAACAGATAGATCATCCAGACAGAATATTAACAAGAAAATGGTGGCGTTACATGGCATCTCAGACCAGATGGATTTAATTGATATTTTTAGAGCATTTTACTGCAAAGTAGCATTGTTTCCAAGTACACATGGAACATTTGGTAAGCCACATGTTAAGCCACAATCTAAGTCTCAATAAACATAAGAAGACTGAAATTAAATCAACCATCTTCTTTGAACACAATATTATGAAACTATAAATCAATTACAAGAATAAAATTTAAAAAAACACACGAAGGCTAAATGACATGCTTTACTAAGAAATGACTGGGTTAACAAGATCAGGGAAGAAATAAAAAGATACCTTCAGACAAATTAAAATGAAAACCCAATGACCCCAAATCTATGGGACTCAGCAAAAGTAGTTCTAAGAAGGAAATTCATAGGAATGCAGGTCTATCTCAAGAAACAAAAGAAAAATCTCATATAGTTCTAGTTCTAAAGGAACTAGAAAAAGTACTACAAACAAAGCCCAAAGTGAGTAAAAGGAAGGAAATAACAAAGATGAGAGTGGAAATAAATGAAATAGATTCTAAAAAACAGTACTAACGATCAATGAAACAAAGATAAAAAAAACTGATAAGCCTTTAACCAGTCTCATTGAGAAAAAAAGAGAGAGGGCCCCAATAAGTAAAATCAGAAATGAAAAGGAAGTGACAACTGACACCACAGATATACAAAGAGTTATAAGAAAATATGGCAATCAATTATATGCCAACAAATTGGACATAGAAAAAAAAATGGATAAATTCCTAGAAACATATAACCTTCTAAGACTGAATCAAGAAGAAATGTGATCAGACTGATAACTACTAATAAAATAAAATCAGTAATAAGAAAATTCTCAACAAACAAACAAAATTCTGGACCTGATGGCTTCATGGGTGAATTTCATCAAACATTCAATAAAAACTGTCACCTGATCTTCTTGTACTATTCCAAAAAATTCAAGAGGTGGAAAGACTCCTTTTATGAGGCCAGTGTTAACTCTGACTTCAAAACCAGACAATGATATGTAAAAAAAAAAAAGAAAATTATATGCCAATATCCTTGATTAACATAGATGTAAAAATCATCAAGGAAATATTAGCAAATCAAATTTAGTAATGCATTAAGAAAATCACACACCGTGATCTAGTGGAATTTATTCCTGGGATGCAATATCTGCAAATCAATTAATGTGATACACCACATTAACAAAATAAAGGCTAAAAATCATATGATTATATCAGTAGATGCAGAAAAAAGCATTTGACAAAAGCCAGCACCATTTAAACTCTCAGCAATACCTCAACATAATAAAGGGCATATATGATAAACTCATAGCTAACATCATAGTCAATGAGGAAAAGCTAAAAGCATTTTCTTTAGGATTAGAAACAAGACAAGGGTGTCTACATTCACCACTTTTATCAATCATTGTATTGGAAGTCCAAGCTACAGCATTCAGACAAGAAAAGGAAATAAAAGGCATTCAAATTGGACATGAAGAAGTAAAACAGTCATTAGTTGCAGATGATATGATATAGGGAACCCTAAAGACTTCACCAAAATACTATTAAAACTGATAAATGATTTTACGAAGGTAGAAAAGTACAAAATTTATATTCAGAAATTGGTTGCATTTTTATATACCAAAAAGGAACTATCAGGAAGAGAAAATAAGAACACAATCTCATTTACAATTGCATAAAAAATACCTAAGAATAAATGTAACAAAAATGTAAAAAACCTGTACTCAGAAAATTATAAAACATTGAAGAAGATAAAAATAAATGGAACCATAAATACCATGCTAATGGATAGGAATAATTAACATCATTAAGATGTCTATACTACTCAATGCAGTCTATAGATTCAATGCAATTCATATCAAAATACCAAAGGTATTTTTCACAGAACTAGGACAAATCATCCCAATATTCAACATCCCAATGTTGACCCTGAGTAGCCTCAACAACCTTCAGAAAGAAGAACAAAGTTGAGAGATATCATGCTACCTGATACCAAACTATATTATGAGGCGATAGTAATCAAAACAGCATGGTACTGTATAAAAACAGACACATAGATCAATGGAACAGAATAGAGAGCCCAGAAATAAGCCCATGACTATTTGGTCAAATAGTCGATGAGAAAGGAGGCAATAATATATAGTAGAATAAAGACAGTCTATTCAACAAATGGTTTTGGATAAACTGGAAAAATATATGCAAAGAAATAAAACTAGATCACCTTTTTCACCATATACAAGAGTAGGCACAAAAGGAATTAACCAGTTAACTGCCACAATATTTTGAATTTAATTGAAAAAGGTCCACTGCTTGTGTCTATAGAAGCTTATGGCACACAAATAGTTAAAGACTTAAATGTAAGACCTGAAACCATAAAACTCCTAGGAAGAAAACATGGGTTGTAAACTCTTTGACATTGCTCTTAGTAATATATATTTATGTATATTTTTGGTATTTCTCCTCTGGCAAGGAAAACAAAGAAAATATAAATCAATGGGACTATATCAAATTAAAAGGGTTTTGCACAGCAAAGAATACCATCAACAAAATGTAAAGACCACCTATCAAATGGAAGAAAATATTCACCAATAATACATTTTATAAGGGGTCAATATCCAAAATTTCTTAAGAACGCATACAACTCAAAACTGAAAAAACAAACAATCCAATTAAAAAATGATCAGAGTACCTGAATAAACATTATTCCATTGAGGACATACAGGTGGCCAATAGAAATATGGGAAGATGCTCAAAGTTACTATTCATCAGAGAAATGCAAAATAAAAACACAATGAAAGATCTATGAGTAATAAATCATTAATAAAGCAACTAACAAGAGTTGGCGAGGATGTGGAGAAAAGGGAACCATCATGCACTGTTGGATTGCAAATTGGTGCCGCCACTTGAAAAATAGTATGCAGGGGCCTCTAACAATTAAAAACATAACTATCTTAATATCCAGTGATTCCACTTCTGGATACTTATTCGAAGAAATTAGAAACATCAATTCAAAAAGATATATGTGCCACTGTTTTCATCACAACATTATTTACAATAGCCAAGATATGAAAGCAACCTAAGTGTCCACTGATAAGACACTTAGATAAAAAAAGATGTGTTATGTGGTCATAAAAATGAATGAAATCTTACCTTTTGCGACAACATGAATGAATCAAGAGGGTTATACTAACTGAAATATATCAACAGAGAAAGACAAATACCATATGATTTCACTTATATGGGGAATATAAAAACAAAACAAACAAACAATATGGAAACAGGCTCATAGACATGGAGAACAGACTGACGGTTGCCAGATGGTAGGGAGTTGGGGGCTGGATGGAAAAACATTATGTGGTACAATTGGTAGCTGCAAAATTGTCATGGGGATGTAAAGTACAGAATAGGGAATATAGTAAATAATATTGTAATAATTATATATGGTGCCAGGTTGGTACTAGATGTATCAGGGGCATCACTTTGTAGGTTTTAAATGTCTAACAACTATGATGTACACCTGAAATTAATATAATATTAAATGTCAACTGTAATTGAAAAAAATTAAAAAAAATTATACAAAGACACCAATAGCCATTGCACAGGAAAAGGAAATATAAATGTTTATAAAAATACTAGAGGCCTGTGCACTCAGGGTGGGGGAGGGGGATCCCTCAGTCCAGCCTGCACCCTCTCACAGTCCAGGAGCCCTCAGGGAACAGGCCTAAACTGGCAGTCGGACATTCTTAGTGCTGCCACATAGGCGGGAGAGGCTCCCCTACCACTGCTGTGCTCACCAGCCATAAGCTGAGCTGGGGGAGCACACTGATTACCAGGGGGCAGCTCCTGTGTTGAGCATCTGGCCCCTGGTGGTCAGTGTACATCATAGTGACCGGTCGTTTTGCCATTGGGTCGATTTGCATATTAGTTTTTTATTATATAGGATAAAAAGATGCTCAACCTCCATTATTGTCATTAAAATGCAAATTCAAATTTCAATTACATACTTTTTCTCACTGGTTTGATACTTATTTTCAAACATTCACTGGTTTGACAAAAATCAACAAGCCAATGATATCAAGTGTTGTTAAGGATCTAAAGCAAGGGGTGCTCTCTATAGGGCAAGTGGGAGCTTAAAAAGACACACCCACCTGACAAAACACTATGAAACTAACTAGCAAAGTTGAACAGCACATTCCCTGCAGTCTAGAATTCATTTCTCAGAATATGCTCTAGAGAAAACCTTGCAAATCTGCATCTAGAGCCATGTAAATATATGTTTACAGCAGCAACTTTGCTTGTAATGGTAAAGTGCTGGGAACAACCCACATATCCATCAATAATAAAATGGAAAAATTAAATTTGTATATAAATTGGAAACCTACAAAGGAAAAAAGATGAATGAACCATATGAACTGGAAATCTTAGGGATGTAATGTTCAACCAAGAAAGCAAGTAACTGAAGAATGAATGCAATATGATTCCATTTTCTTTAAGTCCCCAATCACTCACACTAACAATATTTTATTTAGGAAATATGGCAAACCAAAAAAGTAAAGCAATACATGTGTGGTTTTCTCTGGGGGAAAGAATGTGAGGACTATGACTGGCGATGGGCATATAAGGAGCTTTAATGATGCTGATATGCTGTTTATTTTGTTTGGTGGCACATTTGTAAGTGTTCATTTTGTTGTTATTAGTGCTAACTTACATTTCTGGCCTAGTAGTGTTACTTTCCTGGTAGTTCAGTTTTTGCTCCTCATCATAAATCCTGTCTTATAGCTCACCTTCCCAAGAAGGACTACCAAAGAAAGAGGCAACAGGTATTTGAGCTTTTTGAGAAAGTAGCATGAAAGCCAAGAGGTGACACTCACAGAATATACAAGAATTACAAAGGCGAAGACCTGGCCGCTGCCCTGCTTTGTGACAGGAATGGCAGATTTCATACCCAAAGTGGCCCCAAGTTTTCAGCATCAGACTCCAAACACCCACTCACACTCAGCATGGACAGGTGGAATGCAATCTATTTGCAGGTCCAGGTCTTGATTTTAATGTCTTTAGCACATTCATGCCCATGGGTTCAGAACTGCCGAGCGGTCCATTCATGAAGGCCTGGAAAGAGCAGTATTCTGGTTAGGTGACCAACACTGAGAGGGAGGCCTGTGGTTTGCACCTGGGTCTCCTGACCCGCCCTAAATGGAATTTGTGTAATGGAAACAAAACTGCTCTTGTGCTAAGCAACTGACTTCCATGCATAATATTTGTTTTGGGCTCAAGGATGCAATTACATTTAAAAAGAGAAAAATCAAATAAATCAGATTCCTGCATTTTTTGTGGTTCAGGTGACTCCAAGAGTCTTTTCCAGTGGCTAAAATTCTTTACATGTGACATACTCCTGTTATGTGGTGTGAAGAGTTCCCTATGGCCCCACATCATGGGAAGGAGATGTGAGCTATGGAGGACCACTGTCCTCCTCTCCTGTCATCAGTGCAAGTCCAGGCAAAAGGCAGCAGCCCACTCAGATGCATCGAGAAGAAACTGCTGTCTACTTCATTCCCCACTTGTATCTCACATAAGAGGCAGGATGGTTTCTCTGAGTAATGACTCACCTGAGTCTGACACTCACAGGTCTGCAATTCTCTCCTGGGCAGGGTTAGTTTCTTAAACTTGGCTGTACACATGTGGCCTGTCTTTGGGCATTCTAACCTAAACTGCGAGTAAGATAGCATAATTTTCTTTGACCCTCTGTGGAGCCTGACATTCACGTCCAACCCTAGGGGAAGGAGTAGATCATTCATTTGGACATCCGGTCCCAGTGAAATAATAAAAACCAGTGTTACCAGTAATAGAGCTTATGTTATTACTTGTTATCTGACACCCCTCTCTTTTTCCTCTCTCTTTTGCAGACCAGTTGAGACTGAACGTGTGATTACTTCTACTCCTCCGACTATAGTACAAGGTGAAAGGAAGACTAGCCTTGACCCTGATTAACAGATTAAAACGGGTAATTAGTGTAAGTTAATAAGTGCTGTCACAGGCAATAGATGGAACTGTCCAAAAACTGGCATGTAGGTCATATTGTAGTATAACACAACAAGGATAACAATAACTAATATTTATAGCGCATGCATTATGTGTCAGATCCTGTTCTAAGTGCCTTACATGGATTGACTCATTTAATTAGCATATTACAGCTCTACTCGGCAGCTGTTTTTATTATCCCCATTTCACAGATAAAGATATAAGGAGCAAAGAAGTTAAGCAGGCAGACTGTGGCCAGAGCCCAAACCCATCATTTTCTTTTCTTATGGATTATTAGCTGAGACATGCTATGTGGAGAGGCTACTGGAACACTGAATAAAGTTACAATACCCATTCAGCCATTCAAGTACTCATTCTATAAAAACTAATCCCATGCTAACTAATCCAGGGCTGATCACACTTATAGTTATGCACATATTGTGAAAAACAAGCTTCTTATCTTCAAGAAGCTTGTATTTTATACAATTCAATAATAGACTGATATCAAACTATACTACATGCATAGTAAGTAACACAGCATGGTACTGGTGCCCTGGCCAGGTAGCTCAGTTGGTTGTAGCATCATCCTATACATAAAAAAGATTGCAGGTACAATCCTGGGTTGGGGTGCATATGGTAGGCAACCAATCAATGTTTCTCTCTCACATCGATGCCTCTCTCTCTTTCTCTTCCCCCTCTTCCCCCTCCTCCCCCTCCTCCTCCTCCCCCTCCTCCTCCTCCTCCTCCTCCTCCTCCTCCTCCTCCTCCTCCTCCTCCTCCTCCTCCTCCTTGTTCTTCTCCTCCTCCTCCCCCTCCTCCTTCTTCTTCTTCTTCTTCTTCTTCTTCTTCTTCTTCTTCTTCTTCTTCTTCTTCTTCTTCTTCTTCTTCTTCTCTCTTTCCCCCTTCCTCTCTCTCTAAGATCAATAAAAACATATCCTTGAATAGCAGTATGGTTCTGGCATAAAAACAGACATATGGATAAGAATAGAGAGCCCAGAAATAAGCCCATGCCTTTATGGTAAATTAATATTTGACAAAGGAGGCAAGAGCATACAATCAGGTAAAGACAGTCTATTCAATAAATGGTTTGGGGGAAATTGAGTAGATACATGCCTTCCCCCCCAAAAAATGAAACTAGCCCACCTTCTTGCTAAATATACAAGAATAAACTCAAAATGGATTAAAGATATAAATATAAGACTCAAAACTATAAAACACCTGGAAGAAAACATAGGCAGTAAATCTCTGACATTTCTTGTAGTTATTCTTTTTCTGATATATCTTCTCAAGCAAGGGAAACAAAAGAAAAAAAAATAAATGGGACTGTATCAAATTAAAAAGCTTTTGCCCAGAAGGAAATCATCAACAAAATGAAAAGGCAACCCACTGAATGGGAGAACATTTTCACTGGTACATCTGATAAGAGGCTAATACCCAAAATTTATAAAAAACTCTAAAACCCAACACCAAAACCCCCAAATAATCTAATTTACAAAAGGACAAAGGACCTGAACAGACGCTTTTCCAAATAGAACATACAGATGGCCAATAAACATAAGAAAAGATGCTCAACATCACTAATCATCCAAGAGATGCAAATTAAAACCACAATGAGATATCACCTCACACCTGTCAGAACGACTATCCTATATAATAAAAGCCTAATATGCTAAGTGTCTGGTCATCTGGTCGTCAATTCAACCAATCAAAGCATAATATGTTAATGATATGCTAAGGCCACTCAACTGCTTGCTATGATGTGCACTGACCACCAGGGGGCAGTAGACCAGTTGACCAGTCCCTATGATGTGCACTGACCACCAGGGGGCAGACGCTCCAACCAGCAGGTTAGTTTGCTGCTGGGATCTGTCTGAGGGAGATGGGCCTACACGCCCTGGAGCCCTCCTGCGGCCCCTCCCCCTGGCCAGCCCCGCCCCCAATGGGCCCTTATCAGGGTGGGCTGGCCTGACACCACTCGTGCACGAATTCATGCACTGGGCCTCTAGTCATCAATAAATCAACCAACAAGTGTTAGTGAGGATGTAAAGAAAAGGGAACCCTCATGCACTACTGGTGGGAATACAGACTGGTGCAGCCACTGTGGAAAGCAGTATGGAGTTTCCTCAAAAAAATTAAAAATGGAACTATCTTATGATCCAGCAATTCCATTTGTGGAAATTTATCTGAAAGAAAAAAACCTGAAACATTAATTTGAAAGGATATATGCACCCCTATGCTCATTGCAGCATTATTCACAATAGCCAAGATTTGAAAACAGCCCAAGTGCCCATCAGTAGATGAGTGGATAAAGAAGCTGTGGTACATTTATACCATGGAATACTACTCAGCTGTAAAAAATGAAAGAAATCTTACCTTTTGCAACAGCATTTATGCATCTGGAGAGTATTATGTTAAGTGAAATAAGCCAGTCAAAGACAAATACCATATGATTTTACTTATATGTGGAATCCAATGAACAAAATAAAGAAACAAAACTCATAGCTATCAGAGTAGAGAGCCTTATAGGACTGGGTAAAAAAGGTGAAGGGATTAAGAAAAAAACAAAAACAAAACCCAAACACACACACACACACACACACACACACACCAAAAAAGTACAACAAAACAAAAAACCCTCATTACCAGAGTGAAATGGAGATAGGGTAATCAATGGTGATGGAAAGAGACATGGCTTGGGGTGGTGAACACACAATACAATATACAGATGATGTTTTATAGAATTGTACACCTAAAACCTATATGATTTTATTAACCAATGTAATCCCAATAAATTCAATAATAAATAATAACAGAAACCAGGGCTTTTTAAGAAATAACTGATTCAAGGGCTGGGGCAGGAAAAATACATGAGCCTGTAGCATCTTGTATTAACAAAAAATTAAGTACTCAGAAAATAAGAGTAGGTGAAGTCTCAAAAGGATGCAGGAGCCAACCTGAATGTGTTCCTGATATGTAACAACAGAACAATTTGAATAAGAACTGAAACTGTAAAATTCCAAAAGTAAAACCTGAAATTGTAAAACTCTTAGAAGAAAACAGGGGTAAGCGCCTTGATCGTGGCCTTGACAATGATTGTTTGGACTTGACAAAGCGAAGCCAACAAAACCCAAAATAATCACATGCAACACCCTCAGACTAAGAAGTCCCTGCACAGTGAAGGAAACCATCATCAAAATGAAAGGACACCTATAGAATGGGAGAAAATGTTTGCAAACCATATATCCAATAAGGTATCAACATCCAAAATGTACAAGGAACTCTTACAGCTCAATAGTACTCCCCACCCCTGAAAATCCCCAAATCAGCTCATTAACAAATGGGCAAGGGACCTAAATAGACATTTCCCCAAAAAGGACATACAAATGCCCAAGTTTATGAAAAGGTGCTTATATCACTAACCATCAAGAAAATGCAAATCAAAACCACAATGAGATACCACCTCATACCTGTTAGAATGGCTATTATAAAAAAAAATAGAGAACCAAGATGGCAGCATAGGCAAACGGCTGTACTCACCGCCTCCCACAACCACATCAAAATTTCAACTAAAATACAGAACAATCATCATCCAGAACTGCTGGAAAGCTAGCTGAATGGAAGTACTACAACTAGAGAAGTAAAGAAGAAAGCACTTTTGTGGAGGCAAGGAACGGGCTGGTCCAGCACCCAAATGGGCCGCTTTTATAATCAGGAGGGAGATCATCTCTGTGGAGGCCACCTGGAGGAGCAAGGAGTCCCAGCCCCACACCAGACTCCCCAGCCCTGGGTCCCAGAGCTGGGATAATTAGTCCCTAAGAACTACAGGCTGTAAAAACCAGTGCAGATTGGGGCTGAGTGACACAGAGACACCTGGAGACCCAGCTGCTCCTCTTAAAAGGTCAGCACCACAAACTGAACTTACAAGCTCCCTCTGCCTCTGAGTTCCAGTGCTGGGCGAGGTTCTGGGGGACTCAGACACATATGAGGAGAAACTGGGCTGTCTGACATCGGGGCAGGAACTTGGGGGTGGCTTTCTTCCAGATGGAGGTGCTCACAGCGGTCATTGTTCCCGTGCTGGGACCTCCCCAGTCACAGGGCTGACTGGAAGCCATTTCTGTTTGCTCTGCCCTGGTGATTCTCTGAGACCCTGCCCCACACAATTTACAGACCCACCCAAGCTGTGTGCAGTGGCTGTTGCATATGAATGGCCTGTCCTTGCTCAGGGTAAAACCTATCAAACAAGCTGCAGCTGGGTCAGGGAGCCTCAAACCTATCAATAAAAGGTCCAAGGCCAGGCACCAGCACTAGCCTGCCTTGCTTCACAGCTGGGCCTTGTCTGGGTATTTTCAAACCTGATACAAAGAAGAGGAATCTGCAGATCTCTCTGTAGCTTCTGCTGGGTGGCCCCAGACAGTGGATGACTTTTCACCTCCTTGGAGACCCAAGAGCCAGTGTACCCAGTAGTCACTGTTAGACCATACCAGATTACAACTCTTCACATCCATAAGCGACACACTCAAGGGGTGGTATCAGTGAGCACCAAAGCCCCACTGAAGCAAGTCCTGCTCCATAAGGGTATCTCTTGCATAGCAGCTCTCCCACTATAATCGTAGCTGGTCCCCACAGCCAATTGGCTTGGAAGTCAATTCCTCCCAGTGACACCAACAGCAATCAAGGCTCAACTACAAGACTGTGTACACAGTCCATAAAGAGGTGTCCACCTCAGGTGATTGGGGAGGCTGAGCCACTGGGCCCTATAGGAACCTACCACACAGGGCCACTCTATTAACTCAAGGAGACTTAGCAGCTCTACTCAATACATAGAAACAAACACAGGGAAGCAGCCAAAATGCAGAGACAAGGAAACCTGTCACAAATGAAAGAAATGGAAGAAAGCAAATGACTGGATATAGAGTTCAAAACCACAGTTATAAGGTCACTCAAGAATCTTCTAGAAACCTTCAAGGACTTAGTGAGACTTTCAAGGACCTTAGTGAGAATGCCCCCCAAAATGGAAAAGGACGAGTCAGAAATTAAGTATACACTGGCTGAAATAAAGAATAATATACAGGGATTCAATAGTAGACTAGAGGATCCAGAGAATCAAATCAATGATTTGAAATATGAGGAAGCAAAAACACCCAACTAGAAGAGCAAAAACAAAAAAGAATAAAAAAAATGAAGATAGTGTAAGGAGCCTTTAGGACAACTTCAAGTGTACCAACATCCAAATTATGGGGCTGCCAGAAGAAGAGAGATAGCATGATATTGAAAACCTATTTGAAGTAATAATGACAGAAAACTGCTTTCACCTACCTGGTGAAAGAAATAGACTTACCAGTCCAGGAAGCACAGAGAAACCCAAATAAGAGGAACCCACCAAAACACATCATAATTAAAGTGCCAAGGGCTAAAGACAAAGAGAGAATATTAAAAGCAGCAAGAGAAAAACAGTTAGGTACCTACAAGGGAATTCCCATACAACTGTCAGCTGATTTCTCAACAGAAACTATGCAGGCCAGAAGGGAGTGGCAAGAAATACTCAAAGTTATGACAAGCAAGGACCTACAACCAAGATTACTCTTCCCAGCAAAGCTATCATTTAGAATTAAAGGTCAGATAAAGAGGTTCACAGACAAGAAAAAGATAAAGGAGTTCATCACCACCAAACCAGCATTATATGAAATGCTGAAGGGTATTCTTTAAGAAGAGGAAGAAGAAGAAAAAGATAAAGATAAAAAATATAAACAACAAAACGGCAACAAATACATATCTATCAGCAATTGAATCTAAAAATCAAACAAATAAAAAATTTAATGAATAGAATAAACTGGTGAATACAATAGAATCAGAGGCATGGAAATGGAACAGACTGATGATTCTCAGAGGGAAGAGGGTGTGTGTGTGGGGAGGGGAAGAGATTAAACAAAGATCTAATATGCATGCGTTTATTACCTATGGGTACAGACAATAAATTGGCAAAGGCCTGGGGCGGGGTGGAAACTGGGTGGAGGGGAGCTATGTGGGGAAAAAGAAGGACATCTGTAGTAATCGCAACAATAAAGATTAAAAAAAATAAAAGACAAGAAATAAGTGTTGGCCAGGATGTGGAGAAAAGGAAAGACTTGTGCACTGTTGGTGAGAATATAAACTGGTGCAGCCACTATGGGGAATAGTGTAAAGGTTTCTCAAAAATTTAACTATAGCATTATCATGTGATCCAGCAATTCCACTTCTGGGTACATATCCAGAGGAAATGCAATTGTTATCTTGAAGAGATGTCTATATCCCATATTCATAGCAGTATTCACAGCACCAAGGTATGTAAACAATTCAAGTGTCTGCTGATGGATGAACAGATAAAAAAAGTTATCTATCTATCTATCTATCTATCTATCATCTATCTATGTATCTATGTATCTAAGTATCTATCTATGTATCTATCTATCTATCATCTATCTATTGATTTATGTATCTATCATCTATCTGCCTATCTATCTATGTGTCTATCATCTATCATTTATATATGTATGTATGTATGTATCTATTTATGTATTTATTATCTATCTATCTATCTATCTATCTATCTATCTATCTATCTATCTATCTCTCTATCATCTATCATCATCCATCCATCTCCATATATACCACATTTGTGTTGCCTTTGCTTTCAGTGTCAAATCTGGAATCCTCCTTACTCCGTCTTGAAAAAGGAGAGTTTTGGTTCAAAATGGCAGTATAGGGCAGATCCTGAAATCATCAGTCATAACCACATCGAATATAAGGCTACATGCAGAACAATTTCTTAAAAAAAACACAACACTGAAAAAACAAAGTTGGCTGAGTGACAAACAAAAAACTCTACATCAAAGCCAGTAGGAGAGGCTGAGACATAATCTTGCTGTTAATCCCATCCCTGGAGGGAATTCAGAACCTAGAGCTTCTTCCTGAGGTGAATCCCACATCATGTACCTCAGTTTTTAAGATCTGCACCTGAGACATGAGCCCCCAAAATATGAGCCCCTAAAACATGTGTTATTAGTGATGAAGGCTAAGACCATCCACACCCTCAAGTGCCCAATTACTATGTATGGAAAAAATTGATTCATTTGAAATGATGTTGGAGGAGAGATCTATGGATACTCTTGGTCACCAGGAAAATGAACAAGTGGGTCTGGAACATCGCTGAGTCTGCAGGACTGAGCAGGCTGTTGAGGACAGGGCACTGTGGATGTCATTCATAGTCACCATGGGTCAGAGCTGGCTCCACTGCATGTAGCACAGACAAAGTTATATTAATAATTAATTATTTTAAAGGCTAAGTCCCAAATGTCCCAAATTAATCCCTACTAGCAACTAACACATTTGACTTATTTAACTGTATATATTATACTCAAAGTATGAGAAACCTTTCTTAGATAGAATGATACTATTCTCAGAGCTTCCCCTGGAAAATGAGGGTCTCCTTAGATAGAAGAGCAATTCTGACTTAGCTGACAAGAGAGGAGAATGTAAATTATCTTGGGAAAGCACTGAATATTTGCAAAGCAAGAAGGAAAAGTCGAGGTCTACAGGCAGGGTGTTGGGTGCTATGCAGAAAGAAACACTACCACTCCTAGGAGAGGATCCCTGCTTTGGAATGGCTGTCTGTCTCCTGGCTGAAGAAGGAAAATCCTATCTCAGAAAACATATCTGAAAACTTACAATGGGAGATGGTGGGACCTGGGGTTCACTTTACAAGATTCACTGTTCTATTTTGCCAGATTGTATATGATTAATTCAGAAGAGTCAGCTGTGGCAGTGAAGGGTCTCCATTGTCATGGGGAACAAAATCCCCTCAGATGGGGGGTGGGGGGTGTGCAGGGGAAGGAAGAGGAAGAAGAGGAAGGAGATGAAGCAGGAGTGGGTCAGATGAGCTGCAATGAAAATAGCCTATTTTTCTTGGTCAAAAAGGTAATAGACACTCAGTAGAAAATATTTAGTGAGTAATATTCAAAGTAAGTTGTGCATCATACCACAATCGTAGTAACACAGAGTACCTATGTTCCTGGTTTACATACAAATGGAGAATGAGCTGTCACACAGGCACCCATGACAAACATTTCTCCTCCAGGTTGACTCTCCTCCCTCGACCTGAACAAAGGCTGAGAATCCTTGGAGACTTTACCAGTGGGTTGGACTTGTCATCCCTACTATACCTGTTATTTATTATTGGTACTAGAGGCCTGGTGCATGAAATTCATGCATGGGGGGGTGTGTCCCTTAGCCCAGCCTTCACCCTCTCCAATCTGGGACCCCTCAAGGGATATCCGACTGCCTGTTTAAGCCCGATCCTATCTAAAGGGGGTGATCAGGCCTGGTCAGTCAGACATCCCTCTCACAATCCAGGACTGCTGGCTCCCAACTGCTTACCTGCCTGCCTTCCTGATTGCCCCTAACTGCTTCTACCTGCCAGCCTGATCACCCCCTAACCACTCCCCTGCCAGCCTGATTGATGCCTAACTGCTCCCCTGACAGCCTGTTTGCCCCTAACTGCCCTTTCCTGCAGGCCTGGTCCTCCCCAACTGTTCTCCCCTACAGGCCCGGTCGCCCCCAACTTCCCTCCTCTGCCAGCCTGGCCACCCCTAACTGCCCTCCCCTGCAGGCTTGATCACCCTCAACTGCCCTCCCTTGCAGGCCTGGTTCCTCCCAACTGCCCTCCCCTGCTGGCAATCTTGTGGTGGCCATCTTGTGTGTTGGAGTGATGGTCAATTTGCATATTACTATTTTATTAGATAGGATAGAGGCCTGGTGCATGGGTGGGGGCCAACTGGTTTGGCCTAAAGGGTGTCCTGGATCAGGGTGGAGGTTCCCTTGGGGCATGGGGCAGCCTGGGTGAGGGGCCTGTGGTGGTTTGCAGGCCAGCCACGTCCTCCAGCAACCCAAGCAGAGGCCCTGGTATCTGGGATTTATTTACCTTCTATAATTGAAACTTTGTAGCCTTGAGTGGACCCAAGCCTCCTGCTTGCTCCGTGGCTGCAGCCATTTTTGTTGGTATTTATTTATCTTCTATAATTGAAACTTTGTAGCGGAGGCCAAGGAAGGCCAGGGCTGCTGGAGCTTGGCTTCCTCCATTGCCAGGGGCAACTCAAGCCTCCTGCTCTCTCCATGGCCACAGCCAGATTGGTTGGGTTAATTTGCATACTTGCTCCTGATTGGCTGGTGGGTGTGGCTTGTGGGTGTAGCAGAGTTAATTTGCATATTACTCTTTTATTAGATAGGATTCTTTATACTTGTGTATTTAATGTAGATTCACCTCTTCTTTCCTTCATGCATGTGTGTGCATCATATTTGAACACAGTTGAATGAGTACTCATTTTATACCATGCTAGATGTTGGGACTACAGTGATTAGTATAAAGATCTGTGTTTTTTATCCTTATGATACTTATTGTCAAGTGGGGAGGTACCAGCATTATCCAAACAATCATAGCATAAATCATATTTTGAAATGTGATGAGCGCTGTAGAGAAAAACAGGAAACTGTGAGTGCTTATGGACATGTTTACCACAGTTCTGGAGAGCAGGCTTTGTTTATATTATATATAAGACCTGCTTGATCTTTTTTTAAAAATTACTTTAAATTATTTTTATTTTTAATTACAGTTGACATTCAGTATTATATTAGTTTAGTGTACAAACCAGTGATTAGGCATTATGTAACTTACTAAGTGATCATCTCAGTAAGTCTAGTACCAATCTGACACTATACATAGTTATTAAAATATTATTGACTATATTCTCTATGCTGTACTTTATATTTCCATGATTATTTTGTGACTACCAATTTGTACTTCTAAATCCCTTCACCTTTTTCACTCATCCCCCCAAATCCTCTCTCATCTGATAACTGTCAAAATATTCTCTGTATCTGAGTCTGTTTCTGTTCTGCTTGTTTGTTTGTTTGTTTGTTTACTAGAGGCCTGATACACAAAATTCATGCAAGGGGCTTGGCCCTCACAGCCCCAGCTGCCTTGTGGCCCTCTGGCCCCACCCCCTGCCCATTGGTCATTCTGGAAGGTCATTCTGGAAGGATATTCCAGAAGGTCGTTCCACCATCCAGTCTAATTAGCATATTAGCTCTCCATTATGTAGGATTTATTTTTAGATTCCACATACAAGTGAAATCATAAGACATTATCTTCCTCTGTCTCACTTCATTCAGCACAATACTCTCTATGTCCATCCATGTTATTGCAGATTTCATTCTTTTTTTTTTCCTGAGTGGTATTCCATTGTATATATGCACCACTCCTTCTTTATCCATTCATCTATAGATGGGCACTTAGGTTGCTTCTGTCTCTTGGTTATTGTAAATTATGCTACAATAAACATATGGATGTATACATCTTTTCGATTTAGTGTCTAGAGTTTCTTAAGATAAATACCCAGAAGTGGAATTGCTGGGTCCTTCATTGTCTCTTGTTATATAGCCTTTGTTTTAAAGTCTATTTTGTCTGGTATAAGTATTTCTATCCCTGCTTTTGTTTGTTTGTTTCCATCTTCATGAATATCTTTTTCCATCTCTTTACCTACAGTCTCTGTGTGTCTTTCCATCTGAAGTGAGTCTCTTGTAGATAACATATGTAAGGGTCCTGTTTTTTATCCATTCATCCTCCATATATCTTTTGATTGGAACATTTAATTCATTTGCATTTAGACTAATTGATGATAGATATGTATTTACTGCCATTTTATTATTAACTAGAGGCCCGGTGCACCAATTTGTGCATGGGGGATCCAGTCGGCCCTCCCCAATTGGGGTCAGTCCTGGCCAGGCTGGCCGGGGGGAGGGACCGAGGGAGGTTGGCCACTGGCCCTGCTCCCTATCAGGGTGGAGGGGCCGAATGGGGCCACAGTGCATGTCAAAGCAACCAGTTGTTCTGTTTGTTCCAGGGTTTCGGTCACTTGGCTTTTATATATATAGATATTTTTGATTTTTCCCTCTCCCCTTTTAAAGAAGATCCTTGTACGTTTCTTGTAATACTAGTTTGGTGGTGATGAATTCCTTTAGTTTTCTCTTGACTGGGAAGCTCTTTATCTGTCCTTTAATTCTAAATGATAGTTTTGCTGGGTAGTATAAACTTGGGTATAGGCCCTTGTTTTTCATCACCTTGAATATTTCTTGGCACTCCCTTCTGACCTGCAAAGTTTCTGTTGAGAAATCAGCTGACAGCCTGTTAGGAACTCCCTTGTAGGCAACTAACTGCTTTTCTCTTGCTACTTTTAAGATCTCTCTTTGTCTTTAATTTTTGGTATTTCAATTATTATGTGTCTTGGTGTGGGTCTCTTTGGGTTCATTTTATTTGGGACTCTCTGTGCTTCCTAGACTTGTATGTCTATTTCTTTCACCAGGTTAGGGAATTTTTCAGGCATTATTTCTTCAAATAGGTTCTCAATCCTTTTCTCTCTCTTCTTATTCTTCTGGCATCTTCATGAGTCCAAGAGGTTCCTTATGCTATCTTTATTTTGTTTTATTCCTTTTTTCTTTATGCTTCCTTATCTTCCAAATCTCTGATTTGATCTTCTGTTTCATCTACTCCACTGTTGATCCCCTGTAATGTATTCTTTTTTTTAGTTAATGTATTCTTCAATCTGCCTGGTTATTTTATGTTTTCTAGTTCTGTTTTATGTTTCCTATCTCTTTGCTGAAGTCCTCCCCAAGTTCATCTACTCTTCCCCTATATGTGGAGCATCCATATAACCAGTGTTTTGAACTCTGATTTGGATAGATCACTTGTCTTCATTTTGTTTTGACTTTTTCTGGAGTTTTGTTCTGTTCTTTTACTTTGGACATGTTTCTTTGTCTCCTCATTTTGGTGGCCTCCATGTATTGTTTTCAATGTATTAGGTAGAACTGTTATATCTTCCAGGCATGGTAAAGTGGCCTAATGTAGTAGGTGTCCTATAAGGTCCAGTGGCACAGTCTCCTGATCACCTAAGCTGGGCCTCTGAATA
Organism: Corynorhinus townsendii; assembly: GCA_026230045.1. NCBI lineage: Eukaryota > Metazoa > Chordata > Mammalia > Chiroptera > Vespertilionidae > Corynorhinus > Corynorhinus townsendii. The sequence continues at coordinate 57,776,529 of JAPDVU010000006.1, read as the reverse complement.
GGAGGTATACTCCCGAATGTGGGCTGTGTACAAACTCCTGTTGTTGTTGAGCCTTGATTACTGTTGGCACCTCTATGTGAGGGATTTTCACCCAGCTTATGGCTCTGAGGATTTGCTACAACCACTGAGGAGAATTAGCTTGGCAGGGGCCCGCCCCACAGAGCAGGACTTACTTCAGCAGGGCTCTGGTACCCACTGAGTCCATCTCTTGAGTGTGTCACTTGTGGAGGTTATTGTATGCTGTTTTGGTATAGTCTGAAGCTGTACACTGGTTGTGCTGGTTCTGGGGCCTCCCAGGAGGGGCAGGCCAAGGTCAGCCACCACCTGTGCTCTTCCTGGGGCCACCTGGCATGAGCTACAAAGTGATCTGCAGATGGTTGCTACTTTTGATGCAGTTAGAAGTGCCTGGGAGAGACCAACTCTGAACCAAGGCTGGCTGCTGCTAGTACTGGGCCTGGAACCACTTAGTAAGCAAGAGGTATGGGACACACCAAGGCCAGATGCTGCTTATTTGAGAAATTTTAGGAAAGACAAGTATGAGCCAAGACAGGCCATTCAAATGGAAAAGCTACTGGAAACAGCTTGGGAAGGCCTGAAAATTGGGTGGAACAGGGTGTCAGGCAGTCACCAGGGCAGGGTGAACAGTGGAGTCACCAGAGCCAGGTTAATGGAGACTCAGATATGGTGCCCAACTTCTGGCTCTGTGGGTGAAGAGCTCAGGAAAAAAAACCCAAAAACACACTAATGGCTTCTACTAGCACTCTGTCTGGGAGAAGGCTGCCCCTCCAACTCTAGCCCTGTTGCCAGATGGTTCGGTTCCTCCACATATGTTCATGATGCCTTTCGAGCTGCAACTTTAGCTCTGGATCACATGCACATTTGATGTTTAAAACTTGGAGGGATATCTTCACTGGGGTGGTCCACCTTGAGGAGCAAGCCTATGTGCATGTGGCTAGCCTATCACATATCTCTGGTCCTCTTCCCAGTCTCAGTGTGCTTCTTTATTTATATACTTACTAGAGACCTGTTGCATGAATTCGAGTATCTGTGGGGTCCCTCAGCCTGGCCAGTGATCGGGACAAATCATGGTTATCTCCCTCCCCAATTGGGGCCCGGGGCCAATTGGGGCAGGCCGGCAAGGGGGAAGGACAGTGGAAGGTTGGCTGGCTGACCCACCCTGATTGGCCCCATTCGGGGCAGCTGGTCAGGTGGAGGGGCCGCCCCATCAGGGCTGATTAGGGCGGGCAGACCCAGGGAAGGGGCCGCAGGAGGTTGGCCAGCCAGCCCACCCCAGTTGGGGCTAATGGGGGCAGGCTTGGGGGGGAGGGGCCGTGTGAGGTTGGCAGGTCGGCCGGGGAGACGGGCCACAGGAGGTTGGCTGTGGGAGCGCACTGACACCCAGGGGGTAGCTCCTGCATTGTGTGTCTGTCCCTGATGGTCAGTGCATGTCATAGCTACTGACCAGTTGTCCAGTCATAATGGTCACTTAGGTTTTTATATATATAGATTTATTTCTTTTTAGAATTCATTTATAAAAATGTTTTATCTTTATTGTTGAAAGTATTACAGATAGCCCCTCCTTTCTCCCTATTGACCCCTCTCCTCCCCTCTCCAAGCCTTCACTCTACTATTGTCTGTGTCCATCAGTTATTTATAGCCTATCTAATAAAAGGGTAATATGCAAATTAATTGTCACTCCATCACAAAGATGGTGGTGCCCATAGCCACAAGATGGCAGCACTCAGTCCTCTCAACTCCGCTGGAGTCCCCTAGTCCTGGGGGGGGGGGTGGCCGCTGAGAGTGGGCACTGTGAGCAGCCTGGAGGAGGCAAGTGTTCTGCGCCCGGCCGCAGATGGGTCTCTGTGCCGCGGAGAGCCTCTGGGCAGCAGGCACAGAGCGGCCAGGCCCTGCAGAGAGCTACTGGCACACAGATTCGTGCTCAGAGCTACTAGTATGCACATAAATTCTTTGGTTGATCTCTTCCCTCCTTGTCTCCCCATTCCTTCCGAGAATTCTCAGTCACTTGCATGTTTCCATGTCTCTGGATTTATTTTGTTCTTCAATTTATTTTGTTCATTAGATTCCACATATAATTGAGATCATATGATACTTCTCTTTCTCTGACTGGCTTATGTTGCTTAGCATAATACTCTCCAGGTCTCTCCAAGCTCTCTCAAAGGGTAAGAGATCCTTTTTTTTTATAGATGCACTAGGGGCCCAGTGCACAAATTCATGCACCTTGAAAGGAATTGTGGGCTGCAAGGCTGGGGTGGGCACAGGGGCAGGTCTCGGCCCATCCTCCATGCCCCTGCCCAGCCCCTCTCTCTGCAGCTACTGGCCCCTGTCTGCCAGCAGCCCTGCTCCCACCACAGCTGCTCCCAATTGCTAACAGAGCTGGCCCCGCTCATACCCGCTGACAGCGTGTAGCAATTGGGGCCAGCACCAGCAGAGGGTGCAAGTGGGGCTGGTGCCATCAGCGGTTGCAAGTGGCAGCTACCAGCCTCGATCACCTCTCAGGAGCAGGGGGAGGTGGAGAAGCCCTTAGGGGTGATCGGGGCCAGTAGCCGATACTTCCATCTGCTGATAGTGCAAAGCGATTGGGACCAGCACCGGGCCCCAGCAGCAGGTGCAAGTGGTGGCTCTGGCACAGGCAACAGGTGTGAGTGGGGCTGGTGCTGGCAGCAGGTGTGAGCACCAGGTGGGACTGTGGCACACAGGAGCAAAGAATTTTCAGTAACCAGGAAAGGCTAGCCTCAATGATAGCGACCAGTGCCCCGCCTTGAGCTGGTGCCCCCACTCACCTGCTCCACAAGCCTGCTGCAGCCAATGCCTGCTGCTGACTCCTGTCAAATTCTGTGCACACTCCCTGGTGGCCAGAGCATGTCATAGCGACCTGTTGTTCATTTTGGTTGTTCTGCTGCTATATTTGCATATTAGCCTTTTATTATATAAGATTTAGTCTTTTATTATATAGGACTAGAGGCTCAGTGCATGAAATTCGTGCACGGGAGTGTATGTCTCTCAGTCCATCCTGCACCCTCTCCAATCTGGGACCCCTCGAGGGATGTCCGACTGCCTGTAGGATCAGGCCTAAATGGGCAGTTGGACATCCCTCTCACAATCCAGGACTGCTGGCTCCCAACTGCTCACCTGCCTGCCTTCCTGATTGCCCTTAACTGCTTCTGCATGCCAGCCTGATCACCCCCTAACCACTCCCCTGCCAGCTTGATTGATGCCTAACTTCTCCCTTGCCAGCCTGATTGCCCCTAACTGCTCTACCCTGCAGGCCTGGTCACCCCTAAATCCCCTCTTCTGAAAGCCTGGTCCCCCCAAACTGCCCTTCCCTACAGGCCTGGTCCCCCCCCCACCAACTGCTCTCCCCTGCAGGCCTGGGGTCCCCCACAACTGCCCTTCCCTGCAGGCCTGGTCGCCCCCAACTTTTCTCCTCTGCAAGTCTGGTCACCCCTAACTATTCCATTGTATGTATGTACCACATCTTCTTTATCCAATCAATTATAGATGGACACTTACATTGTTTCCATGTCTTGGATAGTGTAAATAATGCTACAATGAGCACAGGAGTATATATATCTTTACAAATAAATGTTTTTATATTTTTGACTAGAGGCTTGGTGCATGAAATTCGTGCACAGGGGGTGTGTCCCTCAGCCCAGCCTGCACCCTCTCCAATCTGGGACCCCTTGAGGGATGTCTGACTGCCCATTTAGATGGGGCCTAAACGGGCAGTCGGACATCCCTCTCACAATCCAGGACTGCTGGCTCCCAACTGCTTGCCTGCCAGCCTTCCTGATTGCCCCTAACCGCTTCTGCCTGCCAGCCTGATCACCCCCTAACCACTACCCTGCCAGGCTGGTTGATGCCTAACTGCTCCCCTACCAGCCTGTTTGCCTCTAACTGCCCTTCCCTGCAAGCCTGGTCTTCCCCAACTGCCCTTCCCTGCAGGCCTGGTCATCCCCAACTTCTTCCCTCCTCTGTCAGCCTACTCACCCCTAACTGCCCAACCCTGCAGGCTTGATTGCTCCCAACTGCCCTCCCCTGCTGGCCATCTTGTGGCAGCCATCTTGTGTCCACATGGTGACAGCCATCTTTGATCACATGGTGGCAGCCATCTTGTGTGTTGGAGTGACAGGCAATTTGCATAATACTCTTTTATTAGATAGGATACTATTCCATGGTGTAGCTATATCACAGTTGTTGTTTTTATTCACTCATCTACTGATGGGAACTTAGGCTGTTTCCATATCATATCTATACTATAAATAGTGCTGCTATGAACATAGGGATGCATATATTCTTTCTGACTGGTGTTTCTGATTTCTTATGACATATTGCTAGAAGTGGGATCACAGGTCAAATGGAGGTTCCATTTTTAATTTTTTGAGGAAACTCCATACTGTTTTCCACATGTGGCTGTACCAGTCTGCATTCCCACCAGCAGTGTACTAGTTCCCTTTTCTCCGCATCCTTGCCAACACTTGCCATTTGTTGATTTATTGATGGTAGCCATTCTGAAAGGTGTGAAGTGATACCTCATTGTCCTTTTAATTTGTATCTCTGGGATGATTAGTGACTTTGAGCATTTTTTCACATGTCTCTTGGCCTTCTGTACTTCAACTTTGGAGAAGTATCTATTTAGGTAATTTGCCAATTTTTTAATTGGATTGTTTGTCTTCCTTTTGTTAAGTTGTATGAGTTTCTTTTTCTTTTTCTTTTTTTTTCCCCTAGTAGTAAATTCATGAACTTTATTTTCTTTCTTTCTTTCTTTTTTTTTATAAATCTTTATTGTTCAGATTATTACAATTGTTTCTCCTTTTTCCCCCCACAGCTCTCCTCCACCCGGTTCCCACCCCACCCTCTGCCCTTACCTGCCCCCCCCACTACTGTCCTCATCCATAGGTGTATGATTTTTGTCCAGTCTCTTCCCGTACCCCCCACATCCCTTTCCCCCTGAGAATTATCAATCCACTCCCATTCTATGCCCCTGATTCTATTATATTCACCAGTTAATTCTGTTCCTCCGATTTTTAATTCACTTGATTTTTAGATTCACTTGTTGATAGATATGTATTTGTTGTTCGTAATTTTTATCTTTACTTTTTTCTTCTTCTTCCTCTTCTTAAAGAATACCTTTCAGCATTTCATATAATACTGGTTTGGCGGTGATGAACTCCTTTAGCTTTTTCTTATCTGTGAAGCTCTTTATTTGACCTTCAGTTCTGAATGATAACTTTGCTGGGTGGAGTAATGTTGGTTGTAGGTTCTTGCTATTCATTACTTTGAATATTTCTTGCCACCCCCATCTGGCCTGCATAGTTTCTTTTGAGAAATCAGCTGACAATTGTATGGGTGCTCCCTTGTAGGTAATTAACTATTTTTCTCTTGCTGCTTTTAATATTCTCTCTTTGTCTTTTGCCCTTGGCATTTTAATTATGCTGTGTCTTGGTGTGGTCCTCTTTGGATTCCTTTTGTTTGGGGTTCTGTGTGCTTCCTGGTCTTGTAAGTCTATTTCTTGCACCAGGTGGCGGAAGTTTTCAGTCATTATTTCTTCAAATAGGTTTTTAGTATCTTGCTCTCTCCCTTCTTCTGGCACCCCCATAATTCTGATGTTGGTATGCTTGAAGTTGTCCCAGAGGCTTCTTACACTATCTTCAAATTTTTGGATTCTTTTTTCTTTTTGCTTTCCCAGTTGAGTGTTTTTTGCCTCTTTGTATTTCAAATCTTCGACTTGATTCTTGTGTTCCTCTAGTCTGCTGTTGGGTCTCTGTATAATATTTTTTTATTCCAGTGAATGTATGTTTAATTTCTAGTTGGTCCTCTATCATATCCTCGAGGGTCTCATTAAATTTATCAGCCTTTTCTAGGAAATTCTTGAAAAGCCTTATAACCATGGTTTTGAACTGTATATCCAGGCTTTTTTTAAAAAATATATATATTATTGCTTTTTTACAGAGAGGAAGGGAGAGGGATAGAGAGTTAGAAACATCGATGAGAGAGAAACATCGATCAGCTGCCTCCTGCACACCTCCTACTGGGGATGTGCCTGCAACCAAGGTACATACCCTTGACCGGAATCGAACCTGGGACCCTTCAGTCTGCAGGTCGACGCTCTATCCACTGAGCCAAACCAGCTAGGGCCCAGTTGTTTGTTTTCCTCCATTTCTTTAGTTTGTGATCTGTTTCTTTGTCTCCTCATTTTCGCTGCTTCCCTGAATTGGTATGGTGGCTTTGTGTGCTAGGTGCCCTATATGGCCCAGTGGGTCGGCCTCCCAGTTACCTGAGGTGGACATTTTTGGTGCACACCTTTATGGACTGTGTGTACAGCTTTGTTGTAGTTAAGTCTTAATTGTTATTGGTGTTGTTGGGAGGAATTGACCTCCAGGACAATTGGCTGTGAGGACCCGCTGTGTCTATAATGGAAGAACTGCTGTGCTGGAGACAGGCTTATGGGGCAGGGATTGTTTCAGTGGGGCTTTGGTGCTCGCTGAGTCTGCCTCTTGAATGTGTCACTTATGGATGTGAGGAGTTGAAATCTGGTGTCGTCTCACACTGATCACTAGATACACTAGCTTCTGGATTTCCAATGGGGTGCAGGTCAGCTACTGTCTGAGGCCACCCAGCAGGAGCTACAGGAAGAACTACCGTTTTCTCCTCTTTGCTTGGGGTTTGGAGGTTTTGGAGCTGTTTGACCAGAGCTGCAGTTTGTTAGGTTAAGCTGCGATAGGGCAGGCCATTTATATGCAAAAGCCGCTGTGTGTAGCTTGGGTGGGTTTGTAGATTGTATGGGGCAGGGTCTCAGGGCGTCACTAGGCTAGGGCATGGCAAACAGCGATGGCTGACAGTTTCCAAGTCCCTGTGTTCTGTGCCCCAGTGCAGTAAACAATGATTGCTGGGCTCACCTCTGTAAGAAAGTCACCCTCCCTTTCCGACCTGATGGCAGAGAGTCCAGCTTCTCCCCATAGGAGTTTGGGTCCCCAGCGTCTCCCCAGAACCTGGAGTTCGGAGTAATTGGGAGCTTGTCTCCCTTCAGGTTGAAAAAAGCAGTGCTCCCAGTCACCTGCTGCCAGCCTGATTCGCCTGCGCACCTCTGTACCTCAGCTTTTCTGACCTTGTGCACTTCTCAATGCTCTTTTCTCTTTCCTTCTAGTTGTAGAACTTCCACTCAGCCAGCTTTCCTGTGGTTCTGGGTGATAGCCATTTTGTCTTTTAGTTGTAGTTTTGAAATTGTTGTGCGAAGCAGCAATTTAGGTGTTTACCTATGCCGCCATCTTCGTTTCTCCCTGTATGAGTTTCTTATATATTTTGAAAATTAAACCCTTATCAAATGTATCATTGGCAAATATGTTTTACCATGCAATGGGCTTCCTTTTCATTTTGTTGATGGTTTCTTTTGCTGTGCAGAAGCTTTTTATTTTGATGTAATCCTATTTGTTTATTTTTTCTTAGGTTTCCCTTGCCCTAGGAGATATATCAATAAACATATTGCTACTAGCGATGCCTGAAATTTTGCTGCCTTTGGCTTCTTCCAAGATTTTTATGGTTTTATGACTTACATTTAGGTCTTTTATTCATTTTGAGTTTATTCTTATGTATGGTGTAAATTGGTTGTCTAGTTTCATTTTTTACATGTAGCTGTCGAATTATCCCAACACCATTCATTGAAGAGACTGTCTTTACACTTACTCTTGTCTCCTTTATCAAAGATTAATTGAGCTTAATGGATTGGATTGATTTCTGGGTTCTCTGTTCTGTTCTATTGGTCTATAAGCCTGTTCTTGTGCCAGTACCAGGCTGTTTTGATTATGATGGCTTTGTAGTATAGTTTGATATGTGATGGTGTGATCCTTCTAACTTTGTTTTTCTTTTTCAAGATTGCTGCAGCTATTCAGGGTCTTTTTTTGGTTCCTTATTGGAGTCTTTGTTTTAGATTGCTGTTGGTATTTTAACAGGGGTTGCATTGAATTATAGTTTTCTTTTGGGAGTATGGACATGTTAATGATACTAATTCTACCAATCCATGAACCCAGTCTATTTTTGCACTCATTTATATATTTTCCTATCTCTTTTTTCAACATTCTATATTTTTCCAAGTACAAATTTTTTACCTCCTTGGTTAAGTTTATTCCTAAGTATCTTAATCTTTGTGTTTCAATGGTAAATGGCATTTTTTTTTTTTTTTTAGTTTCTCTTTCTGAGAGTTCATTATTAGTGTATAAATGCTATCAATTTCTGGGTGTTAATTTTGTATCCTGCTACATTGTGGAATTCACTTATTAAGTCTAGTAATTTTTTTTGGTGGAATCTTTAGGGTTTTCTACGTATAATATCATGTTATCTACAACTAATAACAGTTTTATATCCTCCTTCCCAATTTGGATGCCTTTATTTTTTCTTCTTGTTTGATTGATGTGGCTAATACTTCCAGTACTATATTGAACAAAAGTGGTGAAAGTAGACAACCCTGTCTTGTTCTTATTTTTAGGGGAAATAGTTTTAGTTTTTGGCCATGGAGTATGATGTTGGCTGTAGTTTTGTCATATATGGCCTTTATTAAGTTGAGGTATGATCCCTGTATTCCCACTTTGCTAATTTTGTTGAATGCTTTTTCTGGGTCAATTAATATGATCATGTGATTTTTTTCTTCCAATTTGTTTATGTGATGTATCACGTTTATTGATTTATGAATATTGTACCAGCCTTGCATCCCTGAAATAGATCCCTCTTGGTTATGGTGTATGATCTTTTTAATATATTGCTGAATCTTACTTGTTAATATCTTTTTGAAGATTTTAGCCTCTATGTTCATGAGGGATATTGGCCTATAATTTTCTTTCTTTGTAGTGTCTTTATCTGATTTTGGAATTAGAATAATACTGGTCTCATAAAAAGAGCTTGCAAGTGTTCCTTCCTCTTGGATTTTTATTGAATAATTTGAGGAGGATAGGTGTTAGTTCTTTGAATATTTGGTAACATTCCCCTGTGGAGTTGTCTGGACCAGAGCTTTTGTGTTTTGGAGGTTTCTTTGTTTGTTTTTCTGCTTCAATTTCATTAGTAATTGTCAGCCTATTCAGGTTTTCTGATTCTTCCTGATGGAGTTTTGGTAGGCTTTATTTTTATAGGAATGTGTCCATGTCATCCAGGTTTTCCATCTTGTTGGCATATAGTTTTTCATAGTATTTTTAAAAATTTTATTCTATAAGAAAGGACAGAAATTTATTAAGAAACAGACTCCCACATAGGGAAGGGGAGAGAGTCCCTCATAGTATTTTCTTACAATCCTTTCTATTTCTATGTTGTCAGTTGTTATTTCACCTCTTTTGTTTCTGATTTTATTTATTTGGGTTCTCTCTCTTTGTTTCTTGATAAGTTTGGCTAAAGGTTCATCACTCTTGTTTATCTTTTCAAAGAACCAGCTTTTAATTTTATTGATCTTTTGTATTGTCTTCTTAGTCTCTATGCTATTTATTTCAACTCTGATCTTTATTATTTTCTTTCTTCTACTTACTCTGGACTTATTCTCTTTCTGGTTCTTTTAGTTGTAGGGTTAGATAGTTTATTAGCAATTTTTCTTACTTTTTTTTTTTTTTGGAAGAAGGCCTGTAGTGCTACGAATTTCCTTCTTAGGATTGCTTTTGCTGTGTTCCAGAGGTTTTAGGTTTGCTTCCAGAAAGATTTTGATTTCTCCTTGATTTCATTAGTAACCCATTCACTGTTTAATAACATGCTATTTATCCTCCAAGTCTTTGAATGTTTTGGGTGTTTTTATTGTAGTTGATCTCAAGTTTCATGCTATTGTGATCTAAGAAGATGCTTGATATAATTTCAATCCTCTTGAATTTATAGAGATTTGTTTTGCATCCTAACATGTGCTCTATCTTTGAGAATGTCCCAGTTGCACTTGAGAACAATGTGTATTCTGCAGTTTGGGGTGAAATGCTCTGTAAATGTCTATTATATTGACTTGATCTAATGTGTCATTTAGGGTCGCTGTTTCCTTCTTGCTTTTTTATCTGGAAGATCTATCCAGTGATGTCAGTGGTATGTTAAAGTCCTCCAGTATGATTGTATTGTTGTTGATATCCCTCTAAGTTCTCAAGAAGTTTTGTTTTTTATATGTTTGGGTGTCCCTATATTGGGTACATATATGTTTACCTGGGTTATATCCTCTTGTAATGATCCTTTTAGTATTATGTAGTGACCTTTACTGTCACTTGCTATGGCCTTCATTTTGAAGTCTATTTTGTCAGATATGAGATTGCTGCCCCAGCATTTATTTTTACATTTCTATTTGCTTGGAAATTTTTTTCCATCCCTTCACTTTTAACCTGTGTAAATCTTGTTCTGAGGTGGGTCTCTTGTAGACATTATATATATGGGTCATGTTTTCTTGTCCATTCAGCTATGTCTTTTGATTGTAGCATTGAAGCTATTTACATTTAAGGTTATTATTGATAGGTACTTACTTGTTGCCGTTTTTATTCTTTATGCCTGTGTTCCTCTATCTATATATATTTCTCCTTCTTACAATAGTCCCTTTAGCATTTCTTGCATTGCTGATTTGGTGGTAATAAACTCCTTTAGCCTTATTTTTTGTCTGTGAAGCTCCTAATTTCACCTTCAATTTTAAATGATAGCCTTGCTGAATAGAGTAGTCTTGGATTCACCCCTTCCTTTTCATTAATTTGTATACTTCATGACACTCCCTTCTGCCCTGAAGTGTTTTATTTGAGAAATCAGCTGACAGTTGAATTTGTGCTCCCTTGTAGGTCACTTTCTGTCTTTCTCTTGTAGCCTTTAAGATTCTTTCTTTGTCTTTAACATTTGCCCTTTTGATTATTATGTGTCTTGGAGTGGGTCTTTTTTGTGTTCATCTTGATTGGAATTCTCTGTGTTTCCTGGACTTGTGTAACTTTTTTGTTCACCAGATTAGGAAAGTCATCATTTCTTCAAACATCATTTTTTCTCTATTCCTTGCTCAGGTTCTTCATCATCTGGTACCCCTTTTATGCAGATGTTATTACATTTCATGTCTCAAAGTTCCCTTAAACTCTTCTGCTTTTTAATTTTTTTTTCCAATTGCTGCTGGGAGTGGGTGTGTTCTTTTTTTTTTCTTTCTACTTTGTCTTCTAATTCACTGATTCTGTCCTCAGTGTCTTCTAGTCTACTGTTGAATCCTTTCTGAGTGTTCTTTATTTCATCTAACTCATTCTTCATCCTCCACCTCTGGTGTGGGAAGGCTCATCAACTAGATCCTTAGTTATGGGATCATGTGTCAGGCAAGCTATGTTAAAAGGAGAGCTTTTGGCTTGCCCAGTTATGCAAGATCAGCAAGGTAATCAGATACATGAACCTCTCTCCTTTAATATCTTTAAAGAAATAAGGAAACGTTTTAGAGAAAATAGGGCTATCAGTCCATTTACAAAAAGAACCCTTAATGCCTTGTTTACAATTACCATATGAAGCCTTGGGACTGACATATTTCGGTTAAAACAACTTTAGACACCAGTCAATATTTGCTATGGAGAGCAGAATATGATGAGATCTGTGAACAACAGGCTGTTTGTGGGTGTTCACTGGCGCCCCTACCTGCGAACCCTCTGGGCCACATCTGGCTGTAAGTCCCAGGCAATGTAAAACATCTTCTGAAAGATCCATGAAAAGAACTCTGATTTGTTAAGTCTTGTCTGTGTGTTATGTGCACCTGTAAATATCGTGTATAAGAGTGTCTGTTGGTTGTTGTTTTGTGTCTTTGTTGTGTGGTTTAATTTGTTTAAAGACGAGGCATATTTCACTTTGCCAGGGGCCCTAGCTACTCGTGGCAGGCTGAACATGAGGCAGGGGTTGCAGGGACTTCCCAGCAGCTGCCAAAAACTCTTAATCTTGGGGACTTTTCCTGCTCTTTCTCTCAAGGCATCAGTCACTGGAAACTCTTAACTAGTGGACATTCTTTTCTGTCTGTAATTTAACTTGGTACTGATGTTCTTTGCTTGTTTTCTTGTCTTTGGGGGACTTAGTTTACTCTTTGCCATTTTATGAACATAAGGAACCCTCTGTCTCTGATGTTTGGGTTTTGTGCCACTCAGAACCCATTTGCTGTGCTGGGTTAGTGTGAGATAAGATTCTAAGGTTAATGTCCCAGTCCACCCTTTTATGAGTACTCATCTACTTACTATAGGGGTTTTTTTGTTTGTTTGTTTGTTTCTGTTTTTAAGATTTCTTCTTATATGCAAGATTTCATATTGTTATTCTACTCAAAAAAAAAAAATTATGAGATATAAGACCATCTAAAACTGCCAAGTCTTTTTCCTAGGAGGACCAGATCTACAGAAGTTCCATCCAGCAGGCTACAGAAATATCAGTGGAGGGGTCACTCCCATTTTTGTAAAAAAAAAAAGTACTTTAACATTAAAGCCACAGAAACCAGTGAGTTATCCCTGTTACAAAATTTGCTAAGAAAGTGCCTTGGTTAATAATAATTAGCTTTAAAATTTCAAACTTGTTAAGGCAAAATAAATATGATAAAGCTTTTTCAGTGGCCTAAACATAGTTTTCCAAAATCCTTGGTAACTTAAAACTTTCGAGTTTGCTGGATTAAATAGTAAAACTTATTAAATATCTAGGTATTTTACAATAATGGGTTACTGAAATTTTAATTTGAGTTTGTCTCGTATAGAGAATCTAGAGGATGGATCTGAATCTGGAAATAGGTGTCTTGTATTTTATTTGAAATATCTCTTAAGATGTGAATATATTGCTAGTCTGAGGAATGTTAATTACTTACATGCTACCTAAAAATTAAGGTTCCTAAGGGTTAAGAATTCTAACTAATTGGAAAGAAATTATGGTTTTGGTGTAATAGAATGCATGGGGGCATGGAGATGCATTTTGAAAGAGAAAGAAAGTGGTTTCCAAAGCTGGCTATTTCTGAAAGTTGTAAGGTTTTGAATAAGGTTTGTGAAAGTTGTAGAAAGTTTGTGAAAGTTATAGAATATTTGTAGTGAGAAATGTTGAATGGAAGTTATATAAATGACACAGTCCAGTAAGCCAGGAGTAGAAGAATACGGAAACTGAGATGGTTAAACAGCAATTTGGAGGCATCTAGTAAACCCTATCTTCCCTAAACTAAGGACATTTAAGTGTAAATGATTTGCATTTTGCCTCCCTAACCAGAGGGTAAATAGCTTATATCAATGTACTCAGGGAGACAGACAGTAGAAATCCAATTAGTGTCATTTGTTGACTACACCCAAGAACAAATGAAGTTAGAGAATAAACCTCATTTGGGTTAGTCCTTTTCTAGTATGTTAAAAGAGAAAATATCTTTCCTGTTTTTCTACTCAGGAAGCAAAAGTTCTATAAACTATTAAAATTGTTATATGTCATATTAATCAGGTATTTTTTTAAAAAGCCATCTTTTAATGGCAGAAACTGAAGTTTGCTAGCCCATGTTTGTGTCTAATACACTTTGATATATGATCTTTTGGCAAAATAAGTTTGATAATCCTTCCAGGGTTTGAATTTTAAGAAACTTTTTTTTTACCTAGAATTGGCTTTAGATAATCCCAGTAGGCTCTGAAATGCTGCAAGTGTTTGTTTTCTCTCTTATGAAGGAAATTTTTTTGCTTAAAGTAGATGGGAAGTTTTTTCGAATAATAATAACTATATTATGCTTTCATTTATAGCTCTAATTGTTTTTCTGGAATATTGTGTTTTGCAGAAAGGACAAGAGTCCATATCATTTGCATTACTCTATAAAGTATCTGGATTTATAGAAGTACTGGCAGGGAAAGTCAGGAGAAACAAAAATTTTATTATGGGGCTGAATGAATGGAAAACAATTATATGGTTTTTGTAACTTTTGTTGAAAGTATTACTGATTCATAAACTTTTTGTTTTTCAGATATAAGGAAGCATTTTTAAAGTAATTTGGCAAATTATACATTTCTCTCCCTACTTGTCCTTCCAGAATTTGGCAATTCTTAGTAAGTGGCAATACATTTCTTTGCATGAATTCAATAAGACTTGTTTCCAATATTGTAGCTATATTAACCAAGATAACAACTGATAATGGGCCTGCTTATAGCAGCCATGGCTTTGCCACCTTTTGCAGAACTTGGTCCATCCAGCATTCCACGGGAATCCCTTACAATCCACAAGGCAGGCCATCGTTGAACGTGTCCATGCTACCCTGAAGGGTATGCTAGTAAAACAAAAAAGGGGGAATATAGGATGCAAGGACCCAGCTGTGATACTATCCAAAGCACTCTTTACACTTAATTTTTTGAATCTGAATCCTCTGTAGAACGACACTTTACTTCCAATAACCCCATCTCAGAAACCACAAGTCTTATGGCGAGATGTGGACACTAATAACTGGGTGGGAACCAGTGAATTATTAATATGAGGGAGAGGATATGTGTGTGTTTCTACTCTCACATGGTTGCTATGGATTCCAACTCACCATATTAAACCCTACCATGGCATGGCATGGGACCATTCCTCCACCAGAAATGAAGAAGTTGGGCCTAGGGACTCTGAAGCCAGTTGGCCCAGGGAATAACCTGAGGAGTGATGAAGAAGCTGACGGCGAGGCTGAGCAACTGTTGGAGCGTTCTTGCACCCCATGCACACCAGATAGACTCTTTCTTGCTATGACTTCTCTGACTCATCTCAATTCTTGTGTGGTATGGTTTGGTATTCTTATTTGGCTTGGAGCACCAGCATCTGCCACCATGTATTGGGCCCATGTTATAGACCTACCTTTCTTTAGTCCTCTCACTTGGGGAGACACCCCTTTCCATGTCTCTAACAATTTGACCTCCTTCCTAGGAGGCATGGACTTGCCACCTATAGACAGTCTTGAAAACAGGACACATTGGACCCCAGTGGCCCCTAACACTTCCTTCCGTTCTAACCTGTTACCTCTTTGTGTTACCTCCTCTACACCCCAATATTGTTTAAAGGCTCGTGATCAGATCTGGTTACATACTATCCCCAATGAAGAACAAGCAAGGGCCCAGTTTATCTTCTCTCAGCAGGAAGTCTAGCCAAGGGCAAGCATACCAATGCTACAGCTCCACCCCTGCCTACATGTAAGCAAAATAAGAAGTGGGATCCCTCCTGAAAGCCTTCCATTGGGAAATCTGCCGAGGGGAATGGGCTCATGATTATCAGCTGGGAGACCATCAAATTGTAGACTAGGACCCACATGGCCACCTGCAAGCTAGTCATACTGATATTTTAGCCCACCGTGCCTCCAATGGCACTTTTGTGGGGTCAATTAGGACCCCCTTTGTGTGGACAGAAGGAGGATTTGGTTTTCCCCGCCCTCAACTATAAAATTTTCCGGTTCAGGAAACTTTATGGAGATTCGGACATGTTTTTCATCCACTGTATTTATGGGATGGGGATTATCAAAACAAATCCAATAAGTATACTATGATCTTTTCAAAATATCATTCAGATCATAGCTTGGTGTGTACCACACATCCTTATGTATTTCTCATGGGTCCCAGCTTACAAATTAGTTATAATAATTCTTTTCTAATACAGGTAGGAGAAGGGGCCTACTATACATCCTGTATTACCAATCAAAATGTCACCTCATTAAACATAAACTCCATTATAATATTGAGGAGACAGGCTGAGGTCTTAATACCCGTTAACCTCACAAGGGAGTGGCAAGGTCATCAGCCATTGAAATTTTAGAAAGAGCATTAAGTCATTTGTGGCCTAAAAGAGTTTTGGGGATGCTCATTACAGCCTTCATCTCAGCTATTGTTATAACTATTGCCAGTGTAGCCATGGAGGCCCTTTCTGAGTCTGTGCAGACTGCCACATTTGTAGACAGTAAGGCCAAGAATGTAACTAAGGAATTTACTATGCAACAACACATAGTTAAAAAAAAATTTGGCTAGGTTACAGGCTATAGAAGCAGCCACAGAATATTTGGGAGAAAGACAGGATGCCTTAGTGTACAGACAAATGCTTAATTGCGATTGGGAACATAAGCACATATGTGTCACTTAAAATGGAACAGTAGTCACCATTAGTGGGTTGTTGTTAAGAAGCATTTGTGGGGGGTATTTCATGACAATCGTACTGAAGAAGTGAATGCTTTACAAAAACAAATAAAATATTCTCTACTTGCTATTAATGAGCACAAACAACAGACTACTGCTTGGAATGCAGTAAAGGAGCATTTAAACTGGGTAGACCCCACCACATGGTTTCCTAGAATCAATTGGTACCTGATCAGACTAACTATCACCATCATTGTAATTTTTTTGTTTTTCTTATAGTCTGTAAAATCAGAACTCGAGCAGAGAACATGCTTCATAGAACCCAGCTTTCGCAGGCAATAAATTCACTACAGCCCTCTGTCTTCTACATTCAGCAAAACAAAAAAGGGGAGATATGGGGAAGCATGGGACTTGGTTGGAAAGTTTGTAAGGAGGACATTCCGAGAAAAAGGAAGTGTGCTGAAGGTGGCCCACCTTGTTTATTGGAATTCTGATTTAGGGGAGTGCCGAAGATGGTGCCCCTAAGTATTCCTTGACCTTTCCAAACAAGTCTGTGCACATGCAGACCCCGAGGTGTTTACTGGAATCCTTATGCTTAATCTTTAGGTGTCCTTGCTTAAAGGACACTGCAGACACATGTGTCCTCCCAAGATTACTTACCCTACTGATTGTTTTTAAAAGATAAACTTTATTTCAAACTGCTGTTACAATAAAAGCCTAACAAGGCAGGCAATCGAGGTTGTCCGGTTCCTTTAGCCAGGCAGTCCCTTAGCCCTCTCTTTTACAGCAATCCTGTGTCAGAGTAATCATTCACCTATCGCTCAGGGTCTGCTGGTCAGCCCCAGCACTAGCATCTGTGGGGGCAGGGGGTGTCAGGTCCACATCTCAAGTGGTGGTGCCAGTCATCCAGGGGCACAGTTCAGGTGTGCTGGGTCAAGGAGGCAGTTCTAGAGGGGTTGGGACAGGCTGAGTGCTCTGTTGCTGAGTAGTTGTGGTGGGCTGGTCGCTCACCTGCTGAGGAGATGGGGCAGACTGGTTGAACTGCTTCATATGCTTGTAGTGGTAGAACCAAGAGTAGAGACTGCTGTGCTGACTTTATAAGAAGTTACCTTAAACTTATGGCTTCTACTTTATATTGTTACTAGAGGCCTGATGCACGAAATTCATGCAAGAGTAGGCCTTCCTTCCCCTGGCTGTCGGCACCAGCTTCCCTCTGGCACCCGGGACCCAGGCTTCCCTCCCAGCCCCAGCTTCGTCTGGAAGGAAGTCTGGTCTAATTAGCATATTGTGCTTTTATTATTATAGATTGGTAGGACTTTGATTCACCTAGATTTCAGAAGGTTCTGAATGATGGTTATTCTGTAGTTTAGTAGTAATTTTGATGTGATTGTGAGTGGATTTGAGTACCACATTTACCTTTACCACCAACTTGATTGGAACCTCTATCTTTTTCTAAGGCTGTATGATATGTTTTTCTATGAATAAATCATAATGATTTGCCTACCATTTTGCATTTTTTTAGTATTATTAACAACGCTGCAATAAAAATCTTTGTATTCTTCTAGTTATTGAATATATCAGGCCACTTTCTGGCTTCCAACCTTTACCCATACTAGTTTCCATCCCCAACCTCTGCATCTGGCCACTTTTTTCAAAATCCAAACTAAGCGCCACCTTGTCAACCATCACCAGCCCATAGGTTGCTCTTTCTTGGAATACCTGGCACCTTTTTGCTAAATGGAGTCTTTTGTTATGTCATCATATGTACCTTTCACGTATGTCTTGACCCAGTTACACTAGCTTCTGAGGATGATAGAGACAATGTTTCAAAATGTATTTGATTTCCATTTCCCTTATATGCATATGATGATGGCAGAAACAATAATAGCTATTCTGTGGGAGATACCATGAAAATGAGAGAGGTTTATTTATGTTATCTGACAGGTCCTCCCTATGAGACAGTGTTGTGCTTTCCATTTTACAGATCACAATATAGTGGCTGTAATAGAATGCATTATTACTATATATATTAATATGTAATAAATTTTATAACTATTAATATACTAATATGTAATATATATATGAGTAGTTGATAAACATATAATACTTGTTGTTTTTTTAAATATATTTTATTGACTTTTTACAGAGAGGAAGAGAGAGGGATAGAGAGTTAGAAACATCGATGAGAGGGAAACATCTATCAGCTGCCTCTTGCACACCTACTGGGGATGTGCCCACAACCAAGGTACATGCCCTTGACCGGAATCGAACCTGGGACCTTTCAGTCCGCAGGCCGATGCTCTATCCACTGAGCCAAACCAGTTAGGGCTAAACATATGATACTTGCAATGATAATATAATAAGGGATTATATACCTAGTCTAAGGTTACATGACTAGTTAGTTATACCTGAGCTCTGAAGTAAAACTTGGGTTCAAATCTCAGCTCTGCCCCTTACATGTTGTTGCTGGTTTCCTAAATTCTCTAGGCCTCAGTTCTTTATCTATAAAATGAGACTTGAAATTATGCTTATTTCATACAGTTATAGTGAGAATTAAATAAGAGAGCACATGAATGTAAAGCCACATCATAAGCTCACTGAGGTAACTGGAATTGAGCCCTGAGCTTGGCTAAGAGAGAATGGTAACATAACAGAGCACCCTGTCATGCATCCCCTGCAGACAGCATGTCTGCCCCAGATGAACAAAAGTGGGAGAAGTGCCATTGCTGCACCAGAGTCTGTTCCTAGGGATCTCTCATGCTTGAGCCTGCCACCAACATATGTGTGATTCTGAGATAAAAAGGTCCATATTCTCCAAGTTCCTAAAAGCATTCAATTACTTCACATGCACTCAACGAAAAAACAGTTAGTTTTAACACTGAGAAACACTGGCCATCCCAGACACATTGAGAGAGACTATGGCAGCCCTCTATAGAGCCTCCCTAAGCCTTCGCAAGGCTGATGTTGACCCTACTTGATTTTTGCCTTATGAGTCACCTCAGTACCAAATCTCACATGAGATGTCACTCCATTAAGTTTAAGTGGTAAAGTTGGGGTGCCAACCCTGCAGTGTGCTGAGATCTGATCAAATATGCATGGATTTCTTAGGAAGAAACCCAGCTCCAGGACCAGCGTGGTCCACTTCTCAAACAAAGACTGAATTCTTGAAACTGTTGAAGATTCAAGTCTCACCCCCAAGCTAGTCATTCATGGTCATGAAAACTGTGGTCTCACCCTCCCCTACAGTTGTTTCCTCTGATATCTAGTATTTTTAGATCCTCCACATCAGCAGGACTGATTAACTCACTGGACTACTCCCTCCCTCAATCTCTTCTTCATACCTTAGCATTTGTTCATATTTTTCCTTACCCTAAAATGTGGTTTCTTTCCTTCTTACCAAGTTCGGTCATACCTATGTTTAGAGCCCATTTCAGATTTCCCCATCTGTAAACTCTCCCTGCAGTTGCAGGAACTCCCTGTCACCTTCATTTACTACTAATATTCCAATCTGGGGCAGCATCTTTGGGTGTCTTAAGGACAAGGACCACATTACTGATAGACAGATGGATATGCAAAATTGATCTATCTATATATCTATCTATTATCTATCTATCTATCTATCTATCTATCTATCTATCTATCTATCTATCTATCATCTATCTATCTATCTATCTATCTTCTATCTATCATCTATCTATCTATCTATCTATCTATCTATCTATCTATCTATCTATCTACCTACCTACCTATATATCTATCATCTATTCTTGTTGAGAAAAGGCTGTAAGCCAGAGGCCACATCTTATCATTTCTCTATCCCTGACCTGACCTTACCTCTTTTAGGCAGATTGTAAAAGCTCCTGAATGTAGGTATTCAGGGGGGACTATTATTGGCTCAATGAGTAGGTTGGTCTCTATCTAGTTCTGAGGAATAAAAGCATATTTTGAAAATCTACAACTTTCAAGTGCCCCTCTTCCCAAGAAAAGGACTGACATTTGGTTGGTGTGCTTTTGTGATCTGGGATACTTCATAGAATCCCTATGTTTGGACTGGCCTGGGTACCCAAGGCTTAGGGCAGTTTGAGGATACTTCAGTGCCAAGGTCTATCTGAATCTTAGATGGTGAAGGATCTTTAGTTCTGGAGAAAAAATATTTTAATTTACTAAATTCATGAAATATGTACTTTGTGCCCAGCATCCTAATTAACTTATATGAATTTTAAAGTTTAATCTCCACAAGAATTCTTCAAGGTAGGTGGTGTCATCCTCACTATACATATGAAGATACTGATACTTAAGTCCTCAGCAAGGCCACACAATATTAAGTGGCTAACCCAGGAAGAGTAGCCCATTCTCTTCTCACTACCTCTAAGTTCCAACTGCCTTGGTCTTTATATATATGATAGGCATTACACATAACTCTTTGGGAAAGACTGTTTTAATGCACCAAGGTGCATATCAGGCCCTTATAATAAATTGTCTCCTTTTTATTGAGTTGAAAGAAAATGCAACCCTGAGTACTGTACATTAATAGGTTTTATGTGTGACTGATGGTTTGATGGGCTGCTATGATGTCCAGTAATACAGCAGGTGATCATGAGAGTGTAAGAAGAGAAAAATGTGCTTTATCACTGGAAAATGGAATTCTTTCTAAAAGCTAAAGGTAGATATAGATTTGAAAGGTCAGGGTTAACAAGCTCATTAATGGCTAAGTTAAAATCTAGCACACTCCTTCCTTTTTCTCAGATGAATAACTTATTAATTAAGCTAAGTGATGCCTTCCATTGACAGCCTGAGTTTTTTCTTCTCGCCATGGCAGAGAGCTGATAGAGTCTTGTGAGACAGAGAACAGGGGCTCAGACCTGGGTGACAGAGCCAGAGGGGAAAGCCAGCTCTGCTCCTTACTGGCTGGGTAACTTTGACTGCATTATAGAACCTTGTTATGCCACACTTTCTTTAACTGAATAAAATAAAGATAAAACTTACCTCAGATCTGCTAGGAGAACACACAAGACAATTTACATCCCCATGTGGTCCAATTCTAAGTAAGTTCTCAAAATTAGAGATCCAGAAACTTTTTTTTTTTTTTGTAAAGGGTAGGCTAGCAAACATTTCAGCCTTTGCTGGCTGGTGGCTTTGCTGCAGCTATTCTGACCTGTTCCTATAGCCTGAAAGCAGCAACAGACCAAGGGTGCTGGCTGTGTTCTAATACAGATTGATTGACCTAAATAGGCTGACAGCCAGACGTGACCTGAGGACCATAGTTGGCTGGCCCCTGTTCTAATCTAAACTATGCAGGGTTACACATTCCATTTCTGAGGATGGAAAATAATTGCACTGAGGTTTGACACTTGTGAGGCAAGACTAACCTCTCTGTTCTCAGTGGAGAACAAAAGGACTGCTTTGTACAGAGTTAAGTGGTCCCAAATCAGGACTCTTGATGGGAGGTTTTAAAAATACAAATTCTAAGACTCCAACCTAGAAAGGTGATATGTATAACCATAGGCAATTCTGATAAGCAGAAACTTGCCTTTGAATCTTTAGGCATTGAGTATTGTAGCCACCCAGGGAAGAACAAGGAACCTTTTTTAAGCTTAACCTTCTCTTGGGGGTAAATTTGCCTTGAGGACCACCTAGAGGCCTGAGGTGCCCACTGAAAGTGTTCTTAAAGCTTCCCTTTTAATGGATCCAAATTCACCTGAGAGGTCATCTGAGATCATTAGGTTACAGAGGGAATCTGCTTATGCTCTTTCCTTTATTTGGGATGCTAAGATAAATATGCCCCTACCACCTAGGTTACTGCTCTTTATATATTAGATTTTAAATAAATGTTTATTCAATATTCACATTGGTTACCCAGCATGTCACTTTGCTACTAAGGATGGTGGGAGTCAAAGTTAAATTTCTACCCCAAAGCAAATGAAGGCATGGCTCAACTTCTTACCCTTGACTTAAGCTGGGACAGCATTACTGTCATCTTGGATTAGTTTGGATCAGGCAAAGCAAGAGGATTTCCCCATCTATCTTTGCAGCCTCTAGAGAGTAGAAGATTATTTGGGTCTTTCTTTCTGTTTTTGTGGAATTAGAAAAATCCATGACTAAGTGAAAACAACATATCTTTTTTCAATTTATAGGAATTAAAATTTTCAATGTATTTTTTAATCTCTTAGATCAAAACAATTCTTTGTTGGTCAAGGGAGCTTCTCCAGTGAGGACAAAAGCGACATTAACCTAATCACAAATTGCTTAGCTTATGATTTTAATGGAGCAAAGAAAACTAATTTATTAATAAAGTGTATTGCTGAAAGAGAATCTTTGTGGAATTTCAGACTGTGCAACGCATCCATTTGTATTGGCTTCACTTTGTTATGCTTTCAGAGCTATTTATAATGTTATTTCACTGAAAATTCCTTTCCATATTGTCATTTGTCTTCCATCTCCAGAAAGCTTCCCATCCAATTTAAAACACACACACACACACACACACACACACACACACACACACACACCCCTTAGCCTTTCTTCTTTCTTCTGCACCCCTTTAAAATCAATTGGAAGTGGCATCTCCTGGGAATGCGTCCATCTCTTATCCATGTCTGAAGTTTCTTCTGCTCCCAGCAGGGGAAGAAAATGGAACCTCCTTTCAAAGATTTTACTCCTCTTAAGAAATGGACCTCAGGCAAATGTTCCCACCCCCTTCTTAGTCAGAAGGGGCCTGATTATCACTTTAGCACAGGTGACGCAGGAACCCCAGCCATCTCCATGTGTCGTGACCTGTGCAGTCACACAGGAAGCCCTGTGTTCATCCTACACACTTGGCTCAATGCTCTGCTCCAACCATCTTGAAATTCCTGTTAGTGTGTGAACAAGGGCCCTCATATTCATTTTGCACTGGGCCCTGAAAATTTTGTTGCTGGTCCTGGTGAGAATCAACATGTAAAGCACTGAACATTTTTCTCTAATAAACTTCTTTTCTTAGGCAAAGAAGGAGAGAAACAGCAAAATGTCAAAATTTCCCAAGTTCTTTCTGTGAGTTGGGTTCTGTGCTAAGCATCTTGTGTGATTGTTTCATCCATAAACAACCCTATAAACACATGATGGCCTCCATTTCTCCCCAGATGGGGAATGGAGATTAAAGTGAGGTAACATGTTGCAGGTCATGGAGCTCCTGGTGGGCTGTTTCCAAAGACCAGGATGCTCTCTAACAGTTCATCGTCAGTTTTAACTTTGACATCAATGGTTTAAACATTTAACTAAATCAAGTCCAACCACTTTCTTCAAGCAGGTGGTCTGTGAGTTTGTGGGCACTGGATCTAGGAGATGAAGTTGATAGCTATGCTCCTTCTCAACATTGTTCCCCCATTTACACCTCATTTCTGGGTGTGAAGGCGCACCTCCAGGCTAGAAGACCTTTGCTTCTTCCACTTTCACAAAAATATTTGGACTCTTTTTTTAAATTCTGTATTTACAATTTCATGAAAAGGCTGTTAAAAACTGCGTATTTGCTATCTTTTGTTTCTCTATGTCCAAAATGCATTTCCTTTTTGTCTCATGATCAGCCCTTCAATTTTCTTTGGGTAAGCCCTTCTTCCCTTGCTATTCAAGTGCAATCGCCTCACTCCAAACCCAGACAATCAAAATCTTTCATGCTTTGGACACCATCATCCCCAATGGATTTATGATTGATTCAGGGAAGGGCAAGTTTGTGGGAATCATTGTTAAAGAGAAGCAATTTACCTCCCTGCTGAGTTGGAAAATATAAAGTAGGAACTCCTTGGGCTTTCAAATTCAATCAGAAACAAGAGACGGAGGAAGAAAAATTTCTGATGCACTTTTGAGCTACTTGATTCATTCACATTCACTCTCTGGACAATTTGATTTCATGACCCAAGAAAATCCTTTTGTGCTTAAGTCATTTCAAGTTGAGTTTCTGTGACTTGCAACTAAATGAGTCTGGTTAGCATGAATACCAACTGTACTTGTCAAAGGAAAACAGTTTTCCCAACATGAACATGGAATACTAGTTAAACTAGTAACCATTCACATGATCTCAGTTTGTGTAACTTTATAAAAAATATATATTTTTATTGATTGATTTCAAAGAGGAAGGAAGAGGGAGAGAGATAGAAACATCAATGATGAGAGAAAATCATTGATCGGTTGCCACCTGCACACCCTGCACTAGGGATCCAGCCCGCAATCCTGGCATGTGCCCCCCACAGGAATTGAACCATGACCTCTGGTTCATAGGTTGATGCTCAACCTCTGAACCACACCAGTCAGGCTTGTGTTTCTTTTTTTAATATATGGGAATAAATACAAGTTCTGGTGTAAGAGACAAATATACTGATAACTGAAAAACAAACAACAACGACCTCAAATGCCCAAATCATATGCTAAATAATCTCCAAAAATTTTCTTCCTCATTGTTTGCTGTTATTTTTTCTTCTCCAATTGTAGTCCATAATTTGATAGTTTTCAATGAAAGGTGTCCACAAATTATTTTGGAAGGAAACAAAGAGAAGTTTCCTCAAAAGTCATAAGGATTGTAAATGAAAGTCAATATATTTGGCCTCTTGAACTAAAATAAATAATTTGTGATTTTGCCTCCCTGACAAAGTTTATGTAAAGTTACAAAAAGAAATTGACAGCCAGTTTGAAATGGAATTGCCAGGGCCTAGAGCAAAGAATGTACTTACATGATATTATTCTACAATGTCATTATAATTTTAGATATTTTACAACAGCATATTGTACAATTATCCCAAACAAATTTACAAACGAATTCTTTGAATGGTTGGCAGTAATTAAAAAAAAAAAAAAAAAAAGGACATGAAAGGATTTAATCCCTTTCAGAAGGAATTAAAGAAGGCACTGGGAAGGCACTTGAGCATCCTATATTGGCCCTTCTTGCCTTTTGTGCCAAGAGGGACCCTCTTCTCACAATCCAATTGTCCTCAGCTGTTGCCTGAGCTTTCTGTTCATGCTGAGCTTGAAGCCTCGTGGTGGCTGGTACCATGGATCTATTTCATGCCCAATCGTGTGAGCTGGGCGCTCACTGGAGAAGAAACCAGAGTTCCCCAAGATATGTGATCAGCACTGGTACCCCGCCAGCAGGCCAGGGATTCCCAAGGCAGGAGCTGGGTGTGGAGGCCACAGGGGCATAGGCTACCAAGGAGACAGAACTGAACCTCACATCACCCTGCTTGGCCCCAGAGGATGGCTGGTTAGCCAGAGACGGGTAAGATTCCTTAGGGAAGGAACAACCTAAGACAGGCACAGTCGCAGAGGGGCCATCAGGAGAGAACTTGGAGGGCAACAGAAGTGGGGCACAGACCCTCACCCCCCAACATTGCAGGGGCTTGAACCCTCGCCCCTTCTGAGGGAGGTCTCCTGCCCCCATGGCTGCTTCGCGCTTCCCACACCCAGCTCAGATCGGGACCCAGGCAACAGAAAGAGACTTGGCCCAGCTCAGATCGGGATCCAGGTAACAGACAAGAGACTTGGCCTACAGCAGCTGCCCTATATCTAAATTCAGCCTAGCATCAGGAATGCTCAGGGCCTACTCAAGAATGCAAATAATCCTTCCCACTAATATTTACAGGGTAAACTAAGATTGTTGGTAGAGTATTAAATTTGACAGCAAAAGAGTAATCAAGTTTTCAGACTAATTTAAACAGGCTAATTGAAATAAGTGAATATTCAAGTAAAATTAATTGTACTGGACAAAAAGCTGTTCTTAAAGTAATAACTAAAATTTCTATTGGTAGTTCATCTCATGGTAAAATTCCTGAACATGCAATGAACCTAAAGCAGTCATATTTTTGGGCAAAAAATAAAAATAAAAAAAAAATTAAAGTTTAAAGTTATTAAGACTGCATTATAAAATTTACAAAAACCTCCATTAATCAAAAAAAGGGGATGGGGGATAGTAGGGTAATATCATGTAAGGAAAAATATCCTGAAAGTAAATTACATCTAGAAAATTTTTACTTTACCAAATTAATTTTCATTTATAATGCTAACAGCAAGAGACCCATGAAAAACACACATGGTGTCTAAATAAGACAAAGGAAAATGGTTTGGGCAAAAATAAAAAGGATCCCAAATCAATTATATAGAAAGGATTCCTTTATTAACTTTTGGTCGAGAATATGTTTACATATCTTCAGAAAACAACTCCAAGACCATGTGGATTCCTGCAACAGAGAGGAATTGACAGGTGTGCTCCAACCACAAAGACAAGAGGAAAAACAGTCCAGAGGTGGAAGACACTGACGACACCTTGCCATGCGAGCAGTCAGCAGCTGTGCACTGCTGCAGGTTGCCTAGGACCAAACCAGAGAGGGTTGGACCTGCATTGCCACCATGTGCCCACCATCCAGATATCATTGCTGACATGTATACATAAGGAACTGTTAGACATTGAAATGGGGACTCAGTACTGTTGGACATTGAAATTGGGACTCAAACATTTTTTACTATTATTATTATTATTTTTTTGTTATTATATGTTCATTTCTAGTCTGCAGAGGCAAAATTTTTTAAAGGAAAGAAAATTGGGGGGAAATAGATACAGAGGCAAAGAAGTATTGAACAGACTGTCAAACTACATTGGGAAGGCAGGGGAGGTTGGGCGAAGGGGGCTGTAAGAGATCAACCAAAGGACTTAACCAATAAGCATAACCAATGGATACAAGACACTGGGGTGGGGGGGGGGCGAGCAGGTGAAAGCATGTACTGGGGAGTAGGGGAAGCTGGGGGGAGGTCAATGGGGGGGAAAAGGAGACATATGTACTACTATTTGTAATACTTCAAACAATAAAAATTAAAAAAAATAAATAAAATGTCATGTGTCACTTTGTTTCCCTAGTACCTGGCAGGGTCACCACTATATTGTAGATGATCAAACAAAATTACTCAATGACTGAAAGACCTGCCAGAATTCTCCTTCTATAGTCAGAAGTATAATCATTGTCATTTATGGACTGAGCCAGTTGCCCAGTACAATATCAATTTCCTTTTGGACTAAGGACCTGATAGCCCCTTCTAAACTATCTCAACTGAATGAGTAGACACTCATGACTTGAAATTGGTAATGGCATTTGGGAAAAAAAAACACAAAATTATAAGAGTTTTTCTTCATTTTTTACCTATCAGAAGAGACTTTTCCCTGGGTCCTTAATTATCTGGCTCTGGCAAATATAAAGATTCTATTCTCAAAATAAATATGGGGAAAAAATCTATGGAGTACATTTGGCTCTGACAGAGGTATGGTGAACAAATATTTGTGTGTCATTTTGGAGACTGCACATACTTTTCTCCAGGTCACGTGGCTAACTCTGTCAGCCTAGGAATAAAGGGGGACTTGACTCCCCTTACCCACTAAGTGCAGTGCTGGCCGCTATCCAGGGAATGCAGGGTGTGCAGACCATCAAACCCTGGCTATTTTTGGCTTTGAGATATCTAAACATTAGTTGTCTATATGTTTAAACCTGCAAGAGGACAGCCCATCCTTCTCTTTATTTATGGAGCTGAGTCATTTAAAGAGAAATTGAATTCTTTTAGATATTTGCAGAAACAGCAGTCCATCTTTTATGCTTCACAAATCTTCCCAGCAAAACTGTCTTAACAAGATGATCTAAGTGATAGGTGATGGTTTAGAATACAGGTTTGAGTTTGGAACTTCAACTTTATTATTTCCTATCTGTTGTGTCTTGGACTTGCATTTTCCCATCTACAAAATGGTGGTGATAACACTGATCTAGCTGAGCTATTCCCTAGATTAGAGTTAATGTAGCCCACCATTTAGCATGATGGGACACACAGGGGGTCCTTGTGTCATTTTTCTTGGATGACCATGAAGTACTTGGCACTCTCTCCCATTCCCAGACTCTGCCTATTCCTCTGAGCAAGTAGTAGAGCATGGAATTGGCAGTCAGAGAATGTGAATTTGAACCACAGTAACACTCCTCATGGATACAGTTGCCAGATTAAACAAATAAAAGCATAGGACACCCCATTAAATTGGAATTTTAGATTAAAAAAACAAATAATTTTTAGTATAAGTATATCTGTACAATATTTGGGACACACATTAACACACTATTTTTTTATTTATTTGAAATCTAATTGATAGCTCCTCCCTTCCCCCAACTGGGGGGTGGAGTTATGATGTAACCGGCGTATGCGCTGGGACATCCCTGAGACATTCAACCACCAATCAGCATGTGCCGAGTGCCCTGGGCCCCACCCCTTCCCATTCCTTCCCTCAAAAGGCGTCTCCACCTCTGCACATGTTGCTGTCTCTCAGGCAGCCCAGCTGAGGTCCTCCTTCTTCTCCTCCCTCTCCTCTAATCTTGGTCTTTCTACCCTCCTCCATAATGAATCTCACTCATTAGTATAGGATAAACTTCCTCTTTAACATGTCTTGGTCTCTGACTCCCATTTCCTGCACCTTGAACCTTACATCTAGTGCTGAAAACCTGGGTGGGTGCGTGCATCTCATTTGACCTTTCATGGTCTGGGGTGCCCCCCATTCTTCTCTCCTCATGGCTCAGGATTCTCAGCCTCCTCCCCCTGCTCAGCAGCGTCAGCAGTAAGTCCCAGCCTATGCTAATTCCTGGCGGTTTTTATGGCATCTCTGTCTGTAAACCGCGGCCCACATCAGAGATTGCCCTCTAAGCCCCTCCAGGAGAGGTTCTGAACCTGGGGAGGCAGCGAAGACATTCCTGCCCCCCTCGGTTCTCCAGCCTTTTAGCCTCCTTCTGGATCCCAGGAAGTAGAGGAGACGTCCTCTACTGTCCCTTGGGTTCCCTGTTTGTAACCTTGGCTCAAAGACTGGGACTCTGGTCCTTGACCTTCGCTACAGGACCCCATGAATTGGAATGGGCAATCAAAATCTAAACCTGATCCAAAGACACCTCTAGGATGTCTCCTCAGCATTCTGGCTACTTCTGTAATGTGGCATGGCCTCAGTATGAATTGGAATGAGTCCAGATGACTCGAAAGCAGGATTTAACATCCTCATTGACCTCAGTAATTTCTGCTGACAAGCTGGGAAGTGGCCCAGGGTCCCATATGTCCAGGTTTCTTTTTTTTTCTATCTGTGTCGCCATCCCTCCCTCTGCTCCTTCTGTTCCACAGCCCAGGTTCTCTTAGCTCATGAGAAATCCCCTCAAACTTGTCCTCAGCCCCTCTCTCTTTCTCTGACCATTTTGACCCAGCCGCTCTTTCATTTCCACCCCTCCTGCTCCCGCCACCCCACTTTCTACTCCATCTCTTCCTCCTCCTTCTTCGCTGTGGCTGCCCCTTTCCCAGCTGGCAGCTGCCACTGCGGGAGCCACCGTCACCACCTTAGGCAGCAAGCTGACCAGAGGCTGCTGCGCAGTGTGAGAGCTGCCGTCCTGCTAGCCGCTCCAAACAGCTAAGTGAGATTCCTGTTTTGGTTTGCTCTTCCCTTGTGTATTGTGAGCAGTTGTCATGTTGGCTGCATGGCCTGCTGTTCCCATGGGGGCTGCCATCTTGAAATAACAAGTCCAACCCCTCTCTTTAAATAGTTACTGAGACCTCCCACAGCCCACCCCCACAGGCCCAGCCTGGTGTGGCCACCCGCCACGCTCCTCCTCCTCCGGCCCATGGCCCACTGCCTGCTCCACCACCCCCTCCCCTAATGCCTTCTCAGACCCAGGTCTGAGATCCGAATACGGCATTTAAGGTTTTAATACCCTTGAGGAGCAGGTGGAGTAAGCCCACCTTCGACAAAAGGTGAATCTGCAAACTCCAGCCTTGGTAGCAGCTCTGAGGCTGACGGCAGCCATGCATGGTCCAAAGGGGACTGTGTGTGGTAGGGGTGCAACGAGAGGATGAACGCCACCTGGAAGATGCTTCAAGTGCAGAAATGAAGGCCACTGGGCAAAGCAGTGCCCCGGCCCCTGGCTCCAACCAAGCCCTGCCCAGCGTGCAGTGAAAGTGACTGCCCCTGGAAAAGTGGTGGGCCTTCTGCATCTCAGCATAGAGGGGCCGCCCTTCCAGGTCATGATCCATGGCTGGCCATGCTGGGACTGGCTGAAGACTGAAGGTGCCCGGACTCGACAACCCCCATCACCCTCACCAAGCCCAGGGTAACACTCAAGGTAGCGAGTAAGCAAATCTTCTTTCTGGTCGATTTGGGGGCTACCTTCTCTGTCCTGCCCTCTTTTTTCTGGGCCACTCTTCCCTTCCACGATCTCGGTCATGGGTATTGATGGCAAATCACCCTTTAATGCTCTGAACACTGCTCTGGCTTCAGCGCTTTCTCACCCCGCCCCCTCCCCCACTCCACCCTTCCTAGAGAACAACTTTCTTGCTGGCACAGGCTTATCAGAAACTTAGACCTTTATCTCTAGGAAAAAAAGTGGCAATTTTAAAAATTCAAGCAGTTAGAGTCCTGGAAACAGGCTTCAGGGCCTGTTTCCTCCTCCCCTGCCTTTTCTAAATATTTTTAAAAGCATACAATATTGAAACATTAATTGCTAGACATGTTTAGAAATATTTAATGGAAGGTATGTTGAAAGAAAAAAAGAAGTTCTAAAGTTAACTGTTGACAAGAATTGTAAAAGGACCCATTCACCTGAATGGTCCTACCCCAGGGATTCAGAGACAATCCTCATCTGTTTGGTCAGGCCTTACCCAGAGACCTCTGACAATGCCTGTTAGAACCCAGCACTCTTCTTCAGTATGTAGATGATCTCCTTCTCTGCAGCCCCTCCCTGGACATGTCTCAGAGGCATACAGCTGGCCTCCACTGGTAGGATTCTTCCACCATTGGGTCCCAAACTTTGCTCTCCTAGCTAAGCCCCTATACCAGGCCACTAAAGAGACACCAGTAGGCCCCCTCTCCTCACCATCCCTCATTCACCAGCATTTTTCTAAGCTCCGGGATACCCTTCTGGCATCTCTCTCTCTCTCTCTCTCTCTCTCTCTCTCTCTCTCTCTCTCTGACATCTTTAGGCCTTTCCAACTATTTACTGATGAAAGACAGGAATAGCTATGGGGTCCTCACCCAGCCTCTAGGGCCAGCCTGAACCCCTGTAGCCTACCTGTCCAGACAGCTTGATCCCACTGTTCGGGGATGGCAGCCCTGCTTCTGGGCTCTGGCTGCAGCTGCTGTTCTCACCAAGGAGGCCCAGAAGATCTGCCTCCAGCAACCCTTACAGGTCTTCTCCACCCATACACTGTCCCACAAATCCTTATCTCTCCTTACCCCTCTCACATGCAGGAACCCCATCTCCTGTTCCTCGAGAGTCCTGACATCTCCCTAACTCAGTCCCCAGCCCTGAACCTGGCCACTCTCCTTCCCGCTGCCTCCACCCAACCTGCGGCAACACACTCCTGCCCCGAGGTCCTCAGAGGCCCTCACTCAACCTCTCAGATTTTCCTCTCTCTAATCCTGACTTAACTAAACTGCACGTACCCTACTGCCCATAATCATCGAGTAAGATCAAGAGGATCAACGGCCTCCTTAAAGACCATCTAACTAAACTCTCTCTAGAAATTCACAGCTCTTGGCCGGACCTCCTGCCCATGATCCTGACCGGAATCCGGGCTACACCAAAGAGCCCCACCTTCTTAAGCCCTTTTGATCTTCTATACCTGCCCTTACTCAGGCAACTGCTCCAGAAACACGCTGACAAGTTTCTGCCCAGGCCAGGACCAGCCAACCAAGACTGTCAAGGGCCAGCCCTCCAGCTGGGGGACTCCATCCTCCTCAAGAACCTTACTCCCAGGTTGTATTTCAACTGGAGGCCCAGAAAAGCAGCAAAACCAGACAAGTGATGCTGTGGCAGTCTCAGGACCAGCTTTTTCCTCCCAAGTGACTCAACAGGTTCGCTCTCGAGACTTCACCAACTGGAAAATACTCCCTGTTTTTCCTCTCACTTATCCCATGGCTCCTTCCATCATTAGGCCCACTGGTATCTATTCCTTTAATTTTGCTCTTTGTCCCCTGTCTCATGCACTGTTTCACTAGTTTCTTATAGAACAGAATGCAGGCTTTCACCAACCAGAAGATAGGAGAGATCCATCTGGCCTTGAATTCAGAAACTAGCACCAGAATCCTTGAGACCCCAGGTAGATGCCCCAACTACGCCCCTTCTCAACAGGAAGTAGCTATGGAAAATGGACCGTCACCCCCTGGCCTTTCCTGGACTCTCATTTTTTTTTAAATATCACCAAAAGCCTGGAATTATAGATCCTCCCTTCCCCCAACTGGTGGGTGGAGTTATGACATAATCGGTGTCTGCACTGGGACATCCCTGAGACATTCAACCACCAATCAGCATGTGCCGAGTGCCCTGGGCCCCATGCCTTTCCATTCCTTCCCTCAAAAGGCATCTCCACCTCTGCATGTGTTGCTGTCTCTTAGGCAGCCCGGCTGAGGTCCTCCTTCTTTTCCTCCCTCTCCTCTAGTCCTGGTCTTTCTACCCTCCTCCATAATGAATCTCACTCGTTAGTGTAGAATAAACCTCCTCTTTAACATGTCTTGGTCTCCGACTCCCGTTTCCTGTGCCTCAAACCTTACACTAATTTTCATAAGACATCCCATATTTTATCTGGCAACACTACTCATGGGTTGTGTAAGTCATGTGATATATTTAATTTTATCACGTGTAAAATCATATTAATAATAATTACTGAAGAACTATTATAAGCCACCAAGGTTTTAATCTCTTTATCATCTTAGAAAACATATAAACTAATTTTATTATTCCTATTTTGTAGATGATAAAATGAAGATACAGAGGGTAAGCAGCTGACCCATGTCTATGTAGCTCATAGGTAGTTGAATCAGCCTTTGAGCCCAGCTGACTCAAGAGGTTCTCCAATGTCCTCCTGCCTCTGTAAAATGCAGTTACATGTTCACCAAATATTGACTCCAGGTGAAAAGAGCAGATATTACTACATATTGGTATAATCCTAAGAAAAAAAGGGTAATATTCTCACATAGCTCAGTCTCATGGAATCAAATTTGAAGGAACATGGTTTCACTGCCAAAAAGAATTTTTAAGAATCCCATTAAAGAGCTCCAATGTTTGATCAACATTTTCTGAAATCCTCTTCCTTTTCCTGCCACTTCACTCATACCCTGGAACTCCCAAGGGCCTTCTCAACATTTCCTGAAGATTCTCCACCTTTCACCTGTGACTGGTTTTTCCTCTTCTTTCCTCATCTTCTTCTCAGCCCCCTATTAGGTAGACCCACTAGACTTCTCTCTTACAAGAATGAGTCCATATTTTTATTTAATTTAATTATTTTTTTGGTATTTTTTCTTTTTTATTGAATTTATTGGGGTGACATTGGTTAATCAAATTATACAGGTTTCTGGTGTACAATTCTATAATACATCATCTACATATTACATTGTGTGTTCATCACCTCAATTCAAGTCTCCTTCCATCACCTTGTATCCCCCGTTTACCTGCTTCTACCTCCTCCCACCACCCTTTCCATCTGGTTTGTTTTTTTTTTTTTGCTTTGTTTTGTTTTGCTTAATATTCTTTAGAAGAAAGAAGGCAAATTGGACTGGCAACTTCAAAATTCTCTTTGGTAGGTTGAGGGAGTTGCTCAAGTTCACGTACATTCCCATGCTAATAATGTTTTGTTCTTTTACACTAGGTGTTCATTAAATGTAAGTTTCCTTCTGCCTTCCTTTGCATTTGCCCATATTTCCCCCACTATTATAGAGGTTCTTCCTCATGGTTCTATTTCTGTATTTTGCACATGATTTGACAGATACTTGAGTTTCTTAGAAACATGGGGACCAAGGTCCATGGGTATTGAGCAAGATTACTGGGTTAGACTGAAAAGAAGCACGAGAAGAGTCAGCTCAGAGAATAAAGGCACTTTTTAAGAGAAGGTGTTTCCAGGGAACTAAGGTGCAACAAAGAGACAAACTGAAAATATACTCCAAGGAACTGCCTTTCAGAGCAGGAAGTGTTTGTAAGCTTGGGCTTGTTTGTCGGTATCATCGGCTTCTAAGTGCTGATGGACTGATTGCCCCTCCTGCTCCAAGGATGGCTATTCAAGGAGTTTTCTTGTAGCCACCTGGCCAATGCCACCTTCCCAACCACAGCTCAATAACAAGGCCAACACTTGAAGTGTACACCTGGGGTTTATATAAATATTCTAGTGACTTTTCCTTCTGGAGCACCCGATAGAACTCACTCTTAGGTCACATTGGCTTTTAATCACAACACAAAGAAGTTTCAAGTCCAGGCCTTGATAATTGTAAGCACTTACAAAAACCACACAATATCTAGAGCAAACATTTTTTGAAGAGGAACATTGAAATATTTCTTATATCATTTCTTTCATAACCTTTACAAGTAGGGATATCCTTGTATCATTTTTTTGTCTCCTTATGTATAGATATCACATCTCCTTATCACATAACAATAAAATACCCCAGGTAATTTCTGTAGTATATTACTTATTTTTTTTCTCATAAACCCACTTCAGATGTTTTCTACTCTTATCATTTGCAGTTGAGGATGTGGTGGCTCACAGCGGCCACAATCTTGCCTGAGGTCACACAGCTAAAAGCTATAGAATTGAGATGAACACAGAGGGCTTTCTGGCTCCAAAGTCTGTGTTCTTGCCATAATGCAGAGCATGACTCAAAACGCATTACAAAGGACATGAATAGACAGATACCTGAGCTTCTACGATTCATGGGAACCGAGGCCATCTCCAAAGAAGTTCTACAAATGATCAACTAAGCACATGAAAAGATGCTCAACATGACTAAATCATTGAAAATTCAAATCAGGGACACAATGAGACACCATGTCCCACCCTATAGGATATGTGTGTATATCATAAGCAGCTGCTGTGGAAAGAGATGTGACAGTTCCTTCAACAATTGAACATAGAGTTAGCATTTGACCCAGCCCCAAAGAAGTGTAAACAGAGACTCAAACAAATGTTTATACACCCATATTCATAGCAGCATTATTCACAATAGCCAAAAGTTAGAAGCAACTCAAATGTCTCTTTGGATGAATGGATAAACAAAATTGGTATATATTTACAATGGAATATCATTCATCCTTAAAATAGAAGGAAATACTGATACATGTTACATGATTGAAACTTGAAGACATTATGCTAAGTGAAATAAGCCAAAAGACAGACCTGGTATGATTCTATTTATATGAGGTACCTGGAGTAGTCAAATGTATAGAGACAAAAATTAGAATGGTGTTTGCCAGGGGTTGAGGTAGGGAGAAAAGAGAAGTTAGTGCTTAATGTGCACAGTTTCAGTTTGGTGATGGCTGCACAACAATGTAAATGTACTAAGGCCATAGAAATGGAAAGAAAAATAAAGAAAGAAAGAAAGAAAGAAGAAAGAAAGAAAGAAAGAGAGAGAGAGAGAGAGGGAGAAAGAGAGAGAGGGAGGGAGGGAAGGAGGAAGGGAGGGAGGGAGGGAGGGAGGGAGGGAGGGAGGGACGGAGGGAGGGAGGGAGAAAAGCACGCTCATGCACACCTGTAAGCTGAGTGGTTCCAGACCATGCTGTTTAGAGTGGAGTTCTTGATGGTGGACCTCAGGCTCAGATTGCTTACTCCCCAGGCCGACCCATGGACAGACGGCACATGTTTGAGGGCGGCCCATTTTACAATAGAGAAAATTCAGATTGTTCAGCATTTCAGAACTAGGAACTGGTAGGTCTGGAAGTTGTTGTTGTTTTTTTTTTTTTGGAAATGCATTAGATTTATTAAGTTGATCTCTTCTCATTGAGTCTTTTCATGTATCAACCTGATTTCTTTCTACTTAACTCTTTTTATGTACCATAGTATTTGCCTTAATGAAGTTTTGTGATTTAATTCACATGTCCGTTCAGTAGTATTCTACATTCTTCTTGCTTTTGACAATGGGATTATTTCTTTGTTATACTTTTTTAAAAAATAAATCTTTATTGTTCTGATTATTACAGGTATTCCTCTTTTTTTTCCCCCCATAGCTCCCCTCCACCTGATTCCCCACCCCACCCCATGCCCTTACCCCCCGCCACTGTCTTCATCCATAGGAGTAAGATTTTGTCTAATCTCTTCCCACACCCCTCACACCCACTTCCCCCTGAGAATTGTCAGTCCACTCCCTTTCTATGTCCCTGATTCTATTATATGCACCAGTCCATTCTGTTCTTCAGATTTTTTATTTACTTGATTTTTAGATTCACTTGTTGGTAGGTATGTATTTGATGTCATTTTGTTGTTCATAATTTTTATCTTTACCTTTTTCTTCTTCTTCCTCTTCTTAAAAAATACCCTTCAGCATTTCATGTATTCCTGGTTTGGTGGTGATGAACTCCTTTAGCTTTTTCTTGTCTGTGAAGCTTTTTATCTGACCTTCAACTCTGAATGATAGCTTTGCTGGGTAGAGTAATCTTGGTTGTAGGTTCTTGCTGTTCATCACTTTGAATATTTCTTGCCACTCCCTTCTGGCCTGCATAGTTTCTGCTGAGAAATCAGCTGACAGTTGTATGGGTACTCCCTTGTAGATAACTAACCGTTTTTCTCTTGCTGCTTTCAATATTCTCTCTTTGTCTTTTGCCCTTGGCCTTTTAATTATTATGTGTCTTGGTGTGGTCCTCTTTGGATTCCTCTTGTATGGGGTTGTGTGCACTTCCTGAACTTGTAAGTCTATTTCTTTCACCAGGTAGGGAAAGTTTTCTGTCATTATTTCTTCTAATAGGTTTTCAATATTTTGCGCTCTCTCTTCTTCTGGCACCCCAAAAATTTGGATGTTGGTACGCTTAAAGTTGTCCCAGAGGCTCCTTGCACTATCTTCAAATTTTTGGATTCTTTTTTCTTTTTGTTTTTCTGGTTGGGTGTTTTTTGTTTTCTCATATTTCAGATCTTTGGTTTGATTCTTGGGGTACGTTGATCTGCAGTTGAGTTTCTATATATTCTTTATTTTAGAAAGTGTATGCTTCATTTCTGACTGGTCCTTTTCCATTTTTTTTGGCATTCTCATTAAGATCCTTAAAGGTCTCATCAAGTTTCTCAGCGGTTTTAAGAAGATTCTTGAGTAACCTTATACATGTGGTTCTGAACTCTATGTCATCCAGTAATTTGCTTTCCTCCGTTTCTTTCATTCGTGACATGTTTCTTTGTCTCCACATTTTGGCTGCTTCCCTGTGTTGATGGAGTGGCTTTGTGTGGTAGGTGACCTATAGGGGGCAGTAGCTCAGCCTCCCCAATCACCTGAGGTGGACGCTCTTGGTACACTCATTTGTGGGCTGAGTGCAAAGTCTTGGTGTAGTTAAGCCTTGATTGCTGTTGCTACACTGGGAGGAATTGACCTCCAGGCCAATTTGCTGTGAGGACTCGCTGTGTCTATAATGGAAGAACTGCTGCGCTGGAGACACGCTTATGGTGCAGGACTTGTTTCAGTGGGGCTTTGGTGCTCACTGAGTCTGCCTCTGGAATGTGTCATTTATGGATGTGAGCAGTTGAAATCTGGTGTCTCACACTGACCACTAGGTACACTGGCTTCTGGATCTCCAATGAGGTGCAGGTCAGCTACTGTCTGAGTTCACCCAGCAGGAGCTACAGCGAGAGCTACAGTTTTCTCTTCTTTGCTTGGGGTTTGGAGGTTTTGGAGCTGTCTGACCCGGGCTGCAAGTTTGCTAGGTTAAGCTGCGATAGGGCAGGCCATTTATATGCAAAAGCCGCTGTGTGTAGCTTGGGTGGGTTTGTAGATTGTGTGGGGCAGGGTCTCAGGGCGTCACTAGGCTAGGGCGTGGCAAACAGCCATGGCTGCTAGTTAGCTGGCTCTGGGTCTCTGACCGCTTCCCCACGTCCTGCATCCCAGCACAGTAAACAATTATTCTTGCATGTAGCTCTGCAAGCAAGCCCCCCTCACTTTCCAACCCAATGGCAGAAAGTCCAGCTTCTCCCCGTAAGAGTTTGGGTCCCCCGCCTCCCCCCAGAAACTGGATTTCAGAGTGATCAAGGGCTTGTGTCCCTTTGGATTGAAAAAGGCAACGTCTGCCACCAGCCCGGATCGCGCACCTCCGTACCTCAGCTTTACAGCGCTTGTGCATGTCTCAGTGCTCTTTTCTCTTTCCTTCTAGTTGTAGGACTTCCACTCAGCCAGCTTTCCCGTGGTTCTGGGTGACAGACGTTTTGTCTTTTAGTTGTAGTTTTGAAATTGTTGTGCGAGGCAGCAGTTTAGGTGTTTACTTAGGCCGCCATCTTGGATTCTCCTTGGAAGTTGTTTTTGGACAGTCTGACTTCAGACTTTGCTCTTTTGGCACTGCCATGGGCAACCTAATAATGTACATTTAAAAACTTTCCTTTGGGTGTCTTCTGGTGCCCAATGTAAAAGATATAAACTTCTGGCAAGTTGGGAAAGAGGATTTATCATTATTGCTGCAGATCAATGGTTCTACACTGGGGGTGATGCTTTTCTCTGCATATATTTGGTGAAGTGTGAAGACATTTCCCCCCCCCCCCCCCCAATTAATTGTAAAGAGAGGAAGGGAGAGAGAGAGAAACAATGATCAGTTGCTTCCCATACATGCCTAACTGGGATCCAACTTGCAACCTTGGTATGTATCCTGACCAGGAATTGAACCTGAGACCTTTCAGTGCATGAGACAGTACTCCAACCAATTGAGCCACACCAGCCAGGGCATAAAAACATTTTTTTTAAATTCTTTATTCTTTAAACTATTACATATGTCTCCTTTTTCCACCATTGACCTCTCCCCAGCCGCTCCCTGCTCCTCCAGCACAAGCCTTCACCCCTCTACTGTCTATGCCCATGAGTTATGCTTATATGCATGCATACAAGTCCTTTGGTTGATCTCTTACCCAAAAACATTTTTTTATTGTCACATTTGGGGCTGATACTTGCATCTCATGGGTTTGCCACTAAACATCCTACAATGTACATGACAGACCTCCCACCCCCCACCCCTCCAGCCCCCCGCCACACACACACATACCGAAAACTAAAATAAACAAAGAATTATCTGGTTCAAAATGTCAGTAGTGCTGAGGTTGAGAAACTTCAATATGGATTATGTATTTAGACCTCTAAAGGAATTTCTTTATCATTTCTTTTGCTAGTTAAACTGTGCTTCTTCAAAATTCCCTATGAAACTGAGCTGGGTGGACACCTCAGGTTATTTAACTTTGATATTCTCAGTAATGTTGGTATTATCCTTGAAGGGCATTTGATTTTGCCAGTGAAGTAGTGTCCATTAAAGCATGTTCTGCATTATTTTTTTTTCTTCTCAATCCAGATGGTTTTAGGATCTTCAGCCAGAGATCACATGTAAATTGGGAAAAACATCATCATGCATCAATTTCCCCTTACAAACATGTAAAACTTTAGTGTTCAGCAACCTTGCTATATCATGAGGTTTTCACAATATACTATTTCATTTTTACTTTTCATGTTCTTTCCCTAGATTTCAATTTGCTTTAGAAGTTAATCCAGTCTAATGATGACTTTGTAACAACACACAATACATGACCGTTGTGTAATAATGTCCTCGTGTTCCACCACCAGGCCCTCAGGGTCTACTTTGGAATACAAATTTTCATCACTGAAGCAGAACTCATTCGTTCAAATGATTTTGATAAAAACTGAGACTTCTATTATTCCTGCATGAATTCAGGAGTTTCACTGGCTATTGATCACAAGTGCAATCTAAGCTACCCTGGATCAATAATTGAAACTCTTCCCATGAAGTTGCACCATGCTGTGGCTGTGCGGGCCAGCTCCCTGGACCTCTTACAGCGCAGGAGTTTCCTATCCAGACTCTTGTCTTCAAGCATCAAGCGAAGAGCCTGGTGTGGACCAGTGGGTCTTCGCCCCTGTGGCGAATTCCAGTCAGTCTTGAGGTTGACTTCCTACACTGATCAATACATGCTCCACATCACAGACACCAAGGTCACCAGGAGCCGTGGCCATGTCTTCATCCCGCAAACTCACAACTTTGAGGAGCTCGATTGAACCCTGAAGAAGACAGGGCAGACCCCTGATTACACTGCCACGCACGCTAGTCAAGAAGAACCTATTTTGATGTCATTGTTGCGGGCAATGTTTTTGAGCTTCTGAAGCCTTTACAGAGCTCAGCCATCAGCTCAAATGACTGAGCTGGCATTTGTTTGAATCAAGGACTGAAATGTTTTGCCCATCTTGGTCAGCTCTACCCCCAAGCAATATTGACATCACTAAAAGCAGAAAACCCAGAAACCATGTGCATCCTGATATAACGAAAGAGGGAATGCACCATCACCCTTGAAGACTTCCAAAGAGAAAACTTAACCAGAATTCACTCAAGTCTCTAGATCTGGTGGCCTGCCTCCAGGGAATCTGGGAGCTAAAGGAACAAACAGCATCTAAGAACACACCGGCCAGAACCAGGATGCGGGAAAGCCCTGATGCAACGGGCCTTTTTGGATTCTGGTTTGCACAAATCAAGTACAAAGAGATATTGGAACAAGAGGGACACTGTGAACATGGGTGGTGCTAAGAAATGTGTTCACTTTTTCAGTGGGGACAATGGCATTGTGGTTATAAAAATAAAGTCAGCATGCCTATTGCTGGCGACACATTCTCAGCCGGGAGACTGCACTGCACTTCAACTGCTCAGGAATAGCTGTGTGTGAAGCTGGGACAGCCTCCTCCCGCATGCCGGCAGCACAGCTGCGTGAAGGTTATCTTCCAGGTGTGAACTGCAAAGTGGATGCCAATTGTCCCACACAGAAATGACAGGGAGATTTTAGTATTCACAGCATAGAACATCTTAATAGGGGTACAAACAGTGTTTCAACACATTCACAGAATTAACCGTAACTAGAAGAAACATTCCGACCAGGCGTGACAGGGAGAGGCAGAGCCGGAAGGAAGGCATTTTAGCCAGATCGCGTTGTGGCCTGAGGAGCCCTGAGCTGGCTAAGGAGGGACCTACTGACCTGCGTTTCCAGGAAGACGTGTTCGCTGGAAGGTATTGGTAATGCTATTTTAGTTACTCTTCTTTTGTTGGATTTGTGCCTATATCGCTTTAAAGTCTTGAATAACATAATTTTCATCCTCATTAGGACTAAAACTACAAACAAATCCCTTCAACCCACACTGTGACTTGGCCTCAAATATTTGACCTCAATTGAAGCCTTTGGTATAAAGGCATCAAGGGAGAAATGGACACTGACAGCAGGGGCTCCGGGGCCCTCGCGTCAATGTACCAACCATCTGCTCCAAGGCCGGGGCGCCTAGGGCGCATGGGCTCCTACCGCAGTCACTCAGTCCAACGTCCAGCACAGTTTCCCGCGGGACTGGGCGCCTTTTGGAATGATCACCTGTGGCTTCATGTCAAATAGAGAAAACCATTGCACATCTTTTCATTAGGATGTCTCTGAGGGCTCTTAACCGAGCGAGTTCTTCCCACCCCGTCTCAGGTGGGTGAGAGGTAAGACAGCGGGGGCCAGTGGAGAGCCCCATCCTGAAGGCCCCGCACCACCTCCTCCCGCTGCGGCCACATCCCAGTGCGGTGGGCGGACACTCAGCGCACTGCCCTCCTTTCTGCCTTGCGGCCAGGGAGGGCACCTCAGAGGGCGCGCCCCTCCGGTCAGGGAGGGCTCAGCCTGCGGGGAGCTTTGCTGGTCTCCATGCTGGCTGCCCCCGGGGAGACCGTCCCTTCCTCCTGCGCCAGCAGCGGCTGTGGAACCCTGGCCGGTGGGGAGTGGCTGCAGGTGATGTCCCTCCTGTTAGAATCTCAGGAGCCTGTGCGGCCTTTGCAGGTTGCTCTTACTTCCTCTCCTGGGACAGGCCATGTGATGGTGGGGCGACCTTAGCTTGGTGCGAGGAGAGGAGATGCGGGGGGCAGAACTAAGCGCCTGCTGTCAGCCCTGAGTTCGCAGGGCTGTGGTTTGGTTTCACCATCGCTCGCCCTTCCTAACCTGTCCAATGCTGAGAGTGCCCCTGGGCCCATGGACTCGAGGAGGGAGGTGGGTGGAGAGGAAGGAGGCCCGTTTGCAGAAGCTCTCAGATGAGTCCCCTGTGCCCCCTGCTTCCTTCTGGGCAAAGCTTGCCCCAGCAGCCATGCTCTCCCCCGCGACTATTAGCATGGACATCATGCTCTTCCACTGGATCCACTTTGGGCGATACTG
Source organism: Corynorhinus townsendii (assembly GCA_026230045.1). Lineage (NCBI taxonomy): Eukaryota > Metazoa > Chordata > Mammalia > Chiroptera > Vespertilionidae > Corynorhinus > Corynorhinus townsendii. The sequence goes on along the minus strand of JAPDVU010000006.1, from coordinate 57,734,320 downwards.
TCTAGCTGCTTATCTACCTTCTACACCGGAAGCCAGCCTCCAGGATCCTAAGGATATACTAGCAAATGTTTGTGATAAACCAGCTCCCTGGGCTTTGCTTCAGTTAATTCCCTCTTTTCCATTTTCTTGCTTCATGATGCAGTTTAACTGCCTTTTCAAGCTTAAGGTCTTTGGGAGGCTTTATGATCTTATAACCAGGTTGAGCTTCTTAGCCATGAAAACAATGAAAATGACACAAGGAAGGTGAAAAGGATATTACAAGTCCTATTAAGTCCTGCACCCTTGTGTTGCATGCTGGAAAGTAACACAATTGCTCTCCTGTAACTAAAGAAGGATCTGGACTCAGAAGGGCTGGATTCCTGCCCGAAGTGGATCACCTGGGAAGTGGAAGGGCAGAGACACATGCTGGCACATTTAACTCTTCTCCTCCCACCCTCCATTTACATATTCTTTTTTCAAAACTTCCAAGCCAAAGGATTCCTCTGTAGGCATGGGTTCCTCATGCATCTCCTTTATATTCCTTATTTTTAGAACATTTCAAAATTTGGCTTAGTATCAGGCAAATTTGGTTTATGCTGTAATAACAAGAATTCCACCAGATACTAGTGACTTAACAGTATTTCAGTTTAAATGGCACAGAGGGAGAGCAGTCTACCACCCCAAATATACCTCTTTGGGATATTGATTATTTTAAGCTGGTTATTTTTAAGAAATGAAAGACTCAAGAGAAAACTTTGAACTTCCCATTAACTGCCTAAAAGAATTTAGACAGGAAGAGAGAGATCATCATAGATAACTGTAATTTAATATGAACTTGTGTGATAGACAGGGAGGAACCAGCAAGGCCTGTTTGATCAAAGTCTTCTCTGGGCCCATTGTTAAAGATGACTCAGCAAACATTTGTTTACCAGACATTTGCTTCTCCAGCTCCACCTGAATTGCCTTTCTCCCCTTTGAAGTTTCAGACCACTCCCCTCCTTTTTCTTCTTAGCTCAAGATGCAAATAAGCCTCCGTTGAGCCAGTGTTCTAATGAAACCCCAGGACTTACATGGGTCATTAAATGTGGTTATTTTTCTTCTGTTAATGTGTCGTATGTCAGTTTAATTATTAGACCAGTCAGAAGAACTAAGAAGGGAAAGAGGACATTTTCTCCTGCCCACACCACTAGTTACATGACCAATGTGGGTCTGCAGGTCTCAGCTACTGGTTACTCTGGGAACCAGGCTGCTGCATCTTGCCCCATGTGTCCATGATGGTCAGTCTGGGGGAAAAGTAAACCCAGTGCATGATGTGTAGGCTTTTAAAGCATCCCACTGGAAAGACACCTAGCATTTCATTGCCCAAAGCAAGACAGCTCCTGATGCCTGCCTTCACAGGCGATGGAAAACACAATCCTCTAGTGTCTAGAAGTGAAAAATTGGCATATTCATAAATGTTTTTCTGAAATATGTTTTTATTGATTTCAGAGAGAGGAAGGGAGATTGATCAGCTGCCTGCTGTATGCCCCCTACTGGGGATCTAGTCTAGTCTGTGACCTGGGTACTTGTCCTAACAGGGAATTGAATCGTGATCTCCTGTTTTATGGGTCGATGCTCAACCACTGAGCCATACTGTTTTAAAAGACTTTCCAGCAAGTTCTATATCAAAAGGTGTTTCATCATGATGGAAAGAAATTATCGTTTACTAAAAAATATACAGCAGCTACTGTGGTTATCAAGACACCCCTAATGCTCATTGGCTGGAATCTGTCAGACAACAGTGACTGGCAACTCACTCTGCAGAGTATTTTTCAGCACAGTTTCAGTTTTCCAGTTACAGTGTCTCAAATTGGGCACCCATTCCCACCCAAGCTAAAAGGTAGCATCAGTAGGCAAGCGTGTCTTGTGCTGATCAGTTGGTCCTTACATCAAGATCTTATTCCACATCATTGTCATTGAACTCTGTCTGTTTGTAAACAGCTACACAGTTTGGCCAATGCAGGTAAATGAAGGAAATAGGCACACATTGTAAATCATCTCATTAAAAATTAAAGCCAGATAAAACTGTATACATTTCACTAAATTGCCTTCCTAGGCTTTGCAAATATTCTGAGGGCAGCTAATCTCTCCATTTTAATTAGATTGTACATCTTTTTCAAAGGCTACTGTCCTGATGTTTTATTATAAAAAGACTGTTCCTATTTAAGGCAGAAATCTGGAGAGCTGAGAATTAACATTCACTGTTAACCTTTTCTTAAGGGGAATGATTTAAATTCAAGTGAGGAAGACCATCCATATTTGAACCACATTTATGATTTAAAAAATAGAGTAGTATCAAATTATACCCTGCATGTCTGAGATGCAACCTATCTTATATTACAACTCCCACTCTCTTCCTATATGCCAAATTTCTTAGTTCATTTTTACCCCCAACCTTTATCATTACTCAACATGTTCTATATTTTGCTTATTTTTCATTGGGATTCTTGTCAATGGAATTTGTTCCATGGATGAACTAATCAATGATTGAATTTTACAATTCAGGATCACTTGTCACTTGAACATCAGCTCTTCGAGGGTAGAATCTTGGTCTGTCTTTTTCTCCTATCTCTTTCCAGAACCTAGAAGACTGTGCAGCACAAGCAGGTTCTCAACAAAAATGAGTCAGCTGAGGCAGTGTTGGCATTGGAGACAGATTTTGTACTATCATCTGAGGGTTGTATGAGTGGTATTTTTCCATTGCTAGTAGGAGTGGGACTCTTATGATATCTTACGGTATCTTGAGAAAAAGGATTTTCTAAGACTCATATAGGAGGATGAGTGATTTTTATTTGGGCAAAGTTAGGTCCCTTGGTTTCCAAAGTCCCATTTTCCTTGAAGCAGTCTTGGAAAAGGCGCAGCTGGGGATCCCGGATAGCTAAAAGCAAAACAGTGACCAGAGTTTCCATTCCATGGTGAAGCTGGCTTTAGCACAGTCAGGCTAATCACAGCCCATTAGTCTATGTGTGGGGAGTCCACATGGCCGTGGGCCGTGCGGGCCAGTGCAGAGCACCAGAGCACACCTGCTGTAGCCAGAGTTCCCAGAGAGCAAGAGGGCTAAGGGAGAAAGGAAGCTCCTCTGTTCCGGAGTTTATGTATTTTAGGTTTCCCGCCCACGCCCATTCTGGCCAATGCCCTGTTCCCAGGTATGACCATCAGGCAAGCACCTTCCCATGTCACCGCACCTTACTGGGCATGCATCTATTGGCCAGTCCCTTCCCCCAGGATCTCAGGGAACAGACCTTGAGAGTGTTAATCTGCAGCTCCCTGGCAAAGCTGTATGAACTGCATGCCCATGTTATCCAGCCTTCCCTTCACTCCTTTCCTGTTACTAATAACTTGGTTGCTACAATGGTGTCAGTGCTGTTTAATTAGGTAGTGGGCAGGCAGAGAGTAGACCTGATACTAACAGATGTCTGTGTGTAGTAGTGGTGTTTGGGTGACACATATGACAAACTTTGCTGCCTAGGCCCCAGCCATGCCGAGTGGCTTTCTTTGCCCTGTTGGCTATGCTTTTCCATACATCTCAGCACACACACCTGCTCAGGCAAGGCTGGACTACTCATTTGGTTGGCTAACTCTTACTTCTTCTCCAGGCCTCATCTTAGACATCATTTTCTATGTCTCAAGTAAATTCATAAAAAATATGTGCTGAATGTATTAATTAAGTATTTGAGTTGTTAGGGTCCCAAATCTTTGGATTATCCTTAACATCTTTCTGTTTCTCACCCCCTACATTATATTCACTGGCAAATGATGTAAAATCACTTCAAAATATTCTGAGAACTTGATGTTCCAAACTTAATGGCTACCTTTGTCATCCGCAGCACATTGTAATGACTCCCCAGATTTTAAAGAATTACATATACATTAGAGGCCCGGTACCCAAAATTCGTCTCAGCCCAGCCTGCACCCTCATGCAATCCAAGACTGCTGGTTCTTAACTGCTTGCCTGCCTGTCTGCCTGATCACCCCTAGCCACTTGCCTGCCTGCCTGATTGCCCCTAACCACTCTGCCTGCCTGATCACCCCTAACCGCCTCTGCCTCAGCCCCGCCTCCACAGCTTAGTCCAGAAGGACATCCAGAATGACATCCAGAAAGTCGTTTGGCTGTCTGGTCTAATTAACATATTATGCTTTTATTTTTATAGAAGTACATATTATTATAAATACGTAATATATACAGTTTTGTTCCAATTACAGTTTACATTTAATATTATTTTGTATTTGCTTCATGGATAGTGGTTAGACAGTCATCTACTTTACAAAGTATTCCCCCTAATATTTCCAGTACCCACCTGGCACCATACATAATTATCACAATATTATTGACTATATTCCATATGCTGTACTTTACATCCCTATAACTATTTTATAACTACCAATTTGTACTTCTCAATCCCTTCATCTCTTTCACCCAGGCCCCTCAAGTCCCCTCAGGCAACCACCACCTAACTAGACTTCTTGATACAACCATTATCTCCTACAGCTCTTGTGTAATTCAACAACCAGAGTGATTCTTTTAAAAGAGAAGTGGGATCCATGCCCTTCCACTAAAACCTTACCAGTGGCTTACCAACATGGGTAACAGTAGCTCACCTACTGTTCTTCTTGCTCACTCAGCCCAAGCCACAAGAGCCTCCTTGGAGTTCCTCAAACCCACCAAGCACAATCCCGAGTGGCCTTTGCTCTGGCTCTCTCCACTCCCTGAGTGTTTGCCCCCAGATGCTTTTAGGACTTGTTCTCTCACTACATTTGGGTGTGAACTCAGGGGTGACTCTACCACCCTATATGAAATAGCATTTGAATGACCATCCCTCAACCCAAACTCCCCAAACGACCTGCTGACATATACTTACTTGTTCAGTGTTTGTTGTCTTCTTTTTCCCCTCTGGGTTTAAGTTCCAGTTGTCTCCAATGTTTCCAATGCTTTGTGCTTTATAGACAGTATAAATTTAATAAGTATTCATTGAATTGAATTATTGAATTAGAATCAGTAAATGCAGAATGCTTTTCTTTCTGAAGCTTTGTCCAGCTTGCACAAATACTGCTGTCTAGTAAGCAGGTTCTCAAAGGAAGTGTCCAACCCACATCAAAAGGGGTAAAGTCCATGACAACCCAACAAACCCATGTTTAATTGAGTATTAAGAGAGGAGGTGGACACGAGGCTGTGTTTAATATATAAGAATCAGTTTCTTATATATATGATTCAGTTTATTAAAATAATGCCAACATTTAGAACCTGTTTCAAATAAAGCACTTCTTAGAAAAGCAGAGGGTTGAGGAGCTTCCTTAGGAAGTCTATGGACAGCCGATCATGGTGGTCCAACCCATGAGTTCTGGGGTCAGATTACCACTTTAATTTCAGCCATGCCATTTCCTCACTGTGTGCAGTGTGCTTTTTCAAGTCTAAGTTTCCTCGCCTGTAAAATGAAAATCAAAATGGTTCTTGATGGGGAGGATTAAATGAGATGACCTCTAGCTTAGCACAGTGGCTGGAAAAAAATGATAACTAAATGTGAGCGGCTGTTATTATTACTGCTATGTTCAATGCACCTGCTGTATCCAAATAGCCACACTTCAGTTTAATGCTCAGTATGGAGGAGACCAAGGCTTTCTTTGGGACTTAAAAATGTATTTATTTAGGTATTTACCCAAAAGTGAACTCAGAAAATGCTGGGTCTGGACATGTGGCCATTTGTGGGGGTATGAGCTGGGAGTCAAGGTGCACCCTGCTCAGTGCTGGCACGTGGTAGTAGGTGCCCTATACATACCAACTAGAAGGAAGAATGAATGTCAAGGGAAATTTCAGCAGAGAATAATAGAGCTTTCTTTCATGATGGTAGATTCAGAGAGATTTCAATACAACATTATAGTTAGAAATCTCAACATCAAAGCTTTATTAGAAAGGATACAGAGGAGAGTCGTTTTATCCATTTGTGCCCATATAAACAAAGTACACTGCTGGCTACATTTCTGTACGATGACCTGATCATTCAAGTACGCATTTTCTATTTGACCAGGAAGAGGTTTGAATCAGATCATCACAAACATCAACTGAGGAGGACTGTGCACTTTTAGAAATGTCTGGAGCACATTGCTCTTAGGCCGCAGTTTTAAACCAGATGCCAATGAAACCTACGCATAATGACCTATGAGGCAGCGTCTTATGTTTATCCTATCTTTATCAAAGAGCTACCTCCTTATGTTCTTCAGTTTCTAAATTCCCATGTATGTGGGGCTTTGTTAACTTTTAATTTCAAATTGTCTTTTTTTTCATTAAAATCTTTTGAGATTATAAGAAATATCACAGAGATATTTTGTATGCTTCTTTATTCTTCCTAAAGGTAACATTTTGCAAAGCTTAGTAGAATATTACACTGACTTTGACCCGACCCACTGATCTTATTCAGATTTCCTAGTTCTACTGGCACTTGCATATGTATAGGCTGTGTATTAACTTCTATATGCGGTTTATGTCATGTATCCCCAAAGTCCAGATACTGAATGCTGTTCAGAGCCACACAGATCCCTCTTGTGGCCCTTTCATAGCTACACCTCCCTCCCTCCCTCCCCACTGTCTAACTCCTGGAAATCTGTCCTTCACTTCTAAAATTTTGTCTTTTCAAAAATGTTATGTAAGTAGAATCAGGTAGTATGAAGCCTTGGATGTTGATTCTTCATTCAGCCCTGTTTCCTAGAGAACCATCCATGTCATTGCACGCATCAATCATTTGTCTCTTTTAATTGCAGAGTAGTACTTCAAGGTACGGATGTGTTACACAGTGGGTTTTCCATTCATCTGTTGGATTATGAAAATCTGATTTAGTGATAATTTGAGGCAATTAGAAATTAAGCTGCTATAAACATTTGTGCACAGGTTTTTGTGTGAACATAAATTTTTTTCTTTGGGATAATGCCCTGAATGCAATTGCTGGGCTTTATGGTGGTTATATATTTAGGGACTGAAAAACTGTCTTGCAGAGTGGCTATCCCATTTTACATTATCCTCAACAGTGCAATATCCAAGTGATCTAGTTTCTCCAGATCCTCGTCAACATTAGTGTTGTTACTATACTTTCTTTGCCATTCTTACATCTGATGCCTTTATGCTGTGATAACTCACCATGGTTTTAATTTGCATTTCCTTAATGAGCAATCATGTGGAACATCTTTTCATTTGCTTGTTTGCCTTTACGCATCTTCTTCAGTGACACATCTGTTCATGTATTTTGCTCATTTTCTAATTTCATTGTTTGTTCTTTGGTGAGTTTTGAGAATTCTTTACATGTACTAGATGATGATCTCATGGCAGATACATGTTTTGCAAATATTTCCTCCTAGTCCATAGCTTGACTTTCAATCTCTTCACCTGGACTTGGGCAGAGAAAAAGTTTTTAATTTTGATTAAAATTTTTTATTAATATTTCCTTTTATGAATCATGTTTTTGATGTTATATTTAGAACTCTTTACTTAGTTTCTAGATCCTGAAAATTTTTTCCTATGCATTTTTTTTCTCAGAGTTTTATAGTTTTACATTTTCCAAGTAAGCACAAGTTGTATTTTCAGTTAATTTTTATATAAGGTGTGAGGTTTAGGTTCACTTTTTAATTTTTGCCTGAAAATGTCCAATTGGGGGAAATTGCATCATTACTATGTTTCCTCTCTCAATCCACCAACACAGTATGAATCTCCATTTTTTCAGGTCTCCTTTGATTTCCTTAATCAGCATTTTCTACATTTAAGCATACAAATCCTATAAACACTTTGTTTGAGCATTGCTGCCACAGAAGAGATTCTTATCTGCTCTAATTAATCTGTGATCTGCTTTAACTAACCTACTTTTCATGCAGCACATATCAAGCCTAACGATGGAGAAATGATCTGAGGTCAGCATTTTATTATAGACAACTTTAGTCAAATTCCAGAATGACTTGTCAGTAAACCCTTGGTTCACTAGCTCACAGAAAATTAAGCAGCTTAGGAGCTTGGAACCCAAATTTAATGATCTCAGAAAAAGATCTTCTCAGGAAAAGGCATGGCCAGAATGGTGTTAGTTAGCAATCAGCCCAAAATAGCTCACGAAGACAGCTGATCCTACACATCTTTGTTTCTTATGCCTTTTTCCTTTGAAGAGTTTCCTTTAAGAACTTAAACAGGACCAAATTCTCAGCTTTATTTTTTCCAGGTCCCTAATTTTGATTCAGAACTACATCTTTGTATAAAGGTTTACGTAGATACACCTCTGTTTGTTCATCTCAATTTTGTCTAAGAAGTAGGGTCAACTTCTAATTTTAAGTGTGAAATCCATGCTCTACTTCCTGCTGCAATATTTTCAAGGTGACTGCACCAGGTTATGCACCACGCTAGGTCAGGCCGTCTCAGTAAACTGACTAAGTAGCCAGCATTAGTTGGTCAGTAGTGCTCTCTGAGAGTTTATACTCAGCAAGAGCAGTTACTTAATGTTATGGCGGCAAGTCCTGGTGAGAACATAGGGGAATCCCAGGAAGACGCAATGTCTGAGTCCTTTCCCACAGTTCTGGGAGGCACCTGGCGGCGTCCTGGTGAACCTTTGACTCCAGAAAAATTAATCCACATGAATATGGCTACATTTTCATAAGCATTTGAAGAGATATGAGCTCTTCTCCAAGGAGCAAGATCTAATACCAGAGTTAGATGAAACTGGCACCTTCTGTCACTAATGCTTAGAGAATATGGTGTAGCCAGAATAAAAAGCTCAGATGCCTTGGGCGGGAGGGGCCGACAGGAAATGTAAATGATTGAAACAGGCTTGCATAAAACCATAGAGAGCAGAGGGGACTGAGGGAAATTTATAATGTAACCTTGCCTAAAGGCAGTCAAATTTTAAAAGTTTTTAGGATGTCCAATATGACTGAAAGAAGCAAACACACACCTGCCATCCAAATGTGTTCATAAGATCATAAGGTGGTGGTTGGAACTCTGCAGAGGAATAAAAACAACAACCACTTATGATTTCATATATTGTTTGTCTGAAGGTCTGCAAACCAAATCTTAGACCAATGAACTGGTGACTAGCTACTAGTTTTTCCTCAAAAAAGATGATTTTAACGACTTGATTACCATTTATGGTATCCAACCTTCTAGTCTTATATTAGAAGATAAATCAAAGAATTGCCTTTTAATTCAAGCAAACAGACATTTATGAAAATTACTCTTCTGAGAAATATATTTATGTGTGTTACAAACAAGAACACTCTTTAACATTAAAAATTTGAACTTTAAAAAATATGTAAAATGTTCAAGAAATGTAAACAGGAATTTTTATCTCTTTTTCCATATGGTTATGTAAGCACCTTAAATATCAACACAGATCACAGACAAGCCAATTTACATTCATAAGAATTTTCAAAATAAGAAAAAATTAACTAAAAATTGTTTCCAAATCTAAATGTTATTTTTTGGTAGCTAAAGTAATACTTGTTATAATCAGAAAGACTGAGGGTAACAGGTGCAACATATAAGCAAAATGCCCACACAATGGAAGTTTTTTTCTTAAGAATGTTATATGTAACATTTCCAGCAGACACTTTCCTACAGGTTTTTCTGACTTTTTATATCTGAAGATATGGAACATGAAGTTAGATTGTCTTGATGAGTGTGGTTAGCACTGTAAATATCTATACTTGTTCAGCATTTCCTTCAAAATTTTCCTTTCTTCCTTCTCAGTGACTGGTTGTTTATTGAAATTTCACTTGCAATGGGCAAATGACCTAGATTGTTACAAATATTTGTCAAATAAGAATGAATAATTATTACATGAGATTTTAGGAAATGAGTAAGTTGATGAGAGAGCTATAACATAATTATGTGACAATTCTTTTAAGCAATCAGAGTTGCTTTAGGTTTTTGTTTTGTTTATTTGTATTTTTTGTTTATATCTACTTTTGCTTTGTTAAGTTTTTTTAAAATTATGGCTTATAGTCTAGGTTGCCTAAAGACTGATTTTTAGAGCAACAACTTTTAAAAGGAAAAGAATATTATTTGTTTATGGTTAAAGAAATCAACTTTTGTATGTTAAAATTAAATAAAATGTCTACTCTGTTTTTAGTCTATAATACATTTTAAAACATTTAACTTTGGTAAAAGGTTTAATTTAGTTTTTCAAACAAACACAAAATTTAAATGTTACTTAGAATAAAAACACAGTTTTATATTTTTAATATAAAACTTAAAAATATATGTATGTAGTATCAGTTTCTGTGGCTGCCATAACAGATTACCATGAACTGGGTGGCTTAAAAATAACAAAGTTTATTCTCTCAGAGTTCAAAAGGCTGGAAGTTGGAGGTCACGATACATAGTTGATTAGTTTTGGAGACTTGGAGAGAGAATCTGTTCATGTCTCTCTCCTGGCTTGCAGAGGTTGCTGGCAACCCCTGGCCTTACTTGACTCGTAGCTGCATCCCTCAGTTTTCCCCTTCATATTCACATAGCTATTGTATGTGTGTGCCCCCCTCTTCTTCTTATTGGGACACCATTCCTGGAGTTAGGACTCTCTTTTACTTGATTAAGTTTGTGATGATCCTATTTCCAAATGAGGTCACATTCACAGGGTGTTAGAACTTGAATATATCTTTTTTTATGTGGGGGACATTATTCCACTTGCTGTATTTGTACATACTAGCTATTTAATGTGTTCTATAGAGTGTGCACTGTATAGTTACATAACGTACAAGCTTTCTCTTGTTAGGCAATTTTATACATATTGGGGAGAAAATCAATAGTAAATTGAGTTCTAAATGGTACCATCTTAAAAATAAAGGTTACTTAGAAAAAGCACAAACCTTTCAAGTCAAAGGATGAAGTTCCAACCTAGGAGACTCCCTTTCCCTGCCACCCTGTCTTCGTTCTAAGTGAACATTCTCATTAGAAACAACCCTCACGATCACTTTTATATCAATAGCAGTCTAAGGTAAATGGTCTTCTAAATGGGTTTATCTCTCTGTTGTAAATTGAATTGTTACTTCAGAGCATGTCCTGTGCATTATAAATTATTAGAGATACTTTTTAGACAGAATTGGAGCCATGAATAACAGTAGAAACATCTGATAGATGGTTTGAATTGCTCCCTACTTTGCAAGGTTGAATTCTTTTAATTTGGCTGTAAAAATATGGATATGTGAAAACTCTTAACTCTCAACAAAATGGATATAGAAAGAATATACAGGTCCTTCATTGTCTGCTGCCACAAGTGCTACTGCTGCCACCGCTGCTGCTGGAATCACAGCAGCTCCCAGCCTCAAGCTTTGCTGCCATCTTCTTGGACAGGAGAGAGACTACTACATAACCAGACACCTGGAGAAGAGAGACCATAGGGAGACAAAGAAACAGCCCGCATATGAAAGAAAAGCAGGCATCACCAGAAAAGGAAGTAAACGAAATGAAGGCAAGCAACCTGCCAGAGAAAGAACTCAGAGAAATGGTATAAGGTGGCTGAAAAGAATGGAAGACAAATTAGACAATATGAGTAAGAACCAAGAGGAAATGAAGAAGAACCAAGAAGAAATGAAAAATGACATCGCTGCCATAAAGAACTCAATAGAAAGCATCAAGAGTAGACTAGAAGAAGCAGAGGACCGCATCAGTGAGCTAGAAGACAAGGTAGGAAAAAATACCCAAGTAGAGCAGCTTCTAGAAAAAAAAATTAAAAAGCAGGAAGAGAGCATAAGGGAACTTTGGGACAACACGAAACAAAACAACATCTGCATAATAGGGGTTCCAGAAGGAGAGGAAACTGAGCAAGGAATAGAAAACCTGTTTGAAGAAATAATGACAGAAAACTTCCCTGATATAGGGAAGAAAAAACTCCCACAAATCCAAGAAGCTCACAGAGTCCCAAGCAAAATGAACCCCAAAAGACCGATGCCAAGGCACATTATAATTAAATTGGCAAACACCAACGACAAAGTAAGAATCTTAAAAGTGTCCAGAGAGAGACAGAAAGTTACCTACAAAGGAACCCCATCAGACTAGCAACTGATTTCTCAACAGAAACTCATCAGGCCAGAAGGGAATGGAATGAAATATACAAAGTCATGCAAAGGAAGGGACTGAATCCAAGAACACTGTACCCAGCAAGGCTATCAATCAAAGTTGAAGGTAAAATCAGGAGCTTCACAGACAAAAAATGACTAAGGGAATTTATTACCACCAAACCAGCAATGCAAGAAATGCTAAAGGGTCTGCTGTACAAAAAAAAAATATAGGAAGTGAAGAATGAACACAGGGGTAAAGAATAAAAATGGCGACAAATAAGTACCTATCAATAATAACATTAAATGTAAATGGATTAAATGCCCCAATCAAAAGACATAGGGTAACGGATTGGATAAGAAAACAAGACCCATATATCTGCTGTCTACAAGAAACCCACCTCAGAAAAAAAGACCCACACAGACTGAGGGTGAAAGGATGGAAAAAGGTGTTCCAGGTGAATGGAAATGAAAAAAAAGCTGGGGTAGCAATACTTATATGTGACAAATTAGATCTCGAAGTGAAGGACATAACAAGAGATAAGGAAGGCCACTTCATAATACTAAAGGGAGCAATCCAACAAGAAGAAATAACTCTGGTAAACATATACGCACCCAATACAGGAGCACCCAAATACATAAAAAAAACTCCTGGAGGATATCAAAGGAGAGATTGACAGCAATACAATCATAGTAGGAGACTAATACCCCACTCTCACCATTGGACAAATCCTCTAAACAAAAAATCAGCAAAGAAACATCAATCCTAAATGACTCATGAGACCAGATGGACTTAATTGACATCTTCAGAACATTTCACCCCAAAGCCACAGAATATACATTCTTCTCAAGTGCACATGGGTCATTTTCAAAGATAGAAAGGATCATAGGCAAAGTCTCTTCAAATTCAAGAAGATAGAAATCATATCAAGCATCTTCTCAGATCACAGTGGCATAAAACTGGAAATCAACTACAATAAAAACAATTTAAAAAAATCAAACATATGGAGACTAAACAGCATGCTATTTAACAATGACTGGGTTACCAGAGAGATCAAGGAAGAAATAAAAAACATCATGGCAACAAATGACAATGAAAACACAACAATCCAAAATCTATGGGACACAATGAAAGCAGTCTTGAGAGGGAAGTTCATAGCTCTACAAGTCTACTGCAAAAAACAAGAAACAATGGTAATAAATTACCTAACCCTACAACTCAAAGAGTTAGAAAGAGAGCAACAAGAAAATCCCAGTGTAAGCAGAAGGAAGGAAATAAAGATCAGAGTGGAGATAAATGACATTGAGACAAAAAAAGAAAAACATACAAAAGGTCAACAAAACCAAGAGCTGGTTCTTTGAAAGGAAAAACAAGATTGATGAACCTCTAGCCAGGCTCACCAAGAAGCAAAGAGAGAGGACCCAAATAAACAAAATCAGAAATGAAAGAGGTGAAATAACAACAGACCCCACCGAAATACAAAGGATTGTTAAAAAATACTATGAACAACTTTATTCCAACAAACTGGACAACCTGGAGGAAATGGACATATTCCTAGAAAAATATAACCTTCCAAAACTCAATCAGGAAGAATCTAAACATCTCAATAGGCCAATAACTATGAAAGAAATTGAAGCAGTCATCAAAAAGCTTCTGGCAAACAAAAGCCCAGGGCCAAACAGCTTCACAGGGGAGTTTTACCAAACGTTCAAGGAAGAACTAAAACCTATCCTCCTCAGACTATTCCAAAAAATTCAAGAGGAAGGAACACTTCCAAGCTCCTTCTATGAAGCTAGCATCACCCTAATACCAAAACCAGATAAAGACAACACAATAAAAGAGAATTACAGGCCAATATCCCTAATGAACATAGATGCCAAAATCCTCAACAAAATTCTAGCAAATCGGATCCAGGAGTACATCAGAAAGATCCACACCATGACCAAGTAGGATTTATCCCAGGAATGCAAGGATGGTACAATATCCACAAATCAATAAACATGATACATCACATAAACAAATTGAGAGATAAAAATCACACAGTCATATCAATTGATGCAGAAAAAGCATTTGACAAAACCCAACAGCCTTTCTTGATAAAAACTCTCAACAAGGTGGCAATAGAAGGATCATACCTCAACATAATAAAAGCTATATATGATATACCCACAGCTAACATCATACTCAATGGGCAAAAACTAAAACCATTTCCCCTAAGAACAGGAACAAGACAGGGATGCTCACTCTCACCACTCCTGTTCGACATAGTACTGGAAGTATTAGCCATTGCAGTTAGACAAGAAGAAGAAATAAAAGGCATCTAAACTGGAAAAGAAGTAAAGCTGTCCTTATTTGCAGATGACATGATATTGTACATAAAAAACCTGAAAGACTCCATCAAAAAACTATTAGACTTAATAAATGAATTCGGCAATGTAGCAGGATACAAAATTAATGCCAAGAAATTTATGGCATTTCTATACACCAATAATGAACTTACAGAAAGAGAGACTAAAAAAGCAATCTCATTTACCATCATACTAAAAAAATTAAGATACATAAGAATAAACTTAGCTAAGGAGGTAAAAGACCTATACGCAGAAAACTACAGGACCCTGAAAAAAGAGATAGAGGAAGACATAAACAGTTGGAAGAACATACCATGTTCATGGATTGGTAGAATCAACATCATTAAAATGTCCATACCACCCAAGCAATCTATAGATTCAATGCACTCCCCATTAAAATACCAACAGCATATTTCACAGACCTAGAAAGAACTCCCCCCAAAATTTATCTGGAATAAAAAAAGACCCTGACTAGCCACAGCAATCCTGAGACAGAAGAAAAAAGTAGGTGGGATCTCAATACCAGATTTCAAGCTGTATTACAAAGCCACTGTTCTCAAAACTGCCTGGTACTGGCACAAGAACAGACATATAGATCAATGGAATAGAATAGAGAACTCAGAAATTGACCCAAATCACTATGCTCAATTAATATTTGACAAAGGAGGCATGAACATACAATGGAGTGAAGACAGTGGTGTTGGGAAAACTGGACAGATACATGCAAAAAAATGAAACTAGACCACCAACTTACACCATACACAAAAATAAACTCAAAATGGATCAAGGACTTAAACATACAACGAGAAACCATAAAAATACTAGAGGAATCCACAGGCAGAAAAATCTCTGATATATGCTAAAGCAATTTCTTCACTGATACTGCTCCTAGGGCAATGGAAACTAACGAGAAAATAAACAAATGGTACTACATCAAAATAAAAAGCTTTTGCACAGCAAAGGAGACCATCAATAAAACAAGAAAGTCCACTGCATGGGAGAACATATTTGCCAATGATATCAAGGATAAGGGTTTAAACTCCAACATTTACATGGAACTCATGCAGCTTAACAAAAAGAAGATAAACAACCCAATCAAAAAAATGGGCAACTGATCTTAATAGACACTTTTTGAAAGAAGACAGAAGGAAGGCAAAGAGACATATGAAAACCTGCTCAAAGTCACTAATCATCAGAGAGATGCAAATCAAAACAACAATGTGGTACCATCTCACACCTGTCAGAATGGCTATTATCAACAAATCAACAAATGACAAGTGCTGGTGAGGATGCAGAGTAAAAGGAACCCTTGTGCACTGCTGGTGGGAATGCAGACTGGTGCAGCCACTGTGGAGAACAGTATGGAGTTTCCTCAAAAAACTAAAAATGGAACTCCCATTTGACCCAGTGATCCCACTTCTAGGAATATATCCCAAGAAACTAGAAACACAAATCAGAAAGGATATGTGCACCCCTATGTTCATAGGAGCACAATTCACCATAGCTAAGATTTGGAAACATCCTAAGTGCCCATCAGCAGATGAGGGGATTAAAAACCTGTAGTACATCTACACAATGGAATACTATGCTGCAGTAAAAAAGAAGGAGTTCTTACCATTTGCAACAACATGGATGGAGATGGAGAGCATTATGCTAAGTGAAATAAGCCAGGCAGAGAAAGATAAATATCACATGATCTCACTCATTTGTGGAATATAATGAACAACATAAACTGCTGAACAAAAATAGATCCAGAGACAGAGAAACATCAATCAGAACGTCAAACCTCAGGGAAGGTAGGGGAGGGTGGGGGTAAGGGGAAGAGATCAACCAAAGGACTTATATGCATGCATGTAAGCCTAATCAATGGACACAGACAACAGGAGGGTGGGGGCATGAATGGGAGTTGTGGGGGTAATGGGGGGATAAGGACACATATGTAATACCTTAATCAATAAAGAAATTTTTTAAAAAAGTAAAAAGAAAAGAATATACATCAACATAATAAAGGCTGTATATGACAAACCCACAGCAAATATCATACTTAGTGGTAAAAGCTGAAAGCCTTTTCTCTAAGATCAGAAATACAACAAGGAGGTCAACTATCATTCAACATAATATTGGAAGTCCTAGTCCCAGTAATCAGACTCACACAAAAAGAAATAAAAAGCATCTAAATTGTAAAGGAAGAAGTAAAAGTGTCATTATTTGCAGATGACATGATACTATATATATAAAAACCATAAAGACTCCACCAAAAAACTACCATAAGTAGTAAATAAAAAGTTTCAGGATACAGAATCAACATACAGAAATCTGTTGTATTTTTATACATCAATAATGAATGATGAGGAGAAATTAAGAAAACGATCCCATTTACAATTAAATTAAAAATTCAATTTTTAATTCAATACTTTTATGGGTATCACCTAGGGATAAATTTACCCAAGTAGGTGAAAGACGTGTATACTGAAAACTATATGATATTGAAGAAAGAAATTGAAGGACATATAAATTGATGAAAAGATATATTTTGCTTATGGATTGGAAAGATTAATATTGTTAAAATGTCCTTACAACCTAGAGCAAGATACAGATCCAATGAAACCTCTATTAAAATACCAATGGCATTCTTATCAGAATCAGAACAACTAATCCTAAATTTTATATGGAATTACAAAGACCCAACTAGCCAAAGAAATTTTGAGAAAGAACAAAATGGGAGGTATCATGCTACCTGATATCAAAATATACTACAAGGCTACAATAATCAAAACAGTATGGTACTAGACTAATAAACAGACACAAAGATCAATGGAACAGAATAGAGAGCTCAAAAATAAATTCTTGCTCACATGGTTAAATTAATTGATGACAAAGGAGGCAAGAACATACAGTGAAGTAAAGATAGTCTATTCAATAATTGGTGTTGGAAAGACTGGACAGATACATACATCAAAATAAAACGATCATTTATATACATACAAAAATAAACTCTAAATGGGTTAAAGTCTTTTTTTTATTATTGATTTTTAGAGAGAGAGAGGAGGGGAGAGGGTGAGAGAGAGAGAAACATTAATTTGAGAGCAAAACATTGAGCCTGAAACCCAGCATGTGCCCTGGCCAGGAATTGAATTGGTAACCTTTTGGTGCCTGGAATGATGCGCAATCAACTAAACCACACCAGCCAGGGCCTACAGTCTTAAATGTAAGACTTGAAACCATAAAACTCCTAGAAAAAACACTGACAGTAAACTCTCTGACATCACTCTTAGCAATATGTGTCTTCAGAAAATTGCAATAAAAGAAAAAGTAAATCGATGGGACTGCATCAAATGAAAAAGTTTTTGCACAGCAAAGGAAACCATCAACAAATGAAAAGATGACCTACTGAATGAGAGAAGATATTCACAAGGATACATCTAATAACGGGTTAATATCTAAAATATATGAGTAACTCATACAACTTAACATCAAAAGGCAAACAACCCAACTTAAAAATGAGGACCTGCGTAGACATTTTCCCAAGGAATACATACTGATAACCAATAGATATATAACAAGTTGCTCAACCTAAGCAATAACCAGGAAAATGCAAATTAAAAACAATGAGTATCACCTCACACCTGTCAGAATGGCTATCATCAGTAAATAAAGAAGCAAAATTGTTGGTGAGGATGTGGAGAAAAGGAAATGTAAATTAGTGCAGCCACTATGGAAAACAGTATGGAGGCTCCTCAAAGAATAATAATAATAAAAATACTACCTCATGACCCAGCAATTCCACTTCTGGGTATACATCAGAAGAGATACAAAACACTAATTCAAAAAGATATCTGCACCCCTATGTTCATTGCAGCATTTTCATGGTGGCCAAGATATGGAAACAACCCAAGTGCCTTAGATAGATACGAGAAAAAAGAAGATGTGCATCTATATACAATGGAATATTTTTCAGGAATAAAAAGAATGAACTCTTGCCATTTGCAATAGCATGGATGGAACTACAGGGCATCATGCTGAGTGAAATGCATCAGAGAAAGGCAAATGCCACATGATTTCACTTATAGGTAAAAATCTTAAAAACAAAAACAAAAAAATAAACAAAAAACAGAAACAGACCCATATATATGGAAAACAGCTGATGGCTGTCAAAGGGGAGAGGGTAGGGGAAAGGAATAAAGTAAAATAAAATAAAATAAAATAAAATAAAATAAAATAAAATAAAATAAAATAAAGGCAAAGCCACCAACATCCATCTGACTGAAAATAAAAAGACCACTCTTAATGCACTCTGGTATTTTTCTGAATGCCAGTGTGAAAAGCCATCAAACAATAAAAGAATTCATGGGGGTGGGCAAAACAAAACACCAACAAAAAGCTATAAAGGAATTCCTAACAGATGAGCCTCTGGCTTGTGTTTAGGGTTTTTTCCTGATGTCTTGTAAAGAAGAAAGTGCATTTATGCTTAATAATACGAGGAGCTTCTATCTGTAGGTGATACTCTCGATAGTTCATTGATAGATAGCTACTGAAACTCTACATTTTGGGGGGTAGACTTCTCTTTATACACTTCTGAGTTCAACACATATTGGTGGTCTTGAGGAGGAGAACTTTTTCTTAGACCCTCAAATCCCCAGGTTCACCCAGAAATCTAACTTGACTCATTTTAATTACTTATAGTGGTTTGATTTATGTCTGAATATTGTTTTTATGGGTATCAAGTTACCTTTCTCACAAAGCCTTTTAATTCACACAATTATTGTGCAATGGGCCTGAATCACCTGGAAAATACAGAAACATTCATAAGACTTCCTGGGTTGAGGGAAGTGTTGCTGGAAGCTATTAATGGGACAGTAGCTGACAAAAATGTCAAAGACATAAGTTATTGTTTTATTCCACTTGAAACCTTAGAAAATGTCCCCCCAGTCACCCTATTAATGAAGATATATTATCTCTCTGAGATTTCCTGTCAAACTCTGTTAAGTAAATAAAGGATGGGCGAAATACCAGAAACAGAGCTAACAAATGGAGCCCGGCCTCCATGGGAGAGAAGAGAGCCCGCTGTTTACCGTGCTAATTTGAAGCAAAATGAAAATCTATGTTTTTCATCTATGTGAAATATAATTTTCAAACACAGATTTTTAAATTGGCTTTATAAAAGACTTTTTAAAGGGACAGTTAGCGGTCTGGTCTCTGTGTGACAGATGGGACTTGCCCCAGACATAAGACAAATGCCTGGCCGGGCCTTGCATATTACTTCTGAATTGAACTCCAATCCCAAAGTAATGTTGGGATCATTTAGCTGGCTAGTCTCACTGTGTCAAGGTCAGAATAGACTAGAATTCCTTTATAGTCTGGAACCCATAATCATACATACACAGTCAGGCGGGGCCAGGACGTTTGGTAGGGACGCACGAGCCATCAGCCCTCTGGTCCCAGTGGCCCCGTGCAGATCTCAGCCAGATCCTGCCTCTCTCCAGGGATCCATTACCCGGGGTTTCTCCCTGTAGGCTGGTAGTTCTCAAATGAGAGTGATGTTTTTCTTCCCAGGGGACATTGGCAATGTCTGGAGACATTTCTGTTGAGACCAAGGGTGCTGCTAAACACTGCACAGTGCACAGGTTGGCACCTGAAGAATCTAACCTGAAATGCCAGTAGTACTGAGGTTGGCAAGCCCTACTCCAGAGCAATGATTCTCGACACTGAACATGAGTCAGGACCACCTGGAAAGCAAATGAGAAATCCGGAAGCTCAGCCTCGTTGAGAAGTAGGCGAGGACCTGGGCCTCTGACTGTTTAGCAGAGGTCCAAGTGATTCCCACTCTCGTTGGAGAATCACTGCGATGGGATATTAGTTAGGTTTAGAAGTTGAACGTGGTCCAAACTCTTTGGGTGTGTCATTTTCAAATGCTCTAGTTCTCTTTCACAGGAAAGAAAGAAATCCTGTGACAATAATTGATTAATCATTATTTCTCTAGACCAGTATTCCCTACTCTGTGAGTTATAAAGTGACAAGGGCTGAGATAATCTATATGTGTGCAAGCATTGCTACTAGAACTGAAAAAATTCTGATACAAATAGATATATCTTTTCCAAATTGCATAGCTGATCTGATTAATAGTGTGCTCATTTACTTAAAAGTGTTACACATCAATGCTTTTTAAAAAAATAGATGCACATTAATATATAACTACATCATGTATGGATTAATGGATATTTCAATATTATTTTGCAAGGAATCCTCCAACTTAAAAATTACATGCAGACCATATTGTCAGGATTTTCCCATTTCCTTCCCCCTCCCTCCCTCCCTCCCAAGTAAGAGAGATGTCAAGTTTTCTCAAAGCCTGACCTCACAAGTAAGTCACTGGAATCTTGTCACCCTGCAGGTACACAGTGGTTGCCAGGGACCTGTGATTCTGCCTTCGTGACAGGGTCCCGAGGGAATGCAGAGGTGCCTGGGCCGTAGACCACACCCTGCACGCAAGGATTCAGATGTGGACATCCCTTGACATTCATGCATTTTGCACTTCACATTCCTTAACATACTTGCACTGTTGAAATCATCAGAGCTCAGTAAACCAGGAAAATACAGATATGCACTGCAGGAAGCATGACTCACATTGAGCCTATGTGACCCTTACACAGCCCTTCCTCAGGACTGACTGACCTTTCTCCCATGACCACTAGACAAGAAGAACTGGAAGATGATTCAGGTGAGAACAGTCCCACGCAGAAGACTCTGACCATGGGCGGCTCTGTCCCAGTGGGGCACTGTCTCCTGAATGCGAACCGTATTTTATTTCCAGTCAACCCTGACATCACAACTTCTGTAGCAGGTCCATGGAGAAAACCCTACATGTTCAAGGAGAGCAGGGGCATCAGCGTCTGTCTATCAACCTCTTTGCTAAATGCTCCTCCATGTTCTTCCTAACTTCCTGCACGATTGCTTTGATTTTATACATCAATTTCAATACACTAGCAATCGTGACATCACTCATATGATTCAGACTAACAAATCTTAATAGGTTTTTAAAATACAATCAGCTGGATTTCCAGACCAATGGCTGGTTAGGTTTCTGTGGGAGAAATGACCTGTGGGAGAGCACAAGCATGCAATAGGTTCTCCACCTGGGTCTGCACCTCAGCCCAATTTCATCCAACATCCCGGCCCCGCTGGCCTTTCCTCCCTGGGAGGTTCTGGCACTAAGTTCTGCCTAATCAAATAAATTAAAGCCTGTGTGAGTAAAGAGCACTTAATTAAAATGCAGATGTTAACTGCATCCACAACTGTCCTTGCAAATGCTAAGCGGGGGGTACGAGGGACATCCCCTCCAAGAGCCAGGCAGAGACCCACCTCCCTGGAGCCTCAGACCACTCCCGCCAATGAGAGTGATGTGGGAATGTAAGTTTCTAGATTCCCTCATTTCTGAAGGTGGGAACCTGGATTTTTTATGTGAAATCTCCTGATTTTTAAGAAAAGAATTTTTTAAAAAATATTTAAACCACTGTAAAAAAGAAAAGTAAATGAGACTTGCAGTTGAATTTGGTTTTCAGAGCCCCAGTCTGCAATCTTTGGTCTACAGCGTGGCTCTTGGGGGGTGCTTCCCAGACCAGCAGCGCCTCCTCCCCCTGGGGCTGTTTTGGAGGTGCACTCAGCCACCAGGTCCTGCTGAGCCGGAGACTCTGGGGCGCCCAGCAGTCTGGGCCCTAATGAGCCTCCATGGTGCTCAGCTACCAGCTTGAGCTGGACAATCCAACAGGAGCCAATCGGACAGGCTGCCAGCCCTCCTGCGGTGAAGCAGAGCTCCTGCCTCAGTTGACTGTTCAGTGCCACATGCCAGGAGCTCTGCGGTACAACTTATGCTCTGCTTTCTCGCTGTCACCCTGGGGGCTGTTATGGTATAGACCCTACTATACCCTGCTTTCTACATGCCTAAACCTCTAGTTCGAAACCCTTCCGCCCCTTTGCTGTCAGGCCGAGTCATGTGAAATGTCTGCTTTGGTCAAAACTGTTGTTTCCACATTCATTACTGTGAAATGTTGTAAGCAGTAAATAAAATAATGCATGTAAAGTTCATGGCCCAAGGCCTGGCACAGAGTCACCTCTCAGTGAATGGTAGCTGTAGCTACCATCTTATCTAAAATAATAACCACCAGCAAGTCAATTATCCCCGTTTTTAGGTGAATATGGTGAGGCTCAAGGACTTCCACTTCTGTAAACGCAGCCCAACAGCTAGTAAGAGGCAAGGGCAGGACTTAAAATGAAAGGTTTCTACTCCCCCATCGGCTTTATTTACCATGCAGTGTGGCCCTTCCTTTGCCTCAGTGAGTCATGCAACCAGTTTGCCAGCCTTTTGAACACAGCAGTTTGAGCCTTCACCTCCTTTGCCAGTTGTTGTCCTCTCTGTCATGTAGGTAACAGAGGCCCTGCCTCAGACAGAGGGGTGCCCCAGCTCCAAAGGCACCTGCTCTGTTCAAGGGCCTCTGGGAGGAGGCGAGCCTGAGAGCACTGACAGCTCCCGGTCAGGTGGATGGGGCTGCTAGTGGGATTTCATTCCTCGCTGCCAGCAGCATATTTCAGCTCCCCTGGTCAATAACCATAAATATGGGAAGGGTGGATGTGCCCCGAGGGGCCCAGGTCTCTGGGAGGAGAAGCTGCGTTGGCCGGGTTGGGCAGTACAGAGACCTGTGCTTCCCCTGCAAACAGGCATCTGAGAGGAAGGGGTGAAAGAGCCACCACGTAGGTTTGTCTGCTCCTATGCTGGTCCCCACCAGGGAGGCAGGAGGGAGCTGAGCACCCACAAAGCTCTGCCATTGACCATAGGCCAGCACCATGGAGAAGAGGAAACTTTTTCTAATTCTCTCGAAGACTGAGAATTGGTTCACGCTGGTCCTGAGTGAAGGTAAGTAGGATTGCCATAGGGATCCCATGAGACAGAGAAAGTGTCTCATAGGACCTCTGAAGTTAGGTGGCACCGAAGGAAAATAAAATGTTACATGCTCACTGAAAAACATGGAAAATGTCCATTCCCTCATCCAGCACTGATAGCGTCAACACTATTAATAGACTAGTTTCAGAGGAGTGATAGTTCTACAGAAAATTGAGCAGAAATGCAGAGATCTCACACACTGCCCCCCCCACCCCCCTTCCCCTCCAGTCTCTCCTATCAGCTTCTTCCTTTGGCATGGTACATTTGTTGCAACTGATAAGCAAATATTTGTGCCAAATATGCCAAGCAGTTCAGATCTTGCCCCAGCTTGCATTCCCTGCCAGAAAAACAAAGTCTTGGTAGTTAGGTAAATGGGGACCTTCAGCCGCATGATACTCTGGTTCCAAGCCCATCCTTACTCATTGCGCCAGAGTCCACATCTTTTAGAAAAGACACGGGGTAACTGGCAATCCAGACCCCAGGCTCTGTCATTTTCCATGCTCTGCATTTTCTTCTCCTCCTCCTCCTCCTCCTCCTCCTCCTCCTCCTCCTCCTCCTCCTTCTTTTTCTTATATCTTGGGCTGTTGGTCTGCTGCTAGGAAACTGAGGAGTCCAGTAAGAAGTGTTGGCAAGACCTATGAACTGGAGTTCAAGGTCAGACTAATAGAACAACATACTCTCTCTTGACCAAAAGGCTACATGAGTCACATGCTACAAGGTCCTAATTTATGTGGCTACCCAGTCCAGCTTATGCCTGCTTATTTGTAAAGATTCCAATATTTTAAAGATAACTTGTCTTTAAGCTAAAAAATCACCACTTGAAAAAAAATCCAGAAAATGGAGGTGGATGGTACACAAGGGGTAGGGGAGTCTTCAAAATCTAAAACAAGCATCTCAATAAATGAGGTGAGTTTGACATGGTTGTTCTAAAACACCTGTACATACTTCTTTTGGGGGCATGCGTTGCATAATTACACATCCGGTTGCATTTCTGCACATGCGATTTCCTGGGTTCTACCTTCAAACTATGCTTGGATTAGAAGACAGGGAATATATCTGGCACTTAGTTTCTGTCTCTCTGTTTTTGTAGGTAAACTTGCTCAACCCAATTTTGGAAATATGGCCTTCGGTGGCTCATTTTTGTATGATTGGTACATAATGATACTAATCAGTAGCTTATTGCTATGCAATCAAAACTACTCAAGATTTCAATGCTGCACTAATATTAACGTCAACCATTTACTATTTTAATGAAGTGAGTGTTGATATAAACATTTGCATACTTATTTGTCAATACAAACATATTTGATGTCAAGTAATAAGGTCATTAAAAGTAATCACATATTTACAGTTTTAATCTGATTTCCCTTCACCCCTTGGTCCAATTCCTCTCCTCTTTACCACTGAACTGAATATATTGATGAGGTAGCACCAAACCCACAGTATAGGGCCATGTCGGCTTCTCCATTATGGAATCTGTCACCAGCTTTTAAGAATTTGGAGGCAGTTGCCAACTGTGTAGGAGAAGGTCACTTTCTCTGTGCAAGGTTGCTTTCTCTGTACTTCCTGCAAGAGGCTTGCAGGTCGCTGAGCTGCTCTTTGTTTTGGGGGTGTGATGCATTCAGTAAGTTCCAGATGAGATAAAAAAATTCTCAAGCTACATATATGCATCTGGTGCCAAGTTCCTGCTCAAGCCTACAACCCCATCTGCTTCTCACTGTCAAGATGGCCCAGCTCCAGGCAATGGAGGCATGGCTTTGGGAAATAAAATAAACTGGAGCACATAGATGGGAGGAACGAGGAAGCTGGAGCCGCTTTCTGGAAGTCAAGATGCTGAGTGCTAGAACTGGAAGGGGTCTTTGAGACCCTCTGCCTCAACCTTTCTCTTATACATAAATGCAGAGAAGTGCAAAGAGGTGATGTCCTTTGCCTGAGTTCATGCAGCCACACTGGACTGAAGCACTTTTCTAATGGTCTTTTCTCAAACGAATACAGGGACTCAGCTACCACTCAGAAGTAGGACCAGCTGTGCAGTCATTTCTCTGTGTTGTCTATATAGGGTCCCCCAAAGTGTATGCACACACATTGAATAATTATAAAGGGCAATGTTTGTTACAATACATTCCATTTTCAAAACTGAGTTCTCAGCTGTTAAAGTGTGTATACCCTGTGCGTATTCTGACTTCCATACCATCCCTCACCTCCAGCCCTCAGGGAAGAGCTTTGGGGATCTACTCCTTTTGTTTGGGCTAAAGGCTTTTTGGGAGAGTCAGTCAAGGTACCCTATCCTTGCCTCACCCATGATGGGCTTTAATCCTGGGACAGTACTATGTCTTGAGCCATAGCAGACTAAAAATGGTCAGAGCAGATTCATTCCGTGGTAACTGCCTGGTAGAGGCTGTCTCTCAGCCCTGGTCCCCAGCACCTAAGAACTGCTCTGGCTCCTTCCCTCTGCCTTTGGTTCTGGGAATGGCCCCATCATCTGTGTGCAGGTGCTGTGGGTGGACTAACTTAATGATTCTCAACTAGGGATGAGTCCTACCCTCTAGCAGAGTTTTGGTGAAACCTGAAGACATTTTGGTAGTTAGGGATGCTAGTAAACAGTCTACAACACACAGGAGCCCTACCACAAAGAATTACCCGGCCCCAAATGGCAATGTTGTTAAGGACAACAATTTTTTTGGAATTGTCCTTTACACGGGAAAGCAGTGACCTGGAGGGCCCTGGGCAATCTCAGAGAAATACTGGGCTAACCCACTACCTATTTCCAATCTCCTGTCGCTTCCCTGCTTCCCTGTAGATGGTGAGAAATACTCACTTCCCCAGTTTCTCTCATAGATAACCATCAGGGATCCAAGTGATAGAGGTCTGGCCAGCAAGACATAAGCAAAATCTGCATTCCTAATAACAGGGAGATGAACAGATGGTGTTCCCTCCGCTCCCGCTGCCTTGGGCCTTTTGTGTGGATGAAGCTTGGCATGCTGGCAGCCATTCTGTGGCATGAGGGAGAGCGGAGAGAGTCCAGGGACCTAGTCTTTACATTGTCCAGCCATTGAACCAACTCCCAAGGCGATCAGACTTCTTGCTGTTGAAGAAAACTTGAATCCTCATTTGGGTAAGCCACTATAGTCAAGTATTCATTTCCAATTAGTTGAGGGCATTCCAATGGGTTTCTTCCCTTTGTATTGTTTCTCTGCTTGTTAGTGAGAGTCTGTTTTCGTGTATTTTTGCAGGAAAAGAACTGCACCTGCAACAGGTGAAAGCCGGCCTTTGTGGACTCTGGGCTGCGCCAGGATGGAGCCTCTGTCTCTGACGACCCTTGATCCTGGGATGTTGGCAGTGTTCTGCCACCTGTGCTTTGTGGCAGCACCCACCTTCTCCCTTTTAGCTATCAGTCAGAAAATCCCTCACATGGCAGGACCTAGACGGAGGCCTCGGCTTTGCGGTTAGGAAACAACGTGGAGGGAGTGACTTTTACACTTCATGCTAAAGTGACCGCAAGGCTCAGCGGCAGGCATTTCAGTAGGAAGAGAGGCCTCCGCGGTTTTGGATGGGGCGATAGATTTGTCCTCCTCCAACTGCCTGCCCACCGCTGCTGGGAGGAGGGACTGCCAGGGAACTTTCTCTGACAGGACACAGTCCCTGGTGGATCCGAATTTTGACGGGAATTTGAGTGAGGATGTGAGAGTGTGGGAAGCAGGTCCCAAGGCACTTTCTCTCATTGAGACAGGAATGGCAGCTGTCCCTCCCTGGTTCAGCGATGGAGGCTCAGCCCTCCCACAGTGGAGGGCGTCCTTCTGAGCCTCCCCTCCCACCAGCTGCCCATCAGAGCAGGGCCACTCTGCCCTCTACCCTCGGCCTTCCTCGCAGCCTGGCACCTGTAGGCACAGGGCTGATTACTCACTGGCTTTTTTCTCTGACGAGTCACTGGGGCACCTGGGTCTTGACTCCTCAGCTTTGATAGGGAGACAAGTTTAGTACTTCCTTAGGGCGGAACTTGTTGTAGGAGCTATATGCGCGGAGATTCGGCAGCTGGCCTGAGTGCCAGTGGGTCGTTACCCCCTGATAATATGTGAGCAATGGCAGCTGCAGCAGCAGGTGGTGGGCACTGACCACAATCAACACTGTCCTAGGTGCTAAGGCATGGTCACACTTGTAGCTGTTTGGCTTTCATCGAGTTACTGTGGATCCCTTTGAGCTTCGGGATCCACAGACAACATAAGGGTGACAAGGGGGCTCAGGTTACACCGTGGCAAAGACTAAGAGAAAAGGCGCAGCAGAGCTCCTGATCCGTGAGCAGTCTGTAATGCCGCGCCCAACACCGGAGCGACAGGGAGGGCGACCTCAATGTGTATTTAAAAGCTACATTTTAGAGCAAATGCGTTTAAAAGTGTTCAATCCCAGGGACCTCCTGCTGCTCAGTTTGACTTAGAGTTTTCCAGTAGAGACCACGTGAGCCCTGACTCAGGAGCCGGGGGCTGCTGCTCCCTGCGCCTCAGGCCTGCAGAGCGGCCTGTGCGGGGAGGGGGGGGGGGGGCGGGGCGGGAGTTGGGGGACTGATGGGAGTGCTGGCAGGTTCGTCACTCAGGGCTCCCCTGTTTGCCTTGCTGGAGCAAGCCCGCAATGAGTCATTGCAAAGCGAGTTGGCAGAGGAGCCGTTGCAGGAGCCACTACAGTGCAGCCGCAGGCACATGGCCTTGGAGCTGCGGTGAGATGGCGTTAGGGCTGACACTGATGGCAACAGGGGACAGGGCGCTGCGGCCACGCGCCACGCCTGGCGCCCACGGAGCGTCAGGTCAGCGCCAGCCACCGGGAAGGCCACGGCTCACTTCCTCTGGGCAGGAGCTGAGCCCCCAGAAAGACCACCCCAGGGGTCTTCCAGGAAGAAAAGAAAGACGCACCTCATGGATCTGGCTGGTGCTTTCTGGTCCCGGAATGCTACTTGGGAAAACTCTGTCTTCTCTCCTACAACTTTGTTTGATGCCCTGGAACAGACAGAGACCTGGCATGACCTGGCATGCACCTGGGACCTACTACCTTGTGGGGGCATCTCCCCGGGCCAGCCCAGCCAGGTCTGCGGGAAGGCCAGCTGCTGCTCCTCAGCCTGTGCTCTGCCGTTGGGGTGGAGGGGGGCGGTAGGGGATTCGCACACAGCTGTCACCAAGTTCCGGACTGGCTTACAGAGGAGGGGGGTTCGAGCTGAGCCTGGGAGCTCACACTTCATTAGTCAGACCTCTCTAGCTGCTGTTTATTATTCCTGGAGATAAATGAAGACTTCTCTTTCTCGCCAAAGCTCAGAGAAACCTGGCTTTTTTTTTTTGGAATTGTCCTTTACACGGGAAAGCAGTGACCTGGAGAGGCCTGGGCAATCTTAGAGAAGCCCACAAGGTTTGAGGGCTCCCCCCAACCTCCCTCTCCCTTCCCCCCACACCTCCCTTTCCCTCCCCCACACCTCCCTCTCTCTCCCCCACACCTCCCTCTCCCTCCCCCACACCTCCCTGTTCCTCTCCACAACACTTCCCTCTCTCTCCCCCACACCTCCCTTTCTCTCCCCCACACTTGCCTCTCCCTCTCCCCTGTGGGAAGCAGCCACACCTAGCCCAGGCGATCACACGTGTTGTGGACTCTGCACAGGCTAATTGTGTCACTAAGGCTGATGGACTAAGCCCCCACCAAATCCTCAGTGAGCCAGCAGTCAGGATCCACGGCCCACCGTGAGGGCGGGTGCGTGCTGAGTCACTTTGGAGTCAGGATAGCTTCTGAGACCGAGCGCACAGCTGTGGGTCCTCTCTCTAGAAAAGTGGATGAGCTCTGAGTTGTCTGACCATGATTTCATGGGGTGCATGGGTCCTCCAGCCCTACCCACAACCTCCAGTACTTGGGGGTAAAAATATTATAAAAAACAACAGTTTCCAGCATAACCAGTTGAGAAGCCAAATCAGAATTAAAAGCTTGCTTGGTGAGAAAACATTAACACATTTCATCGTCAGAAAATGCGGTGCATCTACCTCCATGCTGGGAACGGCTTTACTTTGGCACAAGAAAAATCCCAGTCCTGGCGGCCTCCTCTCCTCAGGCAAAGCCGGGCGGCGCCAGCTCTGATGTCCAAGCACCCTCTTTTCTTGACTTGGATCTTTGGTCAACACCCACCTACACCCATGGCTTCCTGATGGGCACATTCTGCCTTTCGGTCTGAGAGCCCTGCTGCATCGTCCAGGGCCTGGCCTGCCTCTGCAGGCTGCCCGCATCTCCCTTATGCAGGGCTGCCATATGTCCGTCCCCAGTTCTCCCAGGACCCCTGCACTCTGTTTCCATCGGGTTCTGTAATGGAGCTCAGACACAGCAACAAGAGCAGCAGCAACTGCCATCGATGCTGCTCCTTCTCGGCCTTGCATGCTGTGGCTACGAGGACCAGAGACTCATTTTACCCCATAGCCACACATTGCCATGGGACCAACTGCGGCCCCAGCCCCATCTCTAGGCGAGGACACTGAGGCTTAGAGCAGTTGTACAAAGTGGTAAATGGCAGCTTTAGATGTCCATCTGGGTCGCCTGCATCTGTCCTCGCTGCCAGAGATGGGCCAATGCTTTCTGTAAAGGGCCAGATAGATGGGAATATTTTAGGCTTCGGGGGCCACATGGTCTCTGTGGCAACAGCTTTGCTCCACGTGGGAAAGCACGTGGGAAGTGTTAGAAGTGGGCAGGGCTTTGTCCTGCGCCAGTTTATCAGCCCCACTGTGCTGACCTCCATGCCTGAGCACAAAGCAGTCACACTCCTACATATGCAGTTGGGTAACCTTTTAAAGCAAACTTGAGTTCTCATAGTTAAAAGATATATGGTAGTACAATACTGATAGAGCCACACTTGGAGAGTAATGGAAAGCTCACCTATTGTTATGGGAAACTTTGCCTTAGTCATGTTTTTTAAATTATGCAAGGCCTCTAGAGATGCAGTTCCATTGGACAGAACAAACAGCTCCCATACACGCCTGGGAGCGCTGAGGGTTCTCCAACCTGCTGGCATGCTCCATAAGGCAGGGAGGAAATCTCATCAGCTATCCCAGTGTCCTTGGTCTCTGGTGTCCCCTGCTCGCTTTCAGCTCTGCTGGTCCATGTCCACCTGGGGACATTGGTCTGAGACCATAACCCAGGACATGGGCCTGTGGTTCTTCTCCAAGTGCCCTGCTGTCTGTGTCAGTGGGAGGGGAGGGCAGGAGAAGGAACATGGGGACAAAGCAGGGAGACCAGTGGAGGGCGGCCGGGGAGCCGTCAGGACCGGGAGCCAGGAGGAAGCTGGTGGGGGGACAGGAGCAGGGCCTGCTCAGGAGTAACCTGGACCCCCCTCCCCAGGTCCGCGTGACTTTTTCCTAAGTTTTGAAAACTCCATTTAGGTAACATTATATTAATGAACATATGTTTAAATTTAGCTCCACTTTACAGAGTGGCCACTCCTCTAAGTCCCTGAAACTGTCGCAGAAGCTCTAACAAAACAGCAACTACAAAGCTGAGATAAGGAGGACGACAGCCACAGCCACCCTTCTGCAGCAGCTCCTGGCCGAGCGCCATTCCCACAGCCATGCCTGGGTCCGGGTTATGTCCCTTTTGCAGAGGAAGGAACTGAGAGCAGAATTCACACACAGTTTCCCAGGTAAGAAGCCCATTTGGAATGAGATCACATAGAGGTTGTCAGGGTTTCTCTCACCATTTTCCCTGTGGTACCCAGATATGCACAGGACAGACTGGAGGTTTTGAGGGAAGAGCAGAGTTGAACAGCGGACAGCAAAGTCCAGGTAGTTGGCCAGGATATTTCCCTGACTGCCTTTTGGTTTTCCAGGCTGTATTTAACGTTGCAGGGGGGTTTGCTTTCCTATGAAAACCAGACACAACTGACAACCGAGTGTGCGCACCTCACCTGCAAGCCCTCCCAGGCCTGGCTGCCTGTTTGGAAAACGCAAGTCAAGCCCTACTTCCCAGCAAGAGGAGAAGGTCAGACCCAGATTGTCCAGCCGCACAAACGTAAGTTCTAAATTACTTAATTCATCAGTGATTTCACAGCTGAAGGAAAAGCACTTCTCAGGGGTGGAAGGGTTTAAAATCCAGTTCCCTCAAGAGGGGGGGTGGCCTGAAGGCCCAGGTGACAGACCCCTTCTCTTCCTCATTCAGCAGATGTCCTGTGGCTCCAACACCAGGGCAGGCACTGGGGCTCGAAGGTGAATAAGTGAGCCTCCCACCTCTGTGGAAGGGGCAGTGGGGGAGGAGGGATGCCAGGGGCAGCAGCAGAGAGTGAGGGGGCTGGGACACGGAGTGGGACCAGGGGGGTGCATCCCAGGGACAGCAGCAAAGAGAAGGTGGGGCTGGGAATGGAGCCAGTCTGACTCTGGTGCCCCCTTCTCTTCCATGAGCTCCCCGTACCCACAGGGCAGTCCTAGGCGCAGGGTGGGCACCCTCTTTGCTCTGTGCCTCATTAAAAGGTAAAAAAGAATCTGGTTTCTAAGAAACCCGTTTGAATGCAACCTATGTTCATTTTGTTTTGAGAAACAAATGCTTCCTAAAGGCCAAAATGTTTCCGTTTGAAAGCCAGATAATGAGAATACACAACCATCACTCCCCGCAACTGTCTTACTCTAGCGACACTTTCCTTGTCAGTAGAATGTGACTCCCAATGATCACAGTGACTCCTGGACGTGGTTGCGTGCTGCCTGGTGGCACCAAGGGACCAGGGAAGTGGGTGTCCAGCCCAACTGGGCACCACGGCACTCTGCGCAGGGCATCCCTGGGAAAGCAGGCCAGACCTGGGAGCCCCCAGCTTAGCTCCGGAAAAACGTCCCATTTCCTCACTCGGAGAGGCTGTTTCATACAATGTGCAGGGAGACTTCCAAGTTCAGGGCAAACGAGGCTGAAGCTGCCCTGGAGGGAGTCTCCCCTCCTCGGAAAGGGCCCTAGTGTTTCTAATGAGACAATGAAATAACAGATTGCTTACAGATTGAAGAACAAGGAAAAGGCTACTGAGCCCTTTGTTTTCTATGGACAGCATTCTTTCCTGATGCGACTGGACTCTGGACTCGGCGTGGCTCCTAGTCCTTCTCAGCACAGTGCCAGCCCCACAGAGTTCAAGATGGCAACTGCTCTGTCTACATCTACAGCCCAAATGCCAGTCCCTCAGGTTTTTGCAAAAGGCTCTGCTCTGGGCCTCATAATACAGAGAGCAAGACAAACCGAGTTACTCCCTCCAGAACTGACAGTCTAGTGAGGGCTGAACGCTGAGCACCATGTAGGAATTTATCTTTGGAATAAGTCTGAAATTGGAAGAAGGGTCAGGGAGGCCGAGGACTGGAAGGAAAGCTAAGGGGTGGGGCTGAGTAAGCTCTCAGAAACTCTCGGGGGAAGGAGCAGGAGTGCAGACAGGTCAGAACTGGTCAACAGGGCTGTTTGCTTTAAGTGGTTCAGCAGACAACCCTCTCCCTTGCCTCATTGGGTAAGCTTACGCAAACATTTCATTCATAAGCAATGTTCTAGGCCTGGGGTTGGGTATCGTGGGCGCTTTTGACGCCTTAAGGGCAGTTTATGGCCTTAGGGTGCGTGCAGAGTATAGGGGGCGTGGCACTACCCCATTTGGGCGGCCTTCATTGGAAAAGCACCAAGTCAGCCGAGGGATGTGCGGGCAAGGGGCGTCTCTCCGCCCAGCTCTCCTCTGCACACAGTTCACTAGAAAAGCTAAACACTAAACAACTAACCAGCTCAGGTCGTGAACACAAATCGGTAAAAAGAAATGCTTTATATCTGAACTTTGGCAAAAATGGGGCCCAATGCATTCTAGCAAAGTCTGCCAGTTTGACTAAGTTAACCGGCCCCTTGGTGAGAGGACATCTTCTTCCCAGGATGGCTTTTTGCAACCGCAGTTTGCAACCGCAGTTGTCAGTCACTTGTTATGCCGGAATCAATGAGACTATGAAAGTAGGATGTCTGAGTCTGTTTTATTTAACAATGAATCCTTTTCTATCACTCACTCTCTAATTGCTTTACTCATTCTCTAAATGTTTCACGAGCAGCTATGTATTAGTTTCCTATTGCTCCTGTAAGAAATTACCACAAACTTAGTGACTGATGTGAGAAATGCTTACCTGTCCAAATTCAAATAACGGACTCAGAGACATGAAGCACGGCGAAAATGAGACCTTCCTTGCCATCTTGCAAGAGCAGGTGTCTGTGGGCAGGCACACTCAGTGCAGTGGCCACAGGCTATTTATTCCTAGGGTGCGAGAGTCCCTCCCCCGGTTCCTCATTGGCCGGGACTATGGAGTTAACAGTTTTCCCATATGTCTCATAGGCCTTACTGTCTCCTATTGGGTTATTTTTTAAAATGGCTGAGGCCTTTTCTAGTTGTCTCCACCTCTTTTTGTTTAGTTGTGGTGGGTGGATCTTCCTGGAAAATGTGTTGTGGGTAACACACACAGCTCTTTGCTCTTATATCCTCTCCCCTCCTCCCTACATTCTGTTAGCCCTGGGAAAATTCAGTAACCGTTTCCATTAAACTTTGACTATGCTGAAGATGGATCACAGAGACCTATTTCCTACACTTAAAACAACACAAATGTATAAATTTACAGTTTTTGTAAAGGGCTGCCTGGGAAGGCACATGGGCATTTCTTTAAATTGTTGTCAGCTGAGCCCTAGGCGATTGGCAGAGCCGTGTCTTGGTTACACCCTCCCCAAGAAGGTGGGGGGTGTTATCAGTACTGACCTTTTACCTTTGTCCAAGTGTCGGCCTAGCAGGCTTTGATATGTAAATCCAGGCAAGCACCAGGAATGCTAGGGCCTACTCAAGAATGCAAATAAGCTTCTTTGATCCTAAGTTTTGGTGATACTTCCTGGTATTTGGGGGTATAAAATAAACTTGCTGCGTGGGCTCGAGGTCCCTGCCTCTCCATCAGAGAGGATGGTGTCCCACCTGGCTCCCAGCTTTGTTTATATATATATATATATATATGAAACTAGCCATATATATATATATATATATATATATATATATATATATGGCTAGTGCAGCTGAGGAGTTGATCCTAAAATAAAATAAAATTTTAATTAATTGCCGTTTTACTTTAAAAACGGAGCAGTATGCAATATTACTGCTTTGAAGCACAAGTTTATTAGTGTGGTAGGATTAGATTTTACTTTGTGTATTGAAAATTTAGTATCCAATTTGAGATGTCTTTTAAGTATAAAATGCATACTGGATTTTGAAGGCTAAGTCTGAAAAATGTGACATACATACCTCAGTAATAATTTTAATATTATATCTTGAAATGAAATAATAACATACTGGATACATTAGGCTAAATGATGTTGAAACCAATGTCATCTGTTTCATTTGTTCTGTTTGGATGTGGCAACTGGAAAAAAATTTTATTCAAAAATATTTATTTTTAAAAATATTTTAAAATTACAATTGACATTCAACATTATTTTATATTAGCTTCAGGTGAACAGCATAGAGGTTAGACATATATATAAAATTTATGAAGTGATTCCCTGATAAGTCTAGTACCCCCCTGGCACCATACTTTTCCTATATAATAAAGAGGTAATATGCAAATTAATCCTCACACCCTCACAAGATGGCTGCCTATGACCAGGCCAGCAGGGGAGTTAGTGAGGGATGACCAAACGACTGAACAGCAGGCTGCGTGGGGTGACCAGGCTGGTAAGAGGGGCAGTTAGGGGCAATCAGGCCAGCAGGGAGGGGGGCAGGAGGGGCAGTCAGGGGCAACCAGGCAGGCAGGCAGGTGAGTGATTAGGAGCCAGCAGTCCAGAATTTTGAGGGGGATGTCTGACTGCCAGTTTAGGCCTGGGATCATGCCTAAACTGGCAGTCGGACATCCCCCAAGGGGTCCCTTATTGGAGAGGGTGCAGGCTGGGCTGAGGGGACCCCCCTGTCCCATGCACAAATACCATGCACTGGGCCTCTAGTTACAATATAAGTAAGTATATGGTAACTACCAATTTGTACTTCATAATCCCTTCACCTTTTTGACCCAGTCCCCAAACCTCTCCCCATGTCAATCATTAGTTTGTTAATTGTATCTTTTAGTGTGTTTCTGTATTATTTATTCATTTATTTTGCTCTTTAAATTCCTCATATAAATAAATCATATGGTATTTGCCTTTCTCTATCTGAATTATTTCAATTAGCATAATATGCTCTGGGTTGTCACAAATGGTACGATTTCATTCTTTTTTAATGCCGAGTGATATTCCATTGTGCAACATTGTCTTTGTCCAATCGTCTATTAATGGGCACTTAGGTTGCCTCCATATCTTGGCTATTAAAAATAACTTTTCAATGAACATAGGGATGCATATGTCATTTCAAATTAGTGTTTTTATTTTCTTCGGTTAAAAACTGAGAAGTGGAATCTTGGGGTCATAAGGCAATTCCATTTTTAAATTTTTGAGGATCTCCATATTGTTTTCCACAGTGACTGCAAAATCTTAATTCCCACCAACAGTGTACTAGGGCTCCCTTTTCTCCCCATCCTTGTCAACACTTGTTGTTTGTTGATTTATTGATGATAGCCACTTTGACAGGTGTGAGGTGATACCTCATTGTGGTTTTAACTTGAATTTTTCTGATGATTAGTGATGTTGAGCATATTTTTATATGTCTATTTGCCATCTCTATGTTCTTTTTGGAGGATATCTATTCTGGTCCTTTGACTATTTTTTAATTTGATATCTCTCTCTCTCTCTGTGTTAAGTTATAGGAGTTCTTTAGAAATGTTAGATGGTAACCCTTTATAAAATGTATCATTGGGGAGCCCTGTTCAGCATTGCTCAGAGGTTAGAGCATTGGCCATGCACTGAAGAGTTGCAAGTTCGATTCTCAGTCAAGGACACATACTTGGGTTACAAGTTCCATCCCCACTCTTGGTCAGGGCGTGTGCTGGAGGCAACCAATCCATGTGTCTCTCTCACTTCAATGTTTCTTTCTCTCTCTCTCTTCCTCTGTCCTGCCTTCTACTCTCTCTTAAACTCAATGGAAATATCGTCGGGTGAGGATTACCAACAAGAACAGCAAATTGTATTGTTGGCAAAAATCTTCTCCCAATTGGTAGTTTGTCTTCTTTTTTTGTTGATGGTTTCCTTTGCTGTGCAAAAACCTTTTAGTTTTATATAGTCCCATTAGTTTATATTTTCTTTTGTTTTTCCTGCCAGTTATATATAATACTAGAGGCCTGGTGCATAAAATTTGCACACTCAAGCCCTCAAGCTGGCCTTTGCCCTCTCGCAGTCCAGGAGCCCTTGGGGGATGTCCAACTGCAGGGAGTGGGCCTAAGCCAGCAGTCAGATATCCTTAGCACTGCCACAGAGGCAGGGGAGGGTCCTGCTACTGCCACTGTGCTCACCAGTCGTGAGCCCGGCTTCTGGCTGAGCAGCGCTCCCTCTGTGGGAGCACACTGGCCACAAGGGGGCAGCTTCTGCATTGAGCGTCTGCCTCCTGGTGGTCAGTGTGTGTCATAGCAACCAGTTGTTCTGCTGTTTGGTCGATTTTCATATTAGCCTTTTATTATATTATAGGACTAGAGGCCTGGTGCACGAATTCGTGCACCAGTGGGGTCCCTCGGCCTGGCCTGCATCCTCTTGCATTCTGGGACCCTTTGGGGGATGTCAGAGGCCTGGTGCATGGATTCATTCCGATCCCGGCAGGCCAGGCCAAGGGACCGCACTGGTGCACAAATCCATGCACCTGGCATCTAGTATGCATCTAGTAAGATCTTTGGTTAATCACTTCCGGCCCTCCCCCTTCCCCTCTTCCCTCTGAGATTTATTAGTCTGTTTCATATTTTCATGCCTGTGTGTTCAGCATCTGCCCCCTGGTGGTCAGTGCATGTCATAGCTACTGGTTGAACAATCGAGCGGTTGAATGGCCGCTTAGCCTTTTATATATAGATTACTATGAACACTGTCAAAGTGTACTGGCTACATTTTCTTCTAGGAGTTTTATGGTTTCCGGTCTTATATGTAAATCTTTAACTCCTTTTGAGTTTATTCTTGTATATGATGTAAAAAGGTGGTCTAGTTTCATTTGTTTTGCATGTATCATTCCAGTTTTCCCAGCACCATTTGTTGAACAGACTGTCTTTACTCCATTATATATTCTTGCATTTTTTTTCTCATAGATAAATTCATAATATAGGTGTGGGTTTATTTCTGAGCTCTCTAGTCTGTTCCATTGATCTATGTGTCTTTTTATGCCAGTACTATGCCCTTTTGATTACTATTGATACTAGTATAATCATATGATTTTTATTCTTCATTATATTTATGTAGCATAGTTTATGATACCTCCAACTTGTTCTTTGTCAGGATTGCAGTGGCTATTTGAAGTTTCTTGTAGTTCTATATAACATTTAGGATTATTAGTTCTAGTTCTGTGAAAAGTACCTTTGGTATTTTGAAAGGAATTACAGTGAATCTATAGATAGCTTTGGGTAGCATCACATTTTTAGAATAGTAATTCTTCCTATTCATAAGCATGGTATATGTAACCAGTTATTGGTATCTTCTTCTATTTCTTTCTTGAGTGTCTTATAATTTTCTAGTATAAGTCTTTTACTTCCTTGGGTACATTTATTTCTAGATCGTTCATTTTTTTAGAAGCAATTATAAATGGGAGTGTTTTCTTAATTTCTCTTTCTGATAGTGCATTATCCTACCTAATAAAAGAGCAATATGCAAATTGACTGTACCTCCACTACACCCACAAGCCACGCCCACCATCCAATCAGGAGAGAGTATGCAAATTAATCCAACCAAGATGGCTGTGGCCACGGAGTGAGCAGGAGGCTTGGGTTTTCCTGGCAATGGAGGAAACCAAGCTTTCCACACACCTTGGCAGGCCCTGGACTCCACTCAAGGCTACAAAGTTTCAATTATAGAAGATAAATAAATCCCAACAAAAATGGCAGCAGCCACAGAGCTGGAGAGAGCAGGAGGCTTGAGTTGCCCCTGGCAATGGAGGAAGCCAAGCTTCCACAGCCCTGGCCTGCCTTGGCCTCGGCTCAAGGCTACAAAGTTTCAATTATAGAAGATAAATAAATCCCAGATACCAGGGCCTTCAGTTGGGTCACCAGGAGGCATAGCAAGCCTGAAAACCACCACAGGCCCCTCGCCCAGGCCACTCCATGCCCCAAGGGAACCCCCACCCTGATCTGGGACACCCTTCAGGGCAAACCAGCTGGCCCCCACCCATGCACCAGGCCTCTATCCTATCTAATAAAGGAGTAATATGCAAATTGACCATCACTCTAACACACAAGATGGCTGCCCCCATGTGGACACAAGATGGCTGCCACAAGATGGCCAGAAGGGGAGGACAGTTGGGAGGGACCAGGCCTGCAAGGGAGGGCAGTTGGGGGTGATCAAGTCTACAGGAGAGCAGTTAGGGGTGACCAGGACGGTAGAGGAAGGAAGTGGGGGGTGACAGGGCCTGCAGGGTAGGGCAGTTGGGGGGGGACCCAGGCCTGCAGGTTAGAGCAGTTGTGGGGGACCAGGCCTGCAGGGGAGGGCAGTTAGGGGTGACCAGTTCTGCAGGGGAGGGCAGTTAGGGGCAAACAGGCTGGCAGGGGAGTGGTTAGGGGGTGATCAGGCTGGCAGGCAGAAATGGTTAGGGGCAATCAGGAAGGCAGGCAGGCTAGCAGTTGGGAGCCAGCAGTCCTGGATTGTGAGAGGGATGTCCTACCAGGATCAGGCCTAAATGGGCAGTTGGACATCCCTCGAGGGGTCCCAGATTGGAGAGGGTACAGGCTGGGTTAAGGGACACCCCCTCCTGGTGCACAAAATTTGTGTACTGGGCTTCTAGTCCTATATAATAAAAACCTAATATACAAATTGTTCGACTGGTAGTTTGATCAGGAGTTCAAACACTCGCTATGATGTGCACTGAGCACCAGGGGGCAGCATGGAACATGGTGGACATCGGTGACACAGTGCTGGCAGTGGGCAGCAGTCAAGGTGATGCAGGCCCCAGTGGGCCCCAATGAGAGTGGGACCACGGCAGGATGTTAGAGCAGGTGAGTGCGTGGTGCCAGGCCAAGGTGGGTGTGAGCCTGGGCCCAATTGACCTGCCGATCAGCCCACAGATGGCAACCAGCAGTGGTGGCGAGGGGTGGGGCTGCTGTCTGGCTCCCAGGCATTGAAGGAGCCAGACGGGGGACCCAGCAATTACTGATCACCTTGCAGACTGCGACCAGCGGCTGGCAGGCCCTGATTGCCTGATTGGGCTGGCCTTGGGCTGGGACAGGGAACCTGGGGTGGGTGGAGGCAACCAAGCTCCCACATCGCCCAGGTATGGGGCTGCGACCTCTCACCAGCTCCCTGATGATGGGGGTGACTGGGATGGAGGTGTGATGGGAATGCGGAGTGGCTGCTGAGCTTGCTCATACTCCCCTGCTACCCGCTGCCAGGATGCTGGGGCTCACACGCCGGGGAAGCCCCCATACTCAGATGCTGGGCGCCAATGAGGAGCCTGCCCCACACCCATGTAACCTCTTCCAGGTGAGCTGGGCTGCAGCCATTGGGACCACAGGGGTTGGTTGGGCTCCCTGTGGGTTCACACAGAAGTCAGTCTGTGAGGCTGGCCAGGAGAGAGCACGCTGCTCACCAGGCTTCCATGAGATGCTGCTGGGTGGCCCAGAGGCCCATGCTGCAGCCCAGCCAGTGGCATCTGGTTGTGCTCACTGCATCTCCTCATGGGGACTTGGGCACTGTACCTAGGTGAAGGGGGGGGGGCGCGTGGGGGTTCAGGGGCCCAGGTGCTGCCCAGGGCCCAGAGGTCAGCTGGGACCTACCCCTCCATGCCAGATGCTCGCACTTTGATTCCTGGCCAGGCCTAGGGACCACACCTATGCATGAATTTCATGCACTACGCCTCTAGGTTGTGTATAAATTGCAATCAATTTCAGAATATTAATTTTGCATCCTGCTACTTTAGTAAATTTATCAGTTTTAATAGTTTTTATGGAATATTTAAGGTTCTCTCTATATAGTATCATGTCATCTGCAAATAATGACAGTTTTACTTATTTTTTTCTAATTTGGATGGCTTTTATTTATTTTTCCTGTCTCATTGCTGTGGCTAGGACTTACAATACCATGCTGAATAAAAGTGGTGAAAATGATTCCTGATTTAAGAAAAATGATTTCAGCATTTTTCCATTGAGTAACATGTTAGCTGTGGGTTTGTCATATCTGGCCTTTATTATGTTGTGGTATATTCCCACTTTGCTGAGAGTTTTTATCATAAATGAATGCTGGATTTTGTCAAATAATTTTTCTTCATCTATTGATATAATTGTATGATTTTTATTCTTCATTATGTTTATGTGGTATATCACATTAATTGAGTGTGGATATCGAAACCATCCTGCATCCCAGGAATAAGTCCTATTTGATCATGGTGTATGATCTTTTAAATGTATTGCTAAACTTGGTTTGCTAATATTTTGTTGAGTTTTGCATCTATGTTCATCAGGGATATTGGCATGTGATTTATTTTTTTGGTAGTGTTCTTGTCTGGTTTTGGAATAGTGTAATGGTGGCCTTGTAAAATGGAGTTAGGAGCCTTACCTCCTCTTGAACTTTTTGTAATAGTTTGAGTAGGATAGTTTTTAATTCCTTATTGAAAATTTGTTAAATATTCACCTGTGAAGTTATCTGGTCCAAGACTTGGTTGAAAGTTTTCTGATTCTATTTCATTAATAGTTATCAGTCTATTTAGGTTTTCTGTTTCTTCTTGATTCAGTCTTAGAAGGTTGTATGTTTTTAAGAATTTATCTATTTCTTCCACATTGTCCAATTTGTTAGCAACAATGGTTCATAAGGTTTTCTTATAACCTTTGTATATCTATGGTGCCAGCTGTCATTTCTGATTTTATTTATTTGAGTCTTCTCTCTTCTTCTTCTTGATGAGTATGGTTAAAGATTTTATTTTTAACTTTTCAAAGAACCAGCTCTTGGTTTCATTGATCTTTCATACTGTTTTTTTTTTTAAATCATTTTTAAAATTTAAATTTAAAAAATAATTCTTTATTGTTGAAAGTATTACATATATCTCTTTTATACCCCCATTAACCCCTTCCAGCCCACCACCGCCCCCTTCCCCAGGCCCTCACCACCCTATTGTCTGTGGCCATGGGCCATGCATACATACATACAAGATTCTTGGTTAATTACTTTCCACCCACCCACCTTCCCCTGCCTTCACTCTGAGATTCTGCACTCTGTTCCATGCTTCCATGTTTCTGGATCCACTCCATTCATCAATTTATTTTGTTATGTGGATTCCACATATGAATGTGATCATGTGATATTTGTCTTTCTCTGACTAACTTATTTCTCTGACTTAACATGATAGTCTTCAGGTCCCTCCATGCTGTCTCAAAGGGTAAAAGATCCTTCTCTTTTTACAGCTGTCTAGTATTCCATGGTATAAATGTGCAACACTTTTTATCCACTCATCTGCTGATGGGCAATTGGGCTGTTTCTAGATCTTAGCTATTGTAAACTGTGCTGCTGTGAACATAGGGGTGCATATATTCTTTCTGACTGGTGTTTTGGTTTACTTAGGATATATTCCTGGAAATAGGATCACTGGGTCAAATGGGAGTTCCATTATTAATTTTTTGAGGAAACGCCATACTGTTTTCCATAATGGCTGCACCAGTCTGCATTCCCACCAGCAGTGTACTAGCGTTTCCTTTTCTCCACATCCTCACCAACACCTGTCATTTGTTGATTTGTTGATGCTAGCCATTCTGACAGGTGTGAGGTGATACTGCATTGTCCTTTTAATTGGTATCTCTTTGATGATCAGTGACTGAGCATCTTTTCATGTGTCTCTTGGCCATCTGTATGTCCACTTTGGAGAAGTGTCTATTTAGGTTCATTTTTAAATTGGATTCTTTGTCTTTCTTTTGTTAAGTTGTATGAGTTCCTTATATATTTTGGAAATGAACCCCTATCAGATGTACCATGGGCATATATGTACTCCCATACAGTGAGCTCCCTTTTCGTTTTGTTGATGGTTCCTTTTGCTGTGCAGAAGCCTTTTATTTTGATGTAGTCCCATTTGTTTATTTTCTCTTTAGTTTCCTTTGCACTAGAAGATGTATCAGTAAACATATTGCTACAAGAGATGTCTGAGATTTTGTTGCCTATGGTTTATTCTAGGATTTTTATGGTTTCAGGACTTACACTTATGTCTTTTATCCATTTTGAGTTTATTCTTGTGTATGGTATAAATTGGTAGTCTAGTTTCACCTTTTTGCATATATCTATCCAATTTTCCCAACACCATTTATTTAAGAGACTTTTTTACTCCATTGTATTCTCTTACCTCCTTTGAGCATAATATTAATTGAGCATAATGGCTTGGGTCAATGTCTGGGGTCTCTGTTCTGTCCCTTTGGTCTATATGCCTATTCTTGTGCCAGTGCCAGGCTGTTTTGATTATGGTGACTTTGTGGTATACTAGTAACTTGAAATCTGGTATTGTGATTCCTCCAAATTTGTTTTTCTTTCCCAAGATTGCTGCAGCTGTTCAGGATCTTTTTTAATTCCATACAAATTTTTGGAATTTGTTCTAGATCTGTGAAATATGGTATTGGTATTTTAATAAGGATTGCATTGAATCTGCAGATTGCCTTTGGTAACATGGGCATTTTAATGATGTTGATTCTACCAATCCATGAATAAGGTATATTCTTCCACTTTTATAAATATTTTTTTCTATCTCTTTTTTCAATGTACAGTAGTTTTCTGAGTACAGTTCTTTTGCCTCCTTAGTTAAGTTTGCTCCTAAGTATCTTAATTTTTTGTTGCAATGGTAAATAGGATTGTTTGTTTAGTTTTTCTTTCTGAGAATTAATTATTGGTGTATAAAAATGCCATTTATTTCTGGGTGCTACATTGCCAAATTCATTTATTAAATCTAGTAATTTTTTAATGGATTTGTTAGGATTCTATGTACAATATATGTCATCTGCAAATAATGAGAGTTTTACTTCCTTCCTTCCAATTTGGATGCCTTTTATGTTTTCTTCTTGTCTGATCACTGTGGCTGGGACTTCCAATACTATGTTGAATAACAGTGGTGAAAGCGGACATCCCTGTCTTGTTCCTGTTATTAGGGGAAATGGTTTTAGTTTTGCCCATTGAGTATGATGTTTGCTGTAAGTATGATATGGCCTTTATCATATTGAGATATGTTTCTCTCTTCCCACTTTGCTGAGCACTTTTATAAAAAACTAGAGACCTGGTGCACAAAATTTGTGCATGGGGGAGGGGGACAGGAGGGTCCCTAAGCCTGGCCTACACCCTCTCCAAACCAGGACCCCTTGGGAGAGTTGGACATCCCTCTCATAATCGGGACCACTGGCTCCTAACCTCTCGCTTACCTGCCTGCCTGATCACCCCTAACCGCCTCTGCCTGCTGACCTGATTGCCCCCTAACTGCTTCCCCCTGCTGGCCTGATTGCCCCTAACTGCCTCTGCCTTGGCCCCACCACCATGGCTTTGTCTGGAAGGACGTCTGGAAGATGTCCGGTCTAATTAGCATATTATACCATTTTATTGGTATAGATGGGTGTTGGATTTTGTCAAATGCTTTTTCTGCATCTATTGATATGGTCATGTGATTTTTTTCTTTCAATTTGTTTATGGGATGTATCATGTTTATTAATTTGTGAATATTGTACCAACCTTGCCTCCCTGGAATAAATCCTACTTGGACATGGTGTATGACCTTTTTAATACAGTGCTGGATTAGGTTTGCTAATATTTTGTTGAGGATTTTAGCATCTATGTCTATCAGGGGTATTGGCCTTTAATTCTCTTTCTTTGTATTGTCTTTATCTGGTTTTGAAATTAGGATAATGCTGGCTTCATAGAAAGAGTTTGGAAGTGTTCGTTCCTCTTGGATTGTTTGGAATAGTTAGTTCTTTGAATGTTTGGTAAAACTTCCCTGTGAAGCCATCCAGACCTGGGCTTTTGTTTGCTGGCAGTTTTTTGGTTACTCCTTCTATTTCATCAG
This sequence comes from Corynorhinus townsendii, assembly GCA_026230045.1. Classification (NCBI taxonomy): domain Eukaryota; kingdom Metazoa; phylum Chordata; class Mammalia; order Chiroptera; family Vespertilionidae; genus Corynorhinus; species Corynorhinus townsendii. The sequence continues at coordinate 57,689,915 of JAPDVU010000006.1, read as the reverse complement.
TTGTTATTGGCCTATTCAGGTTTTCTATTCTTCTTGGTGCAGTTTTGGGAGACTGTATTTTTCTATGAATTTGTCCATATTGTCCAGCTTGTTGGCATATAGTTGTTCATAGTATTTTCTTACAATATTTGGTATATCTGTGGTAACCCCCACTATTGTTTCTGATTTTATTTATTTGGGTCCTCTGTCTTTGTTTCTTGATGAGTCTGGGTAATGGTTCATCAATTTTATTTATCCTTTCAAAGAACCAGCTCTTGATTTCATTGATTTTTTTTATATTGTTTTTTTTTTTTAGTCTCTATGCTATTTATTTCTACCCTAATCTTTATTATTTCCTTCTTTCTTCATACTCTGGGCTTTTCTTGTTGTTCTCTTTCCAGTTCTTTAAGTTGTAGGGTTAAATTGTTTATTGTTGATTTTTCTTGTTTTTTGAAGTATGCCTGTAGTGCTATGAACTTCCCTCTAAGGACTCCTTTTGCTGTGTCCCAGAGATTTTTTTTTTTAATGTTCATTTTCATTTGTTTTCAGGAAGTTTTTGATTTATTTCTTGATCTTATTGTTAACACATTCATTGTTTAATAACATGCTATTTAGCCTCCATGTGTTTGAATATTTTGGGGTGTTTTTACTATAGTTGATTTCATTCCACTGTGATCTGAGAAGATGCTGAATATGATTTCAATCTTCTTGAACTTGTAGAGACTTGTTTTGTGTTCTAACATGTGGTCTATCTTTATGAATGATCCATGTGCACTTGCGAAGAATTTGTAATCTGCTGTTTTGAGGTGAAATGTTCTATAAATGTCAGTTAAATCTATCTGATCCAGTGTTTCCTTTAGAGTAAGTGCTTCCTTGTTAAATTTTTGTCTGGAAGATTTATCCAATGAAGTCAGCAGGTGTTAAAGTCTGCTACTATGACTGTATTGTTGTCAATCTCTCCTTTAAAGATTTATAGAAGATTTTTATATATTTAGGTGCTCCTATATTTGATGCATATATGTTTACCAGGGTTATATCCTCTTGTTGGATCTATTCCTTTAGTACTATGTAGTGACCTTTGTTGTCTCTTGTTATAGCCTTCATTTTAAAGTTTATTTTGTTGGATGTGAGTGTTGCTGCTCCAGCTTTTTTTACATTTCCATTTACATGGAAATTTTTTTTTCCATTCCTTCACTCTCTTTCTGTGTGTATCTTTTGTTCTGAGGTGGATCTCTTGTAGACAGCATATAGTTGGGTTATGTTTTTGTATCCATTCAGCTACCTTATGCCTTTTGATTGGAGCATTTAATCCATTTACATTTAAGGTTATTATTGACTAGAGACCCTGTGCATGAAAATTCATGCACTGGAGGGGGTGGTCCTTCAGCCTGGCCTGCCCCCTCTTACAGTCCAGGGGCCCTCAGGGGTGGTAAGCGACCCTGTAATCAGGGGAAGGCAATGCCCCCATCACACCTCTGCTGCTGTCACTGCTGGCAGTGCAAGCCTTGGCCAGCTCTGGTCGCCACCATCCGAGGCTTGCCTGGGCCTCGGGCTGGCACTGGGCGGCTAGGCAGCCAATATCCGAGACTTGCCTGCACCTTGGGTCAGCCCTGGGCAGCTGGGGGGCTGAGGGAACTGGGGGACTCTGGAGGCAGGTGTGTGGAGTGGCCAGACCTGCCTGGGGGCAGGCCTAACTGTGCCATGTGCCTGCCACCCTGGCGGGGCTGAGGGGTCTGGGCACTGCCATCTAGTGGCTATGGGCACTGTCATCTTTGAGGGTGTGGCAGTCAATTAGCCTATTCCCTCCTTATTGGATGTGGTCACCGCCATCTTTGTGAGGGCATGATGGTCAATTAGCATATTCCTTATTTATTAGATAGTCTAGGTACTTATTTATTGTCATTTTAATTCTGTATGCCTAAGTTTCTCTTTATATATTATTCTCATTACAGCAGTCCCTTTCGCATTTCCTGTAATGCTGGCTTGGTGGTGATGTATTCCTTTAGCCCTTTTTATTTTGTCTGGGAAGCTCTTTATTTCATTTCTATTTTAAATGATAGCCTTGCTGGATATAGTAATCTTGGTTTCAGGTCCTTGCTTTCCATTACTTTGAGTACTTCATGCCAGACTATTCTGGCCTGTAGTTTCTGATGAGAAATCAGTTGCCAGCCTTATGGGAGCATCTTTGTAGGTAAAAGTTTGCTTTTCTCTTGCTGCCTTTAACGTTCTCTCTTTGTCTTTAATTTTTGGCATTTTAATTATGATGTGTCTGGGCCTTGGCCTGTTTGGACTCTTCTTGCTTGGGATGTTCTGTGCCTCCTGAACTTGTGTGACTTTTTCCTTTACCAGGTTAGGGAAGTTTTCTGCCATTATTTCTTCAAATACGTTCTCTATCCCTTTCTACCTCTTCTGGCACACCCACTATTCTAATATTGTCATGTTTCAGATTGTCCCACTGCTCCCTGAAGCTGTCCTCCTATTTTTTTAATTGTTTTTATTTTTGGTTCTCTGATTTAGTGGTTTTTCAACCCTATCTTCTAATTCACTGATTTGATCCTCTGCTGCCTCTAATCTGCTGTGTATTCTTTCTAATGTGTTCTTTATTTGTGCTATGTCATTCTTTATTTCTGTTTTCATAGTTACTATATCTTTTTTTATGCTGTTGAACATCTTTACCATTGTTACTCTGAACTGTGTTTCAGATAAATTTCTTATCTCTATTTCATTTATCTCTTCTTCTGGAAAATTCTCTTGTTCTTTCATTTGGTGGTTGTTTCTTTGTCTCCTCATTTTGGCTGCCTGTCTGGGTTTCTGACTATGTATTAGGCAGATCTGCTACACCTCTGTTTCTGACTAATTAGATCAGGCAAAGACTCAAAGCCTCCAGAGACCACCTCTGCCTACAGACTGATATGATTCCAATGTGAATTGCACTCAGTCAATCATCCTCAGGTGTGGCGAGAGTTCTTTTCAACAGGGTGATGCAGTTTCCTCTGCCTAGATTCTAACTGGTATTTTTAGTCTCCTAAATGGCCTCAGGAACTCTGTGCCCTGAGAAAAGGTGTTTTCCAACATGGTGGGTCAACTATCTTCCCCCGAGGCAAGGCTGCCTCTATAGCAAAAGAAAGATGTCCTCTGTTGCATGAGGGAATGACTCAGCACAGGAAACCTGGGTGTCTGCCTTCTGAGCTCTAACCCCTGAGCCCCTGATCCTGGATTCTGCTTACTCACCTCCAGTCCTCTCTGCCCTTCCTCTGCCAGAGTATTAGGTGGGTGGCTCCACAGGAAATTTTGTGTGTTTGCACTTTAAGAGGGTACCTGAATTTCCAGTCATCTCTCCCTGGAAGACAGCAATCCTGCTGCTTTTCACAGCCAGATGTTATGTGGGCACCCTTCTCAGTTCTGGTGCTCTCTTTTGGGGGATCAGCTTGGGTATTAGACCCAAGAGTTCTTAGTGGCAACCCCCCCATAGCAGACATATTTCTCCAGAACTTCAGTTGCTGTCTGTGGGCACTGGGCCAGCCCTTTCATGCCTCTGCCCCTCCTACTAGTCTCTATGAGATCTCCACTTTTGGTTCTCAGGTATTAGGGTTCTCTCCAATGAGTCGTCTGTTGATAATCAGAAAATTTTTCTGTATTTTAGTTGTAATTCCAGTTTGTTCCTGTGAGCATATCCATGCAGCATCCACTTACTCTGCAGCCATTTTTAATCTTCCATACTGTTTTTCAGTTTTGATTTCATTTATTTCTATTCTAATCTTTATTACTTCCTTCCTTATCTCTATTTGGGCTTTGTTTGTTGTTTTTTCTAGTTCTATTAGATGTAAAATTACATCGTCTATTTGAGATTTTTCTTGATTCTTGAGGTAGGCCTGTATTGCTATGAATTTCCCTCTTAGAAATACTTTTGCTGTGTCCAATATATTTGGGGTCATTGTGTTTCCATTTTCATTTGTCTCAAGACTTCTTTTGATTTCTTTCTTTATTGCATTATTAACCCTTTCATTGTTTAATTGCAAATTATTAAGCCTCCATGTGCTTTTAAATAATTTCTTTTAAAATTTATTTTTCTTGTTGTGAGTATTACAGTTGCCTCTCTTTTTTTTTTCTTCCTTGACCCCCTCTACCTGTCTCCCATACCACCCCAGGCCTTTATTAAAAATTTTTCTTCTTCTTGTAATTAACTTCTAGTTTTATACCACTGTGGTTGGAGATTATTTTTTTATTCTATTTAAATCTTCTTAAATTATAGACAACATGTAGTTTAGCCTGGAAAATGTTCCATGTGTTCTTGAAAAAACTGTATATTCTGCTGTTTTGGAGTGAAACATTATAAAAATATCCATTAAATCCATGTAGTCTAATGTGTCATTCAGTGTCACTGTTTCTTTATTGATTGTCTATATGATCTATTGATGTCCATGAGTTATTGAAATCCCCTATAATTACTGTATTAATGTTGATCTCTGCCTTTATGTTTGTAAGTATTTGCTTTATAAATTTAGGTGCTCCTACATTGGGTGTATAAATGTTGACGAGGGCTGTATTACCTTGTTGAATTGATCATTTTCTCATTATGTGTGTTCTACTTTTTCTCTTCTTATAGCTTTTGTCTGAAAGTCTATTTTATTTCATATAAGTACTAGGAGCCTAGTGTGCGAAATCGCACCACCCTGCCCACCCACTCGCCGTCCTGCTTTGACACCTAAACCTCTCCACACAGAGCTCCAGCGCACCTAGCCCAGCCTCCAACCCCTCTGGCCTTCTCTGGCCTCTTCAAGTACTGCCCTCAATCCCTCAAGTCACCTTGGGCTGGTCCCACCTTCTCCGGATGCCTCCCTGCTTCAGCCTGGTCTCTGGAGTAATGCAGCAGCTCCGCTCCATCATGGTGCAAGGGAGAGCATGGAAGTTTCCTGCCTGCTGCATTGTGCTCTTTCCCCTGGCAGGTGGGCAGCTGGGCGCTCTGAGTGCCAGCTGTGGGTGGTGAAGGATTGGTGAGGGGGGTGCTATGGGCTCTTACCCCCACCCTCCCTGGCATGGGATGGTCCTGCCTCCTCTGGGCTCCTCTCCACTTTTGCCCCAACTCCAGAGCAATGCCTGGAGCACACACAGGCAGCCTCGTGCAATCAGTCCTAAAGCATTACGGCATCTTGATCATTAGCATGTTAGCTCTTTATTATTATGATTGCTACCTCAGCATTTTTTTCCATTTTCCATTTTTTTCCATTTTCATGGAATACCTTTTCCCTTCCCTTTACTTTCAGTCTCTGTGTATCTTTTGATTTGAAATGGGTCTCTTGTAGACAGCATATGTTTTCTTATCCATTCAGCCGCCCTTTGTGTTTGATTCAAGTATTTAATTCATTTACATTTAAAGTGACTATTGATAGGCATGTAGCTATCATCATTTTTATTATTGATATTTATGTTATTTTTTCCCCTTCTTCTTAAAGAAGTCCCTTTAATATTTCTTGTGATACTGGTTTGGTGGTGATGAAATTTTTCAACTTTTTCTAGTCTTTAAAATTATTTATTTCTACCTTTGATTCTAAATTATAGGCTTGTTGGGAATTGTTTGTTATAGGTTCTTACTTTTCATCACTGAATATTTTGTGCCGGTCCCTTCTGGTCTGCAAGATTTCTGTTGAGAAATCATTTCATGGAAACTACTTTGTAGATTACTAACTGCCTTTCTCTTGCTGCTTTTAAGATTCTCTCTTTCTCTTTAAACTTGGGCATTTTAATTAAAATGTGCCTTGGTGTATGACTCTTTGGCTTCATTTTTGGGACTCTTCACTTTCTGGACTTCTATGTCTATTTCTTTTACCAGGGTAGGGAAGTTTTCAGTCATTATTTCTTCAAATAAATTCCCAATCCCTTGCTCGCTCTCTTCTCATTCTGGCATCCCTATGATGTGAGTTTTGGTACACTTGATATCCCAGAAGTCCCTTAAACTATCCTCATTTAAAAAAATTCTTTGTTTATTTGTTGTCCCAATTGGGTGTTTTCTGCTACTTTGTCTTCCAAATTGGTGATTCAATCCTTTGCTTCATCTAACCTGCTGTTGATTTTTTTTCTAGTGTGTTCTTTATTTCAGTTATTGTTTTCTTCACTTCTAACTAATTCTTTTTAGTGGTTTCTATTGTCATTTTTATGGGTACTATCTCTTTTTAAAAAAATCCTTACTCCAGGATACATTTTTATTGATTTTTAGAGAGAGGGGAAGGCAGAAAAAGAAAGAGATAGAGAGAGGGAGAGAGAAACATTAATGTGTGAGAGAAACACTGAGTGGTTGCCTCCTGCACATGCCCTAACTAGAAATCAAACCTGAAACCTAGGTATGTGCCCTGAACAGGAATTGAACTTGCAACCTTTTGGCGTATGGAATGAAGCTCCACACAACTGAGCCACCTGGCCAGGGCATGTTACTGAAGTTCTCACTGAGTTTATCTCTTCTTCCCCTACATTCTCTGAGCATCCTTTTAACCAGTGTTTAGAATTCTGTATCTGGAAGATTGCTTCCCTTCATTCATTTAGTTCCTGTTCTCATTCTGTCTGCCTCTCTATGCTTGTTTCTATGTATTTGGTAGATCTGCTATGTTCCCAGTCTTGGCTGAGATGCATTTTGTAGTGTTTGTCCTGTGGGATCCAGGAGCACAGTCTCCTTTGTCATCTGAGCCAGGTGCTCCAGGATTGTGTCCCTATGTGAGTTGTGTGTGTTCTCCCATTGTTGTTGAGCCATGATTGCTGTGGCTTGTCAGTAGGTGGGAGTGGCCTTCATGCTGACCAGCTGTTAGGACTGACCATATCCTATAGGTGAGCCTTTTGTGGAGCTAATTGGGCAGTGCTCTGTTGTAGTCTGAAGCCAGCCACTGGATGTGTTGGTTCTGGGGTCTCTTGGGAGGGGCTCTAGTGCAGGCCTACTTTAGCTGCTGCCTGTGTCCAGCCTGGAGTCACCTGCTACAGTATGTTCCAAATTTAATAGCTGGCTGTGCTTGGGCTAGAGGCATGTAAGAGAGGCCATATTGTGACTTGAGGCTGGCTGCAACAGGCACATGACATTCTGAGGCCAGCTGTCATCTGCCTTGGCCTGGCAGACCTTGAAGAGTTTTAAGAAAATTTGGAGCACGGGTTGAGGCTGCCCATGAGGCACAGCTGCTGAAATCACCAAAGGCAGTGTGTGAGTTGTGTGGATCCCAGTCTCAGAGATTAACCAGGGTAAGATGGATGGTTGTTAACCAGGTGCAGGTTCAAATTTGGGGCCACCAGCATTTGCAGGCTGTGTTGGGGGAGGGATCTACACAGAGATGATGGTAGCTGTCCATCAAGCCCTCTCTCTGGAGCCACACTGTTTTGTTTCCTCCCATATGTTTGTAGGGCCTTTCCAGATGCTCTCTCTTTGCTGGAGCATAGGATGAGTGTTTGTAAGTCAGGAGTCTGTGCGTGGGTCCTTTAAGAGGATGCCTGGGTTTTCCATCAGCCCTCTATCTTACCCGGGCAGAATCTCTGCTGAGTTGGGTTGGATGTGGTCTCAGAGATTCATCAGGATGGGGTCAGCCATATTCCCCAGGTTAATGCAGTTGCAGATTTGTTTCCTGACTGTACCTGTAGGTTTGAGGAGAGGTTTTAACATAAGGACACAAGGCCCTTTGCCTGAAGCCACACAACTCAGTTTCTCACAATATATCTCTGGAGGTTTTTGAACTGCTGTCCTTCCCTGAAGCTTTGGGTAAGTATTTGTGAGTGAGTCTGTACACGAGCCCTTTAAGAGGCCACCTTGGTTTCCTGCATCCCTCTCTCTTACTGGGTCAGAAACCCTGATTTTCACAGCCAAAAGTTATGGGGGCTCCTCTTCCCAGCACTGGTCCTCTGGGCTGGGAGCTGGTTTGGGGTTGGGACCCCTGGTTCCTCATGGTGGGTCTCTGCAGATGAAATATCACCTCCTGATTCTCAACCACCATGTATGCATGTAGGACCAGCCATGTCCCTCCTACCAGTCTTGATGTGGCCTCTTCTTTACATCCACAGTAAAAACATTACTGTCCAGCTAGCCTTCAGATGGTTCTCCAGGTTGATTGTTTTATAAATTAGTTGTAATTTTGACTTGGTCATGGGAGGAAGCAAGCATAGTGTTTACCTTCTCAGCCATCTTGACTGGGAACTCTCTCTAAAAAATATGAAAATTACATATGTGGTTCAATTATATACCTGTTGACAGCAGAGTCTAGTCTTTTGGCTTTTGACTTGTTCCTTCTGCTTGCAAAGCTGTTGTGGTAGATTTTGTAGGACTCAGAGCTCTAGTCTCTTCAGTTCTTCTAGGTTTCAATGCATGTTTCACCTATTCGAGAAAGCTCTCCTTAATGCTATGAGCCCCTGATTTGTCCCTCTCCCAACTTCCAGGACCGCTATTTTATCTTACTTTGTAAAATGCATATCTAGTCTACCTTTTTTTATAGCATCTATAGTAATAAAAGCGTAACATGTTAATTAGACTGGACGTCCTTCCGGATGAACCCAGGACTGTGAGGGAAACCCGGGTCCCGGGTGCCAGAGGGAAGCCAGTGCCAGCAGCTCGGGTAAGGAAGGCCTACTCTTGCATGAATTTTGTGCATTGAGCCTCTACTGTATTGATATTTGACATTCTTATTTACTTGGTCATGTGTTTATTGTCTGTCTTTCCCCCTTGGAATGCAATCCCATGGGAGCAGTCTCTGTTGGTCTCTCTAACCTTGTCTCCAGGATACTGAATGATGCTGATAAATTTCAGGTACACAATCATTATTTCTTGATAAGACCCAATTGTATTTCCCACTATTGTGTTCCCAGGGATTCCCCTGGAAGCTTTTAAATAAAAGTTCCTGTTTTGCTTGAGCAAGTTTGAAAGGATTTCCATTACCAGGAAGCAAAGGAGCTTAGATGAAGTGCTGTGGCTGCAGTGGAGTGAAGAAGGATCTCCCTCCACTTCTGTACATGGAGCAGGGTTGCAGTCCTATTCAAGTATAAGTGTGTATATCAGGCAAATGGCTAGGGAAATGAGAGTAATAAGTGACCCCCTTCTTTCCGTTCTCTCTCCAAAACAGTAGGTAAGAAATGTTTTCATTTTATTCTTATTTTTCTTTAATGACGTAAGAATTTGCTTTGAAAGGTTTTTCTCTAGGCTCCTTGATACAGGAACTTCTAAAGAAAACTGGATTTGGGAAGGAGGCAAAGTATAGCCAACCATCCTAAGCCCACTTGTGGCAACTTGCTTTCCTTCTTTGTCTCTCCTGGGGTTGCTGCTTTCCTTTTATTGGTTAATGTTACTGCTTTATTTACACAGCTATTAATAGTGCATTTTCCCCTCATGTTATTTTTGTTTTCTCCAATTCTGTTTGTCAGAGCAAATTTGGATGTTGACAATTTATGTACAGCCAGAGATTTAAATGGATTTGTCAGTTATTAAAAGCTGCAGAAATAACAGTTCATCCTCTTAAGACAGAGTGTTCTGGATGCAATTTTTGAAAACTTGAATGACACATGCTACATAAGCAACGTGGACTTTTTATTCCTAGTTAAAAGGTAGATCTGTTCTCTCTGTGCTTTCAATTTGAAAATAAAATAGATTGCAAAGATAAGTTATCCTTTATGATGATATCTTCAATTATGGAGCAATATTCTTTGTTTTTTAAATTTACATATTTAACTCTAATTTTACATTGTCTTCACTAATCTTTTATCTTTCTATCTTTTCTTTTCTTTATCCCAGTGCTCATAAAATATAGAAAGTAGAAAAGGGAGAAAACATATTTGACATGAGAACACCAGGAGCTGACCTACACAGGTTTAGACAGACATCTTTTTAGTGATTGATAAGCAGCAGAAAGTGAATAACTATTTTTTTTAAATTTTAAATTTGTTTTTATTGATTTCAGAGAGGAAGGGAGAAGAAGAAGAGAGAGAGAAACATCAATGATGAGAGAGAATCATTGATCAGCTGTCTCCTGCACACTCCTTACTGGGGATCAAGACCACAACCCTGGCATGTGCCCTTGGCCAGAATCAAACTTGGGACCCTTCAGTCCGCAGGCTGATGCTCTATCCACTGAGTCAAGCCTGCTAGGGCAACAACTATTTTTTAAAAATAGTTTACAAGTGATTCAATTTCATCTGTAGAAAATAAATAACCACGCAGTCAGGAAAATTTCATGTCCCATTTTTCTCTGGGCATGAATTTTCTTTGGGTTTTGTGGGAAGATATAAAATTAATGAGGACCAGAGTTCTTGATGAGGTGTCTACACTGTCCCACTGAGGTATCTGACAAATATTTCATTGGCCTGCACTACATGGAGGACTACTCAATGCTTGAACAACCACTGATGAAGTTTGCAGGACTGTGAATGTCCACCTTCTTTTGAACTTTCTCCCTCATCCCCCACTGTACAGGCTGCATCTTATATTCTATAGGATATATGTGGGCATACATGTATTTTGACCAAAATTTCCACTGTGAAAGACAAAATGCACAGGACAATCAAGGAAATAATTTTATTAAGCCTATTGAAGTTGGGAGAATGTCTTCAATAAGGAACATTTAAAATTAAAAGAAGGGAGCCTTGGAAGAGACAAGTAATTGAGGGAGTCATTCCAAGTTTTATGGGAGTCATGAGGAAGGATGGAGATGAGTCTTATCTCAGTCATTGAGGAAGGGGAGGCCAGTCTTAGCTCCGAATAGGTGGGGACAGACTGATCCTGGGAGGTTAGCTCTTTCTCAGAACCTTGAAAAAGTAGCAGGATTTTTCTACGTTGCTGCTTTCTGGAAGCACAGGGCTCAGGTGAAGTTCAACATTGCCAGTCCTTCCTTCTGTTCAAGGTGAATGAATATAATTTGTTGCTGAACATCTCAGAGATGATAAAAAACAGAGTCTAAGAAATCATGTCTTGAGGATTCTTGTTTGCATTTGTGCAAACTCATTTAAGAGTTGGTGCTAAAGGTTAGTTGTCTTAGTGTCCTGGAGATCACAAATCTTATAAGAACAGTGGAAATGCAAAGGAAAAATTAATATGAAAGATTATATTCCAGTAAAAGGACAGGAATTAAACCCTGAGAGTAAGCATGCCAGTGGATTCCAAGAACGCTGTCAAGGAAAAGTTTTTGGTTATGCAGCTCTGAGTTTCCTGCTGCTCCCAGGCCAGGATGCTGATGCTCCGGGTGACAGTGTCCGCAGCATTGGTTGCCTCTTCTACACATGCCTGCATGAGGGACTTCCTGAATGGCCCAGACAGGGGCTTGCCCAGGGAGATGGTTGACTGCAATGATGAGGCCTTGGAAGCTTATATCAAGTTGCAGGGTTCAGCTTGCAAGGCTTCTTCAGAATTTGGAGTCTGATAAGGATTTGACCAGTTGGGTTTTAGTTTTTGGTGATACTGATATGGAGTGAGAGAAAATTAGAAACACTAGAGAATTGTAGCCAGATATTGAAGGGAACTGTAAGAATTGAAAATTTGACAACAGTTGACCATTAAGCAAGGAAAAATATTCCAGTCCATTTTGCAGGTGGGTACCAACAGAAACAAGATTTCTATAAATCATTAATCTTTTGACAGATATCACCAAATGGCTAGGCCATGAAACCAGAAGAATTTAGCACCTGAAATCAAGTGAGTACTCAAAAGGAATAAAAATTGCATCCTTAACTTGCTGCCAAGGGACAAGAGTCCAGAGCAGTGGTCGGCAAACTCATTAGTCAACAGAGCCAAATATCAACAGTACAACGACTGAAATTTCTTTTGAGATCTGAAAACCGACTTCTGTGCATGGGCCACAAAGTTTCAATCATACTGTATGTGCACGCCCGCACGTGGTATTTTGTGGAAGAGCCACACTCAAGGGGCCAAAAAGTCGCATGTGGCTCATGAGCCTCAGCTTTCCGACCACTGGTCTAGAGCATCAGATCAGGAATTAAAATCACTTTTGGATCCTCATATGGCCAGTCAGGAAAGGGTTGCCCCTGTTACTAGCTTGATTAAGCAGGAATCTGAAGATAAGGTGCAATCTTACCCAAGCCAAAAAGACCCAAACTATGAAAGACAAAATACACTTACCAAATAAGATGATTCTATTCAGGCTATTGCAATAGGAAGAACACTTATTAATGAAGATAATCTCAAAGAAAGAGAGTGAGTTTAGGGTTTGTAGATGCAGGTTAACAATTATTGGGGAGCACACAAGACTTAGTTGGAAAGCTTGTAAGGAGGACATTCCAAGAAAAGGGAAGTGTGCTGAAGGCAGCCCACCCTGTTTATTAGAATTCTGACTTAGGGGAGTGTCCAAGGCAGTGCCCCTAACTATTTGTGGACCTTTCCAAACAAGTCTATGCACGTGCAGGCCCCGGGGTGTTACTGGAATCCTTATGCTTAATCCCTGGATGCCCTTGCCTAGATGACAATGTAAACACATGTGTTCTCCCAAGATTAGTCACCCTATTGAGTGAATCTAAAAGATAAACTTTATCTCAAACTGCTGCTACTATAAAAGGCTAATGAGGCAGGTAATCAAGGCTGCCTGGTCCCTTTGGCCAGGCTGTCCCTTAGCCCTCTCTTTCACAGCAAATGTTGTGTAGGAATAATTCATTCCTCCATTGCTCAGGGGCTGCTGGTCAGCCCCAGCAAACAAGAGAGTCATCAAGGAGTTTTCTGAGGGTCAGAAAAAAGAATGCAGATGGGTCTTATCTGAGAAGAAAGGTAGAGGTCCCTGTTATCTCTGAATATGTGAAATCAGGGTAGTCTTTTGTAGTTAACCATTTCTCAGAACCCCAAAATTAGGGGGCGGTATTTCTCTGCTATTATCTCTATTTTTGTTTCATGGCCCCTAACTGCTCTCCCCTGCCGACCTGGTCACCCCTAACTGCTCTCCCCTGCTGGCTTGATCGCCTGTAACCGCTCTGATCAAGTTCAACATTGTCTCCATTTTCCAAAGAGTTGCTGCAACATTACACCGAGTGGCCAGATTATTATGATCTCTGAACGCATAATAATCTGGCCACTCAGTGTATATCTTATATAATAAAAAGCTAATATGCAAATTGTCCCCTCAACCAGGAGTTTGACCAGCAGGCAGGCCAGCCAACCGTCCATGTCCCCTCCCCCTGGCCAGACTGGCAGAACCCCACCCATACACGAATTCATGCACTGGCCCTCTAATATATATATATATATATATATATATATATATATATATATATATATATATATATATACACACACACACACACACACACACACACACACACACACACACACTGAGTGGCCAGATTATTATTATGCATTCAGAGATCATAATAATCTGGCCACTCAGTGTATATTAACAGGGATATATTAGTAAACATGGATACTTGGGAACAAACAGTTGGTGTGTGGTTGACTGGGAATATCAGTTACTTGGTAGGTCTAACCACAAGTCTAGTCCTTACTTTTCTGTTTTCCAGCTTTTTTCTTGCACACTTACCGATAAGGAAACTTATGTACCCAAGGAGGCAGCCAATTCTAATATGAGCCTCTGTGTTACAAAGTTTTCCTTTCCCCCCTCTAAATTTCCAAAATGACTTTTACCTACATGTCAGTTCTAACCACTGAAAAATCTGTACTAATAAAAGGGTAATATGCTAATTAGACCAGATAGACCTGATGTATTCTGGATGTCCTTCCGGACAAAGCCACAGTGGCAGGGATCGAGGCAGAGGCTGATTGGGGCGATCAGGCGGGCAGACAGAGCAGTTAGGGGTGATCAGGCCATTAGGAGAGTGTGGTTAGGGGCATTAGACAGGCAGGCAGAGGCAGTTAGGGGTGATCAGGCCATTAGGAGAGTGTGGTTAGGGGCATTAGACAGGCAGGCAGAGGCAGTTAGGGGTGATCAGGCAGGCAGGAAGGTGAGAAGTTAGGAGCCAGAGGTCCCGAATTGCGAGAGGGATGTCCGACTGCCAGTTTAGGCCCGATCCCATAAACTGGCAGTTGGACATCCCCCAAGAGGTCCCAGGTTGAAGAGGGTGCAGGCCGTACTGAGGGACACACCCCTGTGCATGAATTTTGTGCACTGGGCCTCTAGTATACAATATGAGGCCATAAAAAAATTACCAATCTGATATTGGAAAATACAAAATTTAGTTACATAACTATGATTTAATCCTATTTTAAAAACTCTGCTTGAACTTTGTAGGAGAGTTAGGAACTTAACTTGCTAGCAGAATGTTAGCAATTTGGATTAATTAGCAAAAAATAAAAAAATAAAAGGTCACTTAAATTAATGAAAATTATGAATTAGAGAATACAGTATTTAAAAGAAACTCTGGCTTATTACCTTTTACCACATTCTAAAACTCAAATTCACTAAGGAAACTTGTCTAGCAGATCATTTTAAGAGACCTACTTTAATAAGAATTACTTATAATTAGCATAACACTTTTATATGCAAATAGTACTTGTAAAGTACTTTAAATTTACTCCTAGGTACTTTGTACATTCCCATTTGCAGTCTTATTTACAACTTTAATTTACGTTTCCTATGAAGAACGGCTTCTTTAAAGAAGCCAACTGGAAGCCAGCCCCACCAAGTCTGAATTAGCAAACCCAGATCAATGAGCTTTCCCTCCACATCTGTTAAATGGTGCCGTACATAACACAAACACCGACTCCTGGTGACACACTATTACACTAAAACTCTACTCAGATTTAAATTCTGCACTCACACATACATGATTTATTATAACTTGGGAAAGAAACTAAGTTATTGCAAGTAATTGGATGAGAAAGGCTTTAAAATTCATAGCATAGCTGCCTGTGCTATATACCATCTATCTTCATCTGGGACTTTTAAGGAAATAGCACTTTTGAAGACTATTTTCAGAAAATAGTTCTTTATTGCCCCAAATCTTGGTTCTACATAGACTCAGTAGGAGAAAACTGTAACTAGCAGCATATTAATAGGCCTTGAAAACAAATACAAATTATAATGAAAAAAAAAACAAACCACAAATATCCCCAAATGTATATCTAAAGAGTGAAAGAATATGCAAAGTAGCTTCTAATTTTAGCTACCAGGACACTGTATCTTTAATTTAACTGTGAGAGGAAATGCTTTGGGCTGCTTTGAATTTTTTCCCATTTGGCAAGCATCCTGGGCCAGTTTTAAAATCTTATTCTTTCTCCACCTACCTTTTGCAGTTTCCAATTCTTCCATTTATCTTTAGGGACTTGCAGGCTGTGTTTATGTTATGCCAAAGAGCTGAAGCAAAAGTGAAATTCCAATTCATCACCCAGATGTTTCCAAACTCCATGTAGCCATATTTGGAATTGTATATATAAAATATCTCTATAATTTATTAATTTTTCTTCCCCACCTGGATGTTTTGGCATCAAGTCACTTTATGATTGGTAACTGGGATTTCACATTAAGGCCTGGAATAGGGTCCCTGCTAATCATTCTGCTTTCATCCTGACGTCCAGCCAGGTTGGTGGGGGTGGGCAGTGGCTAGACATTCCACAACCGCCCAATGCTAATAGCCCAGGTATGTTTTTCAGGAGAGTCGTGATCCAAACACCAGGGCCAGGGAAAGTGTGCTTACTGCTCCTGAATAGTTAGAGACCAATGAGGAGACAGCTGTGGAGGAGAAAGGGGCCACATCCTAACCCTGAGCAGCTCAGGGGAGGCCTGCGTGGGGCCCTTACAAACTCAGAGCTGAAAATCTCTATCTATATATCACTAATGGGTTTCTATAACCCTTACATCTCTTTTAACTCCACTGTATAAAATAAGGTGCAAAACTGCCCTTCTCCACAGCATTTTCTCAATCTGCTGGGATTTTGCTTCCTGGCAATTGTTGTCAATTTGGCCAAATAAACTCATAAATATCTTTACAGGGTTGGATATTTCTTACATCAACACATCAGATTTGCCCTTTATTACTTAACAGTAAAATGCATATGAATGTACATATACACACATGTACATATGCACACATGTATATACATGTGGTGTTACTTTTGTCATGTTAGTGTAAGAAACATTCAAACCTGTAAAGGATTTTTGTAAGTTTCTTGGAGCTAAACTGTCCACAATTGCCAGGAAGCAAAACTTCAACATATTGAAATAGTGCTCAGGAAAATGGCAGTTTTTTATCTTGTTTTATAAATTATGATCAAAGGAGGAGACTTAAGTGGGTTACATTAAATCTATTGGTGATAGATTAGGGAGGTGGGAGAAATCAAAGCAGGAAAGCCTCTGGGATGGGATAAAAAGTGAAATGATAGACACATGCTTCTTTTACACAGGTGGGTGCAGGATAGTAAATTGTCAACAATTAATGAGGGACTTTGTGGTCTCTGCCCTGGTGCATTGGTTGTACCCTGAGGGGTCTGGAAAAAGGGAAGCTACAATTTACGCTGGCATTCCTAAGATAGATTATCATAGATGCAAAAAGACAATAGGCTCAGTTAAGATCAAAGTTGATCTTCGTCAGGGAAATACTGGCCTAGGACATGACTACCCATCATAAATTGTTTTTTAATTAAAAATGTTTTAATTTCAGACCATCCTTTATGGTTATTTTAGGACTCTGAGTTTGCAAGGCCACCACACAGGTCTTGCCTGAGCTAGTCAGGTTAGTATGTGGCCCCTTTTCATCCACAGTCATCAAATAAAACAAGTTTACCCTTCTAAAAAGATATAATAAAGTAGTAATTGAGACTTGAAGCTAGAAGCTCTCCTTGGAGGAAATTTTTGCTTGTTTCCTTCTTTTCACAGAGGAGTGAACAATGGCCACGATGGGTGAAGTGACTCATCTGAGTGGCAGACTGACCCAAAATGGAGCTGAGACCAGAACCAAGGCCTTACCCAGCTACTGAATGTCCTGCCAGTTTTACACTCATTTTGCCACTGGGAAAACCTATTAGGATGAATAACATTTTTATTACTTTACACGCCAAATTATATTAGGATAATTCTCATATTAAAATAGGCTTAGAAAGTTTTCATTTTGTTTAAATTATACAAACACTGGCATTTTGGGGCTTGAACATTGAAAATAATTCCTTCAGATTGTCCATGTAATTTTCCATGGGGTCACGTGGGAGCTAACAGGAACATATCCTGCAGGCCCTCAGATTCTCCTTCTGGTAAAGAAGACGAAGGCCAGCCTCACAGAGCAGCGGGGAGGACCCTCACTGAGCCTGGCACACAGCAAGCGCCTGAGAAATGGCTCTGATGAGGAATGTGTCCTGAAGTTCCACTGGGAGGGAAGGCACTGTCCCCATGCACGTCCAGGTGGGACATGGAGCAGGGGTTCTCAGGCTCCTGCAGCAGCAAACCACAGGGTCTCACGGGTTTGCTGAGTGATGTCATGTCTGCATGAAACCAGCTCATGACTCATAGGAGAAGCTTCTGTGGTCACAAAAACACAGAAATGTAAGCTCAACTGAGATAAAGAATTGACTTTATGCCCAGCCAGTGTGACTCAGTGGTTGAGAGTCCACCTATGAACCAGGAGGTCATGGCTCGATTCCTGGTTGGGGCACATGCCTGGGTTGCAGGGCTTGATTCCCAGTGTGAGGTGTGCAGGCAGCAGCTGGTCAATGATTCCCTCTCATCATTGATGTTTCTATCTCTCTCTTCCTCTCTGATATCAATAAAAATATATTTAAAAACAATAAAAGGAAATTGACTTTATGATGCTGGGGGTGGAGGTGAAGACAGAGATGAGGTTTTTTTAATATACAAAGTAATATTCAAAAGAGCTTTGACAGAGCTTGGGAAACAAAAAACAAAACCAAAATTAAAAACCTAAACAACAAATTTAATGTCAGGTTACACTGCACAAATATGTCTAGTTATTGATCTCTAAGCTTCTTTTGCACTCTCTTTTAGCTCTGTCTTCCAGCAGCATACCTATTGATTATCTTTTCTGACAAAGTTTAAAAACAAGTCCCTTCTGAATAGTGATTAAATGTCTACTCACTGAAGGCTAGGAGACTTTTTGTTAAAAGATCTCATTTCTTCTATGAACTTATGTAGCAGACATTTAACATGTAGAAGGGGTATGTCTATTGAGACTATTAGAAATATAATTTCTGCCAATAATTCTAGTCAAGTACCACTGAAAAACTTCAAGGAACTCCTATGTACTCATAGTAAGAATTTTGGCATTTTTGTGCAACTAAGTGTGAACACAATAAAGTAATAATAAGATTTTTTTTCATGAAGCAAGTGATGAGATCTTGAATTCTAAGTTTGCTATACATGAAGTTCAAATTAGTACCTATGTTAGTTATCTATTACTCTGTAACAAATCACCACACATGTGGAAGCCCAAAACATCACACCTGTATTAGCTCATGGTTTCAGGCTGCAATCAAGGTGTCTGCCAGGGTTGGGTTCTCAACTGGAGACTCTGTTTTCCTGCTCTTAAGATTTTGGGAAGATTCAGTTCCTTGTGGATGTAGGCATCAGCTGCTTCTTCTTCTTCTTCTTCTTCTTCTTCTTCTTCTTCTTCTTCTTCTTCTTCTTCTTCTTTCCCCTCCCTCTTTCCCTCCCCCCTCCTCCTCCTTCCTCTTCACCTTCCCCTTCCCTTTCCCCTTCCCCTTTTCCTTCTCCTTCTCCTTCTTCTTGCATCAGCTGAAGCCCACTTTCAGCAACTGAAGGCGACTTGAAGTCCCTTGTCACGTGGGCTTTCCCAACATGCCACTTACGTCATGGCAGTGTGATTCTTAGACAGAGAGAGAGAGAGAGAGAGAGAGAGAGAAGATGGGTCCTACAATCTTATGTAACTATGTGCATGCAATCACACTTAGCCTGCAACCTTTGCTATATCTTGTTACTTGCAGGTGGGAGGCAAGTAACATTCTGTGCACACTCAAGGGCAGGCATGGATGACCAGGGGTAGGGATGATAGGGCTCTGCGAACCCACCTGCCATGGTATGTCAGCATAATTACAAGTACTAATGAGGAGGTAGATGGGATCAGGATGTTTAGGGTAAGGGCTTCAGGGAGGGAAGATGGCAGATAAGGAGGAAATAAACCAGATGGTCAGGATGTGACCAAGATAGGTGGAATGTACCAGTCACCTGTAGAGCTGCCTTTCTCCCTGAACCCAAGAGCAGGAACTAAAAGCAGGGAGATGAGGGCAAAAGGAGATCAGCTGGTGCTTTTTTGAAAGAGCCAATAGAGAGCAAGAACAGGAAAATTTAAACCCCTAGACTAGTGAGCTTCTGTGGCAACCCATTTGGGGACCTTTCTTGTGAATGCTGAGAGCTTTGTTAGCTTCGCTGTTATAAACTTCTCCCTTTGTTTACCTCTCCCTTGTTTGTGAATTCATTCATCGACTTCTCTAGACAATTTCCAGGGCTGACCAGCAGACCCTGAGCAACGGATGAATAGATTACTCTGACACACATTTCTGTGAAAGAGAAGGCTAAGAGGCTTGTTTGGCTTTAGAAACCAAATACAGCCCCAATTGCCTGCCTCATTAGCCTTTTATTGTAACAACAGCTTGAAATAAAATTAACCTCTAGATACAATCAGCAGGGCAAGTACCCTTGAGAAAGCACATGCTTCTACTAGTACAAGGTTGGGTTTCAAAGACTAAACATAGAGATTCCAGCAAAACACCTGTGGGATCAGACTTGTTTGGAAAAGTCAAGGTAGGGGCTGCCACCTTCAGCTCCCAGAGGCCCCCAACCTTTTGGAGAATCCTCCTTACAGACATTCCAACCAAGTCCTGTGCTTCCCCACAGACAATGAGCCCAACAGCTCAGACTTGCAACTCATTCTAGGATTATGGTATTTGAGTTGTTTCATGACTAGTCAAAATTGCCAATTTAATTCTGTAAATACCAAATGCCTTCTGTATTTGCCTAATTCTAAGAGTTTCTACCTTATAGCGACAATTGACAATTTTTTTCTTGAGTACCTGCTGAAAAGCAGCTGTGCCCTCCTGGGACTATAAACAACTGGCATACTTATGGGCATGTCCTAGGCACACAGTGCTAATTGCTCACTCTTTTTTTCAAGATATTGTAGCAACAGAGGACTTTCTGTCTGTCCCTCATTTGACATTCCCTCTCCCATCTCCAAGGGGAGAAAATGTCCAAAGGCTGAGATTTTCTTAGCTTGCTAGCACATTGAAATAATGCATGAGAGAAGGCCAACATTACTATAAAAGGGTATAAGCTTTGATACCCAGTTTCCTGATGGTCTATTCAAGTCCCCGAGAAGGTGGAGGGATGAAGAATGCTAATGGGATGGTGCTTGGACTAGACCTTGGGAGATCAAAGAGAGCAGAGTAACATGGGTACCTGTGGGGAGGAAAGCAGGCTGATCTGACCTGTGACTTGATAGAAGTAATGACCTGTCTTATACCGGCAGGGCTTGTTCACAGGAGGTGAGTTTGGCCTCCTGTCTCCTAGCTCTGTGGGCTTGAGTAACATGTACAACTCTCATTTCCCCAGTGAATGTGGAGGACTCTTTCACCCTTAAAGGAGTAAAGAAGATTTGAACATGACATGGTTATAGCTTCACCCTAGATGAGTCTGGAACATTCCTCAGGATGAGAGAAAACTCAGCCTTATTGTGAAACATTACAATGTCCTCAGGATAGAATAGACTTCTTGGGAGAAAGTCACAGCATAGGGCAGGTAAACTGTTTACATGGGCTCCTTTCCCTCTGCCTCCACACAGGCACTGCTCCCACGAGCCAGAGGCATGCACGGGCTGCCCCTCCCTCCGCAGCGGGATTCATGCAGGCGCCCGTATTAGTGTTAATGGGTGTTAGACACACAAAACCCAGCCTTCAACATGATAATTCATAATATACCCCTTAATTTTTAATTCACTCGGGTCTCAATTTTAAAGCATTTTCTTGTAGTTTGTCCTAATTATAATCATTTTTAATGACAGCTTAAAAATTTCATACAACTGTCTTATCACATACGGTACTTAATTTCTCAAGTGAACAGTTTTACTATACACCATTCTGGGAATTTTAAGAACTACAACATAAAAGGAGAGAAAGTCCTTTGTATGTGAAGCTAGATGTTAATTGTTCTAATATCCATAAAGAGACCAAAGCAGTTTCTTGAAGCGGAGCTGGCTTTCCTGCCCAGGCTTCTCACACCCCTTTCAAGGGAGATGCGCAAAACCCCAGGGGAGAGGAGAAGAAAAGGATTTTTTCCCCCCCTCGTTTTGCTGGGTTCTGCCAAAATCACAACTAGGATTGAATATTCATTGTTGCGGTCTCTGTGTTGAATAGGCCGTTCCTTGTTTGCTCAGACCTGGTGGAAACTACCCAGCCAGAAAGAATAGCAGCTGAGGACCTGGGCACAGGGACCTCACCAGGTGATTTGTTAGGTTGTTGGAGGCACAATGGATTTCCTAACATCTGCTTGCAACTTGTTGGGGTAGTTGACTTCCTGGTATGTTATCTAGCTTATTGGCACCCAGAAAAACACAAAGGATGGCCGAGTTACTGCACCTGTGTTCTTGTCATTAATCACGAGCCACGCGGAGGAGATAGGACACACACATTTTTCAGACTGGAGAGACACGTGCAGGGTTTCTTTGGCATCTTCAGTGGCGCCAACTCCCTGGAACGTGGCTTTTCCATTGTCTCCTGAGGCACTTTTCCCACTTTCCTTAGCAGCCTGCATTCGGAGTTACCCCAGATCCTGCTGCAGGGCCTGTGCTGTTTCTTCTTCCAGTCAATCTCGTCCCCCCTAACTGAGCCTTCCTTTGACTAGGCTGTGCACGCCCATCACTCTGTCACTCTTTATAGCCACCTGCCTCTCATTTTTCTCCAGCCCCTCATCACCATCCCAAACCGTGTGACATGGTGAAAGGAAGATATTCTCCTTTTGGTAGACACTAGAGGACACGTGGACTGAGTGCTGGTCACCACAGCCGAAGCAGGGACCTGCACGTTCAGCTCCCAGTTCACCAGACCCAGGGAGCCCTAGTTCAAGCCTCTTCCTGATCCCCAACAACAGGGCTTGTTTGAACTCTTCCCCATGGGATGATGGACGCAGGGGGTCCTAACTAGAGTGTTAGTTCTCAGGCCTGAATTTGCATCAGCACCACCACCTGCCATTTCTAGTATCTGACCCCCTCAGTGAGAGCTGGTCATGCATTTTCCACATAATAAACTGCACCCACACGGTTTCCCTACCTATTTGACAGCTCTGCTGGTCTGTGATTTGTTTGTCAATAGCTCTCCATTTACTTGCTTACTGTCTCCTTCCACAGAATATATGCTCTGTGACCACAGGCATCTTACTGGTCTACCTACTATTTAGCACAGTGCCTGGCATAGAATAGATGCTCAGTTCCTCTCTGTTGAGTTATTTTGCTAATTGAATAGCAAATTGTTCTTATCTTTGGTATCAGCTGATACACACTAACTGGCCAGAGCAATTAAACCACACTTATGCCTATTGCTAGAGTAGGAAGGCAATTGGGAGCTGAGGTTTGGGGAAGGTATGTTAGATTTTGATATTATGTAAATAATAAATATATACTTAATTTTCCATACGCAGTGTGATTTTGGGGGGTTACTATAACATATACACAAAAAAGTACTACATTGTCAATTTATTGCTGGATGAATTTTCACAAAGTGAACGGAGCTGGGAGATCAGCCCCAGATCAAGAAGCAGAACAGGACGCGGTCCGAGCCCTGCCCCTGGCCCTGGTGGCGGCGCTGGCCGGCGCTCTGGTGCAGATGCGCGGAGAGCAGGCTTTGCACCTCCAGCTTTTTAACGCTCTAGGACCTCTGGAGTTTTGTCGGGTTTCAGTCACTGTTTTGGGGTCTCCAATGAAGGCCTGTGAGCCAACAGGCGTTCCGGGCTCTTTGCTTGATCTGATGGCAGCTGTGTGCAGGCTGCTCCCCTTCTGGCTCCTGGGGTCACTCACAGGTGAGCACTGACGTGATTGGGACAGCTCACCTCTCCTTGTTGGAATTGGCCCAGAGGCCATATTGGAAAGAACAAATGAGAAACTTGGAAGCTGTGAGCCTTACATCATGCAACTACACTCCTCACTGCTCTGAACCTGTGGGGCAGCCTTGCTCCTGTGCGAGGCCCGGGTCCTGGGGTGGGCGGCTGTGTGCATCCATGGGTCATTCCTAAAGAGGACGTTTAGTTGCGAAGAGGTTATTTTTACTAAGGACCTCATGTGACCTCAAAGTCAGATATTGGGAAGAGTGACTTGGGGACTGGTGACCTGGTTTCCTTGGTAGGACTTGGGTTGTGGTTAATATAAAAATAAAAAACACAAAACAAAAAGCCAAAACAAATCAAAACCATACCCAATAACAACAATAAAAATGTTTTCCCTAGTGAATGCTTATCACTCTTCACGAGCAAGCAACTTACTTTTCCTGCAAGAGAAGCAACCTTTACGGTGTAGTAAGTCCCCACACACTAACACACAAACACTTTCTGCAGAAAAACACGGGGAAGCTCGCAGAGAAACCACAGCAGCTATTACAGGAGCTTGCAATGGAAGCGCATCTGAAGGAAATCCTGCTGTGCTTCAACCCTGTGCAGTTGGGGTGCATCCAGCTCCCAGGTGGTTGGGAAAGGCCGCCTCTCCCCATTCGCTTCCCCTGGGGCCGCGCCTCCAGCTCCTGCGGCGACCCGGTCCTCCTGAGTGCGCAGAGCCCCTCTTGGGCTGGGACCTGTGCCTTCGCCAAGGGCTGCATGCCCTCTCGGAAGAGCTCTGGGGTTTTCTGTGTATGATCAGAGCCCAACGTTTGCTCAAACAAGTTTACTGGAATCATGTGCTGAATAGCATGAAAAATGCAGGCCCGCACACCTTTCTGCACCTTCCCGCCACCTGCACGTGTGCTCCGGCTAGTCTGTTTTGAGGCTGGCGCAGGCTTTCCTGCGTGAGTCATGAAGAGCCAATGTGACGGCCAATGTGAAGGCCAGTCCACTCCAGTGCTCTTCCGGTGCCCAGCTAACCTCCCACCCCACCCCCACCCCCCATGGCCCACAGTGTGGTTCAGGGGTGAGTGTATGGAAGAGTGGGTGCAGTTTCCCCTTTGGCTGGGCATGTCTAGCGAGTGGCATCAAAAGCCTTTGGTCCCAGCAAGTGAGCTCACCAAGGCCAAGGCCGAGGCGCGAGCCCGCCCGCCTCATCCTGGGCCTCGGAGTTCCTGGCCGCTGCAAGGGAGGTAAGGTGCATCCACCGGAAATGCTAGCGACTAATATCACTGCCAAAGTAGTAGCTTCCAAATACCATATTCCATGAAAACGTCACGATAAAAAGCACGCTGATACCCAGTGGTTAGTGGTTTCCATGGCGGCGTGAAACCATTTGTGCTGAGGCTCGGGCCGAGGCCGCTTCTCTCTCCAAGAAAGAAATGGGCTGCCTGCGCTGTGTTTGTGCGCTTTCACTGATGCTTTTAAATCCCTGGGAGAATTTTAAGTCTTCTTGAATTGCTTTTTAGCACAGAAGAAGGAAGTAAAAGTTCTAAAACTGCCTAGTTACAGACAAATCACTTAAAGTCAGCTGTGTACTGGCAAAGTCGTGCTACAAGAAATGTTTCAAAAGGCAGAATGTAACAATATGAAAGCTACGTATTGTTGTTTATTTAACAGCTGAAGCGGGCTGTCATCGCAAACCGAGAACCTCTGGGAACTCTGTAAGGTCAGGGGACGCTCCTGCTGTGCTGTGTGCTGGGTGACCCGGTCTGGCTGCGGGCCTGTCTATAAACAGACACAGGCACTGTTTTCTATTCAAAAGAAGTTCATCACTCCATTGCAGGTTGATTCCAAATAGTGCCTATGTGAAGCCATCTTCCAGATGGCAAAATCATTGCATCTTCCAATGAGACATGCAGAATAATCTAGATATATGGGGTGGGGAAGAAGGTTTATAGTACAGTTGTTTATATGGAAAATAGTTCAATAATAAATAATAATATAAGAATAAACCGTGTTTCATGTACTCACAACTGTAAATCTACTTTTGCCCCACCCTGTAGTTTAATTCAAGTCTAAGATGCTGACAGTTCCATTGCTCAGATTTAGTTGTGTCTTAAATATACCTGATTACAAAACAGAGTGAAGCCAAACCAGAAGAGTCGGCACACAGAGCTCAGCGCATTCTAGAGGTGGGGTCCTTTGCCTTGGTAAAGTGGTCAGTGTTATCTACTCTCCTACTTCCCAGGAAGCCCTTCAGGACTGACACTGCGAGTCAGTCTTCCTATTCCCACTCCCCCGCCCCTGTGCTAGAGTTCTGCACCTAAGCAGGTTCAATGAGCATTTTAGTAGAAAATGGACATGGTTGCATATTGTCAACTTCAATGGAAGGATACTATTTTATTTCATTCACTGGTCAAGAACACAAAGATCATGATTTAGAAAAATAATTCTAACAAGCAAAATGAAACATTGGGGTGGTTTTAAGTGATCAGCAGTGAGCCCCTTAGTCCAGGGATCCATTTCAAAATGGTGCCTTGTGAGCCCAGGGCACTTGGCCACAGGCGGGAACACTCCTGGCTTACACGCACAGTGACCTTCGGGCTGGCCTACATGTGTATTCCAAACACCCTCCCTGCCCAAATGTAACAAAGAGTGAGGATTGTAAAATCCAGGGAAGACATTTGAGAAATGATAAACAACACTGAGGATCTGAGTATTTATTCTAGGCTGCTTATGATGACATATTTTTATTACACTTGTCTGGGTGCCAGGTAACGGCAGGATGGAAAATCACATTCCCCGAATAAGTGAAGGGTGTGTCATCCCAACTGCTTCCATCTCCAGCAAACTCTATTGGTAGCTGAGAAAGAGAGATTTAATTCTTCTCAAAATGTCTTTTAAGAACCTTATGTTCAGAGGAGGCCTCTTTCTCCCCCCCTCCCCCAGCCTGCTCTTAGTATTTGCCAATTTGTGATCTTTACAAATGTCTAATGTGTTTTCAGGCCTTCTGTGTACCTTTAGTGAAAAATGTTCTCTGCTTAATTAACTTGTATTTTTGTTTGTTTGTTTTTTGCCAGATAGGGTCGTCTGTTAATTTCCACCCCCTCTGGGAAGCAAAAGGGGATTGAAATAATTTTTGCCTCTCAGTTTTGCAATGTTTTGTAATTTGGAGATCAGGCAGATGAGAAGAGATGTATAAATCAGATTCCTCTCATTTTCTCTCTAGCACTGTGCTTCATGGAGTATTCACTGGAAGGTTAACTTTGTATTTTTTATTAAAGTATGACTTGAATTGGGATTCCCATAGGAGCCCTGTATACCTTCTGAATGCATTGCCACTTCTCATTGTAAAATAACCCAATATAAAGTTTCAAAGGCTATACAAATTAGGGATGGTCATTGAACTATCACCCAAGATGCCTGTATGTTTTCCCCCAAGTAATCAAATTTACACATTCAAGTTAAAAGCTGCCACAGAAAGAGAAACACAATTTGTGTAAAAACCAGGGCCCATCCCTCCTCAATGAAAATTAGAATTCTCATAGCATGTGGAACTATAATATTGACTTCATGCTGGTCAAGTAAGAGACCATTATTAGTGACAAGTAAAACCAAGAGATTTTCAATTGTGACTTTGTTCAGTTAGGGGTTGAAAAGTGTGAACAATTTATGCCGAATACATCAGACTTCCTGCATTTTTTTTAATGTTATTAGGAGACTTGGCTTTCATATTTGGTGAAATATACATGAGCTATGTCCTGGCTCTAGGGAAGAGAGTAAAACTGCATTTCGGTGACCAAATCTAAGCGCAGACCTCTAACGACCATGGAAAACCAGTTTCTTTGGGGCTAAGGGCACTCATTTGAGTATTTCTTTGAGATGTCAGAGATATAACATAGCAGAAGGTCGTTTTCATTCCCTTGAATGCCCAGTATTGAGCATCTGAAGAAGAAAAGGAAGAGTCCTGGACACACAGGTGGACTGCCTCAAGCAGTGTCACGGGAATGTGACTTGTGCAGCAGTACAAGGACCTGTGTTCAGAAGGGCTGGCACCTGTTCTCATGTTTCTCCATGCTGGAGTTTTAAATGGATTACCTGTTTATTACATCACTATAAGGGTCTAACTCAGTAATGGCCAGGTGGAAGAGATGCAGAGGGCAAGGCACAGGGAGGGGCTCAGAGCTCCATGCTCTCTCCTGCCAGGCCATTCTCCCCGATTTCCACATGTTCACTGAATCTTTGAGCCTGTGTTTTAAAAGTGATGTCTGATGGGACCACAGACCAGGCATATGAACAGACGAATAGGTGTTCATCATTTCTCACCATCCTATTTGCATATGATCTTCAAGAAGCTGCTTGACCACAGAATTTTGGAGGATTCATGCATGTGGGAGTTCAGTGAGACTCAAAGTGAGTAGAAAGGGAGCATGTATGGAAGCCTTGGTTTCCACAGAGTATTGGTAGAATGTGGGTGAATAAGAAGCAGATAAAAATAGTAAAGTTAATGTTGCACAGTGATTTTACTGCTCTGGTAAGAATGAAATACATATACACATAAGAACTATGAAATACAAAGGGAAAATCTGGTGATTCCCTGTTTGAGTTAAACTTTCTTACATAAAGATGAATGGTAAAAATCATGCTAATAATCTAATTTTTTTGTTTTTCTTTATTTAGAATAACATTAAATGGCAAACAAAAAAACCATGACAAGTTCTATGACAAGTTGAGAGAGAGAGAGAGAGACCATGAGGAAAGGAAAAACCCACTGTACTTTAGTATCTTTTCCTGTACTTTTTGAGCAGGGGGTCCTGCACTTTTATTTTGCACTAAGCCCTGCAATTTATGTAGCTGGGGTTGATTAGGAAGACAAAAACCATACTCGCTATTTCAATATAGATTATTTATGTAATACAGGGAACTGGATAGACAAGTATTGATGGGCTGAAAAGGCAAAAGAGAGCATGGAGTGAACTCAGATAGTAAATACAAATGACAGTCACCGCTCCTGTGCAGGGAGGACAGAGGGAGGACTCCGAGTAGGAGCCTTGTGAGTTGGGTCCCAGATGGCCAAGGAGGGGATTTGACTTTTTGGTGCTGGTAGGTCAAGAACTCACAGGAGTCCCTGCAGAGCCAGGACTGAGCCCTCTGAACAGGTCTCACAATGAGGAGGGGCTGCTGCTTCCAGCCAGAGGGGGTGCTGGGAGGTGGGCTGGGCACTGGCTCCACACTGCTGCAGGAAGAGCTCCCGGGCAAGGAGCAAGGCCCTGCCGTTCTTCTGTCTTCCAGTTCACTGTCAGTGCTTGCCGTGGACCAGTCTAATAGCATTGCAGTCGATACAGGAGAAGTGTAGTTCACAGAGTTCCAGTTCCAGCATCACAAAGCAGAGTGCAGAGGGATGGGATGGGTGTGGAGAGACCTGCTCAACAGCCAGCACGGACAGGCCCCATGTGGAGAGCTTGGGAGTATTAATCATTTGTTACAGAAACCAAGTGTTCATTTGGCTACATACAAAGCTATAAGTTTCAGCCTGAGAGGTTAATGAGACACATCCTATGTGAACAACACCCTTGATGAAGGTTGAGCACATGGCTCCACAAGGCTTCCCACTTCCAGCCACAGTGACTCGCTTCTCTTTCCTGACTTGCCAAGCCATTTCCACCTCAGGGCACTCCTCAGCTTGGATTGCTCTTCTCCAAGGCCATGGCTCCCTTCTCCTTATCTAGGGAGAGGCCTTTCCTGACCTCAAATCTAAAATGGCAACCTTCCATCCCATTTTGAGGTATCTCAACCTCATTATAATGTTGTTTTGGAAATTATCAATATCTGAAACTTTCCACTTGCTTGTTTAATGTTTTCCTCATGTTAGAGTCTCAGATCCATGCGAAGAGAGAGTTGTTTGTTCTGTTCAGTGCCCACAAGATGCCTGAAGACTTCCAAGTGGGAAAGAGTCCTCTGGGAAATATTTCCCATCATTAATATTGTTATGGGACAGTATAGAATATGGCCAGGCCATGGTACTTGGTTGATGTACTATCATCAATTTTCTAACCATAAAAACTCTACTATTTTAAAAATATAATTCAGGATTAATCACACTTAAATCATTAAAACTTTCTACTTGAGCCCTGGCCAGTGTGGCTCAGTGGTAGAGCATCAGCCCATACACCAAAAGGTCTCAGGCTTGATTCCTGGTCAAGGGCACATACCTGGGTTCCAGGTTCCTAGTTGGGGCATGAGCAGGAGGCAACCAATCAATGTGTCTCTGTCATATCGATGTCCCCGCGCCTCTCTTTCTCTCTCCCCCTCACCTTCCTTCTTCCTCTCTCTCTAAAAATCAATGGGAAATAATATCCTTGGATGAGGATTAACAAACAACAAACAAACAAAAAGAACTTTCTATTTGAGGAGTTCCTGGTGTGTGTGTTCCTGGTTAAAAAAACTCAAAAATGGTTTTTGAACAAGTCAAATACCCATCCGTTGAAAAGATTAACAATACATGAAAATATTATATAATGGAATGTTATTTGGTCATAAAAAGGAAAGATGTAATGCATTCTACAACATGGATTAAACTTGAAAACATTATGCTAAGTGAAAGAAGCCAGTCACATATTCTATGATTCTATTTATATGAAACATCCAGAATAGTCAAATTTACTGGTGTGGAGACAGAAAGTAGATTCATGGTTGCTCCGGGCAGAGGGTGGTGGTGGTGGTGTACGGGAATGATGGCAAGTACAGGACTTCTTGACTATGGTATCAGGTGCATACATCTGTGACTATACTAGAAGCCACTGAATTGCACACTTCACATGGGTAAATTATATTGTTTGTAAATTATAACTGAATAAAGCTATTATTACAAATACACATTTTCTGGTTCAAGATGGTGAATGAAGCATACACATCTATATGGTCTCACATCCTATACACCAGGAATGGATATCCTATGGCCCATGGGCCAAACCTGGCTGAGTGCATGTTAAACTGTTTTGTTTTTTAAATAATGTTATATAGGATTGTAGCCAGCTCATTTGTTTACCTATTGCCTATGGTGGCTTCCTCACAAAAACATCAGAGTTGAATAGTGGTGACAGAGACTTCATTGCCTACAACACCTAAAATATGTATTGTCTGGTCCTTCAGAGGAAAATATCAACCCTTGTCGTAGAAAAAAAAGACAGGCAGACAAATAATAGCAATATTATTGAGAAAGCAGATACTTGTCATGCTAAGTGAGTGTAGCATATTAAAACAGAATATGTTAGAAATGGCCATCTGAAAGGTTTCCAAAGAAAAGCTTCTTTCTTTGTTTCCCCCTCTTCCCAATGGTTGCATCTGCTAGTCTTCTCTGCCCAGATAGTTCAGATCTTCCCTTCCTCTGGGCATCCACTCAACACATCTTTCTCTCTCCTACTTCTCACACATCACCCCATCACCCTTCTCACACCATAGTGATAAGTATAAAGGACCTATGGATAGTGGTAACAAGATTCATCCTGATTCCAGGGAGGGCAGAATATGAAAAAAATATGTGACTCGAAATCCATGAAGAATGGCATTGAAAGTCTGGGACTCTCCAATGATGTAGAGTGGTTCTAGTCCAGCAGTGTAGATGCTGTTTGGATTACATATTTTGTAGATTTTTGTATGTGTGTGACCAGTCTGAAAACATTCTTGTGTGTGACCAGCCTGGAGACATTCTCGTGTTCAACCTGTGAAAAAGGACCCTTCAGCTCTCTGTTGGGGCAGCCCGTGGTAACCAGGACATGCACACACTAGTTCATGTGGGAGGTCTAGTGGCTGGAGCCATTTCTCATTGCAGTCCCTGTTCTGACTGATAGGGGGTTCTGCAGCAACTTTCAGTCTGGGCAATACCTGGAAAATACCCTCTTTCCTCCACATTCAGTTTGCTTTCTATCAGTGGTTCTCAAAGTGTGGACCAGTAGTATCAGCATCACCCGAGAGCCTGTAGAAATACAAATTCTTAGGCCATGTCCCAGACCTTCTGAATCAAAAACGATGATATTGGTGTCCATTAATCCATGTTTTAACAAGTTCTCCAGATGTAAAGGCAAGTTTGAGACACACTTCTTCATAACCTACCTTAAGTGGAGATCTCTATCACCTTTATAGGTTCCTGGCCAGTAGGCCTTCATCTTCTGGTCCATTGGGATTAAGGAGGGTAAGAGGTGACAATAAACCTAAATTTTAAAAAGTCATATCAGGTAAGATTTTTTTTCTCTGAGTAAGAGTCTGTTCAGTTAGTGAAAAGGAGCCTATTGCTTTTGCATTGTTTGGAGTAGAAAACGTGTCTTCCTTGATGTGTGATGGAACATAACTGACTGGGCAGTTACAGGAGCCCTCACAGAAGAGGTAAGAGCTAAATGGACTGTGAGGCCATAAAGGCATAAGCCTTTCAAAGATCAGGAGCAGTGTCTTCCTGTCTTCCTCCTGCTTCTCCATATCAAATCATCCTTCACACTGGGTGAAAAGTTAGTATACTTAAAGCACCCAATTATTCATGTCACACTACCATTCCAGAAATGAATACAGCTCCTGCCACAGAATCTATATCACTTCCAGGTTTAGTCTGCATTTCTCCATGGGCCACATGCTACCCATTCTTTCTATCCAAGGAGTATTTTTACTTCCAGCTCAGGCTTTGCTCATGCATTCATCCTGCCCAAGGTGTCTCTTCCTCACTGCCTACCACTGTGTCACTGTACTAAATAATCACATTAACCACGCTTCTTTTACAAAACCCTTCCGTATTATCTTAATTTTTAATTAATCTAAAATCTATTAGCATCTCTGCAATTTATCCCCATTACACTTTATGTGTTTCTTTATGGTTGTTACCTGAAGTTGTGAGGAATGGTTACCATCTATATATATAAAAAGCCAGTGACCACAACACCTGAACAACCGGTCACTATGATGCCCACTGCAGCTGGCCAACCAGCCCGATCAGGGGCGGGGCCAGCCGGCCAACCTCCCGTGTCCCCTTCCCGCTGCCAGCCTGGCCCAATCGGCCCCCATTGGGGCGGGCTGGCCAGACCCCACCCATGCATGAATTTGTGCATGAGGCCTCTAGTATGTATATAAGCATGTATCCATCTACCCTGCCCCAGGTATTTTTTAAGATTCGGATCAGATGAAAGTTAGCACTTTTGTTTTCCCAGAGTCTATATTGTAGGTATTTAATGAATATACTAGTATATCAAACTCAAAAAGGAAAATATACCTTTAAATAAGTATTCTAAAGAAATTGTTTGTGGCAGTTTTTATTTGCTGTATCTAAACAAACAACAGAGGTGGGGTTCATAGGAATCTGTGGGAAGAACAGGGAGATACCTGTATGAGATTAAAGGGTTTCCACAAGGGATCAGCAGAGTAGAGTCTGCAGTGTGAGTAATTTCATGAATGGGAATAAAGAAGAAAGCAAAAGAAGGAAAGCAAGAACTATGGAAGAATGGATTGCAAATGAAGTGGAATTTTGAAAAATAGAACTCTGAATTAGGGGAGTCATTTAAAAAATGAGCACAAAAACAATAGTTTTTAAAATTGCATAGTTCTAATCTCTCAGTTTTTGAAAGTTTACTACAACATAATTCTTCTAGAAGGAAGATTTCCAGATCCCAATGGCAAAACCAGGGTTTGAATTCATCTCCAACACCTGATGGCATACACAGGTGTGATCTTAACACACCTTCCCACAACTCTGTGCCGATTTCAGAGTGTCCATTAGGGCATCCAATAACCCTTAGAAAATGAGACAAAGGCAAGAAGACTGTAGCATAGGACAGTGGCTAAGAGTTTAGGGTTAGAGGTCAGGTTGCTGACACCAGACAGCTGGTGTCAAATATTTGCTTCACCTCTTCCCAGGTGTTGGCCTTAGGCAATGTATGAAATTGCTCCTGGGTGTGAATATAACTGTATACTTAGGTTGTTGGGAAGATTAAAATAGATACACCATGGGAAGCTTTTATCAAAGGGTTTGGCAAGTAATAAACACTCAATAAATACTAACTATCCTACAGAGAAGAGGTCTTTTGTATAACCAACAGACAAACATTTCTTCCCTTTTGGGTTTGTGGATTCTACCATCCAGTGATTATAAAGCTACTTGCTATCTCAGAGCAGAGGCTTACTTCTACGCTTTAGTTTTATGAGCTTCCTGGTTCTCCGAGTGCTCGAAAATCCTTCATCTGACCAGTGTGCCAAACCATTTCCCTGCTAAGAAAGCCCAAACAGTGTCCTACTCAAAAACAAAGAAAACAAAAGCCTAAGAATGAAGGTATTTCCACAGTAAAGAATAATGAATCCAGAACGTAATTTCTGCCACAGTACAGGTGGCCTTCGAGGCAGGTGACAGCAGGGACTATGATGGTGTTAACTTCCTAAGAGCAGATGAGTCAGCAGGCGCTGCTCATCACTGGACAGAAGTCAGTTCAGAAGGCCTCGGAAATGCCTGGCCTTAAAGGTAACCATGTTAGGAATCAAAATGGGGTCTAATGTTTGAGTCATGCCTTTCAAATGTACCAAATCATACCTGTCAAGATTTATGGACAGATATAGTTATGTTGACACTAGACCACTAACACTTGACAAATGAGGGGCCTTGACATAGACAACAGATATGCCCAAGTCTATTTCCTGATTCAAAACAAGGGATGACTTAGTGAATCATGACAAGCTCGTGATGTGGACTGACATGTCACTGGGTTTCCTGCTGCCCTGTGCCCACCACTGCCATTGCCACTGCAGCAGGGCCAACCAGCATCAAGCACAAAGGGCCCCTCTCCCCATCGTTTAAGAATGGAAATGGCTGGCTTGAAAGTCTGAAAAACTGGACTCCTATGGAGGTTGCCCACATACAGCAATGAGCCTCGTCTGGGCCTCTGTGACTCTGGCCTCTGTGAAGGCAGGGAGGAGAATTTGATTAGTAGCTGAGAATCTGAATGTGGTGATGCTGCAGCTTCTAAATTCATTTAGTTGCCTAGTTCTTATCAGTGAATTAAAGTCAGGATTTCATTCACACCCAAATACTATACCTGGGAGAAATTTTCTTTGGAAAAAAATGTCTGGGTTCCCAGTAAAGAAGGTGGCATTGGTAAATGTGGTAATTGAATTCACCCACAACCATATCACAATTACAACTAAACTACAGAACCACCATCATTCAGAACAGCCTAAAGTCTGGCTGAATGGAAGTCCTATAACCAAGGATACTCAGAAAATCCATGTTGAGACTGGTAGGAGGAGCTATCTCAGAGGGAGATCTGGGCTGTGGAGGTCCTGCTGAGGGGTGAGCAGTTCTGCCCTACACGGGACCTCCCAGCCCAGGGTTCCAGTGCCAAGAAGAGAAGGCCCCAAAACTTCTGGGTGTGAAACCAGTGGGAATTGTGGCTAAATGAGACAGAGGCTGCTGGAGTCCCAGGCATTCCTCTTAAAGGGCCCATGCAGACTTCCTTGGATTCAGTTGCTCTGAATTTCAGTGCTGAGGCACCAGGGACATACAAAGAGGAACTAAGTATCCTGGCCTCTGGGCAAGAGCTGGAGGGGCAGCTTTCTCCCAGAATGAAGTGCTAGCAGAGACCATTGTTCCTTTTCTGGGCCCTCCCACCACAGAGCTGGCAGGTGGGCACCATATCTTAGTCTCCATCAACCTGGCTCATACTGTTTGCCCCATCCTGGTGATTCCCTGAGACCCTACCCCACCCAACTTGCAGGCCCACCCAAGCTGTTTCCAGCGGCTTTTTCATACGATTAGCCTGTCTTAGCTCTTGCTTCGGACTTTTCTAAAATCTCTCAAACAAGCAGCATCTGTCATTGGCATGTCCTGTACCACTTGCTAAGTAGCCCTGGCCTGGCATTAGTGGCAGCCAGACTTGGATCACAGCTTGGCCTCAACTGAATGAGTGAGCTTTTCCATAGGAATGTAGATTGGATATGGGTATTATTGCAGACAGGGAGAATGTGACCCTACTGAGTGAGGTCTTAAGGTACAACAAACAGTTGTGGGGAAAACAAAAGTTCAGCCAGTATATCTTCATGCTTGTGCACAAATACACACACCTTCTGAATTTAGTTGTGACTATGGGAAAAAAAGAAAAGAAAAGAAGACAAATTCTGCAGGATGCAGAATACAACTATCTCAACATTAATTAGTTCAAAACATATTTATGAATAATTACATCATGCTAAGCCCTTGAGATGTACTGTAGTAGTAGTACTGTAGTAGGCATGGAGATACCATGCCTACTCTCAGGAGCTTATACTCAAGTTGAGGGTGATGTTAGGGGAAGGAGCATCAAACATTGAAAACATAGGCAAATAAAAAGGTAAATGCAGTGTGAGATGGTTGCAGTAAAAAAAACCAACAAAAACAGATACTTGTGGAATGGAGAGTAATATGGAGGAGAGAGATATTCTAGGTAGGAAGCTTAAGGAAGATGTCATGAGAAGATCTTAGGGAGAATGGACTAGCCATAGTGAAACCTGATGAGCTAGAGAGTTGAGGCCCTGGGATAGGCAAACACTTGGCTTGCTGGGGGGAAATAAAGGAAGATGAGCATGAGAGTAGGTAGAATGAGTAAGGTCAAAGCTTGGAGAAGATCCATTGAACTGATTTAAATGGAAAAGTACTTTGTGATTATCTGTCAGGAGTTGATTATAGAAAGTAAGAATGAGCATAATTCAAGCAAAATGATGACAGCTTAGACCATATGGACACCATGCAGATGGAGAGATGTGGATGGATTTGGGGTTATTTTGGAGTCAAAACAGACTGTAATTCCATAGTTTTTTTATTTTTAAGGTTAAAAAAATATTTTCCTACTATGCACCTATGATTTATATGGAGATTAATGAAATGGTACCCACACAGTGCTTTAAATTCCTTGGAGGGAAGCAAAGCATTATTATTATTTTCTTTACTCATATTATGAATTTATTAACTTTTAACTCCTATACTGAGGTAGGTATTTCACTGACAGCTGGGGTCTCATTTAGCTAACCAGGTGCTCATGTTAAACAAAGGTTATATTATTATTGAAGTTATTATTAGAAAAACATAATAGCTCATGTTGAACACCAATAACAAAACCTAATTTCATATAACTGCAGCAGGCAGCTTTAGTTATGGGGCATGCATAGATGTGTTCAGTGATTGTGTTTCTGATACTCAATTTCTCTTTTCTTACAAGCTCTATGGGGTTTGGGGATCTTGAGTGATTCTAGCCCAATTTATTCTGAATATTAGGTTTACACAGTGGTTAAAACCAAAATTTTCTCCATAATTATAAGTCAATCTCTTGGGAAAGTGGGGGCCAGCATGCTGACAAGGCAAATGAAAAAATCCAAATTAACTGGTCCTTAAGAAGTATTTAAACACAGGAAATTTGGTTATAGGAGGAAGGCAATTTTAGAATAGGCTTAACAAAACATAATATATGTAGTAAGAATACACAGTAACGTATTTTTCATAATTTGGATGTGGACAAAATCAGAGCTAATATATTACCTGAGAGTATTCAAACCCCCACCTCAAGGTCCTCCTCTTCGAAAATTAAATGGTACCAGGCATACATTTCACTGTGGGCACAATCACTTAGTAGTTGTTGTTATTTTTAAAAATTAGAACCTGTAGACTGAATAATATGGCTTAAGTGAGACAATTTTATGCAGAAATACTAGTTAATATTCACGATGACCCGGGTAAAATAATATCCCTTAATATGGACTGGGGAATCTGTTGAGGATATAGTATTGCTATTAGTGTTTGTGTGAATCACTGAAGCATACCATAAGAACCTGAAAATTAGTGCCCTCTGAGAGTCAAGAAGATGGCCATTACCAATAGCATTAACCCAAATAATGGATCAAATGGGCATATGAAGAGCTATCTCCAACTGAGTCCAACTCCAGGTCCAGTCTTTTGCTCTCATAGTCCATACTCCCTTGTAACATAAAGGACATTAATCTTACTTAGATGCCTACCCAAGTTTATCCTCCTTTTCTTCTTTGTTGACAGACCCTGATTTTGTTTGGGGTAAACATGTGCCTAAATAAAATTTCCAGCTTCCCAGATTTCCTTGCAGCTATGTTTGGCTGTGTGACACAGTTCTAGCTAATGAGATATAAATGAAAATTATTGGGTAGGGCTTTCTTGAAAGCTATTGTTTGGCTAATTTTAAAAGGCCAGACTCAACTAGCATGTATTTGAAAATTTTTTGCCAGAATTATGGATGTGATTCTCATATCTATATATATAAAGAGGTAATATGCTAATTGGTCCTAACAGTGTCCCAGTCATGACCATTCAACAGGCTGAGTGTGCACAGGAGCTGGTGGGTGAGGACTTGTGCCACCGGCATATGAGGCTGCCACTGGGGGCGCATGGGCCTGCTGCACTGCCTGGCTTGAAGGGGGGCATCAGGATGGGGGTGCCCCCCCCCTTCGGCGGAGGCACGTGGAGGCCTGCCGCACCACCCAGCCCGGAAGGGGGTGTCAGGATGGGCCGCGGTGGCCGCCCGGGCTGGGGATGGGGGTGTGATAGGACACAGGCGGCCCTCCCAGCAGAGGTGTGCGCAGGCCCATGGTGCTGCCCAGTCTGGAGGGGGTTGTTAGGATGGGGGTGGGGCCTTGGTGGAGAGCTCTCAGCACTCCTGCACTGGGGTCTGAAGGTGCAGAGAGGAAGGGAGAGCAGGTGGGTAGTTAGGGGGTTTAGGCCAGGAGGGGATAGCAGATAGGCAATTAGGGGTATCAGGCCAGGAGGGGAGAGCAGATAGGCAGTTAGAGGTATCAGGCCAGGAGGGGAGAGCAGATAGGCAGTTAGGAGGATCAAACAAGGAGGGGAGAGCAGTTAGGGGTATCAAGATGGCAGAGGAGAGCAGTTAGGCAGTTAGGGGGATCATGCCAGGAGGGAAGAGCAGTTAGGGCTATAAGGCCAGCAGGGGAGAATTTAGGGGCATCAGGCAGGCAGGAGAGCAGTTAGGGCCATCAGGCAGACAGGCAGGTGAGAGTTTAGGAGCCAGTGGTTCTGGATTGCAAGAGGGATCCCAGATTGGAGAGGGTGCAGGCCAGGCTGAGGCACCCCCCTGCCCTCATGCATGAATTTCATGCACCAGGCCTCTAATCTGTAGATATGAGATAATGGAAATGGAAATATGAGACATTAGAAGAACATGAGGCATTAAGCATGATGACAAAAACTAACTTACTAAGGGTGGTGTTGAGCCTAGAAAGCCCAGGCTGCCAACGTTGAGCAGAGACAACAATCCTAAGTTGCCTACTTTCAAGATTTGCTAATACATTTCTCAGCCACTGCTGGCTGAGCTCTCTCTTACTTATACAATATCCTGAAGAACACAGGTGTGCCACAGCTTCCACCTCACTCACAGAGCAATGCTGCCCCTGCTCATTGTGAGTTTCCTGAGGGCAGGAACAAAGGCTTCTTCACCCAAGTGTTCTCCGTGGTGCCCAGCCAAAGCGGGAGATCCAGGGAGCACTGAAATAATCTTAGCTTGTAAAATGGATGCAAAGATCCAAGACATCTTTTACATTATTGATTCTTAACCAAGATCACACATCAGTCATTGTGTGTGTATATATGTGTAGAAATAAACACACAAACATATACAGCCTACCTACCTGGGCTCCATCTCCAGACATTCAGATTCATTCTATAGGCAAGATTGAAATTCTTTCTCCATATAATTTCCAGGAAACTTGGCTTTAACTTCATGTTCTATACATATCTACTCTTCTCTGTCTCTCCAATAGTACCACCCAGAAAAGTCTGCCATTCATAGGCTTCCTCAACTTTTCAGTCATACTTGAAACCTTAGTGGCTGGAATGTGCCCCTTCTTCTCTCCCATCAGGGAAATGTGGTTTGTTGTAACACCCAGATCCTTTTATATTGTATCCATTTGAGAGGAACACACATTAGAACAGGCAAGAAATAAACCATTGCTAGTCGGCCTGGAGCATTTTCAATGAGAAAGCCTGAGGGTGTGTCTAGGAGTAAGGACTTACAGCATTACTTAAGGAATTAAAAATGTAAATGTGGCTGATAATGGTTGCCTCTGGAAGGCTGAGGGAAGGGAGATGGGTGCATCAGGTCAGGTAGGGGCACTCTGGGCTTCAGAGTGAGAATGTTTCTAAAAGTGGGTGTGAGGTCCATGGATATTTGCTGTCTATATACATGCCTTCTGTATGCATTAGAGAGATGTATACTTGTGAGTATGAAATAGTCCATAAAATATTGAGTAGTTCAGGCAAAGGATATTGTAATTTTTCTTTGATTGAAGAATATAGAAACAAACAAAACAAAAGCCAAATGAATAAAAATACCCCAAACCATTTTATGCAAATTTTCCCTGACAGTGGATGATTCCAGTTTCCAGCCTCAGCATTTTTCTTTTACACTACCTTGGTATACAAATTCTCCTGATTAAGGAACTATGCTCTAATAAGATGTAAACCCTGACCACATTAGGGAACTCATCTGTAAAATAAGTAGTGTTTTATTTAGAGCAATAAGGATATAATTACTTTCCATTGACCCTCAGATTAGGGAAGAGAGGCAGGTCAGAGAAGGTTGTAGATCTATCTCATTTTATTTCAAAACAAATTCTGTTTTTATTTTTCCCTCTTGGATCAGGCCTTCCAATGATATGCACTGCAGGAGAGAGATGCAAAATTGTACACAGGCCTGCAAAGCACATGCAATGGTATCATTTCAAGGGCTGCTTCCTTCCTACTCCACCCTACATTTTTTTCAGAGTTTGATGTCTGCATGCATGCCTTTTCTTCCTTCCTGAGAGTGATGGAGGCTGAAGCAAGGCAGTGACAGGCAGGTAGACTAAGGGGCATGCTATTCCCCCCTGGAGAGTCGTGGCTGACATTGCTAATTGATTAACAAACTCGTTCCTATTGAACTAAACAGTGGACTCAGAATCTACAACACAGCTTCAAATAGCCCCCACTAACCTGGAGAGGATCGACTGCATGGACCTATTTGCTGTCACAGCTGATAGTTGAAGGCAATTCTCCCAGTGATTGAGGAATCATGAATTTCTTAGCTATATATTCATGCTCCTACTTCATAGCCTTCCATTTGGTGGTGCTGGTCATCTGATGGGTAGGTTTTTGAGATGTTGGAGACCGAATCCAGCACACTGAAGGAGATGACATCCCTCAGTTTTTTTTAAATTATCCAGAACACTAGTTCTCAGAAGTAGTGTGTAATAGAGACACCAGGGTGCCACCTCCACAGACTGAGGGAGGTTTAAGGTAGAGCAAGCTGATTCTGGCACAGGTATCCCACAGTCCACACATTAAGAAAACTGCCTCTGGATTGCCCCAATTCCTCTGTGGAGCGAGCCTCAGATTTTTGGTGGCTCCGGGAACTCACGGGGTACACACAGGTGCAGGAACTATCTCTGTAGTACCCACTGCCCCTACACATTTGGTCCAGACCTAAAAGGTGACACCAGATGGAAGACTTGTCATGATTCACTCACCCCCTCAAACAGTAAATTACTGAACACGTAATAGGTTCTCAAAAGCATGTTGAATGGATGGATGCACGAATCCAACCTCACTTCAGGAAAGAGCTTTCACAGAGCCTCCTGAGATGTTTTTCAGGATCTGTAGAGGTCTTTAGTTGGCATCACCTCTTTAAGTACTTTTTGCAGGAAAGAAGGATGAAGGTCTTCTCAGGAGCCTACTCCAAAGACAGTGGTGTCAGTGGGATCTGCGTGGAATGACTTGATGAGGGTGCATTTCTGCTGTGGATAATTGAGAAGAGGCTGTCACTGACCTCAGGGCATAACCACTGTCCGACAACTTCCTCTGCTGCACAAGCCACCCGCGTGAATAAAAGGAGCAGATGTTTGCATGAGTCCAGTTGAAAAATTGGCTCCAAATCAATTTAAAAATAGGATTTTATAAAATAGATGACATTTGTTCAGTGACAGTTATTCACCTGTCTTTGCATCACTCAAGGGCAATTTCGCCAGCTGCTTTTTAAAGGAAAGAATTGGCTACTCTGCTTCCCATTATGTCTTTTTAAATTTTAATGCCATGTTCTCAGCAAGACCTCATCCCACATAACTGTAGGAAGTCAGCCTGGCATACCCCAGGCTGGGAAAGGAGCATCTACCACCACAGGGCCACCTTCTCCTCCAGGGACAGGCTCCCTGTCTGGATCTACAGGGAGCACACTTTTACACAATACCAGGTTACCATTTGCCTAGCCTCCTCTCAGCTCAGTTCAGTACATATCCCCTGAGCACCTGCAGCTTGTCAGGCTTGGTGAAGGTCCTGGGCCTATGCAGATGCATCAGCCACGTGTGGTCTGGCCTCATTGAGCTTTGAATGGAGCTCAGGAGTTCTTACCTCTTCTGTGTCATAGAGCCCTTTCCAAGTTTGCTGAAGCCTAAGAACCACTTCTCAGGATACTATTTTTAAATACATTAAATACATAAGGTTGTAAAGAAACCAATGATAATTAAATTACCTAAACAATTTTTAAAAATTGAAATAATAATATATGTTTCTTCATTAACATGTGAAATAAGTTATTGCAGCACATCTAACAACTACCACAGAGTGATGAGCATAAATATTTCCAGAGATCAGTAATAAATGTATTATGAAATAACTGTGCTCTATTGTTGACAAGTTATAGCTATTGCTAATACTACTGTGTTATGTTGCTTCCATTCATTCATACTGGAAGGAAATGATGAATTTCAGTTTGAGGTTAATGAGAAAAAAATACTTTCCCCCCCAACTAAGTCTGTGAATGTTTCCCAAACCCCCAAATTTTTATCTATGGATCACTGGGAGGTTTATCAAGTCAGGTTAAGAATTCCTGGTAATCAAATAGACTATGAATTTGATAGTTCTACTACATCATATATGTATTTATATATCCATCTAGAAATAAAAATAATGTGTGGCAGGTGTTGTGACAAGAACACAGGGACCTTGTATATGCCATTGTAAGACCTGATCTAGTCACAGGTGCAGGAAGGCTGAGATATCTGGAAGAAGTAACAGGTAGACTGGGACATAAAGATAAGTAAAATTAAGTCAACAGAAGGGGTGTAAGGAGGGGGAAGTACTATGTTTCAGACAAAAGAAACCATTGTGCCAACTCCATGAAGCAAAATAGAGCATTGATGGGAGGGATGGGAGAACCTTCCAGGGCTGGTTGGGAAGGGCTAAGAGCTAAGACTGGAATGAAGATAGCAGATCATTGCTAAGGAGTTTTGCCTTTATCCTAAGACCAGTAAGAAGCCTTTGCTGATTTTCAGGAAGTGTGCTGATCTAGAAGATCACATTGACTGCAGTGTGGATGGGAGATCAGGGAGTAAAAGGCACGTGACAGAGAGACGTGTAAAGGCTGTTTAGCCATTGATTTGATGTGGGAGCAAACAGGCTCTAGGGTACAATGCTGCCTTTACCTAATGAGAGCAGAAAGAGATGTGGGTTTGGGGCGAGAGAGAATAAGGCTTGAGCCTGGTAAGCTTCA
Source organism: Corynorhinus townsendii (assembly GCA_026230045.1). Classification (NCBI taxonomy): domain Eukaryota; kingdom Metazoa; phylum Chordata; class Mammalia; order Chiroptera; family Vespertilionidae; genus Corynorhinus; species Corynorhinus townsendii. Next base: position 57,647,437 of record JAPDVU010000006.1, on the reverse strand, counting down.
TGTACCTGTGAGAAATGTAAGTGACCTTACCCAGTATGCAGTTGTACATTTGCATGGAATCTGATGCACAGAAATAAAATATAAGCTGGAGATGCAAATTTAAAAATCTCTTTCTTGTTGGATATCAAACCAAAGATTCTAAAATTGATGAAAAACTCTATTGAATCACATGTTATTCAACTATTTTTTAAAACTACCATTTAATAGAACACTGGCTGGTGTGGCTCAGTCATTGAGTGTCAACCTATGAACCAGGAGATCATGGTTTGAATCTCAAGTCAGGGCACATTCCTGGGTTGTGGGCTTGATCCCAGTGTGGGATGTGCAGGAGGCAGCCGATCAATGACTCTTTTGTGTCATAAGTACTCAACACATATTTAGTAAATGAATATCATTTCTAATCATTGATGTTTCTATCTCTCTCCATTCCTCTAATGAAATCAATAAAAACATTTTTTTAAAAAAGCATAACACATAGACAAAGATAATAGGGTGGTGAAGACCTGGGGTGGGGGCGGGCTGGAGGGGGTCAATGGGGAAAAAAGGGGACATATGTAACACTTTCAACAATAAAGATTTAAACATTAAAAAAAAGATTCAACCATTAAAAAAAACACCTACCATTTAATGTTATGTATCATATAAATAATAATTATATTTTATTATATATAAGTAATATATTTTATTTTACATAATATATAATATATCCATATTATATAAATAATGTATTTATAATTTATATGTTGTACTATATTTATATTATTATGTATAATAATATGGTTATATAATGTATATAGTACACTATCTTACAAATAATAATTATATATCATTATGCATAAATAAGATGTAATTTATCTGTGTTTCCTGTCTTTGAAAAATTGTATGATCTAGATATGTTTTTGTTAACTTCGCAGACAGGAAAGTCAGCACGAAGAGAGGGTGTAAGTAGTTTTTGGGTCTTATAATGAGGAAGAGACAGAACCAGACTCTAAAGCAGGTCCTCTGACCACACCCATGCTCCTGAGTACGGTGTTCCAGAACCCCCTTAACTCATTGCTCTCCATGAAGGAAGGTGTCACATTCTACTTACAGAAAAGGCAAAAGAAATTTCAGACTTTCTCTTTTCTGTCCTTAAAAAATTAGCCAATTTCTACACAATTTTCTGCACATTTTTGCTTGAGGGCATGGGTTATACCTAATAAAATATTTTTATCCATTTTATTGGTTGTGTCATAAGTGCTTAGCACATATTTAGTAAATGAATGAAAATACAAGCTTCACCTGAATTAGATTAATTAAGAAAGAAGAATATGCATGGAGGTGTTATGAATTAGGTAGAATTATATTAGTTGCAAGAGACATAAACCTAATTCAAATAGAGTTTAAGGGGGAAAAGGATTCTTTCCTGAATAATAAAAAATTCTTCTCTTCAGGGGGGCAGGTCCAGGCATTGTTCAAATGGTGTCACTAGATGCATCTCTGTGGCTTGCTCCTTGCCGGGCTTGTCTTGGGCTGACCCCGTAGCTCTAGGCTTACATCCTCTTGGGTTCAGTGCATGAGAAAGAGCTTCTTGATTCCAGTCCAGCCTGAGTCTTTGACGTGCATCGCTTTGGTCTGGCTGGGATCACATGCCCTGTTTGAGCTAATCTCTGTGGCCCAGGGGAAAGTCTCTGATGTCTTGGTCTGAGTCAAGGTCGCCCCTTCAAGTGAGAGGGGTGAGGGTCCTCCGAGAACCACAGGCACCAAGGGGATGAGGAGGGTAGTGCCTACTCTGAAATGCAGCCTCTGCTAATATACAGGAAGGAATATGTGCTAGGCAGGCAAAAACAGCAGATGTCCATTACATTTGGTCATAGCAAAATAAGATTCTTGTTCGGCATAAAGAATGCAGTTTTCATATAAACATCTTTGTGTCTAGAGATAAGAATATTTTGAAAATTGTAAGTTCCATAGTTAACTATTCAATCACCAGCTGTTATTTTATTTATTCTTTTAAATATATTTTTATTGATTTCAGAGAGGAAGGGAGAGGGAGAGAGATAGAAACATCAATGTTGAGTGAGAATCATTGATCGGCTGCCTCCAGTACGCACCCTACTGGGGATCAAGCCCACAGCCCAGGCATGTGCCCTGACCCTGACCGGGACTCGAACCTTCTGGTTTTTAGGTTGATGCTCAACCACAGAGCCATGCTGGCTGAGCACCAGGTGTTATTTAGAAGTGTTTTGTGATTTAAACTGAAATTGAAGAACATAATGAAGACATAAAACTTTAAGAGAACCTAACTGTAAAAAATAGAAACACCATAAACAAAGTCAGGTGTCAAACTGTCAGGAATTTCTACAGCCACATATTCTGTGATTTAAAGAAAAAAGTCATCCCTGACACCAGTATAACTTCTGTCCAAAGAATAAGTGACTAAGCTTAGAGCAGAATGAGGAAATTTGCCATCATTTTTGAAGATCTGTCTGGTTCCTGAGTTCGAATAGTGTGAGCTGTCACTCGTTGGGGCACCTATAGGCTAATAATTCTCTATACTAGGATAACTTTCACTTTGGGGTGTATCCTCATAAACATCATTGACATACATAATTATGTAAATGTAACATTTAACAAAATAAGAACAAAATTTCATCCGTTAAAGATGAACTATAACGCTCTCAGATGTGTGACAGTGTTAGTTTTGTCTGGAAGTGAAGTAAAAGCATAAGAAAGAATAGCAGCTCCCTAGTCCCACTCTTAGGCAAATATGTTGTCATCATTGGTGCTGTATCTCTGTGGTGCCAACATTAGGATGCCCCAGGATGACAGATGTCTAGACATGTGTTAAAGAATAGGTTAACCTCACAGCAAAATAGAGCAAAGTTAGTTTGAAGCTTTTATTCAGTTTCTTTCCCCCTCCTACCCCTCCCCTCCAACCCCTGATTTTGTATTTGGCACCTAGAGAGAAATAATTGAGGAAGAAACAATAGGAAATGGTTTTAGGAAACTGATCAACATAAACATTTCAAGGTCAAGAGACGGAAATTAAGAGGATGGAAGTAACCCTCATTGAATACCTACTATGTGCATAGAATTTTGTGATTAGGAAAATAACTTTTTATTTTGAGATAATTTTGGACTTATAAAAGAGTTGAAAAAAAAAGTAGAGAGAATTCCTGTTTGTTCTTTTTTCTTGGTTGTTGTTTTGTTAATCCTCACCTGAGAATATTTTTTCCATTGCTTTTCTAGAGAGTGTAAGGGAGGTAGGCAGGAGGGGAAAGAGGGGGTGGGGGGAGAGAAAGAGAAACATCCACGTGACAGACATACTGGGGTAGGGATCAAACCTGCAACCCAGGTACTTGCCTTTGAGTGGGAATCAAACCTGTGAGCCTTAGTTGTGAGGGCCAACACTCTAACCACTGAGCCGGGGCACCTGTATGTTCTTTAGCCACCTTCCCCTTATGTTCATATTTTACCTAGCCATGGAATGTTGATCAAAATTAACAAATTAGCTTTCTGTTCCAGGATCCAATCAAGAATTACACCTTGCATTTGGTATAATTCTTTTTAATGAATATGTGTGTGTGTGTGTGTGTGTGTGTGTGTGTGTCCTTTAGTCAGTATGACTTTCATACAAACTAAACAACAGTTTCTAAGAATTTAAGATCCTTCTTTTTTTGAAACAAAACAGTCACTTTTTATATATTAGAGACCATCCAGGGAGTTGTCTCCCCTCCCCTCCAGCAGGAAACACTTTCCCTGGGAAGTTTGATGCCAGCAGGCCCCTGACAGGGCATGTGCAAGCTGCTGGGGTCCCACCTGCACGGGGGCGGACTGGGTCCGCTCTGATGCTGTTGCTCCTGTTCTCTACTGAACACTTTGCTCATTGTGGCTGCTGTCTTCCTCTGGACCATTAGCAAATCTAAGCAGTGATGTTTTTTAAAAGAGTTTTTATTTTTTCCATCACCATTTACCCCCTCTAGGCCCTCTTTCACCTGCTCCCACCCCCAATCACCACACTGCTGTTGGTGTCCATGATTCTCTCTTTTTTGCTCAATCCCTCCATCCACTCCTCCCCCTGTCCCCTTCCCCAAGGTTGTCTGCCTGCTCCGTTTCTATGAGTCTATCCCTATTTTGCTTGTTAGTTCAGTGTGTTCATTAAAATCCATGAGTGAAATCATATGCTACTTGTCTTTCTGTGACTGTCTAATTCACTTAGCATAATGTTTGCCAGGTCCCTCCATGCTGTCCCAAAGGGTAAACTTTTTTTCCTTTTTTACAGCTGAGTAGTATTCCATGATGTGAGTGTACCACAGCATTTTTATCCACTCATCTGCTAGTGGGCCCTTGGGCTGCTTCCAAATCTTGGTTGGCTATTGTGAATAATGCTGCAACAAACATAGGGGTGCATATATTCTTTTAAATTGGTGTTTCAGGTTTCTTTGGATAAATTCCCAGAAGTGGAATTGATGGGTCATAAGGCAGTTCCATTTCTAATTTTTTGAGGAAACCCCATACAGTCGGTGCACCAATTCACATTCCCACTTTGCAGAGAGTTTTTCTCTTGAATGGGTGCTGGGTTTTGTCAAATGCTTTCTGTGTACCTATTGATATGATCATGTGGTTTTGATTTTTCAATTTGTTTTTGTGGTGTATCACATTTATTGTTTTGTGGGTATTGTACCAACCTTGCATTTCTGGAATAAATTCTACTTGATTAAGGTGTATGATCTTTTTCATGTATTGCTGGATTTGGTTTGCTAATATTTTGTTAAGAATTTCAGCATTCATGTTCATCAGGGATATTGTCCTATAAATTTCTTTCTTTGTTGTGTCTTTATCTAGTTTTGGAATTAGGATGTTGCTGGCCTCATAAAAAGCTTGAAAGTCTTCCCTTCTCTTGAATTTTTTTTTGAATAGTTTGAGAAGGATAAGTGTTAGTTCTCCTTTGAATGTCTGGTAAAATTCACCTGTAAAGCCTTCTAGTCCAGTGCTTTTGTTTGTTGAGATTTTAAAAAATTATTTCTTCAATTTAACTAATTGTAATCTGTCTGTTCAGATGCTCTGATTTTTCCTGATGCAGTTTTGTAAGATTATATATTTCTAGAAATTGATCCATTTCTTTCAGATTGTCCAACTTGTTGGCATTTAGTTGTTTGTAATATTTTTTTACAAACTTTTGTATTTCTTTCGAACCATTTGTTACTTCTCCTCTTTCATTTCTGCTTTTATTTATTTGGGTCTTCTCTTTTTTCCCTTGATGAGTCTGGTTAAAGGTTTGTCAATCTTGTTTATCTTTTCAAAGAAAACAGCTTTTGGTTCCATTGTTCTTTTGTATTTTTTTTTAGACTCTCTTTCATTTGTTTCTACCCTGATCTTTATTATTTCATTCCTTCTACTCATTATGGGCTTGGTTTTTGTTCTTTTTCAAGTTTCTTTAAGTGTAAAGCTAAAGGAATTAACCTCAGTAATTTAAGATTGTTTATTTGAGCTTCTTCTAGTTTCTTGAGATAGGCTAGCAATGCTATGAATTTCCCTCTTAGGACTGCTTTCCCTGTCGCCCACAAATTTTGGGTTGTTGTGTTCTAATTTTCATTTGTTTCAAGGTATCTTCTGATTTCTTTCTTGATCTAATTTTTAACCCATTCTTTGTTTTGTAATATGTTATTTAGTGTCCATGTCTTTGTGTGCTTTTCAGTTTCTTTTTATTATATATTTCAAGTTTCATAGCAGAGAAGATGCTTGATATGATTTCAATCTTCTTAAATTTATTGCAACTTGTTTTGTGTCCTAACATGTGGTCTGTCCTATAAAATGTTTCATGTGCCCTTGAAAGAATGTATATTATGTTGCTTTGGGGTGCAATGCTCTGCAGATATCAATTAAATCCATTTGATCTAATATGTCATTAAAGGCCACCATTTCCTTGTTAATTTTTTATTTGGAAGATCTATCCATTGATGTCAATGTGGTATTAAAATACTATAACTGTGTTACTGTCAATCTCTTCCTTTATGTCCATCAAGATGTGCTTATATATTTGCTCCTATGTTCAGTGCATAAATGTTTATACAATAGGTGTTGTATCCTCTTATTGTGTCGACTCCTATATCATTATGTAGTGTCCTTTGTCTGATATTATAGCCTTTGTTTTACTGTCTATTTTGTCAGATATAAGTATTGCTACCCCAGCTTTTGTTCCCTTTCCCTCTGAATGAAATATCTTTCTCATTCCTTTACTTTTAGTCTGTGTGGATGTTTCATACTGAGGTAGATCTCTTGAAGACAGGAGATATGTGGGTCTTGTTTTCTTATCCATTCAGCTACCTTATGCCTTTTAATTGGAGCATTTAAGCCATTTGCATTTAAAGTGATTATTGATGGGTACTTATTTACTGCCATTTTTTTTTATTTTTTAACTATGTTCTTTTTTTCTTTCTTTCTTTTGTCCCCTACTTCTCAAAGCAAGCCCATTAACATTTCTTATAATGCTGGTTTGGTGGTAACAATTTCCTTTAGCTATTTCTTCTCTGGGAAACTCTTTATTTTTTCTTCAATTTTAAATGCTAGCTTTGCTGGGTAAAGTAGGCTTTGTTGTGGGTCCTTGCTTTTCATCACTTTGAATATTTCATGCTAATCCCTTCTGGCCTAAAACATTTCTGTTGAGAAATCAGCTGACAGTCTTATGGGAGCTCCATTGTAGGTAACTGACTGCCTGTCTCTTACAGCTTTTAAAATTCTCTCCTGTTGGCATTTTAATTATGATGTGTCTTGGTGTGGGCTTCTTTGTGTCCATGTTGTTTAGGACTCTGTACTTCCTGGACTTTTATGTATTTTTCTTTCACCAAGGGAAGTTTTCAGACATTATTTCTTCAAATAGGTTCTGGATCCCTTGCTCTGTCTACTCATTCTGGTACCCCTATGATGCAGATGTTATTACGCTTTATGTTGTCCCAAAGTCCCTAATATTTTAAAAGATATGTTTTTATTGATTTCAGAGAGGAAGGGAGAAGAAAGAGAAACATCAACAATGAGAGACAATCATTGATTGACTGCATCCTGCATGATTGGGAATTGAGCCTACAACCTGGGCATATGTCTTGACTGGGAATCAAACTGTGACATCCTGGTTCATAGGTCAATGCTCAACTACTAAGCCACTGCAGCTGGGCCCAAAGGTACATGATTTTTTAAAGTATTTCTTCTTTTTAATGTTCTGTTTGGGTGTTTTTTTTCTACCTTGATTGCCAAGTCACTGATTCTATGCTCTGCTTCATCAAGCCTTCTGCTTATTCCTTCCAGAGTAGTCTTTATTTAAGATATGGCATTCTTCATTTCTGACTAGTCCTTTTTTATGGTTTCTATATTTTTTCTCATGCTGTAGAACATCATTATAATCATTACTCTCAACTCTATATCTGATAAATTGCTTACCTCCATTTACTTTTGCTGTTTTTCTAGAGAATTCCCTAGTTTCTTTATTTGGAAACTGTTTCTTTGTCTTCCATTTTGACTGCCTGTTTGCATTTGTTTCTATGTATTAGGTAGATCTGCTATGTCTCCCAGTCTTGTTAATGTGGCCTTATGTAGTAGGTGACCTATTGGACCCAGTGGCACAGTCTCACTGATAACCTGAGCTAGGTGCTGTAAGAATGTCCCTGTGTGCATTGTGTGGGTCATCCAGTTGTAATTGAGTCTGATTTCTACAGGCCTGTTCATGTGTGGGCTGGACCCTCAGGCTGGCTGACAGGCCCAACCCTTCAACACAGTGTGCAAGCTGCTATGCAGGTGCTAATCACACAAACGGAATTCACCTCAGCAGGGGTTGGTACCTGCCTAGATCTCCCTGTTGATATGCTGCTTATGAAGCTTTGTGGGTTGTGCTCTGTGGTTTTCTGAAGCTGGCCACTGGGTTTATTGGTTCTAGACCTCTTCGGTGAGACTCTTCTGCAGGCCAATCCAGAAGCTGTCTGTGACTGACCCTGAACAACCTGTCTGTGCCTATCAGTGATCCACAGCTTTTGGCTCCCTTTTCTGGACCTGGGTGCAGGTGGAAAGGACCAAGCTGTGCACCAGAATCTGCTTTTACAAGCCCTGGGCTCAGCAGCAAGTGAGGCAGAGACTCAAAGCACCTAGAGATTTGCCTCTGCCTGCAGGCTATTAGACTCAGTCGCATAATGAGCCTCTAGCTGTATTCCTCAACAAGGCACAAGCTCCACAGAGTGGGGTGAGAGGGATTCCAATGGGGCTATTGCTTCCACCCAGGTTAATACTGGATAGAGGGGAATGCTCTGCCTGAGAAAGATGGCTTCTTCAGTATGGAGGAATGACTCTGCACAGGGACTTGAAGGCTGTCCTCTCAGCTCCTTCTCCAGAGCCACCAATCCCAGATTTTGCTCACACAGCTCTAGCCTACTCTGCCTTCCCTCTGCAAGAGCCCAAGGTGAGTGATTGAAAATTAAATTTTGTTCATTGGTCCCCTTTAAGAGGGTGCCTGTGTTTCAAGCTGTCTCTCCCTGCTTTTCACAGCCAGATGTTTTCTGGGCATCTCTCCTGGTTCTGGTGCTTTGGGCTGGGTAGCTCATTTTGGGGCTTATACCCCGTATTTCTCAGGGGGGACCTCCTGAAGCTGAGAGATTCCTCCAAGACTTCAGCTGCTGTCTGTGGGAGCCTGGCCAGCCTTCTCACATCTCTGCACTTCCTACCAGTCTCCATGTGGTCTTCTCTTTACATCCTTGGTTATAAGATTTCTCCCCAGTTAGTCTTCAGTCGGTTATTCAGGATGCTTTTTCAATATTTTAGTCATAATTCCAGTTTGGTCCTGGGAGAAGGTCAGTTTAGCTTTCAATGATTCTGCTCAAATTTCCTTCCAATAAATTCCCTTTTACTTAGATTAATGGAAATGGTTTCTCTTGCTTGTAACCATGGGCTCTAACTAAAACACAAGAGATCCTGTTTTAGCATTACTAATTTATTACATGTTTAGAATGCTGTGGAGGGCTGCAAAATGCTTTCTAATGCAATCCTTCTTTTGTTTAAAATTCTGAGCATCAGCTTCTATCTTTCTGGGCCTAGAACCCAGTCCTGCCCATTTGGTCATATTTGTCACACTTAGTGTTTGCTGGCTGACTACTCCCACAGCGGACACTCTCCGTGCAGGCAGGGCCTCGGTCACCAGGCAGCTGCAAAGCAGGCACTCCTTAGATGGAAAGGAGAGAAGCACACGACTATGAAAAATATTTCTCCCAGTTCATAAATATACACCTCTCACACCTACTCACAATAAGTCACATTTTTACCTTTTTGATAATTTAACTTCTGGTGAAGAGCCAATATTTGTGTCCAACTCCAAATTAGCAAAAGTAGATGCAATTTTCCCAAATAATGAAGAAGATCCCTTTAAAGCTGTCAGAAGCATTGTTGTCGTGTAGATTGAAAAGTGTTTACCAATTTTGACTTTGCCAATAGACCCACATTGTTACTTGGCCTAGGAGGCTTTAGAAAAAACCAGTTCCACACGTTTTGCTGAATCTCATGATGGATTATTAAAACTCTTAAGGGAAATGCTATTTTCCTCTAGAGTTAAGACACATTCAGACTCATGGGCTATTAATTGGGGGGGGGAAGGGGGTCAGTTACAGCCAACCAAAGACATAGCAACACGGTTTAGCAAACAAGGGTGATGTTTGCAACAGGACCGAATGTGACAGCATAATGTATATTTCTAGGCATACACATGCATGGCTCTGACAGCATGTCAGTTATAATTTTTGCAATAATGTGGACATAATTTATTAGAATTCAAATATAGAGTAAACTGAGCACATGCTTTGGTCCAAAGTACTAATTTGTCTATTGCTGACAGTTTTGTATGTGTTTTAAGTAGAAATAAAGACATTATAATTGAATAAACATTTTCTCCTTGCTAACCATGCCCTCTCAGGGTTAACAACAAGCAAATGGAATAATGTGGAACCCTTACAAAAGTAACCACAAATAGGACACCTGTGGGGGAGGTGGGTTTCAGCTTTCCTGGTTGCCTGCCATAGAGGTTTACTCAGATGTGATTGATTGCCCTGGTGAGTAATACCAGTTGGCAGACATTAGTAACACTTTGTCTTACTTTTGGTACAGTTGTTAGCTTTTCTATGTTTAGCATGTTTTCATATTTTAATAAGAATTCTGAAGCTGTGTATATATATTCAGCATTAGCCTGAAACTTGACACTTGTGATTCTGGGGTAATTTATAACTCCATCTGAATTTGTCATAACTACAAGATGCTTTCAACATATGGAATTATGCTTGTAAAATTTAACCTTATTACATTCCTTTTCCAGCCTCTATGCATTTTTAATACACATTTTACTTTGCATTTCAAACACTTTGACTATATATTGTTAGTGAGGTTGGCTTGGTTTTGCAGGAGTCACAGAGGACGGGAGAAAACCAGGAGATATGTGGAGTTGTTTTTTTGTTTTCCTTGACAACTGACCAGAAGGCTCCATTTCATTTCTGAACCGAGATGGATGAGGTACCAGCCTGAAATCCTTTGTGATTTCGCCAACAACATGAGTACCAGGAATGCTTTGCCCCTGCACTGAGCATCCGATGAGGTGTTGGAAACACGTGTGCTCTTCCAGCATTTCGCGTGGTGCACTTGCTCCCTTTGGGAGTTGGAACACATCCACCAGGCGAGCCATGTGAAAGGCAGGAGCCTTCAACAATGGTGTGATGGAAACTTAAATAGGCGAGGACCTGTGCCAAGTGTGCAGAGTATTGTTTCAGGCTGACTTCAGCTCCAGCCAATGAGTGGCTTGGCTGGCTTACTTCAAGGCAGAAGTTAAAAATGGCTTAGGGTTTCTTGAAAGTCCTGGGAGTTTCTAGATACTTAATAAAGCGCCCCCACCTCCTCCCATCACCCCCCCGCCCCCCTTCCCACACACGTTCATCAGAAAATACTTTTAAGAACTGTCTCGATCTAGGAAATGGTGGGAAATAAGCCCAAGAAAGAAGAAGGCTCTGGATGGTTTTAATTCACAATGACAAACTATAATTAAAATTCAGTGGATAATCCATTCTGTATTTGCTTATTTCAGTTTATTGCAGCAGAAAAGTGCATTTTAAATGCTTTATTATGCCCTTTCTGTGGAGTTCAGTTCACACTGTCTCAGGTCCAGGAGTAGGGGAACTTAGAGGTTTCTCTAACACAAAAGAGAGGAGGACTTCTCCTGAAGCAGGCTCCCCAAGGTCAGGCTCTTCTAATTACAATTCTAATGAGACATCAGGAGAGCTTCCCAGGAGATCATCACTGGGTAATTTTTCAACAATACTCCACCATCTTCTTTCCTATTTGGAAAATACAGAAAAATGGCCCATTAGTGTCTCTACCAGAGATTTCATTTTCATACTCAGTTTTTCTGAATCCCTGATTAGCTCTCTGACAAGCAGCACATTTATATACAGTATGAAATATGAGCTTTATCTCTGCCTTGGTCTTAATTTAAAATTTGCATTTTATGGTATTTATGTAGACCTTCTTGCAACCTTTCAAGTACTCAAACAAATGATTCTCCATTAAAAGAGTTTATCTTGAAATATCTGTCTAAGCATTGTAAATAGCATGTTATGGATCACACGTTTATTTAGGCAAGTGAAATAAAACATCAAAAGCTATCACTGAAAAACTAGGCCAATATGGGCATTAAAAATATAGCACCATATATCTTGGGCAAGCAACTTCTCCGGATCCCATGTGCTCGGACAGGGAATATTTAGACTTTAGCGAAGATGGCATGTTTCTTGATTCATCTCGCAGTGCAAGTCTGCTTCATTTGCAAAGTGATAACCTATTACTGTAACTAAACCGCCTAGTGCATGGAGGCTCAGAAATAAAATAAAAAGATTAGCCAGTTATCTTATTTACATATATTGAATTGCAGTAATACAGCCCGATCTCTGCCTCTCATTTGATTCTAATTAAAGCGTAGCAGAGAAACTGCAATCCACACAAGAGCTTATTTTAATAGTCAGAGCTGGCAAAGCCCCAATATCACAATGTAGCAATTAACAGCACGGCTGTATTTGCTATTCATGGTTTGATGTAAAAACTTGTTTATTAAGATGGGCTGGAGGCGCTGGTGTGCAATAGACCTGCATGTAATTAGATTCCAATTATTTGTCTGTTTCTGATATTGTAAACTGGCACTTAGCACATCAGTTAAATTGACACACGGCGCTGCATGGCTTCCTCGGTAATTAAAACATGTTCTGTTAATTAGATGATGACCACTTTATTTCAGGGCTCTTGTGTTTGGGTTTTCTAGTGTGCTCTGTTTGTATCATGAGCCACCAGACGCTCCTCTAATGAGTCCTTGTTTTGTTTCAATTACCACCTGCTGTTCAAAAGCAAAGCTTGTTTTAACTAAACAAAATTAATGCTTGTCTCTTTCTTTGTACGAACTTAAACGATAGACAAATTAATACGCTTATTATCGAAGTGCTAAGCTCTGGTTTTAAAGACTGCTAAGGCAATTAGAAGAAAGTTATAAGATGTGGAGTGTGGCATAAATATTGTTTAGCGTATTAAGAGGCATTACAAACAATGAATTATTTACTGGAGTTGAAAAGAAGCATAGAGACTTAGGCTCCCCCTGCCCCCCAAATTAAATTAGTTATTGCAATTTGCAAAGGGATCCAGAAATTAAAGGTAGTAGGGGATTTCTAAGAGAAGGAATTGAATAAAGTTAGACATGAAGGTATGTATCATGGTTAAAAAAAATCAATGAATGATATTTGACCATCTTGGATGGTTTCCAAAACTATGTGTTTGCTGCATGTTCTCTTACAGGATATATGCTGTTTTCATGCTAAGTAATTAATCAAGCTGTTTCTCAAAACTTTACTGCAAACATTATCAGGAGAGGCGCTTTGCATTTTCTGGGAGGTTAGGGCTTGTCCCGCGGACTAGTCCGCATCTGCCTCCACACCCGGGCTTCTCCCCTGGGACCACTAGAGCACAGTCCCTCCTCTCATTTCCACAGCCCTTCCCAAGCCCACAGCGTCTCATTGCACCCCGACATCATGACCAGGCTGAGACCCGTGATGGTGCCAGGGCAGGGAGCAAAGGATGACTACCTATTTCCCAGAACACCTTCTCTGTAAGATTTGGGGAGCTCATGAGTGAGGCTAATAACGTAAGCCACCAGTAGGCGTTTCAGAAGCTCTCCCCACAGAGCCAGGCGTTTTAGAATAGATGCAACACCCACACTTCCACTGACACCAAGCCAGCCGAGTCGACAGCCGGGGCTTGACTGTGTAAGACAGTCTGACGCCAGACAACTTCAGGGGTATTCCAGCGCACTCTGTTGTAACTAAACCAATTCAGTCATTCCGATTTCATGTCAATGTGCATAGCGTTAACATGTACCATCTTTAGGGAAACACACAAGCAGATCTGGAATGGCGTATTCACAAAGTGTTTGGAAAGGTATTTTAATTACAAGGCAAATCATGCTCCCCTGTTGCCTAGAATTGATTTAACACCTACAGGTGCATTCTAGAATTTGAAATTCCATTTTCGTCAGGAATTCAACAGCGCCGAAGTTCCAATGTGGAATGCAAACTTGAGCTTGTGGACATCGGCCACCGAGGGCAGTGCACTAGCCTCTCCATTCCAATAATTACAGGCTGTTGTTGTTCCTTGTGATTAAGCCCCGTGTACAGAGAGCAAATGCTACGCTTCCTCCTAGACCTTCAGTTGAAAGAGAAACAAACAGTAGCCGATTGCACACCTCAGAGGCGCCTTCCCAAAGCAAAGGCAGCGAGGGAGCTGCAAGGTTCCACTACCGCTAAGGGCGTTGCAGAGCAGAGTTGCTAAGCAGCACTGGCAGGCTTGCGCCTTCATGCGGCAGTGGCCTTCAGTGAATATTTTACAAAGACCCAAAGCAGTTAGCTGTGTCTTATTAAATGCCCATTCACTCATGAGATATTTTAAAATGCATCTTTTGCTGCAGGCCCATCCGGTCACAGTAACTGCTCTGAAACATATCACTGACTTCTGTGGGACCTTTGAAAAATGCTGGTGCAGGAGAGGTCACAGGTGCTCCCCGGCCACCAGGGTATGCTGGCCCTGAAGGTGCACATGTTTGTACTCAAGGGACATGACTTGATCATGGATATCCAGATCCAGGAAGCAATGAATTATTTTTCAACCATATGTCTTTCATGTATACATTTAACAATGTAACCTTAATTCATATACTTGCCATAGACATTTGCTGTTTTAGCCTCCCGGGTCCCATTCCCCTTTGTCTCCTTTCTTTCTCCCTCTCTCCCTCCCTCCCTCCCTGCCTCCCTCCCTCCCTTCCTTCTTTCCTTCTGCTCTCTCTCTCTCTCTCTTTTTTTTTTTTGAAGAGTCTGCATTGATTTTTAGAGAGAGGGAGGGGAAGAGAGTGAAACATTGATGTGAGAGCAGAACATTGATCAGCTGCCTCCTGCATGCCCCCTACCAGGCTCAAGCTGAAATCTGGACATGTATCCTGACCAGAATTGAACCAGCAACCTTTTGGTGCCCTGGGCAATACCCAACCAATTGAGCCACACTGGCCAGGGTCCTTTGTCTAATTTCTTGTTTGGGTTCTGATTCTTGGCCATTTATACTGCGGAAGCTGACTCCACTTCCAGTGCTGGAGTGAGAAGGCCAAGTTGGGCCCACTCTCCTTGGCTACAGTCAGCTCCATATGGACATCTTACATGGGATGCTCTAATCACTGAAACCAAGGATTTTTATTTAATAGCTGAAAGAAGAGACATTTTCTTTGCTGGATGAAGGCCTGGAGGGAAATAGCCCTAATAGTTTCTGGCAGGCATCTTTATTGACATCTTTTGAGCAAAGTGCCAACCTAAAAGAAGAAAAGGCAACAGATGGAACTTAATTAAATCATGTGTGTGACCTGTGTTGAGCCATGCCTGAAGTCAGTGCCACCCATAGATTTATATAAACCAGTATCTCCTCCACTACCCGCACCATCCCATTTAAACAAAAACAACACCTAAGTCAGTTAAGGGTTGGTATTTTCACTTGCAATTAAAATAAAATTCCCAATGGATACTACCCAACTTTTCATGTCATGTCATCATGCTGTTTCACCCATTTAGGTTCTGAAGCTCAAGAGAAGAATCTCTAAAGAAAGGTTCTCCACCTGGGGTCCAGGATGGATGTCAGAAGATAACTCGTTACTTGACATCATAAGCAATATTTTATGTGATGTGCATTTTCTGGGTCAAAATGATTGTTAAATTGTTCCCCAAGGAAGTTTAAGAACCTCTGATAATGGAACAAAAGTCCTGGCAGGTCAACTAGGATAGGCACAGCCACCTGCAAGTGTCAAGGTGTCTGACTTAAAAAACTGGGAGCATGGGTAGGGTTCTCTGAAGAAATCTGCGTGGTCAAAAGCTAGAGCTTTTCAGAAACTGGAATGGCTGTCCTAGGAGATCAAGGAGGCAAGTTGGACACATGAATGACAGAAGTGGCGCTTTTTGAAAAGGCCTTAGTGATTGGCTTGTTTCAGAGTTCATTGCTTCTGTGGATGTATGACGTGTATGGAATATCTATATATATAAAAGCCTAAGTGACCGGTTGACTGGTAGCTATGATGCACACTGACCACCAGGGGGCAAACGCTCAATGCACAGGCATGGAAACATGGAACAGACTGATGAATCTTAGAGGGGAGGGGAAAAGAGGAGTATGTGAAGAGACTAACCAAATATCTTATATGCATACTAGGAGCCTGGTGCATGGATTCGTGCACCTGTGTGGTCCTGCAGCCTGGCCTGTGGGGATCAGGTTGAAATTGGCAGTCTGACATCCCCTGAGGGGTCCCAAATTGCGAGAGGCTCAGGCCAGGGCAACGGACCCCACTGGTGCACGAATCCATGCACTGGGCCTCTAGTACTATATAAATTTACCCCAAATAAAGCCACACCAAAGGGTCTGTAGTAAGAAATGGTTATTTATAGCCCATGTTTCCCCTGGAGGAATGTGTAGTGTTAATTTCAAATGCAGTTAGCAAAGGGGCTCACCCCAGCTTCTGTGCTCAGAGGCTAAAACCAGAACTAGTCTTGAAATATTTGTAGTGCCCTAGACAAGCAGGTGAGTCTTCATCGTCTTGCAGTGTTCTCACATATCAACTTCTACTTCATCTCGTATACATGAAACCAGGTTGCTGCTACTCAGGGGTGATAGTACAAGATAAAACAAAGTAAAGCAAAACTGAACTAAGCTAAAAATTAAAAAAAATTTCTCCCAAACTTATCACTCATTCATACTTTGGAATTCTGCCCAATTATTGAGTCAAAGTGACCAAAAGCAAGGGCTCTGGAGCTAGGTTGTGAATTCAGATCCAGCTCTATCACTGCAGTTAGGTGGCCTTGGACAAGGACTGTGGAGCCTCAGTGCTTGAATTTAATTTATTCCTGAAGGCTGTTCAAGAAGTGATTTGTTCAAAAACGGAGCCATTTTTTTCCATTAGAAATAATGTCAATTGAATTAATTCATTTCAGACCCACAAATGATTCCATTTTAACCTTTCTTATATTCATACATATCTAATGTACTGTTTAATCTATAAACAACACTTCTTAAAATTATCAAAGCACCCCCTGGTAGCCTTAAATGAATCACTTTCAGCACTCATTCCAGGGGTGTGTTTAAGGAGGTCAGATGCAGCATCAGTTTTTTTATCATATATCATTCCTTCAAAATGCTGTCACCAGCTAACTGCTTTTCGTTTATCAGTTTTTCTACTTCTTGAATTGCCTGTTACCATGGTTTCTTGCACACCCTTAGCAACATTAGCACTCTTGATGACCTCTTTATGTTTTAAAATTGTGCAAATCATCCATTTTGCCAGGAACAAAAGCAAAAAAAAAAAAAAAAGCCCAGAACCCACAAAGTAGTCACAACACAATTTCCTGAAATGTTAACAACTCAAGGTTTAGTAGTAAACTGACTGGTATTTGCTCCTTCGTTTGTGGCCTTGGAGATGGCTTTTTGTCATGCTCATATATCAGCATGAAAGGATTGTCAGGTCAAGAACCGAAGTTTTGTTCACAACCAAGATAATTTTTCTGTGAACAACTTGGTTGAAAACCAAATTGTTTAAGAGGAGAGATGTTCGAGAGCTGAGGTTTGACTGTACATTACATGTCTGTAACTTAGTTTGTTATTTAAAAAGAAATAATAGGCTAAATTATAGAAATGTCTTGACACTCATCTATATTTATCTTGAAAGAGAAATTTTGTATGTTTCAGACCCCCACCTCTCCTGTATTAGGTTCCTAAGGCAGTAACAAAATACCACAAATTGTGTGGCTTAAAACCACAGGAATCTATCCTCTTTCAGTTAAGGAGACTAGAAGTCCAAACAAGGTGTCTTCAGAGCCATAATCTCTCTGAAGTCTTGAGCAAAGAACTCGTCCTTGCTTCTGCTGGCTCCTGGTGTTGCTGCTGTCCTGGGTGTCCCTTGGCTTGGAGCTGCATCCCTCCCATCTCTGCCTCTCCTGCACAGGGTGTGCTCCTGTGTGTGGCTGAGCCTGGGTCTCCGGGTCTCTCCTTGTGGGGGCACCACCCTCATCCAGGATGACCTCATCTTCACTTGGTACATCTACAAGGACCCTGTGTCCAAATAAGGTCAATTCACAGGTCCTGGGGTTTGGGCTTGATCTATTTTTTTGGTGGATACAATTTAACCCACTATACTACCTCATAGGAATAAGAATTAAAGAAATTAATGTTTGCAAAGTGTTTAGTGTCTGGCACATAGTAAAGACTCAATAAAGATCCACTGTTGTTGTTATCCTGAAATTCCAACCTGTCTGCATTGAAAAAAGCTCTTCCTCTCTTAGACCCTGCATACCTCCAGGTCTATCCCAGAATCAAGCAAGTTCCATTTCTTTTCTATATTCCAAGGCAATGCCTTTTGTACTATTATTACTGACCCAACTGTAAAATCTCTCACTGTAGAGATTAAAAAAAAAAAGATTTAGCTGTAGAATTTCTTCTTCAAAGTAAATGTTATTGAAAGACCAATATTCAAACTGGTTGAAAGTGGAATTACTCTTTGAAAAGGCGGTCACTCACAAGCAATATCAGCTCCATGTTCATTGTCTCCCCGTGGCTCTGCACCCCAGTCTCCAATGGCACTTTAGACTCTTCTTTGAAACATAGAAGGGTCCAGAAAAGACGGTTTAAAAAACTACCTTTGAGTCATAAGCAAGCTCATCTCAAGCATTAGGAAGAGATGGTCTTTGTCTCCCACTTCCCTTTTATTAATTGACCTCCCCTGTGCCTCTTCCCCTGGCTCCCGTGCCCCAACCAAACCAAGGAAGGAGGAGTTGCCAACCTGGGCTGACTCTAGGTATTGATTGTGCTATGTTCATCAGTATTGACCACACTTCTGGTTCTCTAACAAGGCTATGCTGGACATACAATCCTGTGCTTTCATGTGCCAGGGTTTGCTTGGGATTTTCCTAGCAATAGTCATTCACAAGAGACAGATTTCCAAGATCTACATTCTCTTGTGCAGAAAGCAGAGACCTTGCTGTTAATGTGGGATAAAACTATATGGCCTAGTGCCCCTTTAGCAAAGCTCTGTATGAAAGGCACTGCTTTAGTCCATTCAGGCTGCTATAATAAAATGTCACAGAATGGAGCTTATAGACAACACACGCTGATCTTTCACAGTTCTGGAGGCTGGGAGTCCAACCTGTGCACGAATTCGTGTACTGGGCCTCTAGTACGCATATAAGATATTTGGTTAATCCTTGCCCACCTCCCCACTCCTCTTCCCTCTGAGATTCCTCAGTCTCTTTCATGTTTCCATGCCTGTGATTCTATTTTATTCATCAGTTATATTGCTAATTAGATTTATTTTGACTTTTAGATTCTTCTTCATTTATTTTGACTTTTAGATTCATTTGTTGGTAGATATGTATTCATTGCTATTTTATTGTTCATATTTTTTATCTTTTTTCTTCTTCTTCTTCCTCTTCTTAACAAATACCCTTCAACATTTCATGTAATACTGGTTTGGTGGTAACAAACTCCTTTAGCTTTTACTTGTCTGGGAAGCTCTTTATCTGACCTTCAATTCTAAATGATAGCTTTGCTGAGTAATTTTGGTTGTAGGTCCTTTGAGTATTTCTTGCCACTCCCTTCTGGCCTGCAAAGTTTCTGTTGAGAAATCAACTGACAGTCGTATGGGTGCTCACTTGTAGGTAACTAACTGCTTTTCTCTTGCTGCTGTTAAGATTCTCTCTTTGTCTTTAAGCCTTGTCATTTTAATTATTATGTGTGTTGGTGTAGGCCACTTTAGGTTCCTTTTGTATGGGACTCTCTGTGCTTCCTGGACTTGTAAGTCTATCTATTTCACCAGGTAGGGGAAGTTTTCTGTTGTTATTTCTTCAAATAGGTTTTCAATATCTTGCTTTCTCTCTTCTCCTTCTGGTACCTCCATAATGCGAATGTTGGTACATTTGAAGTTGTCACTGAGGCTCCTTACACTATCTTTATAATTTTTTATTCTTTTTTCTTTTTGCTCTTCAGATTGGGTGTTTTTTTGCTCTTTCATAGTCCAAATCTTTTATTTGATTCTCAGAATCCTCTTCTCTAATGTTGAATCCCTATAAAATATTCTTTATTTCAGTTAGTGTATGCTTCATGTCTGACTGTCCATTTTCATTTCTTTGAGATTCTCACTAAGAACCTTGAAAGTCTCACTAAGTTCCTTGGTCTCGTTAATTTCCTTGACGCTCTCATTAGATCTTGAGTAACCTTATAACCATTGTTTTGAACTCTGTCTCTAGTAGTCTTCTTGTTTCCATTTCTTTCATTTGTAACATGTTTCTTTGTCTCTGCATTTTGGCTGCTTCCCTGTGTTTATTTCTATGTATTAGGAAGAGCTGCTATGTCTCCTGGAATTGTTAGAGTGGCCTTGTGTATTAGGTGTCTTGTAGGGCCTAGTGGTTCAGTCTCCCCAGTCACCTGAGCTGGACACTATAGGTGTGCCCCTGTGTGGGCCAGGTGTGCCCCTGTGTGGGTTGTGTGCACAGTCTTGTTGTAGTTGAGCCTTGATTGCTGTTGGTATCACTGGGAGAAATTCACCTCCAGACCAATTGGTTGTGAGGACCAGCTGTGTCTACCATGGGAGAGCTGCTGTGCAGGAGACAACCCTGTGGAGCAGGACTTATGTCAGTGGGGCTTTGGTGCTCACTGAGTCTGCCCCTTGAGTGTGTCACATGTGGATGTGTAGAGTTGTCATCTGGTGTTGTCTGAAATTGTCTACCGGGTGCACTGGCTTTGGAGCCTCTCTCGAGGTGCAAAATCAGCCATTGCCTGGGGCCATCTCCAGGAGCTGCAGAGTGATTCATAGTTGGCTGCTCTTGTATTGGGCTAGGAAGTGCCCAGGCAAAGCCAAGCTGTGAAGGAAAGCAGGTCAGTGCTAGTGCCAGGTCTTGGGCCTTTTATTGATAGCTTTAGAGTATGCTGTCTCTAACTGCAGCATACTTTAAACTCTTGTTTAAAAGATTTTAGGGAAGTCTGAAGCCTGAGCCAGGACAAACCATTCATATGGAAAAGCTGGTGCAAATATCTTGGGTGGGGCTGCAAATGGGATGGGGTGAGGTCTCAGGAAATCTCCATGGAGGGATGAAGTGTGTGGACCACCCTGATGGAAACTCAGATATGGCTGCCAGTCAACTCTGTGATGGGGGAGGTTCCCACACAGGAACAATGGCCACTGAAATTCCCCCTGTCTGGGAGAAAGCCACCCCCAAGTTCCTGCCCCAATGCCAGACAGTCCAGTTCCTCCCAGTATGTCTCTGGTTCCCCCAAAGCTGCTGTGCCAGAACTGGAGCTCAGAGAATGTGAGACACTGTAAGTTTGTGCATGGGCCCTTTAAGACCACCACCTGGAATTCCAGCAGCCTCTGTATCACTCAGCCACAATCCCCACTGGTTTTTACAGCCTAAAGTTATGGGGTCTTCTCTTCCCAGCTCTGGAACCCTGAGCTGGAGGTCTGGTGTGCGGCTGGGACACCCTGTTCCTCAAGGGAAGCCTTGGAGATATCCTTCCTAATTAAAAAACAGCACATATGGGTGTCAGACCAGCCAGTTTCGTGCCTCTGCCCCTCCTACCAGTCTCAATGTGCTTTCTCTTTTACTTCTCTAGTTGTAGGACTTCCATTCAGCCAGCTTTCAGGTGGTTCTGAATGATGGTTGTTCTGTATTTTAGTTATAATTTTGATGTGTTGTGGGAGACAGCAAGCACCATGGTTACCTACACCGCCAGCTTGGTTCTCTCAAAAGGAAGGATTCTTTAAAGAGAATTGATAACATTTGGCGAGGCTCATAGGAATATCCAGACTCAGCCCTTGAAATCATTCCTCCCTTAAAGTCCCCACAGGTTTATACAGAAGGAACAACAACCAAATGAGAAAGGTTTTGCCATTATTATGTTAGCTGGCTTCTTCCTGACTGCGTGCTATGGTTTAAATGTTTATGTCCCCATAAAATTCATATTTTTAAACCCTAATGACTACTGTGATGGTATTGGGAGGCAGGACCTGTTGGGAGGAGGAGATGACGGGAGGTTGGCTGGCCGGCCTGCTCCGATCAGGACAGATCAGGGCCAGGCCAGCTGGGGGGAGGGGCTGTGGGCAATTGGCCAGTGGGCCCTGCCCCTGATTGGGGTGAGGGGAGCTGATCAGGGGTCAGCGGCTGGGGGAGGGGGCCAGGTGAGGTTGGCCAGCCAGCCCCACCCCCGATTGGTATGGGAGGCAACCAGGGGTGGAGCTGGCTTGGGGGAAGGGCCATGGGCTAATCAGAGTGGTGGGGGCCCATTGGGGACAGAGCCAGGGGGATGGGGGGCGAGGGGGAAGAGGCCACAGGCAGTTGGCTGCTGGCCCTGCCCCTGATCAGGGTGGGGGGGCTGATCTGGGGTGGGGCTGGCTGGGAGGAGGGACTTTGGGCTGATTAGGGGGAGAGGCTGCAGGAGGTTGGCCAGCTGGCTCCACCCCCTATTGGGGTAGTGGGGGCGATCAGGGGTGGGCAGTTGGGGGGGGAGGGGCCACGGGAGGTTGGCCAGCTGGCCCCACCCCCAGATCAGGCCGGTTTGTTGGCCGCAGTGGACATCTCAGTGACCGGTCATTCTGGTCGTCACAGTGTTCCAGTCACTGGCTTTTTATATATATAGATATAGATATGTGTTACTTATGGACACAGATAATGGGGTGGTGAAGGCCAGGGGCAGGGTAGGTACCAGGTGGAGGCAGGTAATGGGGGGGAAAAGGGAGACATCTGTAATACTCTCAGTAATAAAGAGGTTTTTTGTTTGTTTGTTTGTTTTTAAAGAATCCCTCTTTTCTTCTTCAAATGAAATCTGGGTTTCTCTAAGCAATACTAATTGGACTGTAAGCTTCTCTTGTGCAAGAAGCTGCTCTTCTAATATGCTGGGAACCTTGTGTCCACAGAAAGTTTGAGCTTTCATTAGGGATCACTATTTATTCTAAATCATGACTTATCAACTCATTTAAAAAGTCCCATCATGTTATGGGCTCTCCATCCCCTTACTCCCCGCTGCTTTGTTCTTCTCTTTCGTCTTGTACTCACACTCATTCTCACCCTGAAATACCTGCTCATTGGTATGACAGACAGGTTGAGTTAGAGCTTTGTCTCACTCCTATTTCTTCTGGTTCTTAGGGACATTTTCTCCAAACAAATGTGGTCACAAGCTAAACACAGATGTGCGATAGTCAGGTTCTTCAGAGAAACAGAACCAGTAGGATGTGCCTATTTATAGAAAGACTTATTTTAAGGAATTGGCTCATGCAATAACGGAGGCTTAGAAGTCCCCAGATCTGTACTTGGCAAGCTAGAGACCCCAGATTGCTACTGTGGAGGTCCAAAGTCTTGAGGACCACAAGAGCTGATGGTGTAGGTTCCAGTCCAAAAGCCAGCAGGCTCAACACCCAAGAAAAGCCCATGTTTCAGTTTGAGTCTGAAAAGAGGAGAAGACTAATGTCCCAGCTCAAGGCAATCATGAGGAGAATTTCACTCGTGCTGTGTGAGGGTCAGCCATTTAATTCTGTTCAGGCTTTCAACTGATAGTATACAGGCCACCACATTAGGGGGGCAATCTTTCTCAGTCTACTGATTTCAATGTTACTCTCATCCAGAAACACCCTCACAGACTGACACAGAATAATGCTTGACCAAATATCTGGGCACCCTGTGCTCCAGTGAAGTTGCCACCTAAAATTAACCACCACGAGGTTGTTCTATCCTCTGAGAGAGAATCTGTAGACAGTTCTTAGATTTGTTTTATTTTTGCCACTCTCCTTAGATTACTTCAACAGTCGTATAATTGGTTCTCGGTCATCAATTACCTCATACCATTTTATTCTCCACATAACTGGCAGATCAAACTTTGCAAAATGCCATATCCTGCCTCTTTGCTGTCTACTCCACCATACACCCTACTTCTTGCAATAAAAATAAAAATATATAGATAAAAAGGAGAGCTCAAAATCCCTATTTTGGAATATAAAGCCATCCACAAATTGGCTACTATACTTTTTAAAAAATGCATCCTGCCCTTTAGCCACATGGAGTTTTTTCACTTTACCTAATCTTTCCTTCTGGTATTTACCCTCACAGAAGCCTTTCCATTCACCCAGAATCCTCATCCTTGGCTCTCCTGCCTATTTTTTTTCTAAATTCAGGTAAAACTACTTGTTCTATTTGCTGTGTTTATAAAACATGTTCTCCACATAATTATAATAAAGCTTACAATTTTAAAATTCTGTTCATACATCTCTCCTTACCACTAGCCAACATTTCCCTAAGTATGTACCTGAGAAAGATAGCCCCACAGAAAAAAAAAGTCACCCTTAAAAACAAGAGTTTCCTATTTTAAAAATGGAAAAATATGTATATTATATTCCACCACAAGTATGGTAATTTCTAATTGTATATGCTAAAGACTCTAAGAAATTCCTCAGAAAAGAAACCTATTTAACCTGGTCTAATCTATTTCATTCTGTGTGATTTATTTTGCATTCATACTGGCTGGAGGTTTGTTGCACTTCTTGGATCTATGGGTTCACTTTATTTGAAAAAGATTCAACATCATTTCTTCAAATGTTTTTCTGTTCTATTCTCTGTTTTCCTTTCTGGACTCCAAGTATATAATTAGACCATTTGGTATTTCCCCATAGTTCACCAATGCTCTCTACATGTATTTATTTTTTTCAACCTTTCCCTGAACCTGGCTTCAGTTTGAATATGTTTAATTGACTTGTCTTAGCCTTTTCTTTCTCGGTATCCAATTTCCTTCTAAGCGTCATCCATGAACTTTAAAAAATAACAGATATATATTTTCTAATGCTAGAATTTTTAGTTGGTTCTTTGGAAAGTTTCAATTTCTTGCCAGAAATACCCTCATTATATCCATCTTTGCCTAGAAATAATTTTATGTATTTGTAAAAATTATTTAAAGCCTTTACTAATTTCAATAACTGGGTCATCTATTGATCTGTTTTTATTGACTGTATTTTCTTTTATTTGTTACTTTTTTTTTACCTCTCATATCTTGTAATTTAAAATCTTCCACTTGCCTATATACAATGTAGAGTCCAAAAGCTGAAAGGTGTTGAGAGTAGAGCTGTGGCTTTTCTTCTTTCCTCCTCATGGAGAATGAACATGGATCGCCCCCTGTCCTAATGAAGTGTGAAGGCTTCAGGAGACTCTCTTGTAGAGACAGTGGTTTCTGCCAGAAGAAAGACTGGGGGTCCATGTGCTTTGTCCCAAGTTGATGTGTATTTGTGTGTGTTAGAGCCTGAGCAAATGAACAGGGGCAAGACCACAAAGTGAGCGAGCACCAGGGTGAACCAGCCATATTGCTATCCCCAATGTGACAAGAACAGATGAGACTTGGGTATGTCAAGGGGACGACCAGGCTGTGCTGCCCTGCTCTTCATCCTAGATAGCTGCTGCCAAAGAGGCTGGGGTGGTAATGAGGGTGGAAATGGGGGAAAACCAGAGTCTCAGAAGAGTTTAACCACTTTGGGGAACTCTCAGTGAGAAGGACACCTGTAGGGCTTCCCGAGTACTCATACGTGAGTACCGTTGTATCCTTAAGGGAAGGACACCTGGATAGGGCACACTTGAAAGCAATGATTGTACCCTTCCACAACTATACTGCTCCATCAGGCTCAGAATGCTTAATGACTGGTTGCATTTAAGTTTCTCCCGGGATGAGGTATAAATCAGGGCTGTGTCTGTCTTGCCTTGTACTTTATTTCTGCTACCTGCCATGGTGCCTGGCACACAGTGGGTCTCAGTGCTTCACAAGAATCCTATATAATAATCCTATATAATAAAAGGCTAATATGCAAATCGACTGAACAGCAGAATGACCAGTCACTATGATGCACACTGATTACCAGGGGGCAGACACTCAATGCAGGAGCTGCCCCCTGGTGGTCAGTGCACTCCCACAGGGGGAGCACCGCTCAGCCAGAAGCCGGGCTCATGGCTGGGGAGCTCAGCAGTGGTGGCGGGAGCCTCTCCTGCCTCCACAGCAGCACTAAGGACCCCTCGGGGGATGTCCGCCTGCCGGCTCAGGTCTGCTAAGCCAGTAGGTGGACATCCCCCGAGGGGTCCCAAACTGTGGGAGGGCTCAGGCCAGGCTGAGGGAACCCCCCTTCCACCCCCAGTGCACGAATGTCATGCACCGGGCCTCTAGTATTTTGAATAAGTGAACAAATGACATAGAGTGTCCCCACATCTCTCTGTACCTTCTCTTCACTTTACTGGTCTCCCTAGCACTCTTCACACCTGACATATTTATTTACCTATCCATTTGGTTACTGCTTGTCTTTTCCATAGAATAGAATCCTTATAAAGGGGTAGGGGGCTTTGCTTTTCCAATTTGTGTCCCTCAGGCCTAGAACAGTGACTGGAACTTAGTATGTGCTCAACAAACATTTTTTTTTAATGCATGCTTTTGCTGTATGCTACAATCAGAACACAAAACATGAAAATGGGAGGGGGCAAGCAAAAAAGATATAGTCATGGAGAACATGTGATGTGTATTTTGATAGTGCAGAAAAATTTTAAAAAATGTAAGCTAAAATAGATTTTAAAAATGAATAGTGAAGCTATTTCAGAGACCCTTTCTTTAAAAATTTTTCATAAGTTTAATATATATATATCTTTAAATAGATAACTGTAAGTCTTTAAAAAATTCTAACATTTTAATAATTCATTGTATGACAAGGATAAAGAAAGAAACAATTCCTACTTGATAGGGTTACAATCTAGTTAGCTGAACACCAAATATTTAAAAAAAACAGTTGAAAAGACATTTGAATACTGGCTAACCTTAGTTTGGATATTAGCTTTGGAGAGATTTTACAAAAAGTTTTAACATGCAAAATGAAACAGTTTTATATTGAAACTAAAGAATAGTTTAAACTAATGATAGATATACTTGCATGTTGTGATATGTATTTGCTTAGAATATTTTTTGACTTATATAGCCTCTCTCCCACCTTGCTTGTAGGAAGGGCATCACACCATAAACAGGTCAGGCATCATGCCCTGGGTAGTTTGTGGCTGTCACATGAACCGTCTTAGAGTGAGTGTGCCCAGGGGCTTTGGCTGACATCTTTCAGGGTCACTGCTGATCACATCATGCTCAAAGAAGCTAGTCTATAATTGTCTCTCTGCCATAAAGAAAAAAAGAGGTAATAGGCGTGTGCCTTATGGCCCTGAGCTTTATGTAACAGATATCTTCCCTAAGTAAGCAATCAACAGTCTGGTAAGCCTATACTGTAGCTCTTTGCTTCCTTTTATTGTCTGATTAAACTGCAGTCAACCTGAACATAACCCTCATCCCTGCTAGTAAAAAGGTAGGGTCAAGGCAGGAGACTGAGACATGCCGCTTTTAGTCAAAGATAGTGGAAGCCATGTCTGAGATTTTGCTTGCCATTACTTATATACCAACTTAGTGACCAACCTTGAGGCCACACGGGACTTCAGAACCCCTATTTTAATAACCAAACTTACTAAAAGTCTACACTTGACGTCAACAAGTCATTGTTTCACCACGCAGAAAATTAACCAAGAAAAGAATCTGCAAGTGACAGTTTCTACAGTAATAGATTTTAATGACTGCCTTTTCGAAATGTTCTGCTGATGCTTGACATCAGAATGAATCATACCAGATGATATCAAGCATGCTGTGCCACTTAAAAACCCAGCCACCCCACAGTATACAGTGGCTGCTAAATACGGAGTTGCAACGGGCCATAGTCAGGAGGCCTCCATTTTCAGAAAGAAAAAGTACTGTAAATACTTTATACTTAGTATCCAATTACCAAATTTAAAAATGCATTCAAATGCACTCTGAAAAGCAGAGAAAGGTTTTATAAAAATCCTTAAATTAAAAAAAAATCCTATTGTTGAAAATATCACATATAACCTCCTTTCCCACACCTCTTGACCCCTTCGAGCCTGCTGCCCTAGCCCCCCACCCCAGGCCTTCATCACCCTGTTGCCTGTGCCCATGGTTATGCATATATGCATACAAGCTGTTTGGTTGATCTCTTCCTACCCACCCATCCTTGCCTTCCCTCTGAGATTCAACAGTCTGTTCTATGCTTCTATGTCTCTGGATCAGTTTTGTTCATCAGTTTATTTTGGTCATTAGATTCCACATATGAGTGAGATCATGTGATACTTGTCTTTCTCTGACTGGCTTATTTCACTTAGCATAATACCCTCCAGGCCCACCTTAGCTGTTGCAAATGGTAAGATGGGCACTTGGGCTGTTTCCAAATCTTAATTATTGTTAATTGTGCTGCTATAAACATAGAGGTGCGTACATTTTTTTCTGATTAGTGTTTTGGGTTTCTTATAATTCACTAGAGGCCCAGTACATGAAAATTCATGCACTGGAGGGGGGGTCCTTCAGCCCAGCCTGCCACCTGTCACAGTCCGGGAGCCCTCAGGGGTGGGAGGCGACCTGGTGATCAGGGGAAGGTGACACCCCATCACACCTCTGCTGCTGCCATTGCTGGCAGTGCAAGCCTTGGCCGGCCCTGGTTACCTGAGCTTCGGGCAGCCCTGGGTGGCTAGGCAACTGCCATCCGAGGCTTGCCTGCACCTCTGGCCAGCTCTGGGCATCTGGGGGGGGGGGGGGCGCTGAGGGAACTAGGGGACTCTGGAGGCAGGAGCATGAAGTGGCCAGGCCCGCCTGAGAGCAGGCCTGGCCTTGCTGCGTGCCTGCTGCCCCAGCGGGGCTGAGGGGACTGGGCACTGCCATCTTGTGGCTGTGGGCTTTGCCATTGTTGAGGGTGTGTCAGTCATTTAGCATATCCCCTCCTTATTGGCTGTGGGTGCCACCATCTTTGAGGGTGGGACAGTCAATTAGCATATTCCCTCCTTATTGGCTATGGGCGCCTCTTTGCGATGGTATGAGGGTCAAACAGCATATCTCCTCTTTATTAGATAGGATTCCTAGAAATGGGGTCACTGTGACCCAGTTCCATATTTAATTTTTTGAGGAAACACCATACTGTTTTCCACAGTGGCTGCACCAGTCTGTATTCCCACCAGCAGTGTACTAGGGTCCCCTTTTCTCCACATTATTGCCAACATTTGTTGCTTATTGATTTGCTGATAATAGCCATTCTGACAGGTGTGAGGTAATACCTCACTGTCGTTTTAATTTGCATCTCTCAGATGATTAGTGACTGTGAGCATTTTTTCATATGTCCCTTGGCCTTTTGTATGTCCACTTTGCAGAAGTGTCCATATTTTTATTGGGTTCTTTTTGCCTCCCTTTTGTTAAATTGTACAAGTTTCCTATATATTTTGGAAATTAAACCCTTATTGGATGTACCATTGGCAAATATGTTATCCTATGCAATGGGATCTCTCTCTCTCTTTTTTTTTTTTTTCCATATAGAAGCTTTATATTTTGATGTAGTCCCATTTGTTTATTTTCTCCTTAGTTTCCTTTGCCCTAGGACAGTGGTCAGCAAACTGCGGCTCGTGAGCCACATGCAGCTTTTTGGCCCCTTGAGTGTGGCTCTTCTACAAAATACCACTACCTGGGTGAGTCTATTTTGAAGAAGTGGCGTTAGAAGAAGTTTACGTTTAAAAAGATTTGGCTCTCAAAAGAAATTTCAATCGTCGGACTGTTGATATTTGGCTCTGTTGACTAATGAGTTTGCTGACCACTGCCCTAGGAGATGTTTCCATAAACATATCGCTATGAGAGATGTCTGAGATTTTGCTGCCTATGGTTTCTTCTAAAGTCATTATGGTTTTACAACTTACATTTACTGGTAAGTCTTTTATCCATTTTTAGTTTATTATTGTGTATAATGTAAGTTGGTGGTCTAGTTTCATTTTTTTGCATGCACCTGTCCAATTTTTCCAACACCGTTTATTGAAGAGACTATCTTTACTTCATTGTATGCTTTTGCCTCCTTTGTCAATTATTGATTGAGCATAATGGCTTGGGTAAATTTCTGGGGTCTCTGTTCTGTTCCATTGATCTATATGCCTGTTCTTGTGCTAGAACCAGGCTGTTTTGGGTACAGTAGCTTGTAGTATAACTTGATACCTGGTATTGTGATTCCTCCAACTTTCTCAGGTTTGCTGTGGCTATTCAGGGTCTTTTTTGTTTCCATAGAAAATTGTGGAGTGTTTGTTCTGTCTGTGAAATATGCAGTTGGTATTTTAATCAGGATTGCATTGAATCTATAGATTGCTTTGGGTAATATGGACATTTTAATGATGTTGATTCTACCAATCCACAAACATGGTATATTCTTCCACTTGTTTATATCTTCCTCTATCTCTCTTTTCATTGTCTTGTGCTTTTCTGAGCAACATCTTTTATCTCTTTGGTTAGGTTTATTCCTAAGTATCTTAATGTTTTTGTTTCAATGGAAAATGGGATTTTTTTTTTTTTTTGGTTCTCTTCCTGAAAGTTCATTATTGGTGTATAAAAAAGCCATAGATTTCTGGGTGTTAATTTTTTATACTGCTTCATTATGGAATTCATTTATTAAATATAGTAGGTTTTTAATGGATTCTTTAGAGTTTTCTACGTACAATATCATGTCATCTGCAAATAATGACAGTTTTTCATCCCTCTTTCCAATTTGGATACCTTGTATTTCTTCTTCTTGTTGATTGCTATCACTAGGACTTCAACTAATATGTTAAATAAGAGTGGTGAAAGTGCACTAGCTGGTTTGGCTCAGTGGATAGAGCATTGGCCTGTGGACTGAAGGGTACTGGGTTCAATTCTGGTCAAGGGCACCTGCCTGGGTTCCAGGCTTGATCCCCAATTGGGGGCGTGTGAATTAATGACTCTCTCTTATCATTGATGTTTCCCTTTCTCCCTCTCATTTCCTCTCTGGAAAAAAAAAGAGTGGTGAAAATGGGCATCCCTGTTAGGTGCCTGATCTTAAGGGAAATGGTTTTAGTTTTTGCCTATTGAATATAATGTTGGCTGTAGGTTTGTCATATATGTATTTTATTATGTTGAGGTGTGAACCCTCTATTCCCACTTTGCTGAGAGTTTTTATCAAAAAAGGGTGTTGGATTTTATTGAATGCTTTTTCTGAATCAATTGATATGATCATGTGATTTTTGTCTTTCAATTTGTTTATGTGATGTATCTCACTTATTGATTTGTGAATATTGTACCAGCCTTGATTTCCTAAAGTAAATCTGACTTGGTTATAGTGTAAGATCTTTTTAATGTATTCCTGGATCTGATTTGTAAATATTTTGCTGAGGATTTTAGCATCTATGTTCATTAGGGATATTGGTCTATAATTCTCTTTCTTTGTAGTGTCTTTATCTGGTTTGGGATTAGGGTATTCGTGGCCTCATAGGAAGATCTTAGAAGTGCTCCTTCCTCTTGAAATTTTTGGAGCAGTTTGAGGAGGTTAGGTGTTTGTTCTTCTTTGAATGTTTGGTAAAACTCCCCTGTGAAGCCATCCAGAACAGGGCTTTTGTTTGCTCAAGTTTTTTTTTTTTTATTGATGCTTTAATTTTATCAGTAGTTATTGGCCTATTCAGGGTTTTTACTTCTTCCTGATTAAGTTTTGAAGATTGTATTTTTCTAAGAATATGCCCACTTTGTCCAGGTTGTCCAGTTTATTAGAATATAGTTATTCATGGTATTTTTTTTATGATCCTTTGTATTTTTGTGGGGTTAGTTGTTACTTTTCTTCTTTCATTTCTGATTTTGTTTATTTGGGTCCTCTCTCTTTGTTTCTTGATGATTCTGGCTAGAGGTTCAACAATCTTGTTTATTTTTTCAAAAAACCAGCTCTTGGTTTTATTGCTCTTTTAAATTTTTTAATCTGTATGTCATTTATTTCCACTCTGATCTCTATTATTTCCTTCCTTCTACTTACTCTGGGCTTTTCTTATTATTCTCTTTCTAAGTCTTTAAGTTGTAGAGTTAGATAACTTATGAAAAGTTTTTCTTGTTTTTTGAGGTAGGTCTGTAGTGCTATGAACTTCTCTCTTAGGACTGCTTTTGCTGTGTCCCATATATTTTGGGTTGTTGTGTGTGTTCATTTTCAGTTGTTTCCAGGATATTTTTTATTTCTTCTTTGATCTCTTTGGTCACCCATTCATTTTTTGATAGCATGCTATTTAGCCTCAATGTGTTTAAATGTTTTTGAGTGTTTTCTTGTATTTGATTTCTAATTTCATGCCATTATGATCTGAGAAGATGCTTGCTATGATTTCAGTCTTCTTGAACTTGTTGAGAGTTTGGGTCATAACATGGGGTCTATCTTTGAAAATGTACCATGTGTACTTGAGAATAATGTATATTCTGTGGCTTTGGGGTGAAATGTTCTGTAAATATCAGATCCATCAGATCTTGTATGTCATTTAAGGCTTCTGTTTCCTTGTTGATTTTTTTTTTCTGGAAGATCTGTCCAGTGATGTCAGTGGGGTATTAAAATCCCCTACTATGATTGTATTTCTCTTGATCTCTTCTTTAAAATCCTCCAGAAGATTTTTAAAAAATATATTTGGATGCTTCTGTATTGGGTTCGTATAGGTTTACCAAAGTCACATCTTTTTGTTGTGTTGATCCCTTTAGTGTTATGAAGTTGCCTTCATTATCTCTTATTATTGCATTCACTTTGAAGTGTATTCTGTCAGATATGAGTATTGCTACCCCAACATTTTTTTCATTTCCATTAGAGTGGAAAAATTTTTTTCCCATCACTTTACTTTCATTTTGTGTGAGTCTTTTGTTCTGAGCTGCATTTCTCTTGTAGACAGCATATATGTGGGTCATGTTTTATTATCCATTCAGCTACCCTATGTTTTTTGATTGGAGCATTGAAGCCATTTACACTTAAGGTTATTATTGATAGGTACTTATATATTGCCATTGTTACTCTTTATGCCTGTGTTCTTCTCTTTCTCTGTATTTCTTCTTCTTACACCAGGCCCTTTAGCATTTCTTGCAGTGCTGGTTTGGTGGTAATAAACTCTTGTGGCCTTTTTGTTTGTTTGTTTGTTTGCAAAGCTCTTTATTTCACCTTCAATTTTGAATGATAGTCTTGCTGGATAGAGTAGTTTTGGGTTAAGTCCCTTGGTTTTTGTTACCTTGTATTCTTCATGCCATTTCCTTCTGGCCTGAAGTGTTTCTATTGAGAAGTCAGCTGACAGTCTAATGGGAGCTCCCTTGTAGGAAACCTTCATTCTCTCTTTTGCAGCCTTTGAGATTCTTTCTTTGTCTTTATTGTTTGCCATTTTAATTAATATGTGCATAGGTGTGGGTCTTTTGAAGTTCATCTTGATTGGGACTTTCTGTGTTTCCTGAAGTTGAGTGAGTTTTCTTTTCACCTGGTTAGGGAAATTTTCTGCCATTATTTCTTCAAACAGCTTATCTATTCTTTTCTCAGATTCTGCTCCTTCTGGTACCCCTATAATGTGAATGTTGTTAAATTTCATGTTGTCCCAAAGCTTCCCTAGACTCTCCTCCTAATTTACATTTTCTTTAATTGCTGCTCTGAATGGGGGTTGTTTTTCATTTTGTTTGTTTTCCTACATTGTCTTCTAGTTTGCTGATTTGATCCTCAGCTTTTTCTAGTCTACAGTTGAATCCTTCCAGGGTATTCTTTGTTTTAGCTATGTCATTCCTCACATCTAATTAGTTCATATTTATTGTTTCAAGCTTTCTTTTCATGTTGGTGTAGCTCTCATTAAAACCCATATGATTAACATTAGGATGCTTGTAGTTCTCAATGAATTGTTTGAGCAACCTTATTACCTTTACTCTGAATCCTTTATTTGACAAATTGTTTACCTCCATTTAATTTAGTTAATTTTTGGACAAATCCTCCTTTTCTTTAATTTGGGGGCTGTTTCTTTGTCTCCCCATTATTGCTGTCCCTTTGATTTGTTTCTGCGTATTAGATCAAACTGCCATACCTCACAGCTTTTGTGGGGTGGGCTTATGTAGTAGGTATTCTGTGGGACCCAGGGGTGCAGTCTCTCAGACCACCTCAGCTGGGTGATCTAGGAAAGCCCCTTAATTGAGTTATTTGGGTTCTCCTGTTGTAGTTGGGTCTTGGATGTTATTATTTCTTTCCTGGATGGAGTCTTCTCTCAGGCTGGCTGACTATGTGGCTCACCCCGATCATGTTGTGCAAGCTGTTATGGAGGTGCTGACTGAACAGAGCAAAATACAACACAACAAACCATGAAACAGAAGAAACAAAACCAAAAAACATCCACAAGGCCCCTACAACAACAAAAATGACCACCAGAGAAGAATCAGAAAAGAGAAAAGAGAGCAATAATGATAGAAAAAAAGAAATAAAAAATAAGAAAATAACACAAACAAATAAGAAAGCACAAACAAAAAGAATAAGGAAAGGGGGGGGAGAATATGTAGATGCAGAGCTGAATTAAAGGAAATAAGAATAAAGAATGAGAGGAACAGAGGAGGAAAAATGGTTTAAAATAAAGGAGGGACAAAAGACATGACAAGAAAAAAAACTAAAAAGGAAAATAGAGGAGAAAGCAGATAGTCCTAAAATATGAAAAAGAAAAAAGATGAGAAAGCAGGAGAGAAAGAAAAGAGAGAGAAAAAAATGAGTATTAAAAAAAGGAAAAAGGAAAAAAAATAGAGTAGTAAAGAGGGAGAGGAAAATTAGATCTATGAACAAAACAACAGAGACTAGAATAATAACAAATCAATAAAGCAGATAGATAAAGAAGATAAATTTAAAAAAAGGGAAAACAAAGAATGGAAAGAGAAAAAATAAAAAAAGAGAGGAGAAGAAAAAAGGGAGGAAAAAAGAAAAAAGGTAAAAAGGTAGAAGAAGTGAAAAAGCGAGTGGCATTCATTTCAGCAGAGGTTAGTGCCCCAGGGGGGCTCACTTTAGATCCCACTCTTCTGTTCTGCCTGACAATTCTGGGCTTCCTGTGAGGTACTTGGGTGCTGACCACTGTCAGGCAGTATCCTTTGGCTTTCAGCAACCTGTTTGAAAGGGATCCCCTGATCCACCATTTGTGCCTGTCTCCACAGGCTTTGCCTGTAAGCAGGAGGGGCCAATCTTCTCCCTGAAGTAGATTTATTAGTAGCAGGAGGCCCAGGACTGGTCAGCAAACCTCCCCTGGTTCCCCAGGCTCCGCTTCTGCCAGCCTTTCTTTGCCTGCTAGCCTGCGTTCAATCTTAATCACTCAAAAGTCTGTTTCTGAAAGGGCTTTAGGTGGGGGAGGTGCTGTTTAGCTTTCAGGGTATGTGGTGGGTGTGCTTCCCTGTCACAGAGCTACTCCTCCATGAGTGGCCCAAATATTACTCTGCCCTCAGCTGGACAGAGTATGGAGACCAGTGCCCTCAGCTGGAAACCTGGTTTTTATCAGCTCTCCCCTGTGGGGCAAGTACCAGTCTGGTTTCCCGGATAGTGCAACAGGCAAATGGCCCCTCCCCCAATCCAGTCCCTCATGCTCCTGAGACTCTTCAAACTGGTAAACTTGGCCTCTGTTTCTGTTTCCTCTGAAAAGCTCACAGGGCAGGGTGTCCAGGCAGGGCTCCTGAAGGGGGCGGGGGGGGCGGGGGGGGCGGAGTGCGGCTGCATCACCTGGGGCGGGATTTTGCTTTTCCTGCCCTGTGGCTAGTGGGAGCCGCTAGCTCCTCTCAGGAAATATGGCTCTTTCAGTGTGGGGGCCTAAGACCAAATGCTCCTGGCTTTTGTTTTTCCAAGTCTTTCTGCAATGCTTTCCTCCTCCCCGCTCCTCCTCTCCCCCCGCCCCTCCTCCCCCAGCCTCTCCTTAGGACCATTTGACACCCAAAGAAAGAAGTCTATAGTGTCTATAGTATAGGAGGAAGGTGGCGCATTGTGTGCACTGTGAGATTGGTAGTCTGTGCCTGGAGTCCAAGTCCTCACCCTCATTACTAGCTGTGAAACTTTGGTCAACAAGTTCATCTTTCAAAGCCCCCGTTTCATCTGCAAAGTGGGAATATTAATAGTGCCTGACATCCGGCTTTATTGTGAGGGAAAATGGTATATCACACATAAGACATTTACCACAGAGGCCTCACTTTCAGAAAATACAGTTGGTCCTTTAACAACACAGGGCTTAGAGACCCCAACAACCCCTACCCTCCTTGTGATAGAAAATTCATGTATAACTTTTGACTCCCACAAAACTTAATTTGTCCCTCAGTATTCACTTAGGGTTGATCCCAGAAACCCCCATAGATACCAAAACCTGCAGACGCTCTGGTCCCCTATATAAAATAGTGTTGGTCAATGCATATAGTTGACCATCCGAATCCAGTTTTCCCAACCACAGAAAGAAAGCAGTGCAGCTATTTATTGAAAGAAATCCATGCATCAGTGGACTTGCACAGTTCAAACATATTGTTCAGGGATCATCTGTACTTACATATCATCTATATTATATACCTTATTTGGGAAACAATTGTCTATTATAATTTTTGCATGTCACTTTAAATGTTTCGTTTTTTAAGAATATAACCATTTTTTCCTAACCTTTCTGGAGAGTAAAAAAAATCAACCAACCGTAATCATAGACTTTCATTAGAGGATTAAATACTATAACAAGAAGTATTAATATTCCCATTCACAACTTATAGAAATATTGGCAAAGAAGCAATGTAGTTTGACTGCAAGTCACAGTTAAGAAAATGCCTGATTCTTCATAGCTCTCCCTTTAACCACTAGAAAATATTTACTCTGCAAAAGAGTTCTCTCTTTTTATTGGATCTTTAGCAGCTTTGACTTTGGACATTGGTTGGTATAATTTTGGATCTTTGTCAAATGGCTGGAATTGAAAGTTGGAGAAACCAAAAATTCTTCATGGAGAATTGTGGCCTGGGGCTTTATAAAGCCTCTCAAAGAACATCACCGTTTACCACCTGCTCTTAATTGCATGTTTCATGAAAATTCAGGGCATGGTGGGTGGGGGCTGGTCCCATTACCCAAGTTCTGCAGCATGTGTGAGCAAGTCACATGAGAAGGAAAGAGACTGTGAACTGCTTTGATGACAGTTGGCCATTGCCAAGGAAACTGCTCCCTTGGTAACCACGGTCAGTACATCTGTCTAGTTGCATTTCTAACACTTACATAGTCACTACCATGGAAAAATGTGTTTTAAAACAGAAATACACAGGGAATAAAACAAATAAAAATATAATGGAGTTGATAAAGAACTTTTGCTTTTATGGAAAAGTTGTTAGGTCAGAGTTACAGTGTTCAGCAGAGCATGTTGAGGGATGCTAACGTATAAAAGGAAACCAAAATGTCCCCAATTTAAGCCAGCACTGTAAAATAAGAAAATCTAAACCAGTTACTCATTGGGTTTATTATTCATAAAACATGGGTTTAAGACTTCACAAAAGTATTTGTTAGGATCTTGTTATAAACATTAAATGTGCCCAAATAGAGTTAAGCTAAAGTTTGCATAACTTTATCTATCTTAAAGAGAGATAGGGGCAAGAGTGCAGGAGATAGCTTGCTCTATAGAAGTGTCCAACTTAATCATTGCTCTACCTAATGCATGTACAACAACATTACTATATGGGAAGTTTTCTCCTTTAAGTTTTTCCTTTGAGAAAATATGTAGCATAGAGCTTTGTTATTCTTTAATGTACAAAGCAAACATTAAGTTGGATTTCAGATTAAGTAACAGAGGCAGAGTAAGGCTAAACACCAAGGTCATGTATGAAATCTATGTAGTCATTGTTTAGTCATGGTATGCTTTGCCAAAGAGAAGTGTTTACCAACTTTGTGCTTTTATCTTTACTAATCAGCAATTCATTGAATACCTTTTACTCTCTTTGCTTTTTTCCATTTGTTGGGGAGAAGAGAGGCATTTCCATCAATGTCTCTCTCCCCTGTTTTTGCCTCACTTCTTTGCAAAGAGGGTAGAAAGTCTTGAATTATCAGAAATTAAGGAAGGGAACTTTGAAGCAAAAATCTAAGGTAGTAGAAAACATTCTATTTAAGAACACTTGATTTGTCCACAGTTATTCAGGAACACAATAATGCAGTAAGTAAGGAATGCCTACACTGACATGCCATCAACTTTGAGAGGCCAGAGAGTTAAATTTAGAATGTAAAAGTTTGAGTAAAGAGAAACTAAGGTTATAATATACAGTACCTACATGAATTTTATGGGAAGTTTACTGTCTCTATGAAAATAATTTGTGAATTATAATTAACACAGTGATCTTCATTGAAATCATAATGTGAAGAGTTTATACCAAGAAGGAAAGGTGTAAATTCCAAAGGAGTGTCCTTTACAATTAAACACCTATCTATAATAATAAAGGGTAATATGCTAATTAGACTGGATGTCCTTCTGGAAGTCCTTCTGTATCTTCCAGATGAATTGGGGCTGTGAGGGAATGGTGTCAGAGGGAGGCCAGTGCTGGCAGCCAGAGGAAGGAAGGCCTACTCCTGCATGAATTTCATGCATCGGGCCTCTAGTCCTATATAATAAAAGAGTGATATGCAAATTGACTATCACTCCAACACACAAGATGGCTGCCCCCATGTGGACACAAGATGGCCACCACAAGATGGCTGGCAGGGAAGGGCAGTTGTGGGCAATCAGGCCAGTAGGGGAGGGCAGTTGGGGGGAACCAGGCCTGCAGGGGAGGGCAGTTAGAAGGGACAAGGCTTGTAAGGGAGGGCAGTTAAGGGTGACCAGACCTGAAGGGGAGGACAGTGGAGGGGGACCCAGGTCTTCAGAGAAGCGCAGTTGGGGAGGACCAGCCCAGCAAGGGAGGGCAGCTGGGGGGGGGGTGGGATCCAGGCTTGCAGGGGAGGGCAGTTGGGAGCAACCAGGCTTGCAGGGGAGGGCAGTTGGGGGAGACCAGGCCTGCAGGGAAGGGAAGTTGGGGGGGACAAGGCTTGCAGGGGAGGACAGTTTGGGGTGACCAGGACAGCAGGGGAGGGCAGTTAGGGGCAATTGGGCTGGCAGGGGAGCAGTTAGACATCAATCAGGCTAACAGGGGAGTGATTAGGGGGTGATCAGGCTGGAAGGAAGAAGCAGTTAGGGGCAATCAGGCAGGCAGGCAGGCGAGTGGTTGTGAGCCAACAGTCCTGGAGGGGTGTCCAACTGCCCTTTTAGGCCTGATCCCATCGGGCAGTGAGACATCCCTTGAGGGGTCCCAGATTGGCTGGGTTGAGGGACACCCCTCCCCCCCCCTGTGCACGAATTTCATGCACTGGGCCTCTAGTGTTAATATAAAGGGCTAAATAAATAAGGAAAAGATATATAATGTTAGTTACATTTTATATTCCAAAAACATGAACCAATGGGATGGAATTGAGATAAGT
This sequence comes from Corynorhinus townsendii, assembly GCA_026230045.1. Taxonomy (NCBI): domain Eukaryota; kingdom Metazoa; phylum Chordata; class Mammalia; order Chiroptera; family Vespertilionidae; genus Corynorhinus; species Corynorhinus townsendii. The sequence goes on along the minus strand of JAPDVU010000006.1, from coordinate 57,608,514 downwards.
ACGGGTTATGTTTTCAAAGGCAAGTTAAAAAAGAGCCTTTAACAAATTTCTGATGTACTTTTACACATCTTAATGAAAATCACTTTAACATCACTGCTGACCAGGCCATGGCTGTGACACAGTTATTATCACCTATGCTTGCTCATGAAAACTTGCTGTCTGAGAGTGTCAGCTGCTGAGAGGAAGTCTTGGGAGTAACAATGGACTGATCTTCGAAGGTGGCTGATGTTCACGGTGGCACAGAATATGAGAGTATACACACCTCAACAACTGCGTCAGAAATGAATTCAGAAGACCTGGACTGAAAATAAGCAGCAATTTTAGGAAGACTTTAACCAATTTATTTTACTTATGTTTTACTTTTTATGTTTGCACAAGTGTGAAATATAATAAAAATGTGTCTAACTCTATAACTGTTCTTTTGATAAGTACAGAATAAAAATTTTAGGTGATAAAAAAGCATTACATTATAGTTTAAGCAGCACTGTTTTTCATTACTCCACAGTAAAGAAAAAAAGGCATATCTTATAATTGACATCTTACATTCAATGAAATATGGAACTAAGTTTAGATACCACCTTTCATTATCTAAGAAGTGAGACAAAAAAGGGGAGAGAAATGTTGATGGAAATACTGACTAAGAAGGACTCTACATACCTCTCTTCTTCCCAGCAAGTGGAAAAAAAGCAAAGAGAGTAAAAGGTATTCAATGAATTGCTGATTAGTAAAGATAAAAGCACAAAGTTGGTAAACACTTCTCTATGGCAAAGCATACCATGACTAAACAATGACTACATGGATTTCATACATGACCTTGATGTTTAACCTTACTCTGCTTCTGTTACTTAATCCAACTTAATGTTTGCTTTGTACATCAAAGAGTAACAGAGGTCTGTGCTACATATTTTTTCAAAGGTAAACTTAAAGGAGAAAACTTCCCATATAGTAATGCTGATGTACATGCATTAGGTAGAGCAACACTGAGTTTGGCAGTTCAGTAGAGCAAATTAATTTTCTCCGAAATAAATTGTTCTTCAAAAATATCTTCAATGTCAAACCTAAAAGAGTTCTCTTTACAATACTGCCTATTAGTTACTGTACATGTTCTTTTCCCTGTTTATCTACCAGGGTTTTTTTGTACCAGGGTTTTTTTGTGCCTAGTGATTGAAAGGTCAGCCCTGTATCCATCCCACTTTCCTGATCTGTTTGACAGAATCTTAAGGGGACATTGGAGGAGAGCATGCTGCTCCCAGAGCAGCATCACTCTGCTTGAGATTCCATTGAAATTTAGCAATAGATAATACCCATTGCAACTTGACAGTATAATGTCCATTTGGTGAAAAGCCATTTTCATTATGACACATTAATTAATACAATATGAAAGCAAAAAATCCAAAAGTAAATGATAAAAATCTATGTAACCTCCAGGTGATTCTTCATAGTTTATTTTCAAAATGTATTTGTTTTTAGATTCTCTGCAGCAGGAAAAATGTACTTACCAAACCATGTAGCACATCCCCAGACATACACAATACCACCAAATCTGTCCATTTAATGTGGGCAGTGGCCTTACTCTAGAGTTTGATTCTGAGCACTGTGCTTTCCTCATTGATAATATAATTTCTGAAGATCCAGTAACTGCTGGCAAATTTTAGTTACCTTAAAACCATGTGTGGCACTAGGAAGGCCACATTACCCAGTCTGCATTGCAATCAAGTGGGGTCATATGACTGTATTCTGGCCAAGACAATGTGGACAGGAGTAATATACCCACTCACAGGCTTCCTCCTTCTGTTTCTCTACTTGTTGAATGGCAGATACGAGATTCTCAGGAGGGCTTCAGGAATTCACAGAGGGATGAGCAGTAGGAGGAAGCAGACTGGGTCCATCATATCTAACCCTGTGGAGGAGAGAAGCCTGCATTCCCAATCCACATTTGATAGTGCCAAGAATGAGATAGCCTCTGCTGTGTCAGATTGCTAAATGCTGGGACTGTTTGTTACAGAAGCTAGGGTTACTGAACCTGACCAACATTGTAATATAACAGTTCTATGTTCCTTAGGAGCTCCAGCAGACATTATATAATACAAATAGACAGCCTTTGTCACACAGGAAAACATGATCAAAATGGATATGGACATTTGTTCCCTTACCTCAGCAATACATTTGAGTGTCCATGTTCTAAGGATTGGCTTACATTCAGGGATGTAATAATGAGCCAAATAGATGTGGTTCTTTTCCTCATGGAGCTTATAGCCTATGAAGTAGATATTAGGCAATGGGTCATACATATAAATGCAACATTATAACACGATCATCTTCATAACAAAGAGAATTATGAACCTACCAGAAGCACAATAGAAGCATGTATTTGCCTTACACTTCAGGGAGATGCCCATGAGGAAGGGTTGTGTGCTGAGGGGGCAAATATTCGGTTCCTATGTGGGAGTCAGATGACATGTGGCAAATACAGAGCCCCAAGTAGGTGAATGAAAGGAAGTGGTGTAGGTGAGCCTGGATGAGAATGCGGTGGTCAAACTGGGCTAGAGTAAATTGCTATTTACTCAGATACTAAACAATCAGATGAAAAAGGTCTCCCTGGCTACATTATATTTACGTGACTAGAACATGTGGTAATATGAGCATCACCTATCAAGGTACGCATACCCCAGAAATGAAATGAAATATAAAAACAGTTCAGACTGGGGGTTGTATGTTGTTTAGGAAAACGAGTTATTTTTAAATTGTTGCCACTTTTCCTGTTACCATTATAGACAGCCGCAGGGTTCAGTCTGGTAAATTGGAGGCTGGAGAGGTTTGTCTTAGGCTACTGAGAACATCCGAGGCAAATGAAATCGCAGCAAAATGTGAGGCTGGTTTGAGTGGGATTTTTGTCCTCAGTGGCTCTGCAAGATGTTTGGGAAACTACAAGCCACTCATTCATACCAGCTTGGAGGGAACGCCCATAAGAAGCTTGGAAGTCCCTGACTCTCATTCCTGGGAAGACATTGTGACCTCAATTTCTTTGCAGAATTTGTGAAGCACAATGGCCAACAGAAGTAGAAGAAAGACTTCCTCAGTTTCCCCAATTTACCCAGATTCAGCACCGATGTTGATCTGCCTTAGATAAGTTCCCTATCCCTGAGAATGACATTTGATTTTTTGAATCTTTTATACTCGTTTCTCCCTCTGTATGTATGAAACCGCTGCTACAGAGGCGGGTGATTAAATAATCGCTTTGAGATGTTCCCTGCCTGACTCTCGGCCCCAATCTGATCTCTTACCCTTGTGATTCAGGCTGTGGAGCCTGGCAATTCTACCCTCCCTACCGCACACGCAGACTGGCCCTCTTTCCTCCATGAACGGGAAGGCGCCGGGCCTCAGCTCTTTGTTGCTCTTTACTTTTAGCTATACTTAACCTTCCCAGAAGCAGCACATACAGAGAATGCTAAATAGGCTGCCTGCATTGAGAAGCTTCTAAAATGCGTCTTTCCCTATAAGAAAGGATGGCTGATTCCAAGTAGTTCTTTTCCAAGGTACAATTGTAGATCTTCAAAAGTCAGGCTGTTAACTTGGAGGTATTAACTTTTAAGTTACTTGACTAGTCAGTTGAGGAAGCAACAAGTCTCTTAAAACTCTTATAATTACATTTGGACAAGTTTGTGCGTAGGACCACAAGTCCATCAGCTTATTATAACCATGGCGCATTTCACACACCATCTTCATTATCGTGTGCGAAAGAAGAGAACACACACTCTTCCGTGGGTAATTTTAGTTTGGCCACTGACATACTCCACAGTGTTTATAAAGAAAACAAAACTTGGATGTTGGCCCTTTTAATTATAACTGGCAGAATTGCTACACCCAAAATCTCATAATCTTGTCACCATATTATATCTTTGAAGACATCTGCTTGCAAAGCAGTAACAAGGAGCTTGAAATCTAAAAACAAACTTTGCACTAGATTGGTTTGGCGAGCCAGGCTTGTGCAGCACTGTTGGGTTCTAAAAGACATATTCCTGAACTTCAAGAAAAGTTTAAGCGATGCTATAATGGAGCCATGTCAAAGTGTGCTTGGTCTGGACCAGTGCATTAGAGCCTGTTGTTAGAGTGCCTATTGTTGCTAAGGCAAGCCCACCGGCCCAATGGGAGATTTCCTGTCAGTTTCCAAATAGCTGTCTCACTAATGACACATTTTGATAAGTTCAGATTCACCTGAGATCTGATCACTGATAAGGCACTATTTTCTAGGTGCTTCATATAATATTCTGTGGACAACTGAGAAGACTAGCCATTCCACCAAAAGGTGAAAGCTAGTCTGTGACATCATCTTGACTATTCAAATATGTGCCTCTTTTCCCATGGAGTCGGACATGAGCTGAGCTAGGTCTGAGTGGTTACACGTTCCTTTGGGCACATCATTCACAGCTTGCAGGGTTCCTGGCCTCACAGGGTTGTGACCCGGAGACAGAATGGAGCAGTTAATTAGGCAACTAATTAATCCAGGCTCTGCAGACCAGTAAGGATCTTTGCTTTCGTAGGTGACTTACGCACATATATTTGAATTAAGTATGAAGGAAAACAATGCAACAGCCTGAAATCGTTGCCAAAATAAATTTGCTACATCATATGCAGTTGTATAATTCAGGAGGTCCCACCCTCCCTCCACAGCTCTAACCAAAGAGTCTGTTTTTGCTTCCCTAACAGTGTTTTCTGGAGCCCAGAACTAATTGTTAAACACTAACATGACTTAAGGCAGCTTCCTGGGGACTGACAGCAAACTGACTGTACTGCCTTTGTTCACCAGCATGAGCAACACATGTCAACATGTAGAATTTCCAATGGAGAGATAGTTACTGTTCGGTTAGTAAGTTTATGTTAATACTCTTAATCTGAAATTACTTTGCTGGTGGTAATGCTTTGAACATTGCCTATGTTTGAGAAAAAGTGATTTACTTCCTCCTGACTTAAAAATTACATGTATAAATAGGCACATTGCCTAAAAATTATAAATTGTGTATGTAATTTTTTAAATGTCAAAAGTATTAACAAAAGCTTTAAAGATGTTACACTTTTTTGTTGTCATTCCAACACTAATTTTATTAATTGTAAGCATTTTCTCTCAAATGTTTCCTGAGAAGCACGGAGCAATGGCTGCTACCCCAGAGCGCTGGGCTGAATTAACTGTTTGGGGAAGGGAGTTTTAGGCTCCAATATTTTAGTGCATGCTTGGATAGTGGGTGCTTTTCTCATGCATCTCCTTCTGGAAAATTCATAGCCGAGCAAGTTAATAGTTCTGATGTGAATTAAAAACTTCTAAATGTCTTTATGTATGTAGCACAGATGTGGAAACATTATTAGAACTAGCAAAGCACTGGGATGCTAGAAAGTGTGAAAGTAAAACCAATGATGGCAGCACTAAGAATGGTGATTTTCATGGAGCTAGTCCATTTTGTGTATTTATGGCGCAGTTATTCAACATTTTTCTTGTTTCACTTTTCTTTTTTGTGTGTGGTAAGTCATGTCCAGGAGACTTTGGCTGAAGAAAATCAGGACAAGTGATAACGCAATAAAAAAAGAAAACCATCCTATGAAGAAGTCATTCTAGAACCTTCTGTTTGTCCGGCAATGAGACTGGGATGCTAAACCTAGGCACATGCGGGGAAAGCCTTGCCTTCTCAGGGATTCCCAGGGCACTGGGCGGGGACAAGGCTGGAAGGGGCTTCTAATGGAAGAGTCAGGTGGCAGGTGCCAAGTCTTTCTTTAATGTGGAGTTTTGTGCCACAGATCGATGCCCGAGCTATAAGCTCTGGGTGATTTTTTTATGCAAGTCTCATTTGCAGGGTTATCCTTTAAGGCGTTTTCCCGAGACATCTTGATCGCCACCGCTGCAAGGCCACGTATCCCAGAGGCCGCAATGCAGAGCTCCCAGGCCCTGGGCTGGCCAACCTGCAATCTCCGCTGGGCTGTGAACGTGAGGGAGGAAAGTGCGGTCGCTCTTTGGTTCCTGGAGAAAAAGTACAGCTGTGTTTCCGCAGTGAGTAATGCACAGATGCATTCGTGTTTATTATTGTGTTCATGGCATCTAATTACCCAGAGAGACGGAGTCAGACAACAAAGCAGCCACTAGCCAGCAAGAGGCCCCTCCGCGCTCTCGCAAAGAACAGGACGCAACTGGGCAGCGTGGTGCTACATCTGCCTAAGGCGGCCTCCAGCGGCCTCTGGGTTCCCTGGGGTTCGTCAGATAATGGACTGCTGGCCCGTTTCTCAAGCCATTTCTCTGCAGCAACTAGACATTTGATAGGATTACGTTTGGGTTTTGGACTGAGTCTATGCTGTGCTTAAGCAGATTGTCATCTCCTGATTTAAAGATAACGGAGCCAAATTGAAACTATTCTGTAGAGTCAACCTGTGACTCAAAACCAAGTTCCAAGGGGTTGTCTGCAGTTTGCTTTCTTTTGTTGTAACTGAAATGATCAAATGACTAGATTCCACTATAAACACCAGATATTTATTTTATAAAGAAGCTTGACATTCTTCAGAGATGAAATATAATAGTATCATAAAACCCAGGAGGCCTTTCTTTCCGCTGAAGACTCAGAGCATTTGCTCATTGTAATTTTAATTCAAACGTAATTTTAACACCGAAAAAATGGATCAATCTTGCTTAAGCATAACATTGGACAATTTAAAAAACACCTGAACAGGTCAGACATAGATAAAACCGAAGTAGGAAGCAATGAAACTATTTGCAGGAGGACAGCCTAAACATGCAAAACACACTTAAATATTAGCAATGCAATTGACCATCCAACATATAGTTAATAAGTTCTCAAACATGCGAGTTTGGATTTTAAAATTAAGCTTCCAATTGCCAATTTCAAAAAATGTAATGAGGTTAGAGTGGCTTTTTTATTATGCATGGTTTTATGTCTTTGGATTTCAAAATTACCTTGCATGCTTTTTCAACTTTGCTACAATTTCTGGACTGTTTTCATTTCTATTTTAAAAAGGCTAAACAGTAAGATGTGCTTCTGCTTTGCATTCTAATTGCATGTAACTGATTTGCACGCAGAACAAAAAACTCATTTTCAGATTAAGAATCATGCACCAAGAAATAATTATTGTTCTCCTAGGAAAAAACTATTTTCCCATGTTCTCTCTTCATTTATGTGAACTGTTTGCTATGTTTCCCTCAGGTTGATCTCCTTTATAGACCATCATGCATTGTTCTTTAGGGACTAAAATAATGCAAATATAAACAAGGAATATACAACTGTTTTGACCACATTCTTCTGTTTGCAACATAACACTTGCCTTTTATTATTTTATCTTCAACGATCAAGGGGTGGTTGCAGGTGGTGATGAAAATAAAAGCCATCCATCATTATTTATTAAGCATGAAAAAGATACACAATAATCTAATTTAATATCAGAGCAGACAATTATTTCCACATATTGATAATACAATATGAAAACTGTCATGAATTCTAATATGATATTTTGGCTTTATTGGGGCACCACAGTCAGCATGACAAATAATGAAATTGTGTCAAAAAGAATGGTAACCATGTGCCTATGTCAATATCATGGGTGGAAACCATGTCATCCAAATTTTACAGCTTCTTCATTACAACTTGACCAATTCAAAAGCTTAAAGTGGAAACAAAGAACATTTTCAGTGTTCAATATTGAAAACACAATCTATTAATTCGCACCCCGATTTACAGTCTGACTAAGCATTGCCTATGTGTTTTATAATATGAAAGTTTTGAAGAGCAGCCAATCTGCTAACATATTTGCAAGGAATGTTTGAAAGGGAATATTTGAAAGGGTCAAATTTGCAACGTGTTCTTTGGTTCACCTTCATCCAGTAAAAATCTGCAGATGAAAACTGTGATTTCTACTCTACGTAGGGACAGCATACACATGACTATTAAATGTGGCAAAGAATGTACATTTTAGCCAAATAAAGCAAGGAATGGTTGAAAATAAACATTTTGGTAGGAAAAATCCTGGCTGATGAAATGCTTGGTCAAAAAAAAAAAAAAAAAAAAAGAGCAAAGGCTAGATTTTCATTATGTTAAATGATTCCTATTTCCACTTGATTGTCTAACTCTATCTCCAAACAGGCTTGGTAGGTGAAACTATGGCTAAAAAGAAACAAAGCTGCATTTGATCTCTATAAATGGTAACCAAAAGCATTTTATGACTTATATTTGAATAGACTTTGGTTTCTGCCAGAGAGCAATCATAATTAGAAACTTTTCTAGTTAGAAATAAATGCAATGGTTTTCAAAGTACCTGTTCATTATACAGTGCTCACATCCACAAAAACACAAAATTCATTCCATAGCACAAACACAGCATGCACCATATTTTCTATGTAATTTATTCAGAGTTCACCTGTAGATTAGAAATATAAATATAAGCTTATTGAATGAGATTAATGACCTTCTCTTAGAGAAAAAATGCCTTTTAGAATTATTGAGGAAGGAAAATATTTTGGACTTGGCTTTGAATGGTAGACAGGACCTGAAAGAAAAAGTATCTTTGAATGATCATAACACTGTGACCATTCTGGGCTAGGAGAGAAAAATTATATATCATGTGGTTACTCAGTTTTATAAAGGGAAACTAAGAACAAGTGTAGGCACTAGTTAGGAAAAACAAACGAAAGAAATCATTTAAAAAGTCAATAAGTGACAGGAAATCTGGAGGCTGTTTAAAAACACCTTACTGGAAGCCTAGCAAAAGTATGTGCCAGAGATCAAAGGGACACTTGGAAATGTGGCCCAGGCAAGGAAAGCAGGAGATCCGCGAACTATGGCAGTTCAGGTGTGAACAAGGATGCAGGCAAGCCAAAGAGAATTCAAGAGTGCCTTGCAAGCTACTCCAAAGTTAATAAAAATGTTCTTCAAAATATATCCATGGCAGGAAACCAAGGAAAGAACTAATGGGCTGGTCAAGTGACCCACTCTGGGCAGAAGACATATTCTTCTTGAAGAATGGAAACTCTTCTGACTTTACTAAAATGATTAATTAATTAATTAACTTATATATCCACTGTTATTTGTTCTTTCAATTATCCATCCATCCATCCATCCATCCATCCATCCATCCAATTATCTATTCATTAAAAAAAATTACGGAACACTTACCCTGAGGCTGACTTTGGTTTCAGTACTGAGAATACATAAATATATAAGCTTCCCTCCCTCCCTCCCTCCCTTCCTCCCTCCCTCCCTCCCTTCCTTCTTTTTCATACATTTATTCGTCAATTCATGCTTCCATGCATTTGACTACCTATTCATCAATAAAAAATTTACAGGCTGTATATCATGAGACAGTCCCTGGATTAAACAGTTGGAATTTATTAACACATAAACATTCATTAGGTCACTCAATAAATATTTGAGTGTAATGTGCCAAGGACTGGTCAGTGAAAATAAGAAGAAACATCTCTGCTCAAATCTAGCTTCCTTTCTAGCAGGGAGGAGCAGTGGAGGTAGGCAACATATACAATGAGCAATAAATCATAAAATCAAAACCAATCATTTATCATGATAAATATTATGAAGGACAGGTTCAAATAGGTGTGAATGGCTGAAGGGGGTCCTGTCTAAGGCAACAGCATCCTATTGATAGACCTGAAGGATAAGAGCAGAGAGAGAGAGTAGCAGGAGGTGAGAATGATGATGGCACAAGGGTCACATTTTGGGGGGCTTGCTAGGCAAAGTGAGGAGCAGCAGACTTTATCTTAAGAGCAAGGGAAGCAACTGAAGGTTTTTAGGCAAGAGTGATATGCTTTAGCAGCCAGCGGAAGACTGCCAGCTGGTGGTGTCCCCTGAGCAGAGGAGCCCCCAAAGTTGTGGCAGGCTCCTCCCCAAAGCAGGGGGAACCAAATGGCAGCGTAGGTAAATGCAGTACTCACATCCTCCCACAACCACACAAAATTACAGCTAAAATACATACCAGCCATCATTCAGAACCACCTGAAATCTGGCTGAATGGAAGTCCTACAACTAGAGAAGTAAAGAAGAAAGCACACTGAGACTGGTAGGAGGGGTGGAGGCACGGAACAGACTGGTCCGACACCTGCATGAGGTGGGTTTATAATTCGGAGGGATATCTTGGCAGAGGAGGCCTTCCATGAGGAGCAAAGAGCCCTAGCTCCACATCAGGCCCCCAGCTCAGGGTTCCAGGGCTGGGGAGAGAAGTCCCCATATTTTCAGGCTGTAAAAACCAGCAAGGTTTGTGGCTGAGAAAGACGGAGGCTGCTGGAGAATCCAGGCAGGTCCTCTTAAAGGGCCCATACATAGACTTACTAGGACTCACTCCCTCTCAGCTCCAGTGCTGGGACAGCAGCTTGAAAGGATCCAGGGACATATGGGGAGGAACTGGATTTTCTGGCATTAGGACAAGAACTCAGGTTCAGCTTTCTCCCAGAGAAATGTGTTGGGACTTCCCCCAACAGAGTTGACTGGCAGGCATCATGGTTGAGTCTCCATCAACCTGGCCCACACTATTCGCCCCATCCTGGTGATTCCTTGATATCCCAACCCATCCAACTTGCAGCCCCACCCAAGCCGTTTGCAGTGTCTTTTCCATATGAATGGTCTATTCTGGCCCAGGCTTCAGACTTTCTTAAAAGCTCTCAAAAAAGCAGCTAAAGGACTCAGTGTTCCCCATATCTCTTGATAAGTTGTCCCAGGGCTGGCACTAGCAGCAGTTTGCCAAAGTTCAGAGCTTGGCCTCTCCTGGGCACCTCTAAGCCCAACACAAGTAGCAGCCATCTGCAGATTCTCTGTAGCTTGTGCTGGGTGGCCCTAGGCAGGTCACAGGCTACACCTCCTGGGAGGCACCAGAGTCAGTGCACCCAGTGGACAGCTTCAGACCATAGCCGATTACAACTCTATCACATCCATTAGTGACACACTCAAGGGGCAGACTCAGTGAGCACCAAAGCCCCACTAAAGCAAACTCTGCTTCATAAGAGTGTCTCCTGTACAGCAGCTCTTCCACTGTAGTCACAGCTATTCCTCACAACCAATTGGCCTGGGGGTCAATCCCTCACAGTGACGCCAACAGCAATAAAGGCTGAACTACAATAGGACAGTGTAGACAGCCCACACAGGGGCACACCTAGAGTGCCTAGCTTAGGTGACTAAGGATACTGAGCCACTAGGGCCTACAAGACACTGACCTAATACATAGAAACAAACAGAGGGAAGCAGCCAAAATGTGGAGACAAAGAAACAGTCACAAATGAAAGAACAGAAGAAATCTGCAGAAAAAGAACTAAATGAAATGGAAGCATGCAAAGTACTAAATACAGTGTTCAAAACAATGGCTATAAGGATGCTTCAGGAACTTAATGAGAGCTTCTGGAACTTAGTGAGAACATCAGAGACATGAAAAAGGACCAGTAAGAAATGAAGGATACATTATCTGAAATGAAAAATAATTTATGGGGAATGAACAGTAGAGTACAGGATGCAGAGAATCAAATCAGTGAATTGGAATATGAGGATCTAATCAGAAGAACAGAAAGAAAAAAGAATGTAAAAGTATGAAGATAGTGTAAGGAGCCTCTGGGACAACTTCAAGCATACCAACATTTGCATCATGGGGTGCCAGAAGAAGAGATGGATCAAGAAATTGAAAACCTATTTAAAGAAATAATGATGGAAAATTTTCCCTACCTGGTGAAAAAAAATAGACATGTAAGTCCAGGAAGCACAGAGTCCCAAACAAGAGGAACCCAAAGAGGCTCACACCAAGATACATCGTAATTAAAATGCCACAGGTTAAAGACAAAGAGAGAACCTTTTTAAAAAATATATATTTTATTGATTTTTTACAGAGAGGAAGAGAGAGGGATAGAAAGCTAGAAACATCAATGAGAGAGAGACATAGATCAGCTGTCTCCTGCACACCCCACACTGGGGATGTGCTGCAACCCAGGTACATGCCCTTGACCGGAATCGAACCTGGGACCCTTCAGTCCGCAGGCTGACGCTCTATCCACTGAGCCAAACCGGTTAGGGCCAAAGAGAGAATCTTAAAAGCAGCAAGAGAAAAGCAGTTAGTTACCTAAAAGTGAGCACACATGGGACTGTCAGATGATTTCTCAACAGAAACTTTGCAGGTTGGAAGGGAGGGGCAAGAAATATTCAAAATGATGAAAAGCAAGGACTTTCAACTAAGATCACTCTATCCAGCAAAGTTTTAATTTACAATTTAGATAAAGAGCTTCACAGACAAGTAAAAGCTAAATCATCATCAAACCAGTATTACATGAAATGTTAAAAGGTTTTCTTGAAGAAGAAAAAGACCAAAGAATGTTAACAATAAAAGGGCAATAAATACCTGCATATCAACAGATAAATATAAAAATCAAAGTCAATGTACAAGGAATCTAATGAACAAAATAAACTGATGAATAAAATAGAACCAGAGGCATGGAAACATGGCACAGACTGAGGAATTTCAGAGGAAAGGGGAAGAGATGAACCAAAGAACTTAATCATGTCTGCATTACCCATGGCCACAGACAATAGACAATAGGGTGGTGGAGTGGGATCCAGGTGGAGGAGGGCAATGGGGAAGAAAAACAAGCGGGGAGAGGGGGGAGAGAGAGGACATCTATAATACTCTCAAAAATAAAGATATTAAAAAAAAGAAGAGTAATGTGCTTAAAGAGTTCAACACTACTCTGTTCAAAACCCAGAAATGGCTTCCTACTACAATCAGAATACATGCTGAAGTCCTTACAATGACCTGTAAGACCCTCTATATTATCTTCTGTTAGCTTTCTGGCTTAGCTGGAGTCCTTGTATCCACTGGCTATTTCCTTCCCAATCAATCCAAATGGAACCACCCTTACTTTTTTCAAATCCTTGCTCAAACCTCACTTTTTTTATGGGCATATCCTAGGACCAGACTGAATGTCATCTTTCTTGCCATCTCTTTTCTACCTTGCTTTGCATTTATTCAGCCTAGTAGCATTCAGTACCTTCTGTTGTACAGTGCACTTAATTTATTTATTCTGTTTTGTGTATTATTTACCTCCTTTCCAATCCAAGTAGAATGTATTCCTCATGAGGCAGGAATTTTTGTTAACATTTATGCCTAGTCAACTGAAACAGTGCCTTGGACATACAGTTCAGTAGACATTTGCTGAATAAATTAATGAATGCATTTGACAACGTAGTCCTATTGTCATTGCAAAAAAATTACTTTGAAGCTTTTTATAAACTTCATTTTTATTGTTGATACTATTACAGATGTCCCTATTTTCTCCCCCTTTGCCCACCTCCACCTAGCATCTGTCCTCTGGCCATTACCACACAGTCATCTGTGTTTATGGGTTATGCATATATATTCTTTGCCTACTCCCTTCACCTTCTTTCTTCAAGTATATTAAGAGATGAATGACTAGATTTTTAAGAGAGCATAAATGCTGACACAAGGGAATGAATATGGTGGTGAGATTTCACCAGGGGGATAGTAGAATAGGAAAGATATTTTGAGGCAAGAGAGGTTTCCTAAGTTCCTCATTCATTACTCAAATGCAATGGTCCACTCCAATGTAATCAGATCCTGCTTGGCTCTAAGAAATAAAGCTACATCTAGGACATTGTGAGTTCTTCAAGCTGAAAAATATTTTTCTTAAAATTTTGGCTGATAAAATCCCAACACATGTTGCAATTTTATGGCTAAAAAAATATTTGACTGCATATTAACAATGCCAGCTTGATTTAAGAAAGTATCGCCCAGCTGGCGTGGCTCAGCGGTTGAGCGTTGACCTATGAACTAGGAGGTCACAGTTCGATTCCCGGTGAGGGCACATGCCTGGGTTGTGGGCTTGATCCCCAGTGTGGGGCGTGCAGGAAGCAGCCAATCAATGATTCTCTCTCATTGATGTTTCTATCTCTCTCTCCCTCTCCCTTCCTCTCTGAAATCAATGAAAATACGTTTTCTTTTAAAAAAAATTATTCTTAATATTTTTAACATAAACCTGTAGTTATGGAACCTAAATACCTAATATTATAGTGATAATTCAAAATTTCACAGTTTGTTATGTTTTTTAAGTACTATAATATGTTGATTATTCCATTTTTTTAAGGTTCAACTTTCATTTAACTCTCTAAAAACACATACTCTGGCAATAATTGCTATCTTTTTCCCCCTTGTTGCCCTTAGATCTTAATGCCCACATTTATTTTTGGAGTTCTTGGTCATATTTGATTAGTATTTTATTAAGTACTATTTTCTATTGATCACTAATGTTTTTTTTAAAAAATTAATCCTCACCCAAGGATATTTTTCACATTGTTTTTTAGAAAGAATGGAAGGGAGGGAGGGGGAGAGAGAGAGAAACATTTATGTGAGAGAGAATCATTGATTGATTGCCTCCCACACATGCCACAAATGGGGCCAGGCATGGAACCTGCTACCCAGTTATGTCTCCTTGACCTGGAATGGAATCTGAGACCCTTTGGTGCAGAGGGTGGGAACTGGGGTGGTGGTGGTGGTGCGATGCTCTAACCACATAGCACACTGGCCAGGCCTCACTAATGCTTTTTAAAACTATATTTTTATTGTTGATTCTCTTAGAGATGTCCCCATTCCCCACCCCTCCTTTGCTGACCCCCTCCCAGCCCTCAATGCCCCTACTTCAGTGTGGCCATCACCACACTGTTGTCTGTAACTATAGATTATGCATAAATGTTCTTTGGCTAACTCTTTCACTTTCTTACATCCAGAAACCCCTTGCCTTTCCCCTTTGACATCTGTCAGTCTGTTCCATGTATCCATGCCTGTTTCCATTTTGTTTGCCAGTTTATTTTGTTCATTAGATTCCACATATAAGTGAGATCATATGGTATATGTCTTTCTCTGTCTGGTTTATTTCAATTAGCCTAATATTAGCCTAATGCTGTCACAAAAGATATAATTTCCTTCTTTTATATGGCCACATAGTATTCCATTGTGTAAATATACCAGAGCTTTTATATTCACTCATCGACTTGATGGGCACTTGGGCTGTTTCCAGATCTTGGCTATTGTAAATAACACTACTATGAACATAGAGGTGCATATATTCTTTTGAATTGGTGTTTTGGGATTGTTAGGATATATTCCCCAAAGAGGGATCATTTAACTTCATTTTTATTGTCAAAAGGCAGTTCCATTTTTAAATATTTGAGGAAACTCTATGCTGTTTTTCATAATGGTTGTACCAGTCTGCACTCCCACCAACAGTGCACTAGTGTTCCCTTTTCTCCACATTCTTGCTGGCACTTGTTTGTTGATTTACTGATGGTAGCCATTTTGTCAGGTGAGAGGTGATATCTGACTCTGGTGTTATTTTGCATTTCTCTGATGATTAGTGACATTGAACATTTTTTCATATGTCATTTGGCCATCTGTATGCCTTCTTTTGAGAAGTGTCTATTCAGGTCCTTTGCTCATTTTTTAATTGGATTGTTTGTCTTCCTGGTGTTGAGTTGTATGAGTTCTTTATATATTTGGATATTAGCCCCTTATCAGATGTCTCATTGATGACACACAGTGGAAACCCTTTTCATTTTGTTGATGTTTTCTTTCACTGTGCATAAGCTTTTTACTTTGATGTAGTCCTATTTGTTTATTTTTCCTTTATTTTCCCTGCCCTAGAAGTCATATTGACAAAAATATTGCTATGACAGATGTCTGAGATTTTAATGTCTAGTTTTTTAATAGGATTTTTATGGTTTCACAACTTACATTTAAGCTTGTTATTCATTTTGAACTTATTCTTGTGTATGGGTTAAGTTGGTGGTCTTGTTTCATTTTATTTTTGCATGTACCTGTCCAATTTGTCCAACACCATTTATTGAAGAGACACTCTACACCATTCTATGCTCTTTCATCCTTTGTCAAATATTAATTGACCATAAAAGCAGGAGTTAATTTCTGGGCTCTCTGTTCTGTTCCATTGATCTATATGCCTATTCTTATGCCAGTACCACATTGTTTTGATCACAATGACTTGTAGTATAGTTTGATATACCTCCAACTTGGTTCCTCTTTTTTTTTGCTGAGGCTATATGGGGTCTTTTTTGTTTCCATATAAATTTTTGGAATATATGTTCTAGATATGTGAAATATGCCATTGGTATTTTAATAAGAATTGCATTGAATTGATAGAGTGCTTTGGGTAGTATGGGCATTATAACGATGTTAATTCTTCCAATCCAAGAATATGGTATGTGCTTCTGCTTATTCATATCTTCCTCAATTTCTTTCTTCAGTATTCTATAGTTTTCCAAGTATAGGCCCTTCACTTCCTTGGCTAAATTTATTCCTAGGTACCTTTTGTTGTCATTGCAGTAGTAAACAGGATTGCTTTCTTAGTTTCTCTCTCTCTGATAGTTTGTAATTGGTGTATAGAAATGCCACCAATTTCTGAATATAATTTTGTATCCTGCTACTTTGCTGAATTTATTGATTAGATCTAGTAGTCTTTTGGTAGAGTCTTTAGTGTTTTCTATGTACAATATTGTACCATGTGTGAATAACAGTTTCACTTCCTCCCTTCCAATTTTGATGCCCTTTATTTCTTCTTGTTTGATTGCTGTGGCTAGGCCTTCCAGTACTATGCTGAATAAGAGTGGTGAAAGTAGACATCCCTGTTTTGATCTTGATCTTAAGGGAAATGCTTTTAGTGCTTGTCCATTGAGTATTGTTTTGGCCGTGGGTTGTCATATATGACCTTTATTACATTGAGGTATGTTCCCTCTAGCCCCATTTTGCTGAGAGTTTTTCTTTTAAATGGATGCTGGATTTTATAAAATGCCTTTCTTGCATTTCAGAGAGGAAGGGAGAGGGGGAGAGAGATAGGAACATCAATGATGAGAGAGAATCACTGATCAGCTGCCTTCTGCACACCCCCAACTGGGGATCAAACCTGCAAACCCAGGCATGTGCCCTGACTGGCAATTGAACCGACTTCCTGGTTCATAGATTAACTCTCAACCACTGAGCCATGCTGGCTGGGCCATTTCATTGCTTTTTAATATGATATTTTACGTCCATAACTTTGTGTGTTTTTCAGTTTTTTTCTTGTGGTTGATTTCTAGTTTCATACCACTGTGGTCAGAGAAAATGCTTGATATGATTTCAGTCTTCTTAAATTTATTGAGACTTGTTTAGTGTACTTAACATGTGGTCTTTTCTAGAAATTGTTCCCTGTTCACTTAAAAATAATGTATATTTTGCTGCTTTGCAGTAAAATACTTGGAAGATATCAATTAAATTAATCTGACCTATTGTGTCATTTAAGGCCACTGATTCCTTGTTGATTTGATGTCAATGGGATGTTGAAATCCAGCACTATGACAGTATTACTGTTAATCTCTCACTTTATTCCATCTAGATTTGCTTTACATATCTAGGTCTTCTTAAGTTGAGTGCATAAATATTTATCAAACTTATATCCTCTTGTTGGATTGATCCTTTTATCATTATGTAGTGTCCTTATTTGTCTGTTACTCTAGCCTTTATTTTTAAGTCTATTTTGTCAGATATAAGAATTGCTATCCTAGCTTTTTTTTTTTTTAATTTCCATTTGCATGAATTATCTTTTGCCATCCCTTTACTCTTAGTCTCTCTGTGTGTGTTTCATTCTGAGGTGACTCTCTTGTAGACAGCGTATATATGGGTCTTGCTTCTTTGTCCATTCAGCTACCTATGCCTTTTGATTGGAACATTTATATTTAAAGTGATTATTGATATTTTAATAAAATTATTGCCATTTTATTCTTTTAAATCTGTTCCTTTGTTTTTCTTTCCTTCCTCCTTTTCTCCTCCTCCTCCTCCTCATCCTCATCCTCCTTCTCCTTCTCCTCCTCCTCCTTCTTCTTCTTCCAGGCCCTTTAACATTTCTTGTAGTACTGGTTTGGTGGTAACAGACTATTTTAGCTTTTTCTTTTTTTTTGGTCTGGGAAGCTCTTTATTTCTCCTTCAATTCTAAATGATAGCCTTGCTGGGTAAAGTAGTCTTGGTTGTAGGCCCTTGCTTTTCATCACTTTGAATAATTTATGCCAATCCCCTTTGGCCTGAAATGTTTCTGTTGAGAGATCAGCTGACAGTCTTATGGGAGGTCCCTTGTAAGTAATTAACTGCTTTTATCTTGCTGCTTTGTAGATTCTCTCTTTGTCTTTAACTCTTGCCATTTTATTTATGACTAGAGGCCTCATGCATGAAAATTGTACAAGAGTAGGCCTTCCTTCCCCTGGCTGTTGGCACCGGCTTCCCTCTGGCACTTGGACCCAGGCTTCCCTCTGGCTGCTGGCAGGCACCTGGGACCCGGGCTTCCCTCGCAGCCCCAGCTTTGTCTGGAAGGTCATCTGGAATTAGCATATTATGCTTTTATTATTATAGATGTGCTCGGTGTGGGACTCTTTGGGTCCATCTTGTTTGGGACTCTCTGTGCTTCCTGGACTTGTGTGTGTTTTTTTTCTTCACCAGGTTAGGGAATTTTCAGACATTATTTCTTCAAATTAGTTCGTGATCCCTTTCTCTCTTCTCCTTCTGGTACCCCTATGATGTGGATGTTGTTACATTTCATGTTGTCCCAATATTCTTTTATTAAACTATTCTCATTTTAAAAGATTCTTTTTTTGCTACTTTGATTTTTTTTCCTACCTTGTTTTCCAAATCTCTGATTTGATCCTCTGCTTTATCCAACCTACTTTTTCTTTCTTCTAGTGTATTCTTGATGTCAGGATTAGACTTTTCATATTTGACTGATTATTTTTCATGGTTTCTATATTTTTTCTTCATGAGGATGTAATTCTCACTAACTTCCTTATGCATCCTTATAACCATTATCTTTAAACTCTATATCTGATAAATTTCTTGCATCCATTTCATTTACTCTTTTTTTCTGGAGATTTCTCATATTCTTTCTTTTGGGACCAGTTTGTTTATCTCCCCATTTTGCTTACTGCTTTGTGTTTGTTTCCATGTGTTAGATAGATCTGCTATGACTCCCAGTAAGATGTCCCATGGGACCCAGTGATGCAGTCTCCTTCATCTCCTGAACTGGGTGTTCTAAGAATGTGGCTTGTGTGAGTTATGGGGGCCTTCCTGTTGTAATTGAGTCTTGCTTACTATTGGCCCATTAGTGCATGGGATTGACCCTTAGGCAGGCTAAGAATGAGGCTCATCCCTGAGCACAACATGTGAACTATTGTGCAGATGCTTATCAATTAAAAAAAATAAAAAAGAAATAAGAAAAAATTGAAAAGGAAAGAAAAAGAATAAAGAAAAAGAAAAGAAAAAAGGGAATAAAGGAAAAAATGAAAAGGACTAAAAGAAAAAGAAAAGAAAAAAAGTAGAGTTTGTCTCAGCAGAGGTTAGTGACTACTGTGATGTCCCTTCAGATATGCCATTTTTGAAGTTTGCTAGATCATGCTCCAAAGTTGTCTGAAATTGGCCACTTGGTATGTTGGTTCTGGGCCTCTTGGGAGGGACTCTGGTTCAGGCCAATATCAGAAATTGTCTCTTGGCAACCTGTTTAAATATGAGAAATCCACATTTTGTGGCTGCCTCTGCTGAACTTTGCTTACCATAGGAAGGACCAAGCTATGTGCCAAGGCCAGCTTTTACTAGTACCAGGCTCGGGGGTGAGTCAGCAAATGTCCCAAGGTATCTTGGGATCCACCTTCACCTTCCTCTGCCTACCAGCTGCCTGTTAGGTTCAGTTACTGAATGAAACTCTGGCACAATCTGGAGGGTGGGACTAGTGGATTTCCTATGAGGCTGAGGTGATGTTCAGGCTTCAGAGAAGGTGGTGGGTGTGGTCCCCTGCCCCAGAGCCACAGGACTGAGTCTGACCTGGATTTTTCCCTGAACTTGGGCAGGTGAGGTCTCTGTAGTCCAGAGTTTGGGTATGACAGAAGCCGGAAGTGTGGGTCTATTGGATTTCCCATGAAGGGGAAAAGAGGGCGAATGTCCCATCCACAAAGCCAGTCACTGATCCCTCTCTGAGTCTGCCCAGAATTCTAAACCTGGGCCTGTACTACTTATATCTTATCAGGGCTTAAGGTCCACATGGTGGGGTTAGAGGGATTCCAGAGTGTGGAATAATTGCTTTTCCCCAGGCTGATGCCACTCATTGGCATGCTCCAACCCCCGCGCTCCCCTCCCGCCCCCAAATGACAACTGCAGTATGGAAGAATGACTCAGTACAAGGATCCCGGTGGCTCTCTTCTCAACCTCCTCCCAGAGTTTCAAACTCCAGACTCCCCTCATGCAACTCTAGTCCGCATCTCCTTCCCTCCACCAGAGCCCAGGGTGAGTGACTATGAATGAAACTTTGTGCATTGGCTCTTTAAAAGGATGCCTGTGTCTCCAGCAGATTCTGTCTCTCCTTGGACAGAAACATGCTGCTTTTCACAACCAGATCATATGTGGATGCCTCTTCCTGGCTCTTGTGTTCTGAACTGGGGAGACCAGCCTGGGGTTTAGACCCCACACTTCTCAGAGGGAACCCCCTACAGCTGAACCCCCTCTAGAACCTCAGCCACCACCCATGGAAGCAGGGCCAGCCCTTTGCACCTCCACACTTCCTACCAGTCTCGATGTGGCTTCTTCTGTAAATCCTTGGTGATAAGAGTCCTCTACAGCTAGTCTTAGTTGGTTATTCAGGGTGATTGTTCTTTAGTTGCATATCCAGTTTGGTCCTGGGAGGAAATGAGTGTAAGAGTCACCTACTCTGCCACCATTTTGAAAGCACTGATCTAACTGAAGCTTGAAGACTAAGTTGGGAAGAATTGAGTATAGAATCATCAGGGCCTACTATTAGTAGTGTGCTGGAACTGGCTTGTATTTTACTGTTGTCTATGCTTTTGAGGCTGTTTATGTCTACTGTGATCCTATGGGAGTCACTATCTGATGGTGTGTGACTGCACAGATTTTCCAACTCCAAAGTTAGCAACCAACATTGGTAGCTTGAAATCATCCTTATAAGGACTATTTATTTCTTGGTAATTGTCAAACATTATGAATCAGAGCTTGCTTTATTGTATTGTTGATATTCTAGACTTAAGATGTTAACTTAAAATGTTAATAATACAGATTAACTTAAAAATTGTGTCATATCTGCAGATGTTTCATTGTCATTATCACACAAAACTGTGGAACTATTCCTCCAGTATGTGAAAAGAATGATCTGATTCAGCAAAGAAGTCATTCACATCATTGACAAAAGAATGAAATTCTGACATATATTTTCATTATATCACTCCTCTCTTATTATTTAATGTAAAGGAAACTATCAACTAAAACACAGCAAAAATATATTCATTTTTTAGTTGCAGCCACAAGTTGGCTATGGATCCAAGTTTGGCAAAAAAATAATGAAAACATTCTGTGAGAATCAGTTGGCTATATAAAATTTACAACAAAGAGTATTGTCTATTTTATTATTACTTGTAAACTGTGTGCTATGCATTCTTTATATCAATAAAATCTATCTGTCTATATAAAAGCCCAGTGACCAAATAGCAGAATAACCAGAATGACCAGTCAACCAGTCGCTATGATGCACACTGACCATCAGGGGGCAGACACTCAATGCAAGAGCTGCCCCCTGGTGGTCAGTGCACTTCCACAGTGGGAGCACCCCTTGGCTGACTGAGATTGGCAGCACTCCCACAGAGAGAGCACCTGCTCAGAGGGTGGGTCCACAGCCTCTTGGCAGACCAGGATGAGCAGTGCTCCCACAGTGGGCTGATCCCCGCAGGTCATGACCCCCACCAGTGCACGATTCCCATGCACTGGGCCTCTAGTTTATATATACATATATATACATATATGTATATAATTATATAATGTATATGATTTTATGTATTTATATTATGTATAAATTATAGAAATTTAAACATATATATATTTTATTTTTTGAGTACTGACTGTCAAGCAGCATACCAGTAGGTACATATGAGTCAAGAGAGAAAATTGGTAAAAAATGCTGCCAGTTCCTGTCTTGTTCAACTGCGTAATGATACTATTCATTTCCTTACACAGAGAACATTAGACAAATATTATGTTTCATGGATGGGGATAGGGAAGGCAGTATCGTGGGTTAAGTTGGGTGATATTGATTTTGAAGAGACGGACTACATGGTGAGGTGGCTACTTGGATCTATAACTTTAGAGATCAGAAGATAACTCTAAGCTGGAGACATCATTTGGGTGATGCCACAAAATTCAATTAATTGAAGATGGGAGTGGTTGAAACTATTCTGAGTGTTTCTTCCAAATTAACTTCTGAAGCAGAGTTTGGAGGCATGTAGATAAAAGAGGTAAATGCTGGATATTCTAGTTCTGACTGCCAAATTAATAGTACATATTGATAGTATATAGAGCCAACCATTATCCTCTAAGAATATTGGAGGTTTCCATCATGGATATACAGTTCCATGACTGAAGACATGTCCTCCTTTACTAGCGAAGGCTGTCTGACTTAGTTGAATGGGTAGTGTCAACAATATGGATCACTGTTGGGAGTCTGTGATAAGTCAGAGATTGTGAAGGGTGCCACATGAAAGTGATCTTGAGTTATTTACTTAATTGTTACCAATGATTCTGAGTACCATTAGTAGGATTAGTTAATTACTAAGCGATATGAAATGTGGGAGTCAGATCCTCAAAAAAAGGAGTTTTATTTGGGGGCTTTATATTATCTTCATAAAAAAAAAAAAGATCAACCTCCACTTCTGGGAAGATAAGATTTTCTCCATTTTTCTTACTTAAAGTATAGCTAAAAAAACCTGGACAATATATATAATGTGTATGTTACAACTCTGAACAATAGAGAAAAGAAAGCAGACCAGCTCGGGACTTTAAGGCCCAAGAACAAGTTTGAAGTGAATTTTCTTGACTTGGTTTTTGCCTCATATTTCTCAGATTTGGGGCTGAAGAAGACATCAATCCAGAAATGCCAATGGGCACAGATTTAAAAAAAAAAGCCTACTCTCTAGTCAAAGAATCATGAAAGGAGAAGCCTAAAACGATATAAAACATTTAGAAACAACACTCTCCTCCAACCAAACAAAATGGAAATAAATGTGGTTCCACCCCAGCCATACCAGCAATGAGCAAGTGGGAGCCTAGATGCCCACCTTGTTGGACTGTGCCAGGATGCCAACATCACTGCCAAGATGTCAAGATAGTGTCAGAGAAACCCAAGTAAAGAGCTCAGACTTTTATCCCCACCAAGCAGTAAGGAGACAGCTTTTCCCCGCCCAAGCCCCCAGTGTGCTGGAGGCAGAGCCTGGACTTCAATACCAACCTGGCAATAACATGGACCTCACCACTACCTCTGGTGTCAACTGAGGCTCCATAAGGAGCCTGGAATTCTACATCCACTTGGCAGAAGCCACTGCTTCCTTCCTTCTCTTTCTGGAGATATACCAGAAAAAGTAAGCTAAAATGGAGATTTAAATAAGATTACAATGTCATACCTAATAAGAAAATGTTCAGATTTCAATTGAAAATAACTTATCATACCAAGAACAAGAAAGATTTAAATCAGAATGAAAGAAGACAATCATCTATAATAATAAAAGCATAATATGCTAATTAGACCGGACAAAGTCGGGGCTGTGAAGGAAGCCCAGTCCCAGGTGCCAGAGGGAAACCAGTGCTGGCAGTAGGGGAAAGGAAGGCCTACTCTTGCATGAATTTCATGCATTGGGCCTCTAGTTAGACATAATACCAAGATGGCAGAGATGTCAAATTGATTGAATTATCAAAGATTTTAAAGCAGCCATAATAAAAATAGGTAAATAAGCTATTAAAAATGCTTGAAACAAATGAAACATATGGAGCATTTTAGAAAATAAATAGAAAGCATCAGCAAAAAAAGAAGGTAATAAAAACAACCAAGTGGAAGTTTTACAACTAAAAATGCAATAGCCAAAAAGATCAGTAAATGGATGCAAAAGCAGAATGTAGAAAACAGAGAAAAAATCAATAAATGTTAAGACAGAACAACAAAAATTATCCAATCTGAAGACAGGGAGACAATGTACTGAAGAACTTGGGAGTCTCAGGGACCTATGTGACTATAGCAAAAAAGATAAAATTCATGTCGTTAAAGTCTGAGAGAGAGGGAAGAAAGAGAAGGGGTTAAATAATACAAATAAATAAATAAATAAATAAAGGCTACTCCCTCCCAAATTTGCCAAGATATGTTCAAGAAGCTAAGTGAAACCCAAATAGGATAAACACAAAAATATCACTGCTCAGACACCTCATAATTAAACTGAAAACTAAAGACAAAGAAAAAAATCTTGAAAGCATTAGAGAAAACATCACCGTATCTAGTGAAAGCATAATTCAAATTGTTTACATATAATGTTATATACAGGGCGTCCCTCCAAAATGTATACATACTTTAACAGCTAACAGCTCAATTTTGAAAATGAAATGTATTTTAATAAATACTGCTTTTATAATTATTCAAAGTGTGTGTATACATTTTTTGGGACACTCTATAAAAACACATAATATAAAAACATAACTTTATATAATTGTTATATATAATTTTATATAATATATAATAGTTATAAATATATAATGTCCAGGACTTTAAGCTGTATTTATGTGAGAAAAATAGAGAAAAACACATCTTCCCAGAAGTGGGAGTCCATAATTCATTTTGAAAAGGTAACATAAAGCCCTCAGTAAAGGTCCTGTTTTTGAAGATCTGACCCCCACATTTTCACCAGAAATCATGAAAGTCAGAAAGAAGTAGCACCATATTTTACAGGTGCTGAAAGAAAAAAAATACACAGAAATGCAGAATGTTGTATCCAATGAAAATATCCTTTAGGAATAAAAGCAAAATCAAGACATTTTTAAATAAAGGAAAACCAAGAGAATGTGTTGCCAGCAGATGTCCCCTAAAAGAATGGCTGAAGGAACTTCTCCAAACAGAAAGGCAATGATAAAAGCAGGTGCCTTGAGACAGTAAGAAGGAAGAACACAAGAACCCCAAAATATTAGTAAATACAATAGACTTTCCTTCTCCTTTTGAATTTTCTAAGTTATATTTGACGGTTGAAGCAGAACGAATAATAATACTGTCTGATTTGGTTCTCAATGCATGTAGAGGCATTACTTAATGCAATTATATTATAAAAAGAGGAAAGTAAAGAAAAACTAATAAAGGATGTAAAGTTTCTATATGTTACTCAAACTGGTGAATGACAATGCCAGTAGACTGATATTGCTTGTACACATAATAGAATATTTAGAGCAACCACTAAAACAGGTAAACAAAAAAATATGTTCATAAACACTAGAGATTTAAAAAAAAAGGATCTGAAATTGTTCAACTAACCCAAAAGAAGGCAGAAAAAGAAAACAGAGAAATGAAACACAGAAAGAACAAACACAAAAACAAAAATAAAATGACTAACTTAAGTCCTAACACATCAATAGTACTTAAATGTACATGTTTTCAATATATTAATTAAAAGGCAGAGATAGACATAAAATATTAAAGAAACAAAAAAACAAACTTCAAATATTATAGATACATAATGCAGACATTAATCAAAGGGAAGTAGAAATAGTTGTCTATATTACAGTCATATTAAAACTGACTTCAGATTGAAGAATAGGCTAGAGATGGAAAAGAGACATTATCCTATATAATAAAAGCCTAATATACTAAATGTCCGGTCATCCAGTTGGCCGTTCAACCAATCAAAGCATAATATGCTAATGATATGCTAAGGCCACTCAACTGCTTGCTATGATGTGCACTGACCACAAGAGGGCAGAGGCTCTGACTGGTAAGTTAGGTTGCTGCTGGGGTCTGACCGATTGGGACTGAGCGAGACAAGCCGGATATGGCCTGGATATGGCCCACGGTCCCTCCCCAACTGACCAACCTTCGCATCCTTCCCCAATCCCAATCATGGGATTCCCTGAGCTTGGCCTGCGCCCTCTCATAATCCTGGACCTTTCGGGGGATGTCAGAGAGCCAATTTTGGCCTGATGGGGGAACAACCAGTTGCTATGACGTGTACTGACCATCAGAAAGCAGATGCTCAATGCAGGAGCTGTACCCTGGTGGTCAGTGCACTCCCACAGGGGAAGCACCACTCAGCCAGAAGCTGGCTCATGGCTGGCAAGTGCAGCAGCAGCTGCAGGAGCCTCTCCTGCCTCCATAGCTGCGCTAAGGATGTCTGACTGCCAGCTTAAGCTCTGGAGTGCTTCTGCAGGGAGCGGGCCTAAGCCGGCAGTTAGACATCCCCCAAGAGCTCCTGGATTGTGAGAGTGTGCAGGCCGGGCTGAGGGACTCCTCTCCCCGCACCGAGTACATGGATTTCATGCACTGGGCCTCTAGTCCTAATAAAGGGTGAATATGCTAATCTACCCTCATGCTGTCACAAAGATGGCGGCGCCTACAGTCAATAAGAAGGGAATATGGTAATTGACTGCCACACCCTCAAAGATAGCGGTGCCCACAGCCACAAGATGGCGGCACCTAGTCCCCTCAGCCCCGCTGGGGCACCTGCCTCCAGAGTCCCCCAGTCCCCTCAACCCCCCAGCTGCCCAGGGCCACCTGAGGCTCAGGTAACCAGGGTCAGCTGAGGCTTGCGCTGCTGGCAGTGGCAGCAGCAGAGGTGTGATGCGCCATCACCTTCCCCTGATCACGGGGTTGCCTCCTGCCCCTGAGGGCTCCTGGACTGTGAGAGGGGGCAGGCAAGGCTTAGGGACCCCCGCTCCAGTGCATGAATTTTGTGTACTGGGCCTTTAGTATAATGATAAAAGACCAATCCACCAAGGTGTAGAAACTAAACAACAGAGCTACAAAATATGTGAAGCAAAAACTGAAATAATCAAAAGGAGAAATAAAAAAGTCTATCTATCTATCTATCTATCTATCTATCTATCTATCTATCATCTATTTCCTTATCTTCACAATGAATAGAATAACTAGCAAGGATATAGAACAACTTGAACACCATCTACCAAATTCTAATTGTTATTTGTAGAACTCTCGATCAAACAACAGCAGAATGCACATTCTTTTTAAGTGTTCAAGAAAGATATTACAAAATGGATAATATCTTAGGCCATAAAACAAACCTCAACAAATTTAAAAAACTGAAATTATACAAGAGTGTGTTTTCAGGCCACAAAGGAATCAAACTAGAAGTCAATAACAGAAAGATAAAAAATATTCTCTACACTTGGAAACTGAACCATACACATCTAAATAATTTAGTGGTCAAAGAGGTAAAAATACTTTGAATTGGATGAAATTGAAACTATGTAATGTCAAAATTTGTGGGAAGCAGCTAAAGCAGTGTTGAGAGGAAAAATTTTTTTAGTACTAAATGCTTATATTAGAAAAGAAAAAAATGTCTCAAATCAATACTCTAAGCTTCCATCTCAAGAACCTAGAAAAAGAAGAGCAAAATAAGGTCAAGGCAAGGAGAAGGCAGAAAATAATAAAGATAAGAATAGAAATCAATGAATTTGAAACAGAAAAATAATCCAGAAAATTTGTAAAATAAAGATCTGATTCGTGGAAATGATTATTGACAAACTCAAAGCAAGAAAGGGAAAAAAAGAGAACAGTCACAAATTACCAATAACAGGAATAAAGCAGGCTACCAGTACAGATCTTGTGGCATCAGAAGTGTAATAGGAGCCCAGCCAGTGTGGCTTAGTTGGTTGAGCTTCATCCCATGCACCAATAGGTCTTTGGTTCCATTCCTGGTCAGAGAGCATGCCCAGATTGCAGGCTTGATCCCCACTAAGGGTCATGCAGGCGCAGCTGATAGATGTTTCTCTCCCATTAATGTTTCTATCTCTCTTTCCCTCTTTCTTCCTCTCTCTAAAATAAATAAAAAACATATTTTTAAAAAGTATAATAAGAGAATACTACAACTTTACATACATAAATTTGACAGTTTGGAAGAAATTGAGTAATTACTTGAAAACACAAAGTTCTACAGTTCACCCAATCTGAAATAATAATTTGAAGACACCTATAACCATTAAGAAAGTTGAATTCACAGTTGGAAAACTTCCTCCAAAGAAATTTCCTTGTCACAGTTATCCTTACTAGAGAATTTTACCAATGATTTAAAAATGAATTAATATCAGTTGTATTTAATCCCTTCTAGAAACTAGAAGAGGAAAACATCCCAATTCATTTCATAAAGCTAATTCATATTACTCTGATAATGAAACCAAATACAGTATAAAACAAATAAAACAAAACAAAAAACTGGAGAAAAATAATCTCATGTATGTGCATTAAAAATCTTTATCAAAATATTAGTAAATAGAATTCAGTAATATATTAAAAAGTTTTTAGACTGTGACCAAATAAGATTTATTCCAGAATGCAAGACTGATTTATTATCTGACAAATCAGTGTAATCCACCATTTTAAAGGTAAAGAAGAAAATTCACATGATTATATCAATTGATACAGAAAAAACATTTGACAAATTTCAACATATTCATGATAAAACTGTCAGAAAAATAATGGAATAGAAGAAATCTTCTTCAACTTGATAAAGGGCACCTACAAAAAATTTTAAGCATACTGACCTCTTTGCCCTAAGACTAAGACAAAAAACAGATGATGTCCTCTCTTGCTACTTCTAGTCATCTGTGCTGGAGCGTCTAGTTGACAAAAGTACAAGAATAATCCAATGGGAGGTAGACTTTTCAAGATGGTGCTGGAGCCAATGGACATCTGTAAGTTGAAAAAAGGAATCTTGACCTAAGATTCATAGCTTATTCAAAAATGAACTTAAAATGTAGCACAGACTTAAGTCAAAACTATAAAAGTTTTAGAAAAAAACATGGGAGAAAAACTTCAGGATCTAGGACAACAAAGGTTATTATTACACTTGAAATCAAAAGCATGATTCATAAAAAGAAACATGAATACTTGGACCTCATCCAAATGAAAAGTGTGTGCTCTGGGGAAACCCTGGGGGTCTGATGAAAAGACAGGCTGCAGACTTCGCGTCGGACAAAGGCCTGACATTCAACATCTGCACAAAGAACTCAAACTCGACAGTGAAAAAGCAAGAAATTCAATCACAAAATAGTCAAAAGACAGGAAAAGACATTTCTTCAAAGAGGGTACACAGATGACACATAAGCACACAAAAGATGTTTGACACCATTAGCCATTATGAAAATGCAAATGAAAACCACAATGAAATATTGCTATACATCTACCAGAATGGCTAAAATAAAAACCAAGTAAAATATAAAATAAACACAAAATGCTGGTGAGGATGTGAAAAAGTTGGGTCACTCATACATTCCTGGTGGGAATGTAAAATGTACAATTACTTGGGGAAAGTTTAACAACAATTGAAATGAACGTTAGCAATATATTTTATTTAATTCAGTATGCAACTAATATTTTTCAATATGTACTGTATTTTTCTGTGTATAAGATGCTATTGTTTTCTAAAATCGTTATACTGAAAATGGGGTGTCTTATACCTGGAAGTCAGCCAAGGAGGGAGCCGCGTGGGTGTATAGCTGCACCTTGTCAAACAGGCTTCCTCCAATCAGGAGCCTTATTGTTACCTATGTCAGCTGATGCCATAATTGGAGGTAGAGGTGAAAAGTGCTGATGCAACAGGGACCTGAGCTTTCTGAGCCCATAAAGATGTCAAAAAATAAAAAGATATATACCGGTAAGCGATTGTCTCACTCTGCAAAATTCAAACTGAATGTAATCAGCTATGCAAAAGAGCATGGAAATAGAGCTGTAGAGAGACAATTTGGACCTCCTCCCACTGAGCGAATGATCAGACAGTGGGGAAAACAGGAAGAACAACTCCTTAAGATGCCAGAAAAGAAGAAGGCCTTAAGAGGAAAACCAGAAAAATGGGCAAACTTGGAGCAGAGGTTTAAGACTTGGATTATGGAGCAGCACCAGAGTGGCTTGTGTGTATCAGTCAAGCTTATGCAATGTCAGGCAAGAATGTTTGCAAGCAAAATAAACAGTGTTGATTTTACAGGAAAGGCAAAATGGTGCTTCAGTTTCATGAGGAGAGAAGGATTCGCCATGGGAACACGAACAGAAAATGCCACCAGTTTATGAGGATGATCTCACATATATGGACAGTGACTCAGAAGACAGCAGTGATACAATAGAAGTTGGAGAAATTGATATGGCTGGAACTAATAGTGATGAAGAAGAGAGCAGTGATGCAGCAGAGGCTGGATAAAGTGATATGCTGCATGATATCAGAGTACTGGTATGTGAACATTACCTGTGGTAATTACTAAATAAAAATGTGTTCTGCTTTATGTTTAAATTATTGATTTCTTAATTTGGGGTTGGAAAAGTGGGAGGCATCTTATACATGGGGGCGTCTTATACACAAAAAAATATTGTAATCAATGTAAAAGTTAGTAATAACTCATTTTACATTTATTCTCAGTACTAGTTTTTCAAATTCTGGTGTATATTTCATTCAAGATTTGAAAAGCAGAAGAAATGCCTTAATCCCAGCAGAAGCTGAGGCCAGTCATGTTAGCATCGGCAGACATCTTCTTTGAATCCTATGGGCAGTGGAAATCTTCAGTGACAGTTCCCTAAGATCTATTTGCCTAATCTTCGCATTCCCTATCCCTACATATCCTTTTAGTGGCCTATGTTAGGTTCCTTTCTACTTGAGACACCTAGAAAGCATATATCCATATGCTGTCCCACATTTCTTAGCCCTTGCAGTAGGGGCCATGTGAGTAGTTCTTGTCCATGGCTGTGAGAATTTGAGGTGTATGTTATTTGCAGTCTGCAGCTATTAAGAGTTATGTGTTTCAATTATCCCCTCTATATATATATATATATATATATATATATATATATATATATATATCAGTATATATATTATGTGTTTCAATTATCCCCTCTATATATATATATATATATATATATATATATATATCAGTAAAGATATATATATATATATATCAGTAAAGATATATATATATATCAGTAAAGATATATATATATCAGTAAAGATATATATATCAGTAAAGATATATATATATCAGTAAAGATATATATATATATCAGTAAAGATATATATATATATCAGTAAAGATATATATATATATCAGTAAAGATATATATACACATATATACACACACATATATATATATATATATATATATATATATATATAAAGAGTTTGTGTGACTTTCCAGCCCCTCCCTCTCTGAAGTGACCTTGGATTCATATGTTGATAGAATGGTGGCATAGTCACTGCCCAGGAGACCGATGCCCTGGTGACAGATGCCCGGCAGACTGATGTCTGGGAGAGTGGCTCCCCGCCCCCCAGCAGTGGGCTTTGCTTAAGCAAGAGATATATTTTTGTTGGTAAGCCACTATGATTTCAAAGTTTGTTTGTTGCCATACCATAATCTAAGTTATTTTGACCAATACAGATAATTGTCATGTAAATTAGTATTACAATGTCAAAACCCTAAAATATGTGGCATTGACGGTATTCCCGTGCAAGAAGGAAATGGGCACTGCATTGCTGGGGCACAGCGGGTGGAATGGGAGTAACAATTAAATCTGAACTCACAGGAGAAAGGATCCTGGCTGTGCTGGGATTCTGGAAGGCAACACCCAGCACATCTGGAAGTTAGTAATGGTGAGAGAAGAGAATATTGGGATATTCAGAGAGTTCCTTAAGACTTGATTTACACCTAAAGGATGCATAGGAAGTATCCATGTGATCCTTTTGACTGAGTTCCAGAATATGCTTGAAGAATGACTAGTGTCTCCTCAGAAGTAAATTTGTTCTGCAAATATTAACGAGAGAGAGAGAGGAGATAGGTAAAGAAACTAGTGGTGTCCTAGGAACCTTGCTTTGGAATGAAGATTTTAAAAAGTTCTATATGTTCAGTAAGTAAACAGAAATTAGACACAGGGATGAGCAGAGTGTGCACAGACTAAGAAGAGAGGCAGACAGCCTGGCATCCAGAAAGGAGCAGCAGACGGGCTTGCGAAAGTCCATGGGAAGTTGATGTTAACCATCAGTAAAGTTCCAACCTGATCAGTCAAGAAAAGATAAAAGTATTAAGAGAAAAAAAGGTTAAATATTTTCTGTCTTGAGACTTAATAGATTGGGGATCACTGGTTGAGAAGACATGGGCATCTCATCCAATCTGTGGATAACACAAAATTGAAAGGGTAGTCAGTATTTTGGATAAGAGAGGCAAAGTTCTGTATGACTCATAGAAAAAACCTGGAAGATAAAATAGATTTAAAGGCTAAAAATTAATAGATATGAATATAATTTTTTCAGCTAATCCCTTCTCCAATAAATTAAATATAAAATAAAAGGCAATTTAAATTAACATGTGCAAATATGAAAAATTCTGGGATTATTTTTCTGGCCCATATTAAATAAGCCCCAAATAATTGGTTGTGAATTTACATGTATTTAAAACACTCTTTGACAAAATTAATAGAATTACTGTCCATACTGAAGGATAATCTCTTGCTCACCATACCACACTTGAAGGTGTTTGTGTCCAAATTTGGGATACTGGCATCTTGAAAATAAATTTTTATTCCAAGGAAGAACAAACTTTCTAATTATTGTTACTATTTAATAACATGGTTTTCAAGTATTTACTCATCCATGGGGGGGGGCATTTTCTCCCCCAAGTCTTAAAACTATGTAAAACAGATAAAAACAGAGCTGTCCTACTTAAATCAAGTTAACTTGCATGTGTAATCTCACTCTTTGCCTTCTCTCCCACTCAAGCTTTACTGAGGCCTATCTCACAATAAGTGATGTTATTTAAAGTGCACAATGTGATGGAGTTATTTAAAATACATACATATACTAACCACAATACAGGGTGGGCAAAAGTAGGCATACAGTTGTTTGTATAGAAAATAATTCAATACTTAATAGATACAAGAATAAGCTCTGTGTTTCGAATACTCACAACTATAAACCTACTTTTGCCCATGCTGCATTGTGAAGGGGTTCCCTGCATCCAGTTATTAACACCTCCACCAGTTCACATATTCACCTTTTATGCTAAGAACTTAAAGTTCTACTCTCTTAGCAAATTTCCACTATACAATGCAGTCACCATGATCTTATTCATCTCATAACTGAAAGTGTGTATCCCTTTATCAACCTTTTGCATAAAACTGCTCTAATGCATAGAGTCAAAGCTAAACTCCCACCTGTTCTCTGCATCCACATCCTCCTGTCCTTCCCCTGAGGCTGGAGCTGCAGGTTCACTCTTTCTTACACTATTACGTTCTTCCTTTCCCTTGTTTGTGGTTTGTTGCCATCAACAAACAGACATATTCCACAGTCCTGTCACCATGTTCCCCTCCATCTATAGCCCTATTGCTCTACTCCCCTCAAATGAAAACTTCATAGCAGTTATTTAGAGTCATCTTTTCTCTTGTCCCATTTTTTTTTTCCTTTTTAAAAATGTTTAAATCCATCCACATTGGCCATTGCCAAGGTGAGTATGACTTTCATTTGGAGAAATCCAATTGTCAGTTTTCTATTCTCTTTCAGTTTGAGTCCTCAGTCAGCATTTGAAAGGGTGAGTCCTTCCTTCCTTCCTTCCTTCCTTCCTTCCTTCCTTCCTTCCTTCCTTCCTTCCTTCCTTCCTCCCTCCCTCCCTCCCTCCCTCCCTCCCTCCCTCCTCCCTCCCTCCCTCCCTCCCTCCCTCCCTCCCTCCCTCCCTCCCTCCCTCCCTCCCTCCCTCCCTCCCTCCCTTCCTTCCTTCCTTCCTTCCTTCCTTCCTTCCTTCCTTCCTTCCTTCCTTCCTTCCTTCCTTCCTTCCTTCCTTCTTGAAACATTCTCTAACCTTGCTCTCTTTTTTAAAAGCAACATTCACTTTATTTTCTGTATACTGTATGACTTCTTTCAGGCTCTTTCATTTTTTATTTTTTGTTAATCTTCATCTGAGGGCATTTTTTTCATTGATTTTTAGAGAGAGTGGGAAGGAGGAAGACAGAGAGAGGGAGAGAGATGTGAAAGAACCACATCGATTGGTTGCCTTCCACACATGTCCCATTTGGGGCCTAGAATCGAATCTGTAACCCAGGTAGGTGTCCTTGGCCAGGAATCAAACTGTGGACCCTTTTGTGGGCAGGCCGACACCCTACCCACTGAGTTGCTGAGTCACACCAGCCGAGGCAGGCTCTTTTATTTGCTTTCCCCTTATCAGTTCATTCAACCTCTAATTGTTGAAATACACTATGCCTCACAACGAAGCTTCAACTTTGTTCTATCTGTACTAGCCTCTAAATATTTTCACAAAGTTACAAGGCTTTAATGGTAATTGATATGTTTAATGACTCGAGACTTTATTTCTTGTTCTGATTTCTCCTCTAAACTCTGGCATCCAGCTTTCCACTGGGCATCTGTGTCGCACAGTTAGCAATTGTCTGACCTTCAGCTGGGTCATTAGGCTTTCTCTCCTTTTGTGAATCCTTCTCCCCTGGTTGTTGCCATTTCAGGAAGGGCTGCCTTTGCCTGGTTGGCGAGTGACAGTCTAGAATGAATGTGATTCCTCCTTTGAGCTCAGCTCTCACATCCAACCACTAACACGTACTCTCAGCTTCATCCCAGTGAAATCTAGTTCTCTCCAGCTCCTCTATAAATATCTTCATCTCTAGCTTGGGTTATTTAAGAGTTTCTCCAACAACTGCCCAGCCAGCACACCAGGATATTCACAATCTTCTTTCCACACAGTTGCTCAGCAATAATAAAAAAAATCCTCAAAAGTCTTCCCACTGCACTTAGAAAACAAAAACACAAAAACTATACTTCGTACCTCGATGTAATATACTATGTTAATGAGTCAAATTTCACTTTTTGACCACGTGTTTTTCCACTCCCACCTTTTCTCATATGATCCAGTCTCACTGACCATCTTTCTCACCTCAAACATGCCCAGCAATATCCTGATTTAGGTCCTTTGTCCCATCCCTCTTCCTGGCCCTATTGGACCAGCTTCTTACCTTTAAAGTTTCAGCTCAACCTCACCTTTTCATGGAGTCTTCTCTGGCCACCATATAAAAAAAAAAAAAAAACGATTAAAAAATAAAAATAAATTACATTTGCAATCCTATTTATGCTCTTGGTCATATATCACACAAATCCTATCTAATAAAATAGTAATATGCAAATTAACCATCACTCCACTACACCCACAAGCCACACCCACAAGCCAATCAGGAGCAAGTATGCAAATTAACCCAACCAAGATGGCTATGGCCACGGGGAGAGCAGGAGGGAGGCTTGGTTTTCCCCGGCGATGGAGGAAGCCAAGCTTTCCGCACACCCTGGCCAGCCAAGGTCTCCGCTTAAGGCTACAAAGTTTCAATTATACAAGATAAATAAATTTAAACAAAAATGGCTGCCTCCATGGAGCGAGCAGAAGGCTTGGCTCCACTCCAGGCTACAAAGTTTCAATTATAGAAGATAAATAAATCCCAGATACCAGGGCCTCCACTTGGGTCGCCGGGGGGCATGACTGGCCTGCAAACCACCACAGGCCCATCGCCCAGGCCACCCCATGCCCCAAGGGAACCCCCACCCTGATCTGGGACACCCTTCAGGGCAAACTAGTTGGCCCCTACCCATGCACCAGACCTCTATCCTATCTAATAAAAGAGTAATATGCAGATTGACCATCATTCTAACAGACAAGATTGCTGCCCCCATGTGGTCAAAGATGGCTGTCCCTATGTGGACACAAGATGGCCACCACAAGATGGCCAGCAGGGGAGGGCAGTTGGGAGGGACCAGGTCTGCAAGGGAGGGCAGTTGGGGGAACCAGGCCTTCAGGGCAGGGCAGTTAGGGGTGACCCAGCTGGCAGAGGAGGGCAGTTGGGGGTGACCAGGCCAGCAGGGGAGGGCAGTTAGGGGCAATCAGGCCGGCAGGAGAGCAGTTAGGCATCAATCAGTCTGACAGGGGAGTGGTTAGGGGGTGATCAGGCTGGCAGGTAGAAGTGGTTAGGGGCAATCAGGAAGGCAGGCAGGCGAGCAGTTGGGAGCCAGCAGTCCTGGATTTTGAGAGGGATGTCTGACTGCCCATTTAGGCCCAATCCCACCAGGATCGGGCTGAAATGGGCAGTCGGACATCCCTCAAGGGGTCCCAGATTGGAGAGGGTGCAGGCTGGGCTGAGGGACAACTCCCCCCCCCCCCATGCATGAATTTTGTGCACCAGGCCTCTAGTGTTTTAATAATATCCAATATAACATTACAGAAACTTACACAATTATTGTGTTGTGTTTTCTTTATAGCACTTGCAGCAGCTGAAATTTTCTTGTTTATTTATTTTTAAAATAATAATGTCTAGGTTACTTCCTCCTTTCCAAAATTGTTAATGGTTCCACACTATTAATAGGGAAGTCCCAATTTTTTGGAGTGTAAACCAAGGCCTCCATGATCTCACATATCTGATTTTCACTTGTTTCCTGCTTGTATCCATTTATTGCCCATGAGCCCTATCCTATTGCATCATATACCCCACTCCATACCTTTCCCCTCAGCACATCGGAACACTCATATTCTCTTTAACTGCCAATTAAAACTTGCCTGTCTTTTAAGACTTAGGTTCCCTTGGGCCTTTAGAAAGATAATTTACTCTTCATTCTGTACTTTAGGTACATGTCTTTGGTATAACTGGGCCTCATGTCTATCTGCCTAATACTTCCCACTTGTAATGAGTGGGAAAATGGTTTATCCACTCACATTGCTTCCTGCACAAAATAAATTTTTGGTGACATATACTTAAAAAAAAATCTTTATTGTTGAGAGTATTACAGATGTCACCTATTTTTCCCTCATTGCCCCCCTCCACCCAGTTCCTGCCCCATACTACTGTCTTCATCACACTATTGTCTATGTCCATGGGCTATGTGTATATGCATATAAGCACTTTGGTTAATCTCCTCCCCCTCCCCCCCCCCCCCCCCACACACACACACAGACGCACACACTCCTTTCCCTCTGAAACACATCAGTCTGTTCCATGCTTCCATGTCTCTGGATCTATTTTGTTCATTGATTTATTTTGTTCATTATATTCTACATCTGAATGAGATCATGTGATACTTGTCTTTCTATGACTGGCTTATTTCACTTAGCATAATCCTTCCCTAGCCTGAATACTCTGTTTTTATTCTCAAGATAAGATATTGCCTATCTTAATCTTAAAGTGTGAGCCTCAGAAAACTGTGATAACGTTTGTCATAAATGATTCATATCTGTATCCCTAGCCTCAGTTTCTGGCACATAGTAGCTGTTCAACAAATGTTTACCATTGCTTCAAAACAAACACAATACTCAAGTATGGATCCACTAATCACAGTAGAGCAGGATTTTCATCTTATGTTTCTTCTGAATTTATATGTGTGATTCATAAAGTCTGATCATATATCACACACATATTTTCTTTTAATATATTATTATTTCATTATTATACAACATGACATTGTAAAATTATAAGTATTAGGATGGCTATTAACAGTCAGTAATCAACAAATGACTATTTAGTACCTACTATGTGCTCTACACTCTACTAAGCTTTCAGGTTGACAAAACAGATTGCATGAGTCAGGCTAGGCTAGATTCTGCGGGGTAACAAATCTCCACGTTTCACTGGCTTGACAGCATAAAGCTTTACCTCTTGCTCATGTTGGTTTTTGAGTGGGAAGTCCTTCCAGAGATGGTTTGGTGAGCCCTGCTTATTCTGCCTGTGGGTTTGCCACCCTCCAAGCATGCTGAGTCTATCACTGGAGCTCTTGTACCCAATCAATTGACAAGTGAAGAGAGAAAATGTTGAGAATCTCCCAGGAGCTGGAAGCCTCTTAATTAATTCCTGACCACATCCTCTTGGAAGAACTAGTTAAGCAGCCCTAGACTAATTACAAAGGAGGTTTGAAAGTGTGTCTCCAGAGGGTCAGTGAGAAGAGTTCCTGCAACACAGGTAGAGTCCATGGCCCCTGAGCACACAACGCTGTGGTACAATGTTTCACACGGTTCCCTTGCTCAACCTGAAACGACTTGAATAATTAAGTATCAGAGGTGTTTTCCTACTTACAAATATTTGCCAGAGAAGCAGAGTGGGCAAACCCTAGCCTGTGTCTCTCCAGCCTCCTGTGCTGTTGGACAGCATGCAAGCCAAGAATGGGTTTTACACAATAAATGGTTGAAAAACATCAAAAGAAGAATATTTCACAACATTGAAAACTGGATGAAATTCAAGTTTGTGTGCATACACAAAGTTTTATTTAAAACTACCATATTTTTTATTTGTACGTTCCTGTCACAATGGCAGAGCCGAATAGTTGTGACAGAGATCACATGTCCTGCCAAGCCTAACGTATTAACTAGCTAGTTGTACACAGAAAAAGTTTGCTGATCTCTGTTTAAGAGCATTCAAATAGCATATATTTTAGTATTGATGATTCAGTAATTACAAACCAACCTAGTGATTGTGTTCATTTAACAGGAGTCACAGAAAACAGCTGGATCTGAAGATGGGAGAGCAAAAATTCACCTAATAAAAAGTCAAGAGTGGGGAAAAAATGTATTTTCAAGCCAAACAGATCTGGCTCAGGTGAACAGGATTGTTTACCTGTAGACTGTCAGAAGAAATGAAGGGAAGATCTCCTTTCCTGTGATAAACGGACACATCTCTGCACAGGTCATTTATGCAGAAGCTTTCAACCAGCTGTTCCTTGCTGCCAAAAGCAAGGTTCCCTGTACATTTCATATTCTAGCTCTTGGCTTTCAAAATTTCTGGACATGGACACCTGTCACTGGGCTCCAGCAGTTGATAAGACAGAGGCATCATTGCTGGAAGCTCTCCTGAACTGCACCGGCTCAATGGTTTGAAAGAACATCTAGCAGACATTTTAGTTTAACTCTATTTATATTGTAAGCCTTTAGAGTAAGCATCTAGAGTAAACAATATTTCTTCTAAAGACATTCTGCAATTTAGAATTCATTTGTTCACACGGGCAGTATTTAATGGATTGTCTAATATATTCAAAAGGCAATGTGGATCAACACATCCCAGAGCCCAATTGAATTTTTTTTTGAGAAGGCTTCTAATTGTAACTCAGGGAAAATTCTCCTTTTAATTTGTACTGAATTATTCCCTTTGCATGCTGCTTTAGAATTTCAACAAATGTTTATCGTGAGTTAGAATCTTTTTCATTCAAAATTATGAATATATATTTTATATTTAACTATGAATATAAATATTTTTATAGTTAAATTACCTTTTTGGTGTAAACCAAACACATCACAGTCTTTTCTGTTGGGGTAGTAAAGGTGATTGAGCCATTTGTTCATTTTTGTATCATTCCCCGCCTCCAGTGACTCATGTGACATCCCCATTTCCAAATAAAACCCTGGCTAAATTCTTCCCTTGACAAGTTAATATCGTCTTGTGAATGAGGTAAAGTGACGAGGATCTGGGATCAGGAAACCCAAGTTAAATTTCTACTTCTGCACCCACAGTGAGTCCATCTTTCAGTTTGCTTCTGCTTCCCACCTCCTGGTGCTGATCTGTCATGGACCAGATCCATGAGTGACAGGCTTGCTCATGTTGTCTTTGTTTTTTGATTGTGCACTTTTGATAAAAGAAAGATAGTTATGATTTTTAAAATTATAGTTGACATACAATATTATATTAGTCTCATGTATACAACATAATTTGACATTTGCACATCTTAGAACTGATTTTTAATTGAATAGAATGCCCTAATATTAGATCTCTTAGGGCAAAAATATGTTTGCTAGTTTCTATGGAACAACTATAGTTATAAATGTTCAGAAACTTTGCTTTTATGTGTATGAGGTATCCTTAAATGATAAGATACTGGAGATTTTTAAAAACCAGTCACATTTATTATTTGTTAATTATAATGACCAAATTTGTCAAAATGAAAACTCATATTTCTGAAGTTTGGGAAACTTATTGTGCTTTAGGACTTTCATTTTGACCCTCTCTGCTAACTCATTTTAAATTTTATTTTTCTCCCCAATCATTTACTTCTTTCCAATAACATACATACTGTCTTAACTGTTGTTAAATGTGAACACAAATGGGCCATTCTTATTTTTATTGATACGTAATTACATTAGGGTCAAATATTTGTTTGATAGGAGAGTTAACACATTTGGCCTTTCAGTTTTGAGAAATGGATAAAAGACTACAAGTTCATGAGAGCTTATAATTTTTTAAAAGAAACAGGAAAAAAAACACCCTAAAATTTATTTTGTAGGTAACCACAAAATATCCTGAAATTTTATAAAATTCAAAGGTAAAATATGGAAAATGCTGGCCAATTGTTCAGGGTAGCTGAAATTATGCATTATAAATATTTGTATGTGAAATAACTGGTGTTTTCTGAGGATCAAAATTACCACAGACATTTGGCCAAGTCAGCATCAAGTGATTTCACACAATGACTGAACTTTTCTCTGTTGGAGATGCTCCCGGCCAAACCCTTTGTTTCTGGAAATTTCCTGGATCTCCTTCATCTGCCACAGAAAAGCAATGAACATCTCTTATCCAATGGCTGAGGGAGATGCTAGTGGCCCCTTTAGTTTGCAGCCAAGCCTTTGTCTTTCACCTCAGGCCAAGTTCCTTCGTTTTCCCTCCATCCCTGACTTTTGCATGTTTCAGTACCTTTCTGAAGAGGCCTCTAGCATTGACCTTGCTCACTCCTAGAGCATTGCTTGGTGGATTTCACAATGTAGACCCTAGAGCAGTGCTTCCCAACGCAGCCTTCCTGGTGATGGAGGTGCTCTGCACCTGCATGGTCCCATATGGTAGCCAGCAACCACACGAGGCTCCGAGCACATACAATATGAGTTCACTGGAGAACAGAACATTTACAGATATTTCATGTTAATTACCTTTAATTCAAATAGTCACATGCTTCTATATTAGACAGCACAGTTTTAGATCATCTCTTTCTGGACAGACTGCAAGCCTTTTAAAAACTAGATTATAAATTCCATGAATACAGACCCATGCTGTCTGCTTTGTGTACTGTTGCATCAACAACACAAACAATGTGTTCGGTACATGATTGGCAAATATTTTTGTTAAATGTATGATTGAATGCATGAATAAATATATGAACACTGAAGATAAGATTAAAATAGGGAACACAAAAGGGTTTATATGCACACTTTTATCTTAGAATACATTAAATCATTTTATTTTTAAAAGATGATCTCTTTAAGGTAATATTACTGGTTAAACAAACTGGGACACAAAGAAGTGATGACTGTCCACTCATTGTGAGTCATATTCTGAGCTCTAGTTCCTTACTCTAAAGGGAATGCATCAAATATGTCTGAAACTATAGAGGAATATATTTTCATGAATCAGTCCTGCTCATAGGCTTCTATCATACAGTTGTATCAGTGGCGGGCATATATTTCCTCTCAATAAATGTAAGTTTTTGAGAAATCAGGAGGACTGCATCTGTTGACTGCAGCTTTCTTGGCCTCTACAAATATGATAGCAGGGGTGTGCTGGAGAGGCACAAAGTTTGGTTTTCACTCATTAGTTCACTTAACTCAGTATTATTGCTTTATTCTCTGGCTTCACTAATTATGGCCTACCATGATCAAATATAAAACAAAGTGAAGGCTCTGGCTGTAGAGTTTGACCTCAGTTTAGGACAGCACCTGATGAGAGATAAATCACATTCCAGATGAGAATAAAGAAATTAGTCCAATACAATAAAGCAAAATTAAAAAATGGCCCAAACCTATGTGGGTAAACTAAAAGAGCACTTAATATTAAAGCCAACTTTCAGATAGAATAAGAGGCACACTTGGGAAAAAAACAAATTCATCTTTTTCAAGTTTCTTAATATATAGTCACACAATAGAATAGTATACATTGGTGAACATGAACGATATTCCTTTTTATTTTTGCTGTTCTGACTGTTTTCTGCTACCTTGTCTTCCAAATTATTGATGTGATACTCTGTTTCATCTAGTCTGCTGCTGCTTCCTTGTAGTGTGTTTTTCATTTCAGATATTGTATTCTTCATTTCTGAATGGCTCTTTTTTATGGTTTCCATGTCCTTTTTTATGTGGTTGCAGTTCTCACTAAGTTCCTTAACTATCCTTATAATCATTGTTTTGAACTCTATATCTAATAAATTGCTTGCCTCTATTTTATCTAGTTCTTTTTGTGGTGGTTTCTCCTGCTCTTTCATTTGGAACATGTTTCTTTGTCTTCCCGTTTTGGATGCCTCTCTGTTTTTATTTTTTTCTGTATATTAGGTAGATCTATGTCTCCCAGTCTTGGTAGGGTGGCCTTTTGAAGTAGGTATCCTGTGGGACCCAGTGGCTTAGTCTCCTTGATCTCCTGAGCTAGGAGCTCCAGGAATGTCCCTTGTGTAGGTTACGTGATACCTCTTGTACTTGAGTCTTGATGGCTGTTGGCCCATCCATGAGTGGGTTAATCCTCCAACTGTCTGACTGTAAGAACGGACTCCAGCCACAGTGTACAAGCTGCTATGCGGGTGTTGAACACAAGAATCATAATTTTCTCCGCAGGTTAGGTGCCTGCTGAGACCTTCCTTTGGATGTGCCATATGTGGAGCCAACTGGGTCCTGCTCTGATGCTGTCTGAGCCTGCCACTGGGTGTGTTGATTCTGTGGCCCTTGATAAGGCCTCTGGTGCATGCCAATGTGAGGTGCTGCCTATGACTGGCCCTGGGCAACTTGTTTAAGCTACAAAGTGATCCACAATTTGTAGTTGACTCTGTTTGACCTGGGTGAGCCAAGGGCCAAACTACACACCACGGCCAGCCGGCCTTTACTAGTACTGAGCCTGGGGGCAGGTCAGCAAAGAGCCAAAGGCACCCTGAGATCCTCCTCCTCCTGCCAGCTGCCTGTTAGGCTCAGTCACTGGAAGAACCTCTGGAGGTGAATGAGTTACATGAGGCAGGTTCTCAGTGCGGCAGCAGGTAGCAGTGAGTTGTGCTCACTAGATTGATACAGATTCAAACTCCATGCCAAGTGCTGGGTCTGAGGCCACTCAGAAAAAGACCCAGGTGCACTAACTTTAGCTGCTCCCTATTGGGTGCCCACAGACTTTTGTGGTAGGACAGGGTCTGGGGGAGTTGTCAGGGTGAGGCCAGCAGAGTTCATCTGGCCCAAACATACCAAGCTTTGGCCCTTTGAAGGGAAGGTTCTGCATAGGAATGGTAGCACTGGTTGGGGCGCAAGGGAAAAATAGCCCTGGTCAAGTCAGTCTGTCCTAACTCTGCCCAGACCTCCTGGAGAACCCAAGTTGGGTAGGGCAAGGCCTCCAGGAATCAAGAGGGTAGAGCTAGTGGATATTCCAGGAAAGAGAAATGCAGGTCAGGCTCCCAGGAAAGTGAGGGGAATGGCCCCTGTCCTGAGAGCCACACAACTCAGTCTGTGGCACTGCCTGAGTCCACCTGGACCTCCACACCAGGGACGCAGACAGCTGAATCCTCCTGGGCATGAACTCAGCAGATGACAGATTGCCTTCCCTCAGGCTGGTACTGCACAGAGGGAAGTGCTCCATGCAAGAAAGACAGCGTCTGTGGTGTAGGAGAGGGACCAGCATGGGGACCCTGATGGCTGTCCCTTCAGCTCTCTTCCTAGAACCACAAACCCCAGTCTCTCCTCACATGACTCTAGCCCGCTCCTCCCTCCCTCCTCCGGAGCCCAGGGTGATTGACTGCAAATGAGATTTTGTGCTTTGACCTGTTTCTCTAGCAAACTCTGTCTCTCCCTGGGGGACAGAATCCCAGCTGGTTTTCATAGCCAAGTGTTATGTGGGTGCCCCTTCCGGGTTCTGGTGCTCTGGACTGGAGAGCCCAGCATGTGGCTGAGACCTACACTCCTCAGGGGGATCTTTTGGGGCTGGGATTTCCCTCTGGACCTTCAGCAGGGCCGTCCTCTTGTGCTCTGCACTTCCTCCCAGTCTCCACGTGACTCCTTCTGTAAGTCCTTGGCTATAAGGCTTCTCTCCAGCTGATCTTCAGTTAGTTAATCAGGTTGATTGTTCTATAATTTAGTTGTAAGTCCAGTTTTGTCTTGGGAAGAGCTTAATGTAGCTTCCACCTATTCTACTGCTATCTTGGATCTTTGAAAATGAATGCTATTGCATGTGTCAATACAGATATATCTCAAAACTGTTGAACAAAAATAACAATTTGTATAATATTATATAAAATAAACTACTAATTATATAGAATGTGA
The DNA here is from genome assembly GCA_026230045.1 of Corynorhinus townsendii. Lineage (NCBI taxonomy): Eukaryota > Metazoa > Chordata > Mammalia > Chiroptera > Vespertilionidae > Corynorhinus > Corynorhinus townsendii. Next base: position 57,564,161 of record JAPDVU010000006.1, on the reverse strand, counting down.
CGACCATACGTTAAATTTATGTATCCTACTGTATACAGTAATAATATCAATATCTGGGGGAATGACATGCAAAATCCAGAACAGCTGTTACTCTTGAGGATGGTGGGATTACACTGCAAACACATCCATAAAGTTCTATTTCTGCAAAACATTGAAATAAATAAATAAATATGACAATAAAGTAGTACTATTTTATAGGCATGCTTTTTGAATATTTAAAATATTTTTCAAGTAATTTATTACTACTTTAGAAATTTAAATAAAATTTCTAAACATGCAAACAAAAATTTTTAAGAGTGAAAATGAAAGATTTTTGCCTATCCCCATCTCACAGGTGTATCAGACAGTTAATCTTTTTTTAAATTTTTTATTTATTTTTTATTTTTTCCCCATTTTTTATTAAGGTATTATATGTGTACATATCTTACCATTGCCCCCCCACTACCATACATGCCCTCACTCCCCCCCCCCAATGTTATGCTTATATGCATGCATACAAGTCCTTCGGTTGATCTCTTATCTCCCCCACCTCTCCCTAAACTTCCCGCTGTAATTTGACAGTCTGTTGGATGCTTTACTTCCTCTGTATCTATTTTTTTGTTCATCAATTTATATGTTCTTTATTATTCACAAATGAGTGAGATCATGTGGAATTTTTCTTTCAGTGACTGGCTTATTTCACTTAGCATAATGTTCTTCAGTTCCATCCAGGTTGCTACAAATGGTAAGAATTCCTTCTTTTTTATGGCAGCATAGTATTCCATTGTGTAGATGTACCATAGTTTTCTGATCCAGTCATCTGCTGACAGGCACCTATGCTGTTTTCAAATCTTAGCTATTGTACATTGTGCTGCTATGAGCATAGGGGTGCGTATATCCTTTCTGATTGGTGTTTCTAGTTTCTTAGGATATATTCCTAGGATTGGGATTACTGGGTCAAATGGGAGTTCCATTTTTAGTTTTTTGAGGAAACTCCATACTGTTCTCCACAGTGGCTGCACCAGTCTGCATTCCCAACAGCAGTGCACGACGGTCGTTTTTCTCCACATCCTCGCCAACACTTGTCGTTTGTTGATTTGTTGATAATAGCCATTCTGACAGGTGTGAGATGGTACCTCATTGTCCTTTTGATTTGCATTTCTCAGATAATTAGTGACTTTGAGCATGTTTTTATGTGTCTCTTGGCCTTCCTTCTGTCTTCTTTCGAAAAGATTCTATTTAGGAACGTTGCCCATTTTTTTTATTGGATCATTTATCTTCCTTTAATTAAGTTGTATAAGTTGCCTGTAGATGTTGGAGATTAAACCTTTATCAGTGATAACATTTGCAAATATGATCTCCCATACAGTGAGCTTTCTTGTTGTTTTGTTGATGGTTTCTTTTGCTGTGCAAAAGCTTTTTATTTAGATGTAGTCCCATTTGTTTATTTTCTCTTTAGCTTCCATTGCCCTAGGAGCAGTATCAGTGAAGAAGTTCTTTGGGCATATGTCTGAGATTTTGCTGCCTATGGATTCCTCTAGTATTTTTATGGTTTCCCATCTTATGTTTAAGTCCTGTATCCATTTTGGCTTCATTTTTGTGTATGGTGTAAGTTGGTGATCTAGTTTCATTTTTTTGTATGTATCTGTCCAATTTTCCCAACACCTTTTATTGAAGAGACTGTCTTGACTCCATTGTATGTTCATGCCTCCTTTGTCAAATATTAATTGAGCATAGTGGTGTGGGTCGATATCTAGATTCTCTATTCTATTCCATTGGTCTATATGTCTGTTCTTGTGCCAATACCAGGCTATTTTGAGAACAGTGGCTTTGTAATACAGCTTGAAATCTGGTATTGAGATCCCTCCTACTTTATTTTTCTTTCTCAGGATTGCTGTGGCTATTCAGGGTCTTTTTTTATTCCAGATGAATTTTTGGAGAGTTCTTTCTAGGTCTGTGAAATATGCTGTTGGTATTTTAATGGGGAGTGCATTGAATCTACAGATTGCTTTGGGTAGTATGGACATTTTAATGATGTTGATTCTACCAATCCATGAACACGGTATGTTCTTCCATCTGTTTATGTCTTCCTCTATGTCTTTTTTCAGTGTCCCATAGTTTTCCGCATATAGGTCTTTTACCTCCTTACTTAAGTTTATTCCTAGGTATCTTAATTTTTTTGGTGCAATGGTAAATGGGATTGCTTTTTTAGTCTCTCTTTCTGTAAGTTCATTATTGGTGCATAGAAATGCCATAGATTTCTTGGTGTTAATTTTGTATCCTGCTACATTGCCAAATTCATTTATTAAGTCTAATAGTTTTTTGATGGAGTCTTTAGGGTTTTTTATGTACAATATCATGTCATCTGTAAATAAGGACAGCTTTACTTCTTCTTTTCCAATTTGGATGCCTTTTATTTCTTCTTCTTGTCTAACTGCAACGACTAATACTTCCAGTACTATGTTGAACAGGAGTGGTGAGAGTGGGCATCCCTGTCTTGTTCCTGTTCTTAGGGGAAATGGTTTTAGTTTTTGCCCATTGAGTATGATGTTAGCTGTGGGTTTATCATATATAGTTTTTATTATGTTGAGATATGATCCTTCTATTGCCACCTTGTTGAGAGTTTTTATCAAGAAAGGTTGTTGGGTTTTGTCAAATGCTTTTTCTGCATCAATTGATATGAGTATGTGATTTTTATCTCTCAATTTGTTTATGTGATGTATCATGTTTATTGATTTGTGGATATTGTACCATCCTTGCATTCCTGGGATAAATCCTACTTGGTCATGGTGTATGATCTTTCTGATGTAGTGCTGTATCTGATTTGCTAGAATTTTGTTGAGGATTTTGGCATCTATGTTCATGAGGGATATTGGCCTGTAATTCTCTTTTATTGTGTTGTCTTTATCTGGTTTTGGTATTAGGGTGATGCTGGCTTCATAGAAGGAGCTTGGAAGTGTTCCTTCCTCTTGAATTTTTTGGAATAGTCTGAGGAGGATAGGTTTTAGTTCTTCCTTGAACGTTTGGTAAAACTCCCCTGTGAAGCCGTCTGGCCCTGGGCTTTGTTTGCCAGAAACTTTTTGATGACTGCTTCAATTTCTTACATAGTTATTGGTCTATTGAGATATTTAGATTCTTCCTGACTGAGTTTTGGAAGGTTATATTTTTCTAGGAATATGTCCATTTCCTCCAGGTTGTCCAGTTTGTTGGAATAAAGTTGTTCGTAGTATCTTTTAACAATCCTTTGTATTTCGGTGGGGTCTGTTGTTATTTCACCTCTTTCATTTCTGATTTTGTTTATTTGGGTCCTCTCTCTTTGCTTCTTGGTGAGCCTGGCTAGAGGTTCATCAATCTTGTTTATCCTTTCAAAGAACCAGCTCTTGGTTTTGTTGATCTTTTTTATTGTTTTTTTTTTCTCTCTATGTCGTTTATCTCTGCTCTGATCTTTATTATTTCCTTCCTTCTGCTTACACTGGGATTTTCTTGTTGCTCTATTTCTAACTCTTTGAGTTGTAGGGTTAGGTAATTTATTACCACTGTTTCTTGTTTTTGCAGTAGGCTTGTAGAGCTATGAACTTCCCTCTCAAGACTGCTTTTGCCGTGTCCTATAGATTTTGGATTGTTGTGTTTTCATTGTCATTTGTTGCCATGATGTTTTTTTATTTCTTCCTTGATCTCTCTGGTAACCCAGTCATTGTTAAATAGCATGCTGTTTAGTCTCCATGTGTTTGATATTTTTGATTGTTTTTATTGTAGTTGATTTCCAGTTTTATGCCATTGTGATCTGAGAAGATACTTGATATGATTTCTATCTTCTTGAATTTGAAGAGACTTTGCCTATGTCCCAGCATGAGGTCTATCTTTGAAAATGACACATGTGCACTTGAGAAGAATGTATATTCTGTTGCTTTTGGGTGAAATGTTCTGAAGATGTCAATTACTTTCATCTGGTCTAGTTAGTCATTTAGGATTGATGTTTCTTTGCTGATTTTTTGTTTAGAGGATTTGTCCAATGGTGATAGTGGGGTATTAAAGTCTCCTACTATGATTGTATTGCTGTGGATCTCTCCCTTGATATCCTCCAGGAGTTTTTTTTTTATGTATTTGGGTGCTCCTGTATTGGGTGCATATATGTTTACCAGAGTTATTTCTTCTTGTTGGATTGCTCCCTTTAGTATTATGAAGTGGCCTTCCTTATCTCTTGTTATGTCCTTCACTTTGAGATCTAATTTGTCAGATATAAGTATTGCTACCCCATCTTTTTTTTTTCATTTTCATTCGCCTGGAAGACCTTTTTCCATCCTTTCACTCTCAGTCTGTCTGCGTCTTTTTTTCTGAGGTGGGTTTCTTGTAAACAGCAGATATATGGGTCTTGTTTTCTTATCCAATCCGTTACCCTATATCTTTTGATTGGAGCATTTAATCCATTTACATTTAAAGTTATTATTGATAGGTACTTATTTGTCACCATTCTTTTTCTTTACCCTGTGTTCCTTCTTCGCTTCCTATATATTTTTTTACAGCAGACCTTTTAGCATTTCTTGCATTGCTGGTTTAGTGGTAATAAATTCCCTTAGTCTTTTTTTTTTTGTCTGTGAAGCTCCTGATTTCACCTTCAGTTTTGATTGATCGCCTTGCTGGGTACAGTATTCTTGGACTCAGACCCTTCCTTTGCATGACTTTGTATATTTCATTCCATTCCTTTCTGTCCTGATGAGTTTCTGTTTTAGAAATCAATTGCTAGTCTGATGGGGGTTCCTTTATAGGTAATTCTCTCTGTGGCCACTTTTAAGATTCTTACTTTGTTGTTGGTGTTTGCAATTTAATTTTAATGTGCCTTGGCATCGGTCTTTTGGGGTCATTTTGCTTGGGACTCTGTGAGCTTCTTGGATTTGTGGGAGTTTTTTCTTCCCTATATCAGGGAAGTTTTCTGTCATTATTTCTTCAAACAGGTTTTCTATTCCTTTCTCAGTTTCCTCTCCTTCTGGAACCCCTATTATGCAGATGTTGTTTTGTTTCATGTTGTCCCAAAGTTTCCCTAGGCTCTCCTCCTGCTTTTTAATTTTTTTTTTCTAGAAGCTGCTCTACTTGGGTATTTTTTCCTTCCTTGTCTTCTACCTCACTGATGCAGTCCTCTGCTTCTTCTAGTCTACTCTTGATGCTTTCTATTGAGTTCTTTATGGCAGCGATGTCATTTTTCATTTCTTCTTGGTTCTTCTTCATTTCCTCTTGGTTCTTACTCATATTGTCGAATTTGTCTTCCATTCTTTTCAGCCACCTTATGACCATTTCTCTGATTCTCTCTCTGGAAGGTTGCTTGCCTCTATTTCGTTTACTTCCTTTTCTGGTGATGCCTGCTTTTCTTTTATATGTGGGCTATTTCTTTGTCTCCCCATGGTCACTCTTCTCCGGATGTCTGGTTATGTAGTTCCCTCTCTCCTTTCCGTGGTGGAGTGTAGAGCTCCTCTCAATCTGTGTGTTTGTGCCAATTAGGGACTGGTGTTCTGGGGCTCACAGCTGTTCAGTGGTTGCTGCAATTGTAGATTTTCAAGCTTCCTATAACATCCACTTTCCCCTTCAAGATGGTGAGGTCTCCGCATCCGAGCCCGTAGCTCTGGGAGGGGACCCAGCAGCAGTGGGGGCTGCCCGGTCAGGGGAGCCCCGTCCAGCAGTCCCCCACCTTCTCCTGTAGTATAGCTGTCCCTTAACTTGCCAACAAATACTCTGCGTGCAACCCTCAGCTGTTCTTTCTTTCTGCTCTGGGACAAGGCTCAGGACCCATCTGTCTATTCTGCCACCATTTTTCTTCTCCAGACAGTTAATCTATAAAAATTATTCTTGTGCTGGGAGATTGTGATGAACTAAAATTTGAAAATATTCCAAAACTGAACTTGAATAATTTGACCAAGAGTTTTGGACATAGAGACTACGTAGTGAAGGGAGGAGGATGTGACAGGTAAACTGAGACTAGGAGATGACAAAAGATTACCTGACTTACTGAAATTGTCTGAAATGTAAAATCCAATTCTACATTTTTCACAACAGTGAAGCCAGGACATTTGTGAATGATACAATGATAACAGCTGCAGTTATAAAGAGGCCCCTGAGATATAAAGTTGAGAAATAATACCAACTTCCTTTCAGAGGAAATTTATGTGCCAGGCTAGGTACTAGAGGAGTTACGTTTTAATTCACAGAAAATATTTTAATATCCATTATGCAGATGAGAAAACTGAGACCCATCTGCCTACAATCACCCAGCTGTTGAGTGGCAGAGCCACCACTGAAAGCTAGTGTTGTTTGATTACAATGGATGTGCTTTCATTACTTCACAAGTCCAAAAAAGCATTATGATTAAATAAGTATATTTTTATTTCCAGAGTGCTGATCTTCTTAGAATGAGTATTTTTGGGCATCATATTATCTGAATGCCTTTTATTAAAAAAAATACTTTTAAGGCACTTTGGGTATTATTTCCCTTTTCTTCATTCCTAAGATAGTTCTCTGATATAGAGAGCTTCTCTTATTAAGCAAGTAGAGTAGCTTTTGTATTGGTTATTACATTTTTGTTATTACAATTTCCATTCAAACAATGAATAGTTCTCTAATTCCATGGGCTAGAACTCTCAAACTATACATTTAAAATAAAAAGAAAGAAATAAAGAAGGAAATAAAATAAATGAAAATTCCCAGTGAGGTTTTTTTCACTTGTTCTTTGGCCTGCCAACAATTTTAGCTAATCACATGCCTTCAAGCAAAATGGCTTTTACAGGGTCATTCCCCAAATCTATAACTAGTTACTGAATTTCAAACCGTGCAGGGGTGGGGACAAAGCTGAGCATAGAAGACAAACATAAGCAAACATACATAAAGAGCATGTAGATTTTGATAGCTTATCTAGGACCACACCAATTTTGTCATTTAGCTATTCTACTAAAGAGCTCAACTCATGTTTGCAGAAGTTAGCTTGAAAAAAAATACATCAACAATCTTATTTCTTTACTGTTAATCACTTGAAAAGTTTCACTGACATTATATGGTTATTTTGTTAGAGGAATTCTCCTCCTCTCCAAGATTAATTTTCATTTTCCTCAGATGTCTTTTCTGCATAAACTCAAGCAAAACAACATTCTAGATGCTCATAGAAAATTCTCTTTTTCTCTCTGCAAATATTATGCTGAAATCTGTCATTTACTCTATGTCCCAAATCAACAAATGGTAAATATTTCAATATAGTTGTCTGGTATATTTGGTATCTTCCTCTCTAAATTCCTCTTAAAGAAAATGTATGCCTGTCACTTAACAAAAGATATCTGCAAATAAATTAAAAACAATCTGGGGAAAAAAGTCTCTTTTCCTCCTTTGTTGTCTCACACAAGGACCTTTGTACTTAAAATAATACTATGGGATATGTCTTCATATTCTATCAATAATACATTGAGGTCCAGTTTATTTCATTTTCTGTTGTTTTTACTCTGCTTGTCAAATAATACTCTCTCAACTTTCTTATTCTAATCAAACTGTAGAATGTTAATAAGGCAAATCCAAACTAATAAAGTGCATTTCCTCCATATTAATCCTCTTAAAGTTACCAGGGATTCACATCCCCAGGTATAAATAGTACAATCAGAAGTAAAACAGGAAGATAAAATATGGATAAAGAGACTATTAATATACAAGAGTATTAAGACAAAAATGTAATAACCAAAACTGCACTGAACCTTACTTTTTCAGATGTGTTGGGTGAGACACAAGCCCATAGCAGCATCTAATATTGTTGAAACCTCATGACCTCTGTATGAGCGTTATCCCAGCATTCATAAAAAGGATTTTTAAAGTTTTATTTGTACATTGATTGATTTGTTTTGAAAAATATTTCATCCTGCAAACCACAGATTTGATAATTGTTTCCTAAGTGTTTTCCTGAACTGCTCTAGATTCTTTGCTTTTCACAAAGAAGAACTTCCTCTAAAATCTAGTTTAGTTTAATTATAGCAGTCTGGGTGTGATTTCTGTTTATAGCCCTCTGGTTGAATCTGCTCTGGCTGGGTTTGGGTCAGAGCTATTTCTAGGAAATGTCTGCTACTTTTTCTCAAACTCACACTTCTTTGTGGTTTTCTTCTTCCAGCTCAATCTTTGTTACTTTAATATGAGAAGAAGGGGTCCACGAGCATGTCTAGAAGTAGGCACCTGGGGTGATACCTAAGCAGCTAACTCTAAAGGAGGCTGGTGAGTGTGTGCATGTGGAATACGCTCTGTTTAACTATTAAAGCCTTTATATTAAAGACTCTTCAGCTCTAGGTAATAGCAATGAAACGTGGTTTAAACGAAACCAACCAAACAACCTAATGAGAAGCAGAGAAAGAACATGCATGAACATGATGCAGAGATATCCCATGGATTCTGGGCAAAAAAAATCTGTTGGTCTTCAGGAAGCACTAGACCCAGGATCCCCAGGCAGCCTGGAGCCATGGCCCCTCCATCCCTCTCCTGAGGTTGATGAGCTCTCCCAGCTCCTGGCAGAACAGCTCTCTGTGCCCTACGATGCACAGCTCCCCAGGTCACAGGTAGCTCTCATTTTCTCATGAAGAAATGAACTTGCTCTTCTTCCCCTTTCAACATTCCCAGGAAAACGATGGATGGGAGTCAAATTTGGTGTAAATGCGCACTCCTTACAGATTTCGGGCCTCATTGTAATTGACCCACAGGGTAAAGCTTCTCTGCCACCGTGATGAGGAGAGTGGCTGAGGAGCAAAGCAGAGGCTCATGCTATGCCCCCTGCTCCCAGGGGAGGGCAATGAGGTCAGCCAGGCAGAGGCACAGACAGGCACTAACTTTGACCACCTACCCCCCCCCAATCCCCCACGTCCCCGCCCCTGCACACAAGCACGGTCGGTGAGCTTCCGAAACAACCGGCTGGCCTGTGAGGCGTTCAGCAAACAAGTGTGGCACAGAGCCAGCTCCTAGCTCTCACAGGCGCGGGTCCCTCAGCATGACCTCTCCAGTGTCCTGTTTTGCTGCTCTGGGACTGAATTCTGCCCAACCTGAGCTGGCAACCTCTCCACCTGAGAAAACAATGTCCTCTAAACACGTGACTTCTCTAAAGCCTTGTGAACTTTAGTGCAGAAACTGAGGCAGAATCTGATACACAACGGAGAATCCAGAATGACCAGACACTTGCATACAAATGCAAAAACAAACTAGGAAGAAAGGTTTGGATTGTATGATTCACATTGTCCCACCCAGTTGAGGTATGGCTTCCAAGTAAAGACATCTTTCCTTTCTTTGCTAAAAGGTAACACAAATTTAAAAAAATACCTCTGGACTATCCCATCGACATTAATAAGCCTATACTAATGAAAACTTAATAAAAAATTAAAACTACAGTTACGCCCTGTGCTGTGACTTAACCTTCCCCTCACCCAAAGAGGGCAGCAGGAATTCAGGAGGGGATGTGCTGGTGTTGGCAGCCAATAGCGACACACTTCAACTCAACTGAGCGCCATCTTCTTGATTCGTTGAAGGACGAAGTTAGTGCCTGTCTGTGCCTCTGCCTGGCTGACCGCATTGCCCTCCCCTGGGAGTAGGGGGCATGGCATTGGCCTGGATCTGTGACCAGCATTGAGGGTGGTGAGACTGCCTTTGGCCTTTGTCTGCAGAGGACCCAGTGAGTTGCACTGCAATTCCAAGCAGTGGGCACGATGAGCAAGAGGACTGAGCCTGGAGAAGCATCCTGTAATTTATCAAGATGCTACAGCCCCTTTCTGTAGGTACACATGTGCACTTTCTGCATTCTTCACAGGTTTATTAGATTTTTATCATTATACATCTGTGTTTGTGTAATTATTGGATTGACATCTGTCTTCTCACAAGACTACACGTTCTCTGAAACAGGGACTTACTATATTTTACTGTTTAAAAGCAAGTGAAACCAAGAGCTCAGTACAGTGCCTAGCAGTTTAGTGTTGGGGCAGGAACATGGACTCTGGAGGCCAGCTGTGGGGTTTAAGTCCCAGCCTTCCACTCGCTGGGGTGGGACCCCAGGCCAGCTACACATGTAATCTCCCTGCGCAGCAGTGTCTCTCTATACAGCAGAAATGCTGGCTATGAGGATTGAAATTAATTACATAGAAAGCACTTAGAAACAGTGTGGACACATGGTAAGTGTGATATAAGTGTTTGTTAAATAAACAACAGACCATCAAATATTTGTTAAATGATTGTTTAACAAATTACACTGAAAAAGGAATGAGAGGTATTTATTAGATCTGTGTTTGTGTTTGCCCCCAAGCCCCAATGCATTCTTCTTTTCCTGTACATTACTTTTATGTACACTTTCATCCAGGGCATTATTATTCCCCCCCAAAGGGCCTCCAGGAGCTCTGGGCTATAATGCAGGCCACCTTGGTGTGTCTGCTCCATGCCACCTGCAGGTGGGGAATAGGAGCACCTCTATTAGGAGAGAAAAATGATGGTATCTCTTTTCAATTACCAACTCTTTCCAGACTCAAAAAAAATTATTGTGTCTTAGTACATTTACTTTTAGTTTAATCGTAAAAAATACATGTTCATGATAGAAAAAAATGTTCAAGAGAAATACGCAAAATACCCTTATCACACTACATTGAGAGATTAACAGTATTATAAAAATGCTATGATATATTATATAGCAGGTTAAAAGCATAAAAACACATTCACTTAAAAATTGAAGCCATACTAAACATTTTAGTACTAGGGGCTCAGTGCATGAATTTGCACACCTTGAAAGAAACTGTGGGCTGCAAGGCTGCTGTGGGCACAGAGGTGTGTCTCAGCTCATCCTTCGCATCCCTGTGTGGCAACTTCTGTGGCAGCCCGTGGTCCCCTGTCTGCCAGCAGCCCTGCTCCAACTACTGCTCCCATGCGCTGACTGTGTGGAGCAATTGGGTGAGAGTGGCAGCTGTTGCCCCAATTGCTCCTCAGGAGCAGGGGGAGGTGGAGAAGCCCTGAGGTACAATCGGGGCCAGCAGCCACTGCTCGCATCTGCTGATGGTGCTGAGCGACGCCAAGCACCAGCGGCGGGTGTGAGCAGTGGCTCTGGTGTCAGCAGTAGGTGCAAGTAGGACTGGCACTGGCAGCAGGTGTGAGCATTGGATGAGACTGTGGTGCACAGAAGCAAAGAATTTTCAGTAACCACCAGAGGCTCACCCCGATGACAGCGACTGGCGCCCCACCTTGGTCTGGCACCCCGCTCACTTGCTCCACCATCCCACTGCAGCTGATGCCCGCTATGTTCCATGTGCACCCCCTGGTGGTCAGTGCATGTCATAGTGACCGGTTGTTCGGTTGTTCTGCTGTTCGGTCTATTTGCATATTAGCCTTTTTTTATATAGGATAGTCTTCATTTATACCATGTGCATCTCTCCTATTAGTAGTCTTAAAAATGAGAATTTTTAAGTGGCTGTATATTTTCCGTCATGTGGATAATCTATTTTATTATTCAAAGGTTTTTGGATATATAGGATGCTTCTGATTTTTCTATTATAAATAATGCTGTGGTCAGCATCCTCACAGGAGATACAGCAGCTTTACCTGAAAATATAAGAAACAGGAGGAAAAATGCCTGCAGAAGAGAAATCCCTGCCTTGATATCAATCTAGAAGACCAAGGAATATTTATTTCTGGTTTCAGACTTCTCTATCAAATTTTAGTAAGTTCACATTTAATCTTTTAACCTTCACATTCATGCAAAGTATTAAAAATGCTGCAAATCAGTTCACAGTGCTAAGATCACCCTCTACTCGAGAATTACATGATGAATTATTGACTTCTATTTGCTTTCTCCATGAAAAGTTTTAGAGTTGAAGGCACAAAACAAAGCTGAAAGGTATTCACAGAGTAAAAAGGAAAAGTGTATGCATGAGAAATTTTGCTTTTCAATAAACACTTAATAATCAGGAGATTTAGCTGTTGTTTAATGAACACAAGAGTGAATTCTTACTTTCACACAGTCAAGCACTTTGAAGGTAAAAGGTTATGTATTTTCACCTTATTTTGTCAGAAGTGGAATACAGAAGTACAGTGTTTAAATCATTTTCATAAGGGTTTATCCGGAATGAAATCTAAACCCATCACCCAGGTTTGCCAGATGCTGCCTGACCTTGCTATTCCAGGATGCGCTTTGATTAAGGGCTATGTTGCAGGCATACTGTCCTCTAGGCACCAGGCTAAGGTGGCCGTTCCTGCTGAAAGGCAATCCTGGGGAACCTCACTGTCCACACACGATGCCACTGTCACACCTTCTAAACCCACTCACTCTTCTGAACCCCGACACTCCTCCCCCAACTCTGCTTGCTTTCTTCCTACTAAGAAGCAACAAGAGAAATTAACAGACCCCTGTTAACCCATATACTCACCTACCAGTGTCTGCACCCGCGTACTTTGCTTGCCTCCTTGCCTGCTATCAATGTTCCCATCAAAAGCTGCCCCTCTACCGTTATACTAGTTCCAACCCCTGGTGCCTACTCACGGACATGACTCCAGCAACTCCCTCTCTCTTCTGCCAGCATGTCGTCACTCTTCCCTCCTTACTGGGTCAGTTCATCCACATGCAAACACATGCTGTTATTTTTCCCATGTCAAACAAAAATAGCATCTTTCTCTTGACCACACTTGCCCTGCCTACTACTACGCTCCCCCTTCTGTCAAAACTCCTTGAAGACTTGTGCGTATTTGCTCTCTCTGGGGCTCTTATCATTCTTTTTAAACTACCATCAATCCAGTTCCCACCTCACCACAATTGTTCAAAAACTCTCTCCAAGCTATAGTCCTCCTCCTTATCCTATCGGCAGCCTTGGGCATAGCTGGCCACTGCCTTCCTGCTACCTTTATCCATCTGGCCTCTGGGACACCCACTTGCTTCATTTTCATTTTACTCCACTCACTGCTCTTTCTAGACTCCTTTGTGGTTTCTCTCCTTCTCCCCAACCTCTTCACCCTGGGGTGACCCGTAACTTAACCCTTGTCCTGATGAAATTCCTATATTGCCACTCCCATGGTCTGAAATGCCAGCCTCTTCTCCTGACTGACATCCCCAACAGGAAAGCTGTTCTACCCTCAACCTTCTTAAGTCAACGGTAACTCCACTCTTCTACTCAGTCATGGAGTGATCCCTGATCAGTCTCTTGTGCATCTCAGAATCAACCCAAAGGAAAGTCCTGCTGGCTCTACCTGCAAAATGCTCCAGAATCAAACCATGTCCCAGCACCCCTGAAATTCTGGCCCATGCCACCATTACCTTCTGCCCGAGTTAATGCAGCAGCCTCCTAACTCTTGCCTCTTCATGTCTCTTCTTCATTCAGCAGCCAGAGTGGTGCTTTGATATAGGTCAACCCTATGGTCAAAATTTGCAGTGGTTCCACATTTCACTCCAAGTAGCATTAAAATTCTCGCTTGGGCTACAAGGCCCTACATAGACTGATTCCCCATTAACTTTCTGGCCTTTTCCTGTTCACTCTGTTCCAGCCACCCTGGCCTTCCAAATTGCTTGGCCAGCCCCTGACAGAAGGCTGTTGCAAGGGCTATTCTTTTCCTGCTTCTCAGTCCCCTACAGAACTGTTTGGCTCATCATTTATTCAAAACTTCTTCTCAGTGAGGTCTACCTTCACTGCCCTACTTAATATTGTAACCTTCACCAGCCCCCTCACCACTCTCTCCATTCGCTCTCTCAGCCTTCCCACCAGGTGCTATTTTTTATAACAGTTACCAATCTCTAACAGGAAATCTAACTTACTCACTTATAATGCTCATTGTTTAGTGTCCAACTCCACCTCTAGAAGGCAGTGCTGTGAAGTTGAGATCGTTGGTACACTGTTGAATTCTAATGCCGGAGACAAGGCCTGGCACACCATAAGACTCCATAAGTATTTCTGGAATGGACCCATGAATGAATGAATGCTCACTCCTTTTTAACTGTTCCCTTTGCCTGAAATATTATTTGTTCATTGTCACACGTTGGTGGCTCATTTGAATATTAAATAACTCAAAGAGATCTTTCCTAACAACACTGAGAGAGCCACCAGCTACTTGCCTTCACTCACCCTATTTTCAAAGTTTTTATCACTTATCTAATATTTTACTTGTCCATTTGAATACTCTCTGTCCCCGCCCCCACTCATTCTTATTCACCTCTGAGTCCCTAGGACCTAGAACATCCTCTGGAATCCATCAGGCACACATATATTATATAAAGAAATATCACACAAGGTTCCATCTGGAAGGCATTACACAGTTAGTTATATGTTAATGGAAGAATCCAATGCACAACTCTTTCTTACTCTGGGTCAAAGCCCCCACCCCATGGGTGTGCTGCCAGTTTAGCAGAAGAATGCTAAGTGAGAGGATAAAATATGAAATTACTGCTTTTAATAGAATGTAGGCATCCTTATTTTTCTAACTTAGTCTCACTGTAGCTTTCAGACACATGGCCCAAACCCATGGAGTGTTGCAAATCTTCAGCTAAGCTACTCTCCCATTTCAAAGGGTTTCTTTTTTTCCCTTTCAATTGAACTTATTGGGGTGACACTGGTTAACAAAATTACACAGGGTTCAGGTGCACAATTCTACAACATATCATCTGTACAGCATATTATGTGTTTACCACCCCAAGTCAAGTCTCCTTCCATAACCCCTGCCACTTCCCCCAACCCCTACAACCACTGCACTCCATGAGTTTTTTTTCTCTTTTCTTTTTTGCTCTATCCCTCCATTTCCTATCCAGCCTGCTGTCAGTCTGCTCTCTATCTATGAGTCTGACTCTATTTTGTAGTTAGTTCATTTTGTAAATTAGATTCCACATATGAGTGAAATCACATGGTACTTGTCTTTCTCTGACTGGCTTATTTCACTTAGCAAAGTACACTCCAGGTCCATCCATGCTGTCCCAAAGGGGAAGATTTTCTTCTTTTTTAGAGCTGAGTAGTACTTCCATGGTGTGAATGTACCACAGCTTTTATATCCATTCATCCACTAATGGACACTTGGGCTGTTTGCAGATCTTAGCTATTGTAAATAATGCTGCAATGAACATAGGGGTACATATATTTTTTGATTTAGTGTTTCAGGTTTCTTCATATAAATTCCTAGAAGTAGGATTGCTGGTTCATAAGGCAGTATCACTTTTAATTTTTGAGGTAACTCCATACTACTTCCCACAGTGGCTGCACCAGTCTGCATTCCCACTAACAGTTCCTCTTCTCCACATCCTCGCCAACACTTGTTGTTTGTTGATTTATTGATGATAGCCATTCCTACAGGTGTGAGGTATATCCATTGTGTTTTTTTGCATCTCTCTAATGATTAGTGATTGTGAGCATCTTTTCATGTCTATTGACAATGTGTATGTCCTCTTTGGAGAAATGTCTATTCAGGACCTTTGCCCATTTTTAAATTGAATTGTTTGTTTTTTGGTGTTGGGTTTTGTAAGTTCTTTATAAATTTTGGATATTAATCTCTTATCAGATATATCAGTGTGTATGTTCTCCCCTTCAGTGGGTTGTCTTTTTATTATATTCATGGGTTTTATTATACTGGCAGGTAAATCTTTTATTTGATTGACATTCCCCTTACCGTTTATAAATGTTCTTGCCTTTGCTTATTTTACCTGAACAAACATCTAGAGGACTCACCTCATTGCTGTTTAATGCCTGCTTTAATGTAATGACCTTAGTGAGGCAGTGCCCACTTCTCTATGCAGTGCAAAAGTGGTGATAAATGACCGTTACAGCACTCGGCGCTTGTCCAGTTTTCCTGCAGTTGCATCATGGGCGCACATGTTCACAGAGGAGCTATGTGTGCCACATAATGAACACAGGAAGCTTGATGGGTATCAGTAAATGTTCAGAGATTGTGAACTCAGAGAAAAGGGCTCAAACTAACAGACAGATAGGATAAGCAGAACATACTTTCAATTTGATGAGCCTGCATGCTGATGTTAGAGGTGTGGATCTCTCCAGTTCCCCCAGCTTGCCCTCTGAGCGGTAGTACAAAGTTCCAAGCATCCTGGACCACTGAAAATGTGGGCGTCTATCATATAGTTATTTGGAGGATTTGGAAAAGTCTCAGGGCCTTTTGTTGAATCACCCAGGGCAGCATGCAGGCTGATCCCTCCCAGTTAGAAAATTAGCTGATAGAGCTGCTGGAGGGCTCACCATGTAGTCCCCAATGGCTTAGCTTACACAGACCCTCAGGCACACTCCCCATGCTATTCTACTTTCTCTTCCTGAAGTTGTCCCAGCTTTGGCACTCTCCTCTCTGATACTCTGCCTGCCTTCCAACGCCATGTTTTCTTCACTTCTCTGTCTCCCCTATGTGATCCTCCTCTAATTGTTAGGATTTTAACAAGCGACACAGTGCACATTTAGATAGAATTGGAGGACTTCCCCAGTAGGCAGTTGTATTTGCTGAAATTACATCTGTTAAATCACTTACCTGAAGCCACAGGTAGGCAGCTGTAGCAATGCCTCTGAGCGGGTGAAGAAGGATAACAATGATGGTCCTCATGGACAGGTAGGAGGCTGAGGAGAGCTAGGAGTGGGGAGGGTCCCATAGGAAATGGGAGGAGGGAAGAGGTGGCTATATCCCTAAAGCAGCAGCCACTTCTGGCCAGTACATTGGCCTGTAGGCTAAACTGCTTCAAGAGAATAAAAAGGGGATGGGGTCTCAGCCCAAGAGCCTTTACCTCCTTGTGCGTGTGGGTGACAGTGACACACGTCACAGGTGGGTTTGAGCTCCATAGCCCTCAGTGAAGACTCCAGCGATGGTCCTGTGACTCAAGCCACCCAGTGAAGCCCGTCCTGGGAGCTCCGTTGGGACAATGGGAAAGGAGAATCTCTCTTCCATTGGAGTTAGTGCTGGAAGCCTATGTTCGTTGGGGGAGTGGGGGTTGCACAGGAGACAGCTTGCCTGAGGAAAAAGTCAACAAAGAGAAAGGCACAGGAGAGAGAGAGGATGGGAGAGGGAGAGGGATGCCACACACACACACACACACACACACACACACACACACACAGATCAAAATCTGAAGAAGTTTTGGCCCCAGTCCTTTCTTTTTATTTTAAGGTCATTGAGACAATAAACCCGTATTGCTTAAGCCAGTTTAAATTTGCAGCCAGAAGAGTCTGACAGATAATAAGTATGAACTAACACAAACTGCTCCCCATGGGCCAGTCACACTAAACCTTTACATACGAAGTCATGGAATCTTCTAGAACCCTGTGAGGTGGATGCTATTCCATCCCCGTTTACAATGGAAAAACTAGCCAATGGTGGATTTGCATCCAGACTCAAGCAGCCTGGCTCCAGAGCTGGCGCCTTGACCACTGCATTCCCTGGTGTCACTGAGCATGGGATCAATGTGAAAGAGACTCTGCGTGGTCCAGAAGCCTCATCTGGCCGGCTTTCCCAGGGCTGGAGGACTGGGGGTGGCACACTTTGACGTCAATAGTTTCACTCTGTAGGGTGCGAACGGCGTTTCAGACGCCAGACATGCACCTGAACGGAAGGCAGGGCTCTTTGAAACAGATCTGTAGTGGCCTCAGGATAGAGATCCAGGATGCAGCTGCCAGAGCCCGGGGAAGCGTGTGCACATGGCCTGAGAGCAGTCTTGCTGAGGGACAGAGCTGTAGGAGGAACTGCCTGCAGGACAGCATGACACACTACAATTCACTTTAAAAACTCCCAATGGTTTCTTCTCTCTCTCACTCTTGCTTACGTTAGCTCGGGCTGCTGCTTAAACCATAAGGGAATTCAACTTTCTGAGCTCGCTCCTGGAGTGCCCGCAGGCCTCAGCTGTGCCCTCTGCGTCCCTGGCAGCTGGCCCCTCCGCAGCTCCCGCTCCCGCCGCCTTGTCTTGCACCGCTGTCCCCCCAGCCCCACCTTCCTGCATGTGTCGGTTCTGATCCGATAGACAAGTCAGGCTTTGCCCAATTAGTCCACTTTAAGTAGCTTACCCTGTACTTTATTAAAGCAAAATCCACATCGGGTTGACAAGATTAGAGGAAAATATAAAAATAAATTAATGTATTAAAATTAATTAAGTGAAAAGCTGATCTAATGCCAGGAAATGATGGACTTCACAGGAACAGTGAAGCCCTTAGTTCAACAAACGATGCTTTAAAATCCTAAAAACTCTCACCCCAGGCCCACATGAAACATTCTATCCTGGTTGAAAAGCAGAAAGATGTTAATTGGGGGGTTTGAACAAAGTGAACACACGCTCATTCTGCTTTTTCTGTACAGAAAAAATTCTTTTGTTTGCAGCACCATTCTGCAGTCTGGGTGTTACACATAATGCAGCTCATACTGGTCTGCGGATCTGAGAATTTTGGGAACATTCACTCAAGTGCTCCAACGGCAACTAGAACTAGAGGTTCACTGCTCAGTTTAAACTCCATTGAGCACCTCTTCAGGGTGCGGCTATATGTGGAGTGATGGGCATCCCAAAGAATGTGCAAACTAGAAAAAATACACGAGGCAACCAGGATTAAAATCCACACAAAATGCCACATGCTTGGAATTTTCCACCCTGCCATCATGTGTTTACTAGTAAGCTTATTTCGTGAGACGGCCCATTTCTTCCTTCACTCATTAACAACAGAAGGAATCAAAGTGGGGTTTTAACGGGTATGGAATAGGTGGGGGGAAATAAAGTAGGAAATGAACTCTAACGGAAATAGCGTGATGCTTTATTCTTCAGTTGTATTTTGACTTTCGGATACCTGTTCCCTTTAGAAACCCAACTGCGTTGTCTCACTCCCACATTGACAGGGTCAGGATGGGCAGGAGCTGAGAAACGGAGCTGAAGTTGTCAAATGATGGGGTGGGGTAGGTCTTCCTGGCTGCACCCTCCTCTTCTATAGCAAACCTTCTTCACCACCCTTGCGCCCTCCCCGCATCTCCCCCCACCCCCCCGCCGGGGCAAAGGGCACTTTCGGTACAGCTGCAGGCTCCCTCCCCCGCCCCCGCATGGCTAGGCCTGGGCCCCAGCCTCCTCCGTGCAGCCTCCCTGCGCGCAGGCCCTGGGCTGGACGGGGAGCAGGTTTGTGTGTGTATGTGCGTGTGCATGCGTGTGGTGCGTGCATGTGTGTGGTGTGTGCATATGTGTGCGTGTGTGGTGCATGTGTGTGTGGTGTGTGCATGTGTGTGGTGTGAGAATGCATGTGTGTTTATGCGTATATGTGTATGTGTGCATGTGTATGGTATATGTGTGTTGTATGTGGTGCATGTATGTGTGCAGCATGTGCACGTGTGTGCTGCGTATGTGTATGCATGTGTTGTGTGTGTGGTGCGTGTGCATGCGTATATATGCGTGTGCATATGTTATGTGCATGTGTGTGGTTTGTGCGTGTGTGTGTGTGTGTGTGTGTGGTGTGTGTGTGACAGAGAGAGAAGTGGGCTGCACAGTGCGCGGCGTGGTGAGGGCTTGCTAAGGGTGAGGTGCTGGCGGAGCTGGTCCTGCCCTGTTTACTGAGCTCCATGCCGCTCCTGCGCGTCCCTTTCTGCTTCCCCGCTCCATGTCCTGGCTGCTGTTGCTTGTTTTTTCTCCCTGGTATGTAAGCCAGGCACACACACTCATTTACCTTCCCTCTTCCCCATCCACCCTCCCAGGGACTTCCTCTGACGCTTCCAAACCATAGGAAGGCCCTTGCCGCCTGCGCCCGCACCTCAGCTCGGAGGGCAGCCTGGCATGCAGGGAGCAGCAAAGCAGTGGATAAAGCAGCTGTTCCCCCACAGACCACGCAGCCCTGCCTCCTGGGCCTAAGCCCTGCCCGGTGGCTGCGCGCCGCGCCGAGCCCCGCCCCGCCCCGCCCCGCACACTGGGGAGGAGCCCTGAGCAGTGAGAGCCGCCTGCCTCCGCTGTGGCCTCTCCCAGAGCCCCGCTGGCCCCTGCGGCCTGGGAAGTTACAAACCAGCTTCCGAGGCCCCAAATGTCTACGTGTGTATTTTAGAACCTCAGCAAATATGCAAAAACTGGGATATTCCGGATGCAAATGCATCATTTCAGGCTCCTGGTGCGAGTTCAAAGGCGTGGCGACCCAGGCGGTCCAGGGTGAGGTGCCCCCAGGCTGCGCCAGGCTGCACTGTCTGGGAGGAGCATGCGTTTCCAGTCCGCTAGGCCCCAGCCCTCCTCTGTCTTTGGCCATTGTGGGCAAGTGTCGGTTGCAATTTATTATTACAATTGTGCAATATTTCCTAAGATAGAGAAATATTTTGATCAAAAGTGGAAAAACAGAAGGCTTCCTGCTTTAAGAAAATGGGAGAAAAAGCTTTTAAATAAGAAAATAGGTTGTTTTTGTGGGTTTGCTATGGAATGCCCAGCAGGCCTGGTTCTCTTTTTTTTTTTTAATTAATTTATTTTTTAAATATATTTTTATTGATTTAAGAGAGGAAGGGAGAGGGAGAGAGAGATAAAAACATCTATGATGAGAGAGAATCATTGATTGGCTGCCTCCTGTGCGCCCCACACTGGGGATTGAGCCCGCAACCCAGGCATGTGCCATTGACTGGAATTGAACCAGAACCCTTCAGTCCACAGGCTGACGCCCTTCCCACTGAGCCAAACTGGCTAGGGCAGGCTTGATTCTTTATGTTACCTGGTCCCTCCAGGTATGTGATCACACAGCCTTCTTAGAGGTTTGTTAAATTGATGAATATTTAGTTTTTTTCCCTTGCTGATGTGAACAAGACATGTTTGGGTGTCTACAAATTTTCTTTCATTTAACTTTTATGCAAGCAATCCTTTGAGCGGTACTTCTGTAGGATATTAATTCACAAAACACTGTGAGTGATTGCTGTTCCTCCAGGATCAGAAACGACTCCCTGATTCAAATGCTCAGAGCATCTGATTTCTGACTCCACGCAAAGTGTCTACAGTAGTAGGCTTTGCAGGGAAAAGGGCCCATGGTTAAATAAGGCTGGAAATACAGATGACATGAGGTTCTGCATGTGTCTTTACTGCAAGTTACACTGGAATCTCTAAAGGACTGAGAGCTGGGTGGGATGGGAAGACGGGGATGCATTGTTTTCCAAACTTGCTTTATTTGGTGATCTAGACTTCTATTTTTTAATATCACAAAAGATCAGTTGGAAAGTATTTTTGTTCCTTTATTCTGCAGAGAATATATTCTCTACGTTTTGCAAATCAACTTCAATTAAACCCAAGAAAATAGTAGTACAAAGATAACACTCACATCCTGGTTTTCCAAGAACAGCACTGCTCTGAATAGCCTTTGCCTGATACTCATTAGAATCTCGTCACTGCCAGGCATTGTGCCAGCTCACACTATGTTAATTTTGACAACAACCCCACACCCCAGGCAGGGAAATATTATTCCCATTTTACAGGTGTGGAAACCAAGGCTTTGGGACACTACATAATTTTCCCAAGATTCCACCTTGAAGGAGTGAAGTGGAAGCATCAGAAAAGATTTCATGTCTCTGTGTTTTGGGATATCTGTCTCTTTAATGACACAAGGGAGTAGCCAGCACTTATGTCAGTGCTTACTAAGAGTCTGGCACATGTGGATGTTATACAGATTGTCTAGTTTCATTCCCCTACTATGGAGTCAGTGCTGGTGTGATTCTTATTGTTACAGATTAGAAAGTAAGGTTGAACCCAGGCCTCTGACTCTTGCATCATCACTAAGTTCACGAGCTGTGTACACTCTGTGCACATCTGGGGTGCCGCCCACGCTGGTCACTGCTGTCTGGACCCTCCAGAGATTGCCCTGAGCATGTGCTCCTGACAAGGTCCATGATAAACACTGACACCCAGCCAGGGCTTACAGCATGAAAGGAAGTAGAAGGGTGCTTATCTAAATCTTCAGAATTGTATCACTAAGATGAACTGAAAAAATTGCAGTAACTCTTTTAACAAATTCAGTGAAGGATTTCTAGTCTTTCAATGTGTTTATAATCTCTATTTTATTCTTTGTGTGTAAGATTTTGCCTAGCAGACTTCCCCTATTAGAAAACAACAACAAAAATGTTTGAATGCATTATACTTGAGAAGTCGCACAGACCCCTGCCCTCAGATGCTCTCCAATATGTGGCTGCATCCCCGGGGCAGGTGGGCATCCCATGCCACTGATGTCTACCCCTAACTGGAAGGGGGTGTCGCCATCCTAAGGTGTGCCCACCATTGCCATCAACTGACAGATTCCTCAAAAATGTCACAAAGGCCTCGATGAAGGCAGGCTGGGAGAGCAAATAGGAGGTGAGCGCCAGAGCTTTACAAAGAGCTCCCAAAGTCTAGGCCCTTGTGAAAATGAATAATGAGCCGTATAGACTAGTTCCTTTATGCTGAGCTCAACACACATCTTTAAACATAAGATTGTCCAGGAAGCAGATACTCGGAAACCCTTTCATCTTAATTAAAGTTTTGTGGGCTACGGAATACTTCCCTTTATATTAATCTCTTATTTCTGTGGAGAAATTTCTATTTGTTTTTATCTAATTTGAGCTTCAAGGTTAATCTGGGTTTAAGACTCTCCCTCCCCTGATCCCATGTATATGCATGGGCCCATCAGGACTCGCGGGGCTGCAGAGCCTGAGCTGCTGGTTCTCTAGCTCCCTCTCTCCCTTCCACACAGGAGAAGGGCGTGGATCTGGGAAGGATTCATGGAATGGTAAGGGCTTTGAAAAGGTCAAGAAGCTTCCTATTTTAGGGAACCACATGCCTCCCCCAGTTTCTGGTAAAACTTGCTCTGGGATGTAGAGCCTGAGCTTTTCATCATGGGTGGGGGGGAGGGGGTGCGGGGGGGGAGGGAGGGGCTGCAGGAGGAAGAGGGAGACATGAAAACAAAGAAGGTGAATGTGTCATATTCCAGAAAGGGGTTTCACAGACTTTGAAACAACTGGAGATCAGATTGCTTGGCACACCATGACCCCTAATGTCCCTCAATAATAAGAGTCTGATTGAATTGAACTGATGATGGACATGATTTTGCCCTTTTATTTAAAAGACAAAGTAAGAAAGCATAAATAAGCCACAGAAGATCTAATATAGAATCTAATTGCAATTTCTTAGAATATTTTGCTTGAGTGTCTGCCTTCCATATATGGTGGTAATGTATCCTAAACGTCATTATGTTATCATAATGAGATATACCTGAGAAATAATACATGCTGAAAAGTTGTTGAAGTGAATAAAGGCAGAGTCTGATATATATGGAATGTGTTCAGCCACATTCTGAGACCATGTTTAGGGCAAACATCATTAATCTACCTGGTACCTCTTCCACCTGCAGCCGGATGCAGCCTCAAAACCCTTAACGATGACCTTCCATCGCCAGAAGAAGCAATCAATGCTGGCAAAAGCCACGACACCTAGTTATCACTGTGCACCCCAAATTTAATTTTCTAAGATATTTTTATTATTTTATTTTTTAAAAATATATTTTATTGATTTCAGAGAAGAAGGAAGAGAGAGATAGAAACATCAGTGATGAGAGGAATCATTGATTGACTGCCACCTTCATGCCCCTTCCTGGGGATCGAGCCCACAACCTGGGCATGTGCCCTGACCAGGAATTGAACCTTGACCTCCTAATTCATGGATCCATGCTCAACCACAGAGCAACACTGGCCAGGCTCTAAAATATTTTAAAAATATTCGACCTTGATGTAATATGCACAATTCACTTTCCTACTGAAGTTGACCCCATTCTCCATCTCTCTTTCCATTTTTTTCCCTCTCAGTTTTATACAAAGAATCTAGTTGACTAGGAATCCCATTCTCAGTTCTTTATCTTGCCTCCAGGAGCTTCCATCATGTAAATTCATGAAACTTCTGGTAGAGCGCTGACCTAGAAGGAGAGTTTTTATTAAACCATCATATATACCACATAGATCAGAAAGGCACGGAAAAGCTTCAGGTGGTTAAGGCATGGAGTTGTAGCTCTGGAAATGGGTCTTTATCTCCAAGAATTAGCTGCACACGATGATGTACTTTTTGGCAGAAAACCTGGATTCATGTTCTGGATGAGACCCCCTGAGAATGCCTTTGGGTAAATTATCATACAAATCAGGACTTGGTTTCCCCAATAATGGGGAGAATGGGCTCTGTGCTTGCCATGGTCACTTTGAGGATCTCAGGAGAAGGTGTGAGGAATCAGCTTGTCAAGCACCATCTCATGGCATGGAATAGAGGCCCTTTTGCAATAAGGAACCATCTCTTCTCTGACCACACTTCTGAAATGGAGTCTAGATAATATAAAAAGAGACTGGAGGGATTCCAAAGAATTCTGACTCATGGCTCACCTTCATGAAGGCTAACCTGTAAGTAATAACATTTTTTGTTCTTTTGCATTTTTTTTTTCACATTGAGTGGCAATACAAGCCTTGAAATATCAATTTCACTTTTAGAGTCTATTTTTTAATTTGTAATTATTTTTAATTAAATCATTTATAAGGGCAATTTACTTAATGGTTCAAAAATAACAAAAAGGATAGCTTACTAATAAAGTCACCTCAATCTCTTGTGTGCTCTGGAATATAAATATAATACCTCTGCTTTGAGAAACTTCTCTCTCTCTTTTTCTGTCTCTCTGCCTCTCTCTCTCTCTCTCTCTCTCTCTCTCTCTCTCTATCTATCTCTTTTTCTTTTATACACCCACACACACCTTGTCCTTTTTTTATATAAGCATTGGGATCTTTCTAAATCAGTACATGGGATGTTTCTTATTTTATTTGGGGACTTTTAAGTGGCATCTCATTATATAAAAGCACTATTCTTTAACTGGTCCTATTGATTTAGGTTGCCTTTAATATTTTTGCGGTCACAAACAGTGCTGCAATTAATATTCTTATTAATATCATCTTTTATGTGTGTAACTTATCTGTAGGAGAAATATATGAAAGGAAAATTATAGGACTGAAGGATACATGCATTTATAATTGTGATAGATGTTACCAGATTGCTTCCATTGGATTATACCAATGTATGATTTCTCTAGAAATATAAAAGAGACTACCCATTTCTCCTGGCTTTCCAACAGTAGCTTTGTAAAAATCCTTTTAACATACACATAGAAAAGTACAAAAACTGTAATTAAATAGCAAGATGAATTTTCACAAACTCAATGCACAACAATTAGCACCCAGAAACAGATTAGGAAACAGAATATTCTCCTCAACAGCAGACCCCCTACAAAATTTCCAATAAAAAATGGGCAGAGGACCTTAATAGACACTTCTCCAAAGAAGACATACAGATGGCAAACAGACATGTGAAAAGATGCTCAATGTCACTAATCATCAGAGAGATGCAAGTTAAAAGCACAATGGCATATCACCTATCAGAATGGCTATCATCAATAAATCAAAAAATGACAAGTGTTGGTGAGGATGTGGAGAAAAGGGAACCCTTGTGCACTGCTGGTGGGAATGCAGAGTGGTGCAGCCACTGTGGAAAGCAGTATGGAGGTTCCTCAAACTATTAAAAATGTAACTGCCTCTGACCCAGTGGTTCCACTTCTGGGGATTTATCTGAACAAACCCAAAACACTAATTCGAAAGAATATACGCACCCTTATATTTACTGCAGCATTATTTGCAATAGCCAAGATATGAAGCAACTCAAGTTCCTGTCAATAGTAGCATAAATAAAAAAACTGTGGCACATATATACAATGGCATATTAGTCATCCATAAAAAAGAATAAAATCTTCCCATTCATGACAACATGGTTGGACCTAGAGGGTATTACGCTCAGTGAATAAGTCAGTAGGAGAAAAGCAGGCACCATATGATTTTACTTGTATGCGGAATCTAAGGAATAAAAATAAACGAACAAGCAAAATTGAAGAAGATTCATAGACACAGAGTGGATTGATTGTTGCTGGGAAGTGCTCTGTTACACCCGTGCGGAAGCTGGGCTGGGGCAGGGGGTTTGGGGGAAGGCTGAAGAAGGTCAAGGTATTAAGAAGTACAAATTGGCAGTTACAAAGTAGTCATGGGAATATAAAGTACAGCATAGGGAATATAGCCAATAATATCATAATAACTTTGTATGGTGACAGGTGGGTACTGGAAATATTGGGGGGAGCAGTTTATAAAGTATACAATTGTCTAACCACAATGCTGTACACCTGAAACTAATACAAAATAATATTAAAAGTAAACTGTAATTTAAAAAAATGAGTAGAACACTCTCATGACTCCAGAAGGCTCCCTTCCAGCTCCAGATGCCATGCCCCCTCTAATGGAACTTCTATTCTGACCTCTAACAGCATAAATTAGTTTTACAACAATTGGCCAATTTTTAAATGTTTACATCAAAATGGTTGACCATAGAAATGGTCAAACATTTTTTTGCTTTGTTAGACATATTACATATCTTGGCTCTAAGTATATGAAATTCAGTCAGACCACTTTCCACCCGTCACTTGCCTTTTTGCCAAACAGGTCCAATAAAGAGCTTCCCATTCTTTTATAAGGACATTTGAAATGATATCCAGTGATGGCCATTTTATTTGGGTTAATCTATTGCAAAACATTTTTGTCTTCTTCAAGTTGAAAAATTGAAGTGTTATAATACGGTTTTCACTAAGTTTAACAACATTTTTGGAATGATTTCTGACTTAAAATATATAGTATGTGGGGTAAGTTGAATTAATTTTAGCAGAAGAACCTTGAGCAAAACCCAAAGTACCTTGAACTGAAGTAGAACAAACACAACTGCTCTTTGAGGCAGACAGATGACACATTGTGAGGTGCTGAAGGTCCAGCCAATACAATGGGTTTTGAGTATGAACCCAAATCAAAAGGGAGAGAGCACATGCTTCATATTCTAGGTGTTGAATTGCCATCAAGAGCTACATACATGGGCAACTCTATTTAGCATCCTCCCGAGTGACCAGCCACAGGAATTTATTTAAGATGCTTAGTGATTTTCTTATGATTCACTCTAAAGATGTGTAGTGATTCTCTGAAGCAACAGGGTGAAACCAGCTAGCACTAAATAAGATGCTGTTCTAGACGGCTTCCTCTCTGAAGCCTCCACGTTGTTATTCTCCTATATTCGTGGCTCCTAGCCTGCAGGCTTCCACAACTTTCCTATGACTGCAGGTTTCCACAACTTTCCTATGAATCACGACCTTCCGAAAATCCCCAGTTCCCCCTTTCTCCTTTATGCTGTCAGCTGAACTATCATACTCAAGAGTCAAGTGAATTGATGGTATGACACCACATGGAGAATTATAAGCATTTCATAAATAAATAATAGAAAACTGCCTATCTGAGACTCTATTTGGTTTCCCAGAACCTGCTTAGCTTATTAGTTGATGTGAGCAAGCCAGAATGTGTGGTCCCTACACTGCAGTAATTTTGTTTTTGTGCAGCTATTTGATTCTCTGAAACATTTAAGATGACTTACAAAAACATACTAATCAGCAAGATAAGGTAAGTTAGCTTAAGTAAGAAAGATCAGGGAGAGGAACATCACAGGCAGCAATATGAAATGAAATGAGGAGGGTGATTTGAACTACAAGTGATTGTCATTAAGTCCTTTGCATTCTGCAGGTGACAGATTTAATTTAAACTTTTGGGAAGTTAATATCAGTAGGGAACATGAAGTTTTGTAACTGGTATTGTCCACAGGGACAAAGTAAACTGGCTCTGAGGAGAGGCACTATTCTTGATGCTAAGGAAACATCCCCGTACCCCACAGACAAGATGCTCAGTGCTGTGACACAGGCCTCTGCACGGGTGTAATGGAGCACTTCCGGAGGCCCTCGTTGATCACTGTATTTAGTGGTTGGATGCTATTGCCCTGAAGAAGAGGGTGGCTTCAGGTCAGTGATAAGTATGAGATATTCCAGAAGAAAATGGACGCACCACATATGTACCTTTTAATAATGGTTAAATATTATTATTGGACTTGATAGTGGTTTGCCTGGGTTTTGGCTATGGTTGGAAACAAAAGTTTTAGTAGTCTGTTCAACTGAGGACAAAGGACAGATGTCTTCTTATGAAAGAAGAGGTGTTAAAGTTCTTCAATTTCCTCCCACAGCTCAGCTGCCATTCAGCAGTAGTCAAGCCTAGGCTTACCTGGGACAGTGACTAAGCTTTTCCTTAGAAAATAATCTTAGATTTACTCTAATATACTGAAAAATGGGCCATTGGAGGCACAAACAAATGGTTTGAGAACTACTTGAATTCACCTTACGTTGAAAAGCAAGAAATCTCAACCAAACCCCAGAGGGTATATGTTGTCAGCCATGAGATTTCCTGGTGTGTTCTCCTAGCCCTAGGTAAACTAGTTGCATAACTATGTATTACTTTGAGGACATAAATAAAATGTATACAATAGTTAATCTGTACAATCATATGTTATCTTAGTAGCTAAGTTTCAAATACAAATCACATTCTGCTAATTGCAGAATCCTCTCTGAGGAGAAGGAAATGCAATATAGGCAGTGAAACTCAAACTATAGAAAACTATTCCCTAGCAGAGAGTGAGATAAAGTGTGGATGTACTATTCTCTGTGCACTTGATCTTCTGTGTTTGATCATAAATGCACATTGTAAAGAGATGCCTCATCCCTCCAAGCTAAACACTGTTTGCTACTCATTAGTGATTTATAAATGATATTTTCTCCCTGGTGACATATCTTTTGATATGATTCTCTAATAATAACATCCACCAATATTAAAATAAGAACATCCCCATGTATTGTGATCATCTTCAACCACATTTTCTCATGAAAATTAAATTTTAGCACACCAGCTGATATTGTATGCATATATTTGTCTACCATCATTATAAATCTCCTAAGGGTCTCTATAAAATGATAGTTTTGCCTCTTTGCAGTAATTCTACCTAATGCTCCAAAGCAAGAAACTAATTACATGCTGACTTTTCACTAACTTTGATCTTTCAAATGCCATACTATGGAGGATATATAGGTAATCACATAATTACAATTCACCAAATGAGTTGAAATTGGCCATAAACCTTTTTATTTAAATTGTTTTAACTGTTTCTTCAGTAACACTGTCTGCAGTTACACTCTTTCCTACATAAGTTTGCCGATATAAGGTTTCAAATGAAAATCTGATTATGGTCACTAATGTTTATAACAAATGCCTCATTATAGCACCAGAAGCGCCAATGAAGATGAATATGTGAGGAATTTCGTAAAATGTGCTTCAGGAAAGGCCACGGATAAACTAGAGTGGAATAAGGAAATGACTGAAATTTCTCAGGGGATGATTTAGTCAGCAAGAAAAAATGACCTCACTGTGCTTTCCCATTGAGCTGGTGCAGCATTTCCTGAGGGAAAGTGGAAGACAATGGCCTCTCAGTTTACCATGGGGCTCTGCATGGACGGAGAAAGCACTGGGTTGAACCTTTGGAGAATGCAAGCCCCTCACTCTGACTGACAGGATTGTTTTTTTTTTTTTTTAAATATAATGATCAAAATTAAATTTCATTTATTTAAAATCGTCATTATTGTTGGTGGCATGTAAGTTGCTGTTGCAATTTTTTAACATGAATGACATAAGATACAGTTTTGTGGGTTGTGTTTACCTGGTGCTGAAACTTTCTTTTCTTATTAGTATTAGAGGCCCAATGCATGAAATTCATGCAGGGACTTGGCCCCTGCCACCGCAGTGGTTGCCTCTGCCTCAGCCCCTGCCACCATGGCTTTGTCTGGGAGGTCGCCTGGAAGGATATCTGGTCTAATTAGCATATTATGCTTTTATTATTATAGATTCAAGAGATCAGATCAATGGCTCTCAAATGGGCTCTTCTGCCCCTCAAGGAAAGGCCACGGAGACACCTTGGGGTGTCATAACATAGGAGATTCTCTTGGCACCTAGTGTGTAGAGCCCATGGAGGCTGGTAGACATCTACAATGGCCAGGACAGTCCCCACAACAAAGAATAACTAGCCCCAAATGTCAGTATGCTGAGGTGAGAAACCCTGCCTTAGACCACATAAAGTGGAGTCGGTATAGATTAGTGACTCCTTTGATAGCCATAAAGTGAAGAAACTCAAGCCTTCTGCATGGGCAAACTGGTCATGAATTTCCTCTTTAAAGTTGACCTTAAACGGTATGGAAAGGAAACATGCCATTGTTTGGAAAACAGACCTCTACCTTTACGTGTCTTTGGACCTTATTTATCTAATGTTCAGACCCATGCCAACTCTGACGACCACATTCACATGGAGGCTGAGTAAGCAGGGAGTGTTTTGATTTGTCATCAATCATGACACGTAGACACAGGAAATATTGT
Organism: Corynorhinus townsendii; assembly: GCA_026230045.1. Taxonomy (NCBI): domain Eukaryota; kingdom Metazoa; phylum Chordata; class Mammalia; order Chiroptera; family Vespertilionidae; genus Corynorhinus; species Corynorhinus townsendii. Next base: position 57,533,903 of record JAPDVU010000006.1, on the reverse strand, counting down.
GTACAGGATGCCGTTGTTTTATCTGGAGCCTCAGCCTTTAAAAGATTCAAAACAGTGAAGTTGTGTATTTGACACCACTCTTGACCTGACCGCAGTGCTTCATGCTAGGAGGAAGCAAAACACACATCACCTTCTGATTATTTGTAATTACATAGGAAATCTGTTTCTCTGGTGAACTTTGCTGTGGTCTTATAACTAGAAAGAAGCAGTAAAAGCTTTAAACAAACAAAATAAAGCAAAACAAAACAAAAGAGCTCCAAGGAAAATGGGGTGCATGTGATTGTTATTTCCAAGCCATGTGTAGAAACAATGGTGAGTCTCATTTGATGCATCTTCAGGATATCAGGGGGCTTTGAGCTCTGAAAGTTGCATCCCTTTGGAGTCATTGGTTCCAAAGAATGAAATTATACTCACAGGAGTAATAACCTGAAAACCAAGCTGCTGGAACATCCATAAACTCAACACACAGACATGGGCTTCGTGAAGGTGGATCCCCAGGCCTGCTGCAGGTGTGTAATTTACCAATTTCCCAGACCCTCTTGCTTTCTTTGATCAGACTCACCCTCAATCTCAACCTTTTCCATTATACCTGATGAATTGTCTCTTACTAACTTTGGTAGCCTATGAAAGAAGTGTTTGTATCTGGGGCATTGACTGACATTCCAGTACAGTGCTGAGAAACCAGGCCTGGCTGACACAACCCAGCTTCCCTCATACACCTACTGAGCAATGAACCTCAACCACTTCTCTTTTCCTGGCAAGGATTTGCGGTATAGACTCCAAAGCACTCTTAGGCAAATGACATACAGATTCAACAGTCATTTCTTTCTTATGCAGTTGTTACAATTGCTGGGAACCTACATAGAAGTCAGTGAACATAACTGAACTTGGGTTTTCATGAGTAAAACTACCATGGAATGAAACTATTCCTGGAGTTCGAATACTAAGTTAGTACTTTGAGATATTTGGCTACAAAGCCTCAACCCACCCACAAGTGCACAGCAGAGGGCATCCTAGCGGGTGCCGAGGGATGCGTGCCAAGACTAAGCTTTTTGTTTGCCTGTGTGTTTTTGTTTTGTTCTTTTAAATTCTGTAAGTGGTTAAGTGGGGTGTGGTCAAAACCTTACAGAGTTACTGCACTAGCCTCTGTTTCCTCATCTGGAACTTAGGTCAGTTAGACTAGTGGATTTTGAAGCTACATTCCAGTAATTTGGTGGGGGTACATCTACAAATTTAGATCTACCTTACTTCCTCTTGGGTCAAACATACTGTATGACAGGATTGGTAAGGAGAAACACAATGCTAGCAAAATAAGCATTCTGTGTTATATAAAAAGAAGGCAATATTTTGGATGTAAGGAGAGTCAACTTTTTATTTTGATTCAGCAAGTTACTTTGATCCTACTTTCCTGGGGGACTTGATACTTGCTTTCTTTCCTTAGAATATACTACTGTCCACTCTCAAAAGCTACTTATCTTCTGGGACTCAGCTCAGCATCCCTTCTTTGGTGAGACTTCTCCCCACACCAGGAGGTCACTGCTTCCTCTGTAGCAACCACTGCTCTTAGCATATATCTGTGTCTACAATTGCCATGCTACCTTGTATTTTTAACAGCTTTATTGTGGCACTTTCATATCATAAAATTTACCATTGAAATGAACAATTCAATGATTGTGAGTAAATTTTCAAAGCTGTGCATTTGTTACCACAACTCAGTTTTAGAACATTTGCATCACAACAAAAAGAACCTTATGCCCACTTACAGTCAACCCCATTCCACCTCCCCTAGTCCCAGATGCTGCTAACCCATACCCTGATTTTATAGCTTTTCTGCTGCCCCATGTTGCCTTCTTTGTGCTTTCCCTAGAGAAGAATACAAGCTCCTTAAAGGCAGGGTTGTGATTTTTGTTTTTAAGTTTCTCTTCTCAAGCCTTAGCACAACTGTGAGAACATAGGTAATAAATATTGGTTCGTAATATTTATCAAAACCTCTACATATTTCAAGTATGCAATTAAGAAGGAGTGCAACAAATTCACCCCAACTTAATCCCTACAGAATCCATTGAATAGACACTACCCTTTAGACATGAGGATATAGACTTAGAGCAGTGGGGAACGTCCGGCCCACGAGCTGCATAAGACCTGAGAAATCCTTTGGTCTGGTCCTGCCTAGCCAACTGCAGGTGGGACTTAAAATTCAACAAATCCAGGAACTTCTTTCATAGCAACAGAAATGTATATTAAGTGAATGATGTTAGAAATATCCAAATGGCCCTTGGCAGAAAAAAGATTCCCTGCCCCTACTTAGAGGGTCATATTAGGATTTGAAGTCCTGGCTGGCTGACTGCAAAGCTGGCTGAAGGGATGAATGGAGGAGTGAATAATGAACTTAGGAGTTCCCAATCAGGAACAGCTTCTTCCCTCTAGAGAGGATTCTAATGGGAGACCTCATGAATTTGTTTGCAGTGTTCCAGGTGCATACGGCATACACTCCTGCTTCAATGTTCATGAGATGTCACTAGAATTTCAAAGAGAGCCTGGGTCCAGAAGTGGTGCCCCTCCCTCTTGTGCAGGGCAGAGAGGCTGCAGGGCCAGGTGTGGCCCCTGCTCGGGGGCTTCCACCCACTAGGATAAGGAAGTTAGATAGCCTTCCCTCTGGGTTATGTGGGTCACTATGTGAGCGAGTTTTTCTAAGACCCCACTTGTTTCAAACCAGATTCCATGCTCAAAATAAGGAACTTAACCCTCCCTCATGTGTATCAAAGGAAACACCTTCCCACTCTATAGCCTTCCTTTGTTTCAAGCTGCCATGCCAATAAAGTTGTTGGAAGAAAAAAATTCAAATAGGAGAAAGGCTTAGAGCTTTACTTCTCCCTGGAGTAAAATCCGTCCCCCACCACCCCCAGCAGGGTGAGTTAATTGTATTTGAATGAATAATTCTAATAAAGCAGTGACCTTTAATGTCAACCACAGTTTTTAATTTCCACTCACTGCCAGTCACTCCAGCGTGAGCCAGCGCAGGGTGTGAGCATGGAGAGGCCGGGATGTCCAGAGATGAGAAAAACAGCCCGCAGCCTGGGCGCCTCTGCAGGAAAGGCCCCGCGTCTCAGAGATGGGAGTCATGGAAACCAGCCACAACTGCAGATATGCTGGAAGGGAGTTGGAAAATGTTCTTCAACAATTCATTGATGATTGTACAAAATTTAGAAAAGACAGAAAAAAAAAGAAATGAAAAATAAAACAAGACAAGATAAAAGCCCTCTGAAATCTCATCCCTCAAATCCAACACTATGACTACTGTTAATGTTCTGGAATACATCCTTCCAGTCTTTTTTCTATATTTATACACATATAGGAAATACATGTATATATGCTTGTATCTATTTCTTTCAGAGTTGAATTATGCTGTGAATAATATGGTATGTTCCATCTGAGGGTCTGAAGAGGTGTTAGTGAATTACCATGGAAAGGCTTCTGTAGCAATATATTTATGCAGATATTAATGGCATCATCATAAGTATTTTATTTCAACCCTGTAAAAATTTATTGTGCATCTACTATATTTAGAAATAAATGGAACCATCAAATACCTTCCACACAAAAGTGAGTATATATATTTATTAGTTCAGCATATAATTGAGTTTCTACTGTGCAGACACTACTGTAAGCTCTGGATATAGAGCAGTGAACAGACAGAAATGTGTGCATGTGTATGTGTGTGTGGGTTTGCATGTGTGCTCTGCACAGAGGGTGGGACAGGGCAGGACTACAAATCAGCAGTCCTTGCTACTTGAGTCCCCATCCCACAGGGACAGTGCCTGAGGGCTGGGGTCAAACCTGGAAGTTAGGAAGGGTCTCAGCAAACCAATGTTTCAAAATTCTCCAGATACTGCACTCTATTTTACATCTTTGATGCTTATATATCTAACTAGAAGCCTGATGCATGAAGATTTGTGCCAGAATGGGCCTTCCTTTCCCTGGCTGCCACACCGCCCTTTGCTCTGGCCAGAGCCACCTTTCCGCCTTCCCACGTTACCCAGAGGCCTGGAGAGCCCTGCCCCCAGCCGCTTGGTGCCTGCGTATGCAAATTAACTCACCATCTTTGTTGGGATAATTTGCATACTCACTCCTGATTGGCTGGTGGGTGTCGTGAAGGTACAGTCAATTAGCATGTTACTCTTTTATTAGGTAGATAGTACTATTTTAAAATATTGCTCAAACAATTTATGTGTACGGGAAGCCCTGCCTGAGAATTAGTTATTCCCAGGTTCTGAAGCATGCACAGGGAAGCTGCCAGTTCTTGTGGGCCTTCATGCCACCCTTGTTTCTCAGGCATGCCAGCTCTCAGCTCCAGGCACAGGAATGCTCATCCTCTCCCCTAGAAGGTATAGAACTAACCCAGCAGGCCAGTGAGACATTATATGAGTGTTTTCCATTCCAAACCAACTGTTTTTCCACAGACACATTGGCCTTTTGGTTTCATCTGGGATGAGTTCATGACCATCAGTGACTGTTGCCCTATCTGAGGAGCCATTCTAGGTCCTATCAACTAAGTACACTGTGGGTATTAAAGTATTTCTCATCAGACATTACCTTTCTTCATGCATACATCCCCAGTGCCCACTGTCATGGTTAGGCATTCAAATATTAAACAAACAACCAAAACTTATAAGAAATGAACTATTTTAGGCATCTTTATCCTGTGGTATAATCCCCTTATCTTTAGCACAAGCCCATTGTAGCCAAGAAAGTCAAAATCACATGGTCAGAACACACCACCATGTCAGTGTAAATGTATTCTGAAGACATTTTACTGGGGAAGAAGGAAATGAATGAAGGTCGTGGCAGATGTGGAAGTTGGATGTTTTCAGTAACCTGTAGAAATGGCTGTTTTGGCTCATTTATAAGAACTCAGATAGATTAATGGGAAGCATACATTTGATATTTCAAAAATAGGGAGTGGCAAATATTCATGATTTCTTATGTGATAATATACAAGTACAGCATCTATGTTTGAGATTTAACATGAAATGAAATGAAGAAAACCCACATGATATTCTTTAAGAAGGTGTTTAATATTATCTCTGTTGGCAACAAAGATTAAAATATGGTTTTAATGTCTAATTTGATTCAAAATGTATTTCTTAGTGAGACTCTAAAATGATTCACTGTATATGGTTTTGACTAAAATAATATTTTGTTAGACTGTAATAAGATATTGATACCCCCATGAGCAGGGCTGGCTCAATTCAGTGTTCATCTTAATTAGCTAACATTAACCATCATTAGGGTTTTATATGGTACAATGAACATTACTTTGTAACTTCCACCTAGGTCACAGGGAGCTAGATCATAACACATGTTATCAATCATCAATTTCCCTGGGCTTTCTTAACACCTAGCTTTTATTTTAAAAGTTAAGGTCAATGTTAAGTGTTACACTTCAGTGGGGAAAGTTTAAAAATTTAATGTTAATTAACAATGTTAATTAAATTTTAATCATGTAAATGAAAGCATTTTTCATTCACTTGCCTAGTAAATTATAGTCAGGTAGTCTCCCTTATATTACTTGAGATGACATAGGATAATAGCATCCGTGACTAGAGAATGGAGAAGAAAACTGAATAAAATTAAACAAAACAAAAATTTATACATGAATGTTGCCTGTGTATGTATGTGACATGGAGAATTGACCTTTATTTCCAAAGATTTGAGTGATATAGAGGAAGGGTATAGGAAAACGATATATTTTTGAAGTAGTGTGATATTTGGAAGGTCTTTTTCCTAACAAAACTAATCCTGACCTGACAAAAGTTGCAGACCATGTACCCTTGGCTTCAGTATTCTGAGTTCATGGAAATAAGATAATTTCAAGCAGCATTTCAATATTTAAGAGTATTATAAAGCAGCTAGGGACCCTTAAACCATTTGGAAAGGTTAAATATCCCTAATGTGCAAGCCTGTTTTATCCTTGTCCTATTGGCAATAATCAATCATTGCTGCCAACAGGGAATCTGATCAGAAAATTATGTCTTTGTGATTTTGCAAATTGTGCTCTGAATTTTAAGATAGCAATGGTAAACTTTGCTTAATGGCACATACTTACTTCAGTAAATGTGTAGATGACTGCTGTATGTCAAATCCTGTGGAAAGATATGGGTAAGAACTGTGTGTGTGCAACCCTTCTTATTTCAGTGCTAGTCAAGTGAAGACATGAGATTCTGAAACACACACATAAACCGTAGGGGTCATTTAAGCTACTAAGTTAGTTTCACAGACAAGAAACTGGAGGTACAAAGAGGCTAAAGTTTGTAGCCAAAACATGGCCACATAAGGCTTGACCAAAACAGGTGCCTCTGAATTTTTATCATTTAACCTGGAGAGTCATCTGAAGGGGCTTGCCTCTGTTTGCTTATTTGAGCAGCAGGACAAGCCGCATGTCCAGGTTGCTCTTCCTCCTGATCTGGGGAGAGAGGATTGCAGTGGGCAGGACACAGCAGGGAAAGAAGCAGGGCAGCCTCATCACTGCAGTGGTGGAGAGGCACTGCCCAGACTGCAGTACAGCCCTGCCCAACCCCCTGGGGACCTGGCCTGGCTCTCCCACTGAAACCGGAAACAATGGGTCTGAGGCCTCCTGCCACTACTTGAGCGAAACTAAGCAGACAGGGTTGAATCCTTTATTTATTCCAATAATGCCGGCAGTATGGGAAGAGCAGTCTGTCACCCTGGGAATTCAGCTCTGACCTCCCCGCTCCTGGCCAGTTGGCTGATTATATACGCACCAGGGAGAAGATAGTTACATGCAGCTGCGAAAAAGCATGGGACATGGGAAGGGTAGGAGAGGGTCTGCAGTCTGGCCTTCAGGAGCGCAAAGTCCAATAACCAGGTGGCTAATCTCCTGTGATGTTACAAACAGCTCAGCCATTTCTGGGACCAGAGAATGGTCAGTGCTCCTGAGAAAAACTCCTGGAAGAGGTCAGGGTCCAGCACAGCAACCAAATCAAAGCGAGTCCTGTCCTTGGCCTGTTCTCAAAATGTATTTCTTTTCTTCTGAGTCATGGACCCATTGAAGCATCTTATCTTTTACAGCCTAGTTTCATCCTCCAGTTTCCCAGGGTCCTATCTGTGGTTGGTAAGGTGAAGAATTGTTAGACAACTGTGGCTCTGCTCTTATTACATGCCCTTCCCCCTATCACCACCCTGCACTACAGCTTTCCTTCAACTCCATGACCATCTGCCCTTCTTATTTGCCGTTTTAAGTTAGACAGAGGGTGTTTCTGTCCTTTGCAATCCTCATTTTGGCAAAGAGAGGATTGGCTGAGGTTTATGAGCAGTTTTCAGGTCAACAGCTCTTACTTCACTCCAACCTGTCCATTCAGGAAGTAAAAGGGTTGGGGAAAAGAAAGTGTTTGATTTAGAGAAGACTTCTTCTCTACCCACAGACTTTTATATTTTTACTAGAGGCCTGATGCATGAAATTTAATGCATGAGAAGGCCTTCCTTCCCCCGGCTGCTGGCAATGGCTTCCCTCTGGCACCCGGGACCTGGGCTTCCATCCTCCGGCCACCGGCAGGCACCCAGAACTTGGGCTGGCTTCCCCCCTGGCCCAGGTGTTGTCAGGAAGGACTTCCAGAGTGACGTCTGGAAGATGTCTGTTCTAATTAGCATATTACCCTTTTATTATTATAGACTAGAGGCCCAGTGCATGAAATTTGTGCACAAAAGGGGGTGTCCCTCAGCCCGACCTGCACCTTCTCCAATCCCTCTCACAATCTGGGACTGCTGGCTCCTAACCACTTGCCTGCCTGCCTGCCTGCCTGATTGCCCCTAACTGCTTCTACCTGCCAGCCTGATCACCCCCTAACAGCTCCCCTGCTGGACTGATTGATGCCTAACTGCTCCCCTGCTGGCCCTATCGCCCCCAGCTGCCCTCCCCTGCTAGCCCAAAGGCACCCAACTGCCCTCCCCTGCTGGCCCAGTCCCCCCCAACTGCCCTCCCCTGCTGGCCCAGTCCCCCCCAGCTGCCCTCCTCTTCAGGCCTGGTCACCCCCAACTGTCCTCCCCAGCCAGCTAGACCACTCACAACTGCCCTTCCCTGCCAGCCATCTTGTGGTGGCCATCTTGTGGCAGCCATCTTGTGACAACTTTGCAGTGGCCATCTTGTGACACCACCTAGGCTTTTATTATATAGAATTATCATTAGCAACCCACCCAAAACACAAAACACAAAGAAAACAAAACACCTGCTTGCACTGCACATGTTTTCAGACCCAAATGTGCCATAAATGGGTATTGTTTCACCACCAAATCATTGTGTGGGCTGATGCTGTAGGTTTACATTTCTATGGTCAGAAAGTAGGCATGATGACTCTTTTCCAGAAATGATGAATATGTCCTCCCATGCTGTGGGCTCCCTTTTCGTTTTGTTGATGGTTTCTTTTGCTGTGCAGAAGCTTTTTATTTTTATTCCCATTTGTTTATTTTTGCCTTAGTTTCCTTTGTGTTAGGACAGTGGTCGGCAAACTCATTAGTCAACAGAGCCAAATATCAACAGTACAGCAATTGAAATTTCTTTGTAGAGCCAATTTTTTTAAAAATTAAATTTCTTCTAACACTACTTCTTCAAAATAGACTCGCCCAGGCCATGGTATTTTGTGGAAGAGCCACACTCAAGGGGCCAAAGAGCCGCATGTGGCTTGCGAGCCACAGTTTGCTGACCACTGTCCTAGGAGATATGTTGGTAAACATATTGCTACAAATTATACCTGATATTTTGCTGCCTATGGAACAGCATGGATGGACTTGGAGAGTTTTATGCTAAGTGAAATAAGCCAGCCAGAGAAGGATAAATATCACACGACCTCACTCATTTGTGGAATATAATGAACAACATAAACTGATGAACAAAAATAGATCCAGAGACAAAGAAGCATTGAACAGACTGTCAGACTCAGAGGGAAGGCAGGGGAGGATTGGGGGGGTTGGGTGAGAGTTGTGGGGGAAGAGAGAAACCAAAGAACTTTTGTGCATATAAGCATAACCGATGTACACAGACAATGAGGGGAGGCTGGGGTGGAGGCAGGCTGGGAGAGGACAACAGGGGAAAAGGGGACATGTGTAATACTTTCAACAATCTTATATAATAAAAAGGTAATATGCAAATTGACCATCACGCCCTCACAAGATGGCTGCCTTACAACCATGCCGGCAGGGTGGTTAGTGAGGGACGACCAAACAACTGAACAAGCAGGCTGCATGGGGTGACCAGGCTGGCAGTGGGGATGACCAAATGACTGAACAAGTAGGCTGTGTGGGACGACTAGGCCAGCAGGGGGCCGTGAGGGTGACCAAGCCAGCGGGGGGACAGTTGGGGGTGACCAGGTCAGTGGGGGGGGGCAATTGGGGGCAATTAGGCTGGCAGGGGGGGCGTGAGGGGCGACTAGGCCAGTGGGGGGAAGTTTGAGGCAACCAGGCCAGCAGGGGGGGCAGTTAGGGGCAACCAGACCGGCAGGGCGGGGGAAGTTGGGGGTGATCTGACCACCAGAGGGGTTAGTTAGGGGTGATCAGATTGGCGGGGGGGGGGCAGTTAGGGGCAACCAGGAAGGCAGGCAGGTGAGCGATTAGGAGGCAGCAGTCCAGGATTGTGAGAGGGATGTCTGACTGTCAGTTTAGGCCCAGAGATCAGGCCTAAACCGGTAGTCAGACATCCCCCAAGGGGTCCTGGATTGGAGAGAGTGCAGGCTGGGCTCTGAGGACCTCCCCCATGCACAAATTTCGTGCACTGGGCCTCTAGTAAAGAATAAAAAAGAAGAAATGATGAAGATAAATGATTTCCAAAGGAAACTTTAAGAAGAATATATGTTTTTCTTTGATTAAGTAGGTTGTGAAGTCATTTTAGAAAATTGAAATTTCCTTAACATTAGAGGCCTTCCCCATCTGGAGCTTCCGGTCCTGAGGCCAGAAGCCAGGAAGGGGAGGAGACACCACCACTATTTGAACACTTTTCCCTCCTTTCCCTTCCCTCTGTCTACATAGAACCCTAGAACACATACACACACACACACACACACACACACACACACACACTCCACATCACACATACATGCACACACACACATCACACATACCACATCACATACACACACCACACATCACACACACACATATCTCACATCACACACACACACACACCACACACATACACACACCACACACATCATACACACATTCACACACATACCACACACACACACCAACACACACACCACACACACACACACCACCCACACACACTCCACACACACACACACACAGTTTAGAGGGAATACTTTACTCAGAGCTCTAAATCCAATAACTTTTTTGCTCATAAATTTTCCTTTGAACTATCTGGGCATATCTACACCCATTATTAAAAAACACTATATTTAAGAGAATTTTCCTGTCTTAGGGTACATGGATAGGAACACCTATCAGTTTACCAATTTTTCCCAACCTTTCCTAGGTAGATACATCAATTCTAGAACATTGTAACTTGAAATGTGTGCGTTTGTGTTGAAAAGCCAGCTCTGAAAGTCAGTATGCTGGGTGATTGTCGTTCCCAGAGTTCTGCATCTAGACTGGCCAAGGGTCCTCTGGTTTGTTATCTAAAGTGCCAGATGGGTGGTGTTGGGAGGGAGGCCCGGAGGGCCGTGGAGCTCCCTCACAGGGACTGGGCCCAGGATGGCTGGCTCTGTGGTCATTAGTGAGGATTTGGAGCAGAAATGGAAATCCTTTGTTGGGCAGTTACCAGCAAACCCAGCAAGTGGCACTTTCTGGGTTTTGAAATTACTAACCCTATCAAAGGTACACTCAAAAGCATAGGGGACAGAAGAGTCAAACATTTTAAATTAACTTTCTCCCTTAATTGGAAAATCAAGTCAATGATTAGCATGAAACCAGAGGAAGGAACATCTTATTCACCTAACATGGTTGCTTAACGTGGGGCTGCAGGGCATCAGATGCTCCACAATGGCAAGGTGCGGTTTTGCTGATGTGACTCATGCCTTGTGATTGGGGTTTGGGCGTGGATTTAAATGTGGCAGGTTTATTTTAAGGGGTATAATCAGAATTTGTCTTTGGAATTTTGATTCAAAAATGAGATAAGACTCCAGGGAAATTTGCTTTTTCTAAAATTGTTTCTCTTTTCCATACTGCAAATGAACCTATCTAAAAAGAGCTCACTCTATTTTGGAAGCATTTTACTTAATAAATAAATAAATTAATAAACAAAGTAAATACTAATGTAGAAAAGAAGAAAATGACTACCAGTGAAATGGGTCAGCAAAGAATTTTAACTTGACAGCATTTTGAAAGAACAATTTTATCTACAAATTTAGAAAATAGCAAATATATTGTGTGTTACATAGATGTGGATGAATGTATTAGAATTTTCTTCTTGGTAATTAATTAAATTCTCTGGTTTTCAAAGCATTCTATATTTTGCTTGGCAAGGCACTTTATTTAGAATTAAATGAATTCCCATGTAGAAATCAGAATATCTCTCTTCACCCCATCCTTCCTTTTAGTCATGTAAAGCCCCTCATTTTTGAAGGAAACTCTGAAAAGGTCTATTTTATAATAATAGGAATAAATAGAAAAGTATATGAAATATCTCATTCATCTTCTATGATAAGAATAAATTACACAGGATTTCTCCCCCACCATCCATTCATTTAATAAAAGACCTGAATGACATGCATGTTCAGGTCCAACCCTTTAAGCATAAAATTTCTCAACCCCAGCTCTGATCTCACAAAAGAATGATGCACCAAAGTAAAGCTTCTAATGACTTCTCCCCCTTCTTTCTTTATTTGTTATTACTATTTTGTTTGCTATTTGATGCAAGGGACAATATACATATATTTATAATGTAACTAGAGGCCCAATGCACGAAATTCATGCAAGGGGCTTGTCCCTCGCAGCCCCGGCTTTATTCGGGAGGTCATCTGGCTGTCCAGTCTAATTAGCATACTATGCTTTTATTATTATAGACTAGAGGCCTGGTGCACGAAATTTGTGCATGGGAGTCCCTCAGCCCAACCTACACCCTCTACAATCCAGGAGCTCTCAGGGGATGTCCTACTGATGGCTTAGGCCCACTCCTGTGGTTCTCTGCTCTCTGTGGGGCCTGGGGGTTTCGCTGCAGCCATGGAGATGAAGCCCCCATGCCCTTCCGTCTGCTCTCTGCCTGCTGCCGCCATGTGCCATGCGAAGGAAGTCCCAATGCCCTGCAGTGTGCTCTGTCTGCCAGGCCTGGGGGCTTCGCCAATACCGACACAATAAGGAAGCCCCCATGCCCTGTTTTCAGGGCTCTGTCTGTGGGACCTGGGGATGTTCCCGCTGCCACCTTGATAAGGAAGCCCAAACCCTGCTATCTGGGCTCTGTCTGCCATGTCTGGGGACTTCCCCACCACTGTCACACTAAGGAAGCCCCCAAGCCCTGCTGTCCGGGCTCTGTTTGCCATGTCTGGCAGCGGATCCAGCCTCACCGCTTGGTCCCTGCGAACCCCTGTGGGGCTGACAGGCCCAGACGCTGCAGCAACGGTGGAGCAGGGAGGCTGGATCCACTCCCTTCGGTGACGGATCCAGCCTTGCTGCTCTGGCGGACAGGCCCGAACACTCCAGCAGTGGAGCTGAGGGGACTGGGCACCGCCATCTGGTGGCTATGGGGGGCCACCATTTTTGTCATGGAGTGACGGTTAATTTGCATATTACTCTTTTATTAGATAGGATTTTGGCCACAATGTTGGTTAAAGAATAATGATTTTCAGTTAAATGACACATTTTTGTTAAGGAAATAAACCTAGTTGTGTGTTGAGTCAGTGCTGCAGGCTGTGCAATCCCAGCAGACAAGCTATGGTCTCCAAGGAATTACTTTTCCTTTCTTAAGGACCAACAGGTCATCTGACTAGATTTAACTTAGTAGCACTTTAATTTGTTGTGCTTTTCTGATTTGCTTTATTAAGTTACTAAGCCCTTAAAATAAAAGCATTAAGTGAAAGACTTGGGAGTTGGAATTCTGAAAAGCAATGAAATACTGCATCTGAGGCAATTCCCCTTCCCTCTTCCATACCTGTGTTTAGTCCTTATATTTTCTGTGTTGGCATCAGTGTTCACATGCCAAGTAACAGTGAATATTGGAAGTGCCATGACTGGTTATGTCACAGGGCATTGCCAGGTGCTTAGTTAAACAAAAAGAGTTCTCAATGGGAGAGTAAATCAGCATCAGACGCAGTGGCAAGTGTCTCTAAAACAGCAGGCTGGTCTGCTGTCACAGCCCAAGAGGTCAGTCTGTGGAAATAATGGCCTTAAAAAGGAAGAAAATTGCCTCATGTTGGAAAACAGGCAATGAGCAAATTTAGTAATTCTTAGAGGAATTATCTCTTAGAGATCTGGAATGTGCCTGATTCCAGAACAGAATGGAACCAAAGAGGATGATACACAAAGTATTAATTCCTAAGTAGCTTCTGTGAAACTCCTCTAGCATTTGTTTTTTCTTTACAGTGTATTAATAGCATTGCTTTCTGCAGTGGAGGCATAGACAACTTTATTCCTTAAGTGGCAGCAACTTAAACACACGATTCAGAGCTGCTACAAATAACTCCTGCCGCAGAGTATGCAATACTTTACCCAACAGAAAAATGGAGTGTTTGTTTTGATAAGTCTTGAAGTATTTTTTCTTTATTTTCTCTCTAAGTCTGAGAACTTTGGCATCTGACTAATTTACCATGCATTTAAGGCTGGTAGCAATATTGGGGAAAGAAATATGATAATCGCTTGCTGCCACAAAGTATTCTATACATGGCTCTCTTTTTCAGCTCTGGTTTCACATGTGTTGGTTCAATGCAATATTCAGTAGACATTTATAGGAAATAAATTGAGAGATGAATGTAAACCATATGGCATCTGGAGGTTTATTTGCAAAGTCCCTGCATCAAAGCTTTCCCCAGATCCCACCATATTAGCTCTGTTTTTCCAGGCCAGCAGAATCAGGAAGGTAACCACAGACTTCCTTGATGGAAAACACATGGAAAACAGAACACATCTTCATACGTAGCTGGAGTTGTGGTCAAGGAGCATCCTCAAAATAACTGTATTACTAGTGTTTTCAGCATATTTTTTAGCACTGCATTAAAAACATGGCCCAAGTTTATCTTGCTTTAGCATTTTATTCAAAATTATAGGACACATTTCTATTTATTTGTACCCATAACAGTTATATCACTTTAGTGGCATTTTATTAAAATCTCAGGACTATTTCTCAGGTTGGATATGTAAGAAAACATTCCAACCAAAGAGAAGAGCAGCACTTACTCTATCCTGCGCACAGATGGACATGGGAGCATGTGCAAGTGGGGATGGCCCATGGTTCCCAGCACCCACGTCCAAGGCAGTGCCCCCACGCCCCAGCAGCGCCCCCACGGCCACAGCAGCCACTAGCCCATGCTCTGGAGAGCCACGTCATTAGAAGTAATAGGTAAAAACATTGATTGGACAGAATGAGAAATGGTTCTCAAACTTAATTTATATATAAAAAAACTTCCTCAATCTTGAATGCTTCGTGCAGTTGGTTATAGCTAGCATTACACCTGATTGCAAATTAATTTTTATGCAGCCTGTTATATAAATCATTATGAAATGTCAAAGCTTATACATACACATATATATATATATATATATATTTTAAAGTTTTCACTTACTTTCCAAATAGTTTTCATTTTTCAGTGTCACAGGCTTTTCAGCCACTTGGTCCATTCTAATGATTTTTTAAATCACTGTAAAGTTGCACCTCATTGCAGCACATTTGTGGGTGCCTGTGTGCATATATGCACGTTAGGCCAGGGATATAGTGAGGTGCACATGGTAATCTGAAAAATGCTTCATTCTTTTCATGGGTTCAAATTGAATGATCAAATGACTGGCACAGAGAAAGAATAGAAAGTTGCGATTGGAACATGCAACACCTAAAGATTGCCCTTTGTACATGAATGTGACAGATGAAAACAACAGCAAGTTGATGCCCTGCCCCCAGCTGCCCACAGATTCTATTTTAGAACTGCTGCTAAGGAAAATGGTGCCTTGAATTTTTGGCAATTATACAATTACCCACCTCAATGAAGTTCTCCTTTTATAGGTTAAGCTTCAAAATTTATGGCAGTAAGTTAATGCCACTCACAACTTAAAAAAAAAAAAAAGTATGTGAGCAACATCACTTAAAAAATATGTGGCTAACTGCTGGAAGCTATTAAAAACCAAATAAACAAAAGAGATTACACTTCAAAGAAATGTCAACAGTTTTTCCTCTCTCAGAACAGACGAGTTTTCTTTACTTATATCCACATCCACATCTGGAAAATGCTTATGGATTTATACATCGTTTATGGTAAAATGAATTTATTGAGTTTTAAAATTTTCGTGATGGATTAATGCAATCTTCATAAAAGGTGAAACCACAATCTAGTAAAAATCTGTCTTAACACTGAAGAATAATTTCAATAATAAGTATCAGCCCAATATTAATTTCAAGAATAAAATAATTGTGAGAAAGCATTTGGTTAACTAGTTTAATTTTATTTTTATACATGAAAATCAAAATGCAATATCTTTTTTTTTCCTATGACCTACGCTTATATTGGCACAATTAATTCTTAAGTTGAGGAAAAAATAAAAGCGCAGTGTGCAAAGCCAACATGCCCACCCCAATTAACTAACAACAGCCTGAGCACAGTACGTGTACTGATGGCAAGATCTCCCAGGAAAAGTTCAAAAAAGCAGTCAATGGATTTTTACAATTTTTCACCGAATTCTACAGCATGCTTTTGTATAGAAAAGGCAGGATTCAATTTCTCATAGAAAAACGTGTCTGTTCAGGAAGTCCGAACAACTGGCTCTATATGCTCCACGATGTTTGCTCATGGCCCCACACTGACAGCGTTCATTTGATGTTGTTTAACAATCAGCTGGGTAGTAGCAACTTGCTTGGCAACAAAACAAAACAAAAACTACCTTTGCTATCCAATCAAACAGCCACATGTGGACAACTGACTTATGTGGAGTAATTGATACTTTTTGCTTTTTGGAGGGGATGACTTGAAATCTGAGAGAAGGTGCCATCTTTACAAGTCAGGCCAGAAATTAAGGGGGAAACAACCCTCAAGCCAGAATAATGTTTAAAATAGAGCAGCCTAATTTGGACATCAAGTAAGTGGTCTGTAGTCAATAAAAAAAAAGAAAAAAGAAAGAAAATAATAATAAACTCCAACAGGCCGGCTGCAGAATAGAAAAATAGACCTATTTTGTTTATTTATAAGTGAGTAGCAAGTAGATTCTTTTGCACTAACTAAACCAGACAGTAATTATAAACACAGGATGGTTAAATTACATGCACCCTAACAAAGGAAACAAGCTTCTTTCTTTTCCAAACATTGTCATTTGTTTATTGAGCCTCTTTGGGTCTTGGTTTCATTTAAAACTATGTAAGCACACATCTGTTACTCCAGACAATGTCAACCTTTCTCAGCTGAACCTGAATACTCATTACACAAAAATTTGCAAGTAACCCAACAGCAATTTTAAAAGTAGCCGGTTAGCGTACTGAGGAAAGAATTTGTATTATTTTTGTTTCATTACAGAAAAACCTTACATTACAGTGTAATCATACGGGAAGCAAACAGTCGCCGCCTGAGTAGTTTCAGATAATTAGTTCCCTAAATTTTCTGAGGTGAATTCAATGTACTTGGACTGAAGAATATTATTGCTTATATTTTAAAATACCACAGTACAGTCTTGGTTAACAATGAAATAATAAATATTGCAGTAAAACGTTATATATGAAATCATTAGGTTTTATCAGTACAGTGTAACTGAGTTCCTCATTTAAGAAACTGTTTTATTTAAAAAAAATGAGGGCCCATGATATTGCTTATATTAGCTCATGTCAGATATCAGAATTCAAAAAACTTTAACACAGTAGACACTATTAAAACATCATTATTAGAGTTGTCATGCTTGGGTGGTTTGGACTAAAGTGAATTTCATGTATTTGCTGGGCGACAGCAATAATAAATCCTGAAGTCTGCATTTCTAAGCAGTGAATGAGAGTCCTGGGATTGACTTAATGAACCCACAGGACAGCTGGATGAGTAGGACAGTGGGCACTGTGAAGAGGGGCAGAAGCTGACAAAAGTTCACAGGGAGGTACAGACATGACACCCTCATCCCCGTGGGCAGCCGTTCCGAACAGGACAGGCTCTGCTGCTTCCATGGCTGTGCCCAAGCCATTGCCATTATGAGGTGAGGAAATCTCGGATTGCCTATTCCTCCCTCCCCCGAGCCATGGCAGGCACACATAATCGACACACCAACACCCTTTCCAGCCAGCCCACTGCCAGACTGGCAGGAGGTGAGGATCGAGCTCTTACAGAGCACATTCTGCATCTCTAGCACCTCACACACTGCCTGGCATGTGGTGGGAGCTAAATAAATGTTTGTTCAGGAAATGATTGATTGCTTAGCTCTCTTCAGATGGAAGAATAGAATAGTTGGGAGTATAGACTGGTGTCAAACTGTCAGGTTTTGAATTCCAGCTCTGTACTTAACTAACTCTGTGCTGGTCATGTTACTCAACCTCTCCATTTCTCAGTTTTCTCATCTGTAAAATGTGTGTATATCATCAACATGAGGCATTCATGAGTTAACAGCATTAGAGTGCTTAGAAGAGCATCTAATACATAATAATGAATGTTGGCTGCTATCATTTATTTATTATTGTTTATTGAAATGCCTTTGAACATGAAAAAATTACGGATAGCTTGTCTGCTCTTGTACCCATTTTAGTACTCAATAAATTGTCACATATGTGATAGAGACAACATTCTGAATACAGATCTCAGGATATTCACTTCTTTTAAACCCCTAAAATGCCTCCTTGTTATTGACATAAATTCCAAAGCAATTAACATCACTTTCAGAAGGGGGGCAACTTCTAATAAACTTCACATGTCTTTGCTACTGGACCTCACCGCTCCCCATCTTCCTGTACTCTCTGCAGCCTTGTTCTTGGGCCAGGCCCCAATTCTTCCTGCTCTGTGAATGAGCAATGAGTTCTCTTTCATGACTCTGTTGAACCATCCACATTCTGTTCAGTTCTGCAGGGGCAATGAATTCCCTTCTGGGCCTGACTTGTCTTTTGGGACACAATCCCACTTCCTTCTTGTGAAGCAGTCTCCAAATCCCTCAGTGAATTGGTTGCATCTGCGCACATTTTATGTATTTTCATTTATCACTTCACACTGCTGTATGTCGGCTCCTTGCACTAGGTTATGAGTTCCCTCAGTCCTGCTTCTGTGTGCAACCCTTGTATTTAACACACAGGAATCACTCAAATATTTGTTGATGAGTGCATGAGCCCACCCCAACATAATAAATTTTCTAAGGCTATTATTCCTTTGTCTTTAAATTGTTAAGTATTGTGCTCTTTACTGGTTTCCATTTTATGAAAATAATGTGACCCTGGTAAGAAGTGTAACGAAAGCTAATGACTGCTCCCTCATACCCACTCAGCACTGCTCCCTGCTGTCAGCAACGGTAAGAGGTGGGACATTCTCACATCTCTTCTTGTTGTACCATGGGCCAACGCACCTCTTTATAAGGGTCCAGATAGCAAATATTTTAGTCTTTGCGGGTAATGTGGCCTCTGCCACAACTTCTCAACTCTGACCTTTGTCGAGGAAGCCGCTATAGACAACACAAATAGGCATGGCTGTGTCCCAAAAACCTTCTTTATGAAAACAGCAACCAGCTGGATATAGCCCAAAGTTTGCTGCCCTGTGACTGAATATAAAACACACACACACACACACACACACACACACACACACACACACACACACACACACATTCAGTAGTACTTTCAAATAACTTAGCATCATGCCATACAAATTACATTGCAATTTGCTTTATTATGTACCCTATTAACTTTCAACAAGTTAATAGGTTCAAATAGAATTTCTCCCTCTAATTTCTTTATACATATATAAAACATATACACAGTATACACATGCCACAGTTTTAAATAAATGGGATATATCATATTTACTGGTGTATCCATATTTTCTTTATGGTGTACTTAATTTTTTCTTGACTCTTGCCATAGTATTTTTAACACTCTCTATTACAGTTTTCTTTACTTTCCTCAACGCTTATATATACAAATCTGAAATGCACACTCATGGACATTGTTAGCTTTACTAAAATGTGACCATATGGTACACCTGTCTCTGCATCTTACTCTTTTGGCTCATAATGCTCCTGGAAACCCTCCCAAGTCAACTGTAAGAGCACTAATCTATTCTTTTCAGTGGACACATTACATGGTGTGGATGTGCCATAAATATTAGCTAGTCATTGGTTCCAGCTTTTTGCTGCTTCAAACAGCACTATAATGTATGTCTTTGCACTTACACATCTGCATATTGGTGCTTTAATATCCATGAGATAAAGTCCCAAAATGGCTTTGTTGGTTTGACCCATTTACACAATTTATTTTTTATGGATGCTATTAGAATTGTATTTTCACTTAAAATATACAGGATTGTTTTGTGTGTGTGCATCCCTACAAGCAATTGGTATTATCACTTCAAGTAATTCTCTTTGTCAACCTGTTAGGTGAAGTAGTAGCTCATTGTTACTTTAACTTACATTCTGAATACTCATGGCTGGGAGCATCTTTACATGGTTGCTGATCATTCAATTTTTTTCTTCTTAAGTTGCCCACTATTTTTTTGAAACCATAGATTTTTAGTACCAATAAGCTTGAAATCACATTATCTTTAGTTGTTGTGATGTTTTATCTTTGTTGCTCTTAATCCCAGATAACTGGAGTGTAACTCTTGACTCCGTTTCTTCCCTTTTTAAAAAAATTCTGCTGTCTAGTGTCCAAGTAGATGTGCCCAGACTACAGTGCACAAGGCACACCGTGTTCACCATTCCTCATATGGGCTGGACTCTTGATAGTACTTTCCTTTTTAAGTAGTGATTTTTAATTTCACAGCCACTGCAAATTTTAAAGGTGCAATGGCTGAGGTTTGATTTAATGGAAATTTAGTAGGCTCACTATTAATAACTGTGTATTTAATCAATAATATTTATTGAGCTTTTAGTCCATAACAGACACTGTGTTGACAATACCCACAGCAAACCTATAGGGAAGAGGCTTCTATTATCCATATTATGGTCATAAGCTGTTGAGGTCCTTAGAAGATAATTAGATAATTTACCCCAATAGTCTAATTTACTCCAAAAGCTCACCTCTTAACACTCTGTTAACCTAACAAATTGAAGACATTCAGTAGATGGAAAAAACATATTTTAAGTGTTGTTGAATAATTTGGAGAGATCCTGAGTTTTACCTCAGGTAACTTATCTGATTAGTCTAGCCATCTATTTGAAAGTAAAATTTTGTCAATCCAGATTTTAGAAGGTTAGTCCATAACTCAAATAGTCAGTTGAGAACCGAACAGTAATTATTGGGGAGCAACCTGCTATGGTTAAGAAATAAAAAAGGACACTATTTTTGGAATTATAAAACCTGAGTTATGGTCCTGACTCAATCAGCTCTCAGGTGTGAGACCTTGAGCAGTTCACATTTCCTCCTCATGTTGGTGTCGTCCATAAGGCAGGCTTGCTTGGTGCAGTGACAGCTTCACTGGGTTTTAAGAAGCTCCAACAAGATGAACTATAAGAAGGTGCTTTGGTTGCTGTTTTTCTTCTTTTTTTTCAGGTTTAACAATTGCTTATATTTTGCCTATTTGTATTATGTTATTTTTGATTAATTCTTTTATATAAATTGCATACTTCATTCCACTTTTATTCTAAATGCTTCAGACTACATCTCTAAAAAATGAGAGTAGAAAGCACATTTTAAACTCAAACGTGTGATTTTAAAACATAAGGTGTGATTATTACTATTACATAGAATCCATTGAGGAATCTGCTCAACTTGCTGGCACTGCTGAATCCCACCCTTATCACAGGGCACTGCGAAGAGTAAGGCCATGTTCTCAGGCTGCTGAAGAGCTTCAGAAAAAACCCCACAGGACTTATCCAGGCGCCATCTAGTCATCCATGAAGCACTGTGCAGGGAGAACGCCCCTCGGTGACCTTGGGAGGCTGAGCCCCACGTTGTCACAGCGGGACAGTTCCAGCCGAGTCAAGGTACTTGACAAACACAGCCAGGGAAGTCCAGGCAAGCAGAGTAAGGGCCTGCCACTCACAGCATCTGAAGAAACAAGGTGTACATGCCTGGGGCGTAAGGGGGAATGTAGTCCACATCTCGGGACCTGCCCGAGTCAGCTGGAGGAGCTTGATGAACGTTTCCTGAGGGAGATAACCACCTGCTGCATTTAAATACGAGATGAAGGAGTCAGAGCACAAATGAGTCTAAGAATATCCTGGGTGTGCACTGCTCCTGTTAGCAACATGAGAAAGCACAGCCCTGCTATCAGTACAATTGCCATCCTAATGACAAAGGGCTGCGCACCGAGAAAGGGAGAGCCTTCTGAAGAAGGGAATCATCAGCTAAAGAGGAGAGTGAGTTTAAAACATGCATAGACTCATATGCCCAAGGGCTGCCAAACAAAGCAAGCTGACTGGATGTTTATAATAGAGGTGATGGCAGTGGTGGAAACTCGGATAAATGCCATGAGATCACAGGAGGAAATAGCTCGAAACTGCGGGAAGCAAGAGTCTAGCATCGCCTCCCTGGTCCTCATTCCTTCTCCCCACACACATGCCTTTGCTCAACATTCCCCTGGGCAGACGCACAATGCCTTCTTTTCCTTGTGGTGTGTTCCTCTCAGTGCGGAGGAGAGTCAGGCTCCACAGACAGCTACCCAGGCCAGCAAGCAGGAGGTCTGCGTGGCAGACAAGAAAGAAGAGGCTGGAGTGAGGAGCTATTGCTAACAGAGCCCAGAACGATTGCGTTGGCATTTCCAGCGTGAGGGCAGACTGTGTCACTTAGGAAGCCCACTGTGAGCTGAAAGGTGAATTAAGTGGACTGTTTTCTCATGCTAAGCAGTCATTGTTTATTTGTATTTATTTTTTAACATATTTTTATTGATTTTTTACAGAGAGGAAGGGAGAGGTATAGAGAGTTAGAAACATCGATGAGAGAGAAGCATCGATCAGCTGCCTCCTGCACACTCCCTACTGGGGATGTGCCCACAACCAAGGTACATGCCCTTGACCAGAATCAAACCTGGGACCCTTCAGTCCTCAGGCTGACACTCTATCCACTGAGCCAAACCAGTTAGGGCTAAGCAGTCATTGTTTAACAAATAATCTCTTTCCCAATACTATATTCCACATGACTGGCATGATCTGGGAATGTGACTTTATTGAAGACACTGCGACATTTCCAGCGCCTGGGCGCTTACCTGTGTGCCTGCAGGGCCCAGTCTGAAGTCCAATCCAGGAATGGATCTCCCTAGAATATTGTCCTACACGTTGGCCTTTCCTGAGGAGGGCTGATATTTCTAGGTGTGATAATCACTTATAAACAGTACTGGAGGAAGAAACACAATTACCGGCTTTCTTGCAGCTGAAATGGCTCCCTACTCCATGAGGACAACGCTTCCAGAAAAACCTCGGGGCAGAGGTCTGATAGGAGTTAGCAGGCAGCTGCTTCTCCAGAACTGCTCTGACCCCACTGTATGAGGATGGGCACCCGCTCAGTACCCAGAACTTAGGGCCCGACGCTGTGGGTAAAGCACATGGCAGGCTTTGGGGAACCGAGGGCCTCTTATTTTTAAATGCCCAAATGTTTACCAGCTGACCTTCCCCTTTACTTCGGTCTGGGAAGCAAGGTGCATACAATAAAGTTCAAACCAATCAACTGCTTTCAGCTGTTCTTGTGCAATGAATGTTTAAACATTTGGTCATTAAGCCCAATATATATGCAGGTCAGTTCTTGAACAGGATGGGAACGGTTTGAGAGCAGGTGCCATGGTGCTGCCTTGTGGAAAGGGGTTAGTTGTGAGGCACAGAGGATGTTTATATGGGTCCACCCACCAGGTTCAATTCCTCCCAGTGGGTCTGCATCCCAGACACCTTTGTATGTTGCTTCAATGAGCAGGAATAGTTATTAACTTTTGTTGTCCTTTTCCCCCCATTAATTGAATGGCAGCCTGAAGACCATAAAGAGAAGATCCTGAACCAATTCTCCTTAAAGTGGACTGCCCAAGGATATCTGAAGACTAGGGTGGGGGGTGGGGTGGGGCAGCTGAAAATTGGCCTTGTGTGTTTCGTTGGTGAATGGCAGTTAGTTTCTGAGCAGTCTGTGCTAGATTCTTCAACTTATTTTTGAACATCAATGAGCTGAAAGCTTTCAGTGGTAAAGAATTTAAATCACTTCACCATTCCCTGTACTGCATTCTGGTGGCCATATGTATGGGGGTAGCTTTAATGCTGATATCCTAGGGGTCAAACACAAGATTGTACTGAAGATGAGAAAATAATAGGACACAGTATCCTGCAAACCAGTGTGAAAGGTTATCTTTGTTAGCTCAGATCAGCAACTCATTCAAATGATCACATTCCTCATAACGACCTTCTCCCAGCTTGTCATCTGCATTGCCCTCTAGGCCCCCAAACTTGGGGGAAAGGGGAGCTGCTGGAGTTTGTGTTTGAGATCAAGACATACATTCAATCTCATCTAGAAGTGACCCCAACAAATAAAACTCTCACGCGGCTAGGGATGGTTCCCGTGGTGGAAAAACAGCCAACCACAGCTTGCTGATAAAATAAAGAAAAGCAGTGGTGGCGGAAGGCAACAGCCAGCTTTCTAGGCACAGCTGCTTGCGAGCAGGGCCTTTTGTAGGGCTAGGCTCCTACACAGCAGTGGCAGTTTGGTCTAAGTAATGTTTGAACAGCCAGTAATCTGAATACTATCAAAACTGTAATGAAGTAATCCAGACAGGGAGCGAGCCCCGAGCCCCTCTTCCCTTTGCTGTGGTAGGCAAAATTCCATACTCGTCACAAACTAATAAAGACATAGAAAATTATTCATAAATAAATATTTAATGAACACAAATATCATTTTTAGTCTTAAAAGTAAAAGTATTCAACCCTGAAAATTTGCATTAAGAAAAGTAAATGTGTTCTACTGGGGGAAAGTCATTACTGACATATCTTTGTAGAAAAACTGTGGGAAGGGAGGTCGGAGGTCTGAGGTGGGTTTTTTATAATTTAAATAACCACTATCTAAAAGTTGTTAAAGTGTTGATAGTATGCGTAGACATGTGTATGGACTCGAATATCAAAGTTTTCCCTCTAAAATTAAGGAGAACTGGTAAACCAGCAGCCTTATGAGAAAATGCTTTAAATACAAGAAGATGAATTTTGAAGTTCTCATTTGAGAAGACAAATAATATAAAAAGTCCATAGGCAAAAATAGTGAGGAGTTTCTGGATAGAACTTCAGTGTGTACGTGTGAGGAAAGTAAGATTCCTCCGACCACAAAAGGGCGTTTCAGGGTTCAGCCCTGAATTTTTAAGGGGTGAAGCTGCCCTTGCTTGCCCCACTTGAGGGAGGAAGAGGCTGCAATAAACTGCTAATGGGAAGGAGAGAATTCTCAAGAAGAGGCAGCGGGATGAGCAGGGGTGTTTGCAAAGCCTTTGCTGGAACTTCATGAACACAAGGAGATAAGCCGACAAAGATCAGCAGGCCAGCTCACCTCGCCTCATCATAAAACCATTTTCCTCAATTATTACTCTGTTTCTGACACCATTTAAATAAGGAAATATGGCTCACTTTAACAGTTGTTGCCTGATAAATGCCTTTCAAAATCTACGTACATGGCTTTTAAAAGACCTTTCGCCAACTCGCTAGGAACGTTTATTTTTAACGTGTCACAAAAGAGAAGATGCTTGTGCTCCCTCCGCTGGCTTTCCCGCAGCAGCTCATTCATAGACCCCGTTCCTGGAGGGACCCACAGTGGTGCCCCAGCAGCAGGCCGGGAGCCTGGTGTCCCTCGCTGGAGTTTATGTTCCTGTTACATATGAATTCTAATCGCAGTTCTTACAAACAATGCAGTAAGCAGAAGCTACTGGCAATGGAGCAGGGCCATACACAGCTGATGAAGAATACGGATGCCCCTAAAATACCAGGTCAGATTCTAAAAATATATAAAAACCAGTTATTCTAACCATTCGAGTTGGCAAGGAAATATATTCATGCAATAATAGATTTTCTTTTTTTTTTTTAAATTTAATTTTATTTTTATTGTTTTAAGTATTACAAATAGTAGTACATATGTCTCCTTTTTTTTTCCCCTTTGATCTCCCCCCGACCTCCCCTACCCCCCAGGACATGCCTTCACCTGCCCACCCTCCCCCCCCCCCCCCGCCCCAGTGTCTTATATCCATTGGTTGTGCTTATATGCATGCGTACAAGTCCTTCGGTTGGTCTCTTACAGCCCTCCTCGCCCAACCACCCCTGTCTTCCCAATGTAGTTTGACAGTCTGTTCAATGCTTCTTTGGCTCTGTATCTTTTTCCCACCATTTCTTTCCTTTAAAAAGTTTTGCCTTTGCAGACTGGAAATAAACATATAATAACAAAACAAGACAAAACAAAAAAATGTTTGAGTCCCAATTTCAATGTCCAACAGTTCCTTATGTGTACATGTCAGCAGTGATATCTGGATGGTGGGCACATGGTGGCAATGCAGGTCCGACCCTCTCTGGTTTGGTCCTAGGTAACCTGCAGCGGTGCACAGCTGCTGACTGCTCCCATGGCAAGGCGTTGTCAGCGTCTTCCATCTCTGGACTGTTTTTTCCTCTTGTCTTCGTGGTTGGAGCACTCCTGTCAATTCCTCTCTGTTGCAGGAATCCATCTGGTCTTGGGGTTGTTTTCTGAAAATATACAAATATATTCTCGACCACAAGTTAATAAAGGAATCTTTTCTATATAATTCATTTGGGATCCTTTTTATTTTTGTTCAAACGATTTTCCTTTGTCTTATTTAGACACCATGTGTGCTTTTAATGGCCGTCTTGCTGTTAGCATTGCAAATGAAACTTAATTTGGTAAAGTAAAAATTTTCTAGATGTAATTTACTTATAGGATATTTTTCCTTACATGATATTGCCCTACTATCCACCCCCTTTTTTTTAATGGAGGTTTTTGTAAATTTTATAATGCAGTCTTGATAACTTTAAATTAAAAAAAATTTTTTTTTTCCCCCCACACATATGACTGCTTTAGGTTCATTGCATATTCAGGAATTTTACCATGAGATGAACTACCAATAGAAATTTTAGTTATTACTTTAAGAATAGCTTTTTGTCCAGTACTTGAATATTCACTTATTTCAATTAGCCTATTTAAATTAATCTGAAAACTCGATTACTATTTTACTGTCAAATTTAATACTCTACCAACAATCTTAGTTTACCCTGTAAATATTAGTGGGAAGGATTATTTGCATTCTTGAGTGGGCCCTGAGCATTCCAAATGCTCAGCTGAATTTAGATATAGGGCAACTGCTGTCGGCCCAAGTCTCTTGTCTGTTACCTGGGTCCCGATCTGAGCTGGGCCAAGTCTCTGTCTGTCACCTGTATCTTGATGTGAGCTGGGCCGGGTCTCTTTCTGTTGCCTGGGTCCCGATCTGAGCTGGGTGTGGGAAGCGCGAAGCAGCCATGGGGGTAGGAGACCTCCTTTAGAAGGGGTGAGGGTTCAAGCCCCTGCAATATTGGGGGGGTGAGGGTCTGTGCCCCACTTCTGTTGCCCCCCCAAGTTCTCTCCTGATGGCCCCTCTGCGACTGTGCCTGTCTTAGGTTGTTCCTTCCTTGAGGAATCTTACCCGTCTCTGGCTAACCAGCCATCCTCTGGGGCCAAGCAGGGTGCTGTGAGGTTCAGTTCTGTCTCCTTGGTAGCCTATGACCCCGTGGCCTCCACACCCAGCACCTCCCTTGGGAACCCCTGGCCTGCTGGCAGGGTCCCGGTGCTGATCACATATCTCGGGGAACTCGGGTTTCTTCTCCAGTGAGGGCCCAGCTCACACAATTGGATGTGAGACAGATCCCTGATACCAGCCCCCACGAGGTTTCAAGCTCAGCATGAACAGAAAGCTCAGATAACAGCTGAGGGCAATTGGATTGTGAGAAGAGGGTCCCTCTTGGCACAAAGGGCAAGAGGGGCCAATATAGGATGCTCAAGTGCCTTCCCAGTGTCTTAATTCCTTCTGCAAGGGATTAAATCCTTTCATGTCCCCCCTTTTTTTTTTAAATTGCTGCCCACCATTCAAAGAATTAGTTTGTAAGTTTGTTTGGGATAATTGTAAAGTATGCTGTTGTAAAATATCTAAGATTATAATGAGATTGTAGAATAATATCATGTAAGGATATTCTTTGCCCTAGGCCCTGGCAATTCCATTTCAAACTGGCTGTCAATTTCTTTTTGTAGCTTTATATAAACTTTGTCAGGGAGGCAAAAACACAAATTACTTACTTTAGTTCAAGCGGCCAAATATATTGACTTTCAATTACAATCCTTATGACTTTTGAAGGAAACTTCTCTTTGTTTCCTTCCAAAATAATTTTCAGTCTACGGAGAGTTTCATTTAAAAATTTTTGTCACATGAAACAATTTCTCTTAATGCCCCGCCCCCTTGTTGTCTGTGTCCATTGATCAGGTTCATATGCATGCATACAAGTCCCTTGGTTGATCTCTCCACCTTACCCCCACCCTCCCCTACCTTACCTGAGGTATGATGTTCTGATTGACGTTTCTCAGCCTCTGGATCTGTTCTTGTTCATCAGTCTATGTTGTTCATTATATTCCACAAATGAGCGAGATCATGTGATATTTATCTTTCTCTGCCTGGCTTATTTCACTCAACATAATATTCTCCATCTCCATCCATATTGTTGCAAATGGTAGGAACTCCTTCTTTTTTACCGCAGCGTAGTATTCCATTGTATAGATATACCACAGTTTTTTAATCCATTCATCTGCTGATGGGCATTTAGGTTGTTTCCAAATCTTGGCTATGGTGAATTGTGCTGCTATGAACATAGGGGTGCATATTTCCTTTCTGATGCCTGTTTCTAGATTCTTGGGATATATTCCTAGAAGTGGGATCACTGGGTCAAATGGGAGTTCCATTTTTATTTTTTTGAGGAAACTCCATACTGTTCTCCACAGTGGCTGCACCAGTCTGCATTCCCACCAGCAGTGCAAAAGAGTTGCTTTTTCTCCGCATCCTCGCCAACACTTGTTGTTTGTTGATTTGTTGATAAAAGCCATTCTGACAGGTGTGAGATGGTACCTCATTGTTGTTTTGATTTGCATCTCTCTGATGATTAGTGACTGTGAGCAGGTTTTCATATGTCTCTTGGCCTGCCTTCTGTCTTCTTTCGAAAAGTGTCTACTTAGATCAGTTGCCCATTTTTTTTATTGGGTTGTTTATCTTCTTTTTGTATACACCAATAATGAACTTACAGAAAGAGAGACTAAAAAAACAATCCCATTTACCATCACACCAAAAAAATTAAGATACTTAGGAATAAACTTAACTAAAGAGGTAAAAGACCTATACGTAGAAAACTACACGACACTGAAAAAAGAGATAGAGGAAGACATAAACAGATGGAAGAACATACCATGTTCATGGATTGGTAGAATCAACATCATCAAAATGTCCATACTACCCAAAGCAATCTATAAATTCAATGCACTTCCCATTAAAATACCAACAACATATTTCCCAGACCTAGAACGAAATTTCCAAAAATTTATCTGGAATAAAAAAAGAACCCGAATAGCTACAGCAATCCTGAGAAAGAAGAACAAAGTAGGGGGGATCTCAATACCAGATATCAAGTTGTATTACAAAGCTACTGTTCTCAAAACAGCCTGGTACTGGCACAAGAACAGACATATAGATCAATGGAATAGAATAGAGAACCCAGAAATTGACCCAAATCAATATGCTCAATTAATATTTGACAAAGGAGGCATGAACATTCAATGGAGTCAAGACAGTCTCTTCAACAAATGGTGTTGGGAAAATTGGACAGATACATGCAAAAGAATGAAGCTAGATCACCAACTTACACCATACACAAAAATAAATTCAAAATGGATAAAGGACTTAAACATAAGACGGGAATCCATGAAAATACTAGAGGAATCCACAGGCAGCAAAATCTCAGACATATGCCGAAAGAACTTCTTCACTGATACTACTCCTAGGGCAATGGAAGCTAAAGAGAAAATAAACAAATGGGACTACATCAAAATAAAAAGCTTTTGCACAGCAAAGAAAACCATCAATAAAACAACAAGAAAGCCCACTGCATGGGAGAACATATTTGCCAATGATATCAATGATAAGGGTTTAATCTCCAACATATACAGAGAACTCATACAACTTAACAAAAAGAAGATAAACAACCCAATAAAAAAATGGGCAACTGATCTAGATTTTCTTTACATTCTCTTGTTTTTGTGCCGTAAGAGCTGGGGGCATAAGAGGACAGTGAGCACTCAAATGAGAAAGACTTATTTCCACAGCCTGATCAGGGTCACAAACAGGAAAAACTAGAACTTCACTTAATTTATTTTCTTATTTTAAAAAGTAAATTTGGGACCAAAATTAATCTATGCACTTGATCACTCCCCAACTCCCTCCTGCCTGGCCAGGCTCCTGAGGCCGTGGGTCCACGGGGACCTGCTGGGGAGTGCTGTGCTGGTCTCCAGGATGCTTGTGCAGCTTTTGTCTAGTGGTTGTATGTTAGGCTCCTCACAATATTTACTCTGAGAATGTCAAATCTCAAGGGCATGAACACTTCAGGCTCATGTATTTGTGGTTTAAATTATGTAATTAGCTATCTTGAAAACCTTATTTTCCTTTGTAGGTACCTTCTCACTTAAATGCTGGTGGGGAATAGCCGTGGCCACTGAGCACCTGTCATGGGCTAGGCACCACTGTGCACTGCCTCATTTCTCCAGAACAATCCTCTGAGGGTGGCCAGAGGCGTTCTCATCAGCACCATGTGGCAGAAAGGAGGCACCCAACACCTTGCCCAAGTCACAGTCTAAGGAGAAGTAGAGCCCAGCTTCAGATCCAGCAAGGTGAGGCCAACTTCCTGCTCAGAGAACAGTGGTTCTTCAGTTTCAATGTCAAAGGAACCACCGAGGATGCAGCTCAAGTGCTCACCCTGTTTCAGCAGGTGTCAGCAGGACCAGAGATCTGGCATTTCTTAATGAGCTCCCAGGTGATGCTGATGCTGGTGGCCCTTCTAGGGTGTATTGAATAACCAGATCAAAGCCATTCTCAAACTTCAGCGACTTCAGAATAACCTGGAGGGCTTGTTAAAACACGAACTGCTGAGCCCCATGCCCTAGTATTTCTGATTCAACAGATCTAGAGTGGAATGTGCTAATTTGCATTTTGAGCAGTTCCCAGAAGATGTTGGTGCTGCTGGCCTGGGTACCAACTTAGGGTCCCACTGTCATAATATGTTTACACAGTAGCCCCAGGTGATTGCTACAATCAGGTAAATTTTCTAAGCAATTCTATTTTAGAATATACACGCAGCATGTTCCTTGTGCAATATTCTATGGTACGGCTGTGGCATAATAGGTTATACTTTATTACCAAAGACAATAATACTTCATATTATACAAAAGTTATACTACTATAGAGAAAACACAATATAATTTTTAAATGATTTTCTTTTAGATGGCTTTTGGTGGGAATTTCTTTGAACCTGTGCAAGTTTCCCAGAGCAGGGCCTGATCTGCCAGTTGGAATGCTTTTATTTATTTTATTTTACTTTGATATTTGTTTCTCAAAAAGCTGACTGTAGAGAAAACATCTACTTAACTCTGCTTTTTGCTGAATTTCACTCTGATATCTGTGATGAGGCCTGTGAGCTCTGTGTGTTTGCCATTTTGTCCAAGCTAGAAATCCTAACAGAACCAAAGTCCGAAAACCGTTTGCTAAGACTCCACTGAGAAAGAAGTCATGAGGTGCTCACTAAGTACCACAGCCACTGACCTCTCTGCTCAGGGCAGCCGCCAGTTTGAGAGCTCCCTGTCCTCGTCCTCACATCCAGCTCTGGGCTACGCGCTGCTTCTCCTAGAGCTGCACCTCGCTTTAGACATGCAGGGACCAAACTTGACTGCAGAAGGGCCACAGGAGATGGGGACAGATTGAATGTTCCTTCCAGAAATAATGTAGATGTCTATTCACTATGCAAAGAGAACAGGAAAGAAAGCCCCCCACTCCACATCCATGAGACAAGTCTTACTTGTATCGACTAGAAAGTTGGACACTTTGGAATGTACTGTGCACTCCGGACTTTCAGTAAATGCTCTTTGACCTTGAACAACACAGGTTTGAACTGTGCGAATCCCCTTACCGGTGGAGTTTTCCAATAAATATAGTATGCTCCCTTCCTTATGATTTTCTTACTAACACTTTCCTTTGCCTAGTCTACTTTATTGTAAGAATACAGAATATAATACACATACATAATGTGTCAATAGACTGTTTATGTTATCAGTAAGTCTTCCAGTCAACAGTTAAAACAACTATTCATAGTTAAGTTTTGGGGTAGTCAAAGTTACATGAGGGTTTTCGACTGTGCATGGGGGTTGGCACCCCGAACACCTGTGTTGTTCAATGGTCAACTATATTTTAAATATACAAAAAGTATGTAGAGTAACAGGACAAATACAAGGGCATGTGCCACCTGGGTCAGGCAATGAGATATCATCAATCAGTTGAAATCCTCAGTGTATTTCCTAGATCACTTCTTCCTCCTTCCTTGATAAACACTTTCACTCCAAATTGGTGTTTATCATTGTATATGTCTTTGAATAGGTAAGGGATAAACAGTACCATTTTAGAGGTTTTTGAACTTTGCATCAGTGATTATCATACTTTATGTGTTCTCCCGCAATTTGTTTTTATCACACAATACTCTTTAATGTTAAGCATGGACATAGCTTATTTATTTTCATGCTCTTTTACAGTGGTCGACAAACTGCAGCTCGCGAGCCACATGCGGCTTTTGGCCCCTTGAGTGTGGCTCTTCCACAAAATACCACGGCCTGGGCAAGTCTATTTTGAAGAAGTGACGTTAGAAGTTTATGTTTAAAAAATTTGGTTCTCAAAAGAAATTTCAATCATTGTACTATTGATATTTGGCTCTGTTGACTAAAGAGTTTGCTGACCACTGCTCTATTATATTGTACTAGTAGCCTGGTGCATGAAATTCATGCACATTAAAAGGGAATTAATTAGAGGAAATATTTTAATATTGCTATTTGCCCTTTCTCTATAATAGAAGTGTCAGGGATGAAAGAAAATTAGTAACATATATATGAAAAGATCCCTCCTGTCAGAGTCTGGGGCATGCTGTGGGACCTAGAGTCAAGTCCCCGCCCACCATGCACACCTCAAAATCGTGTGAGACCCAGACCCAGCCTGCCCCACCCTCATCAAGCCCAGCAGGTCAGGGGGCACAGCCTCAGGTTCCCCAGCCCCGTACCAGGTGGGGTTTGCGGCCTCAGGTCCCCTGGCTCCAGTGCAAGGGCGCAAGGGCGTGAGGGCACAAGGGCGTGAGGGCTGATGACCATTTGCACATTAGCTCTTTATTATATGGTATGATATGACTATACCAAGATTCATAAACCCATTCTTTTGTTGATGGGCATTCATATTGTTTTCATTAAAAGCTTAGATAACAAGGTTACTGTGAATATCCTTTGAACTCTGAGTGCCAATCTTTAGCACTTTTCTTGATCCAGTATCGCCTTCATGAGATGCTGGCCCACGCTGCTGGCCACGTGGTCACATCAGCCCCCCAAAGGCTGCAGTTTGAGCTGAGATGTCCTATGAATGTAAAGTACACACCAGGTTTCAGATACAGTATGAAATAAAGAATGTAAACTGTCTCAATAAATCTTTAGCTCGATTACATGTGGGCATAATATTTTCAATATACTGTGTTAAATAAAATGTTATTAAAATTAACCTTATCCATTTCTTTTTATTTTCTTCCATGTGGCAGGAAAGTGTGACCTGCATTTGTGGCTCCCATTCTATTTTTTGGGGAGTGCTGGCCCGAATGATCTCCAAAGTGGTTATACCAAACTCACCCCCAACAGCAATGTTTCTGAACTCCCCGAGATTCTTGCTGACACGTGGTATTGCTACCCTCTCATTTTTGTCATTTTAGCTGTGAAATAATATCTACTTGTGATATCATTTTGCATTTAATTTATAATTTATGAGGTTAAGATCATACGTATTTATTGTCTATTTTGCTTTCTTTCTCCATGAATACCTCTTGACCATTTTTCTATTGGGCTATTGGCTGCTTTCTTATTCATATGTAGAAGTTGTTCATATTCTCCCAGAGTATGTCTTAAAAACATTTTTTCATGGTCTCTTTTGCTATATAGAAATGTTTAATTTAATGTATCCATTTATTGACTTTGAGAACTTGATCTTCTTAGTAAATACATTTTGAAATGTTTTAACAAGCTTAGGGATGTTTTTGTTTCAGTAACTGCTTTATCCCAGCACCTAGAACAGGCCTGGGATAAACAGGCACTCAGCAAATACTTGTTGAATGAAGTATATCACCTCTCTGCGGCTTCTGGCATCTGTGTTGTGCCTTTGTCATCAGCCTCTTTGACTCTCTCCTGCTTAGTTCAATGGAGCTTGCTGTCTTGCCCTTCCATGCTCATTGGTTTCATATTTTTCACTCTCCTGGCAGTATGTACTTACATAGGTTTCTCAAAGTGCATTGCTTGCAAAAGCAACTCCAGAAGATGTTAAAATGGAATGTGAAAAATAGATTATTCTAGACAAACGGGGTTTGGGAACTAAGCTGGCCCGTTTGGGGTATGACAGGACTTCTGGAAACGTGGGTGTTCTATGCCTGCGGACAGCCTGTGGGTGCAGGGCATGGCATCACCCAAACCCACAGGCGTGCTTAGGAAATGGTAACAGTTGTGCAACTACTGTATAAAGAATATACCTTACAAAACACCCATGAATGGGCCTGTTGAAGGACTGGATTAAAAACTCCAAGACTGATGGCACACAAAACAAATGTTGAATGTAGCCAATAATCTGGAAAAATTAAGTTTTGAAATTTATACACATCTAACTCAGCTGCATTTTTCACTGTAAAGTTGTTTTTTGAAATTTTTAAATCAGCTCACTTTCACAACGTCTGGGTGGGCACACCACCGCAGAGGGCTGTCCTTTAAGCTAATGTGGTTAATGGAGCGGACTGAGAATCAGCTCTCCTTTCCAAGTTAGAGAGGGCAGCTCTGAAGCACAGGCTTTCTCGTATGGAAGATATTTCTGTGCTCTTGGAGATTTCTCTTGCATCCACAACTTAGGAGAGGAATATATTCTCAGTCCTTTCTTTTGTATTTTTTCTCTTTTATTCTAAATATAGCATTCCCATTAAGAAAACATGTTCAATTAGTGCTGTGAGCATTGGGACATGGTGTAGGATAGGCAGAAAGGTATGAAGTATGTCCTTGCATACAGTTGGAAGAAAGTGTTAAATCTGTAAAACTCTCTTTTACTTGTTTCTGGTTTAAGGCTGCTAGCACTTTTGATTTGGAGGGGCTAAAGATGACGATCAAAACCTGTTCCACAAGACAAGAGAAGGGCTAGTTGCCAATATTTATGAAAATTAAAAATGGGCACTCCCTTTGGCCCAATAATTTCATCTTTTGGTATCTACCCTAGAGAAAAAAGAAATTACTGATGTGCATTATGCTACACATTCAGAAATATTCATTGAAATATTATTTTTAATAGCAAAAAAAAAAACACCAGAAAAATTATGGACTATTTAAATGTTCTTTACTAGAGAACTACTTTTAAAACTTGAAAATGTAGAGTAGTTTAAAAGAGAATTATAACTATATCTTATGATATGGAAAGATCTCCAAGATGTATTTTGACTGGAAAAAGTAAGTGGTAAAGCAGAGCATACAAAACGATTCTATTTGTTTTAAAAACACAAAACATACATGTTTCTGCAGACTTATATGATCTAAAAGTAGTAACTAGATACAGCATGGAAAAATAGTAATTATTTGTGGAAAAGTACCTGAATTGGAAAAAATCATTAGGGAGGTACAAAATTAATTTCTTGTATTGCTTATGTAACTATATATTAATGAAAAAATTAAAGAAAAATATTTATTTAAATTTCACTTTAACCTTTACATTTAACTGTGCCACATCTCAAATTTTGCAAAAACAGCCCAGGTTACTGGCTTTGCTACCTGAAGAAGGCACCTCTGATAACGCTCAGTGGAGCTTTGGATGCATGTCCTCCTGTCTTCTGAGGACTGCTTCCTGAAGACCAAGGGCAGAAACGAGGGAAGGAAGAGTTGAGAGGAAAACGCTGTCTCAGTGAGAGAGCAGGGCATGTTTAGAAGATTCTCCACTTGACAATTTCCCAAAGACAGGACATGTAGAAACATATTTGCCAACAACAAAGCCCGTTTTTACTGTTAGAAACAGAAAAACAAAGGCAGCCCTGGTGCAATTCCTTTGAAGACCACCCGTGCTGTCCATTGTTGACATGCTTCCTCGGAAAGGAATGGGCAAATATGTATGCAGCGGCTGCATCCCAAACTGGGCACTAGATTGAAAACATGCCAAAGCGAAGACCCTACGCTTCGCCAACGGCAGAATGTCTTGGCTGTGAGAGCAGGTAGAGGGGCCTGCTCAGCTGAAACCTGCAGTTGGGTATTAGGAGAGCAGAGAGGCGTTGTGGGGTAATTGATGAACCTATTTGAACATCATAAGTTTGAAATTTCCAGACGAAATTGAGCCTTGTACGGTTCCATTTATCACACTTTCCATTTCAGGCTGGCTGAGTCTGAGTGACAGCCTGCTCACCCTCACCCCCAGGCCACCTGGAGAAACCGTGGCGAGGAGCTGGTCCTGCGGGGAACAGATGAGGAGAAGGAAGGAGCAGCAGGGGTCCGGATGCAGGGCCGTGGTGGTGGCTCCAGCAGGTTCCGCTCCGCAGAGGGGAGCAGGCCTGCGAATGAGGATGAGTAGACTGGCCGCAGGGGCTCCTGCAGAGGATGGAGCAGGAGGACAGGGTGGAAAGTAGAGCCCTGGAGACAGAGGGGTGTGGATTTGGAACAGGCGGAAAACCTGAACAACAAAAGAAGCACAGGAAGGCACCGCCTCGAGGCAGAAAGTCTCTTGCGTTTTTATTGCTGCTTTTAAAATGGGGAGAACTGTAAGAAGGGTGGAATTCTTTCAGCCTGTAAGCGTGTGGCTACCTGCCTGGCTGTGGCAAGAATGTTTGCTTGGTTGCCTCTCAGCTCTTCCTTCCTTAGAGGTGAAGAGGGAGCTTACCCACTCCCACCAGAGGTGGGGAAACCTTCCCTGGACACTGATGGCCCCTGTGGGGTTCACTGCGGGGGGGGGGGGGGGGAGGGGGTTGAGGGGGAAGACGGAGCTTAGCAATTGCAGCGCATTCCTCTTCTGTTTCACCTCAGGCTACTCGTCCTCTCTCCCCTGGAGTTTCTGGGAAAGACACTAAAAATAGTTACTGTGTTTTTCTTGAATTTTCAAACCCTTCCCAAAGTTACCTTTGGGGAGAACAGATCATGGACTCCTAGAAGTTTGAAGTTGGCTCGGGTTAATCCAAGGCACATTTTTAAAGGGGTCATTTAAGGCACATCAGTAGTACTAGCAATTGTGAAATCACAGTTAGCAGAATTTCGTTTTTTTTAAAACAGACCATTAATAAGTCTTTGTTTTTCATGAAAAAAAAAAGAGCTGATTTTGCAAATGAAGGAGGTCATTTATTGCCAAAATGAAAGTGTTTTGCATATAAACAATATGACACTTTACCTGAGAAAATTAGCTCTGAATTAATGACAGTGGATTCTGTTTATATCTACCCTGCCTATTTACTGGTGGTAAAAAATTTGCACTTGAAATAAAGTGTAATGCTTTTTCCTCACAGACTTACAGAGGTATCAGTCATTTTGTGAAATGAAAATTGGTAGTTTGATAAGCAATTAACATGTGCTTCTTTCAGATAGAGCCAAATGTTTCGTTAGATTTTTAGATAATGGTGTTTCAAGCCTCTCATTCAAATGCACACGCAGGGCATTAGAAATAGCCCGCTCACAGCTATTTCTGAGACCACAAAGGAAGAGCATCTCTCTCCAGGAAAGCCCAGAAGCGGGATTTGTCCACAGGAGCTTCTGCACCCACTCCCCAGGCCAGAGGCAACAGCATGTCTCCTGCCCTTGGTGGTCTGAGTGATACCTGCGGGGCCAGGTGTGCACCGGGAGCTGCAAGTTGTCTTTAGATGCATCAGAGAGAATGCATGCTACCAAGAAAGTGAGAAGAGCAACTGATTCAAGAGTGCAATTGATTTGAAAATAGTTTACCAATCTGAGCCACACTATAGACTGGTGGTAGCCGGTTGTTCTCTGAAATGCAGAGGAAAATAGATGCTCCTTTGGAACTGAGTGTGCTGATCCAGCACTTCCCTTGACTCCCTACCAAGAGCATAAAAATCTGTGCTTTAAAAATGTAAATCTGTGCCCCTGCCTTATGATAGATCCTCCCTTCCCCCAACTGATGGACAGAGAATGATGTAAACTCCATTCCTGAACACCTAATCAGGCACCTTATATGGACTGTATATTGAACCACCAATCAGCACCTGCCAAATATCCTAAACCCCGATTTCTAAAGTCCCTAATTATGTGCCTTATATGAAACCACCAATCAGCGTGTGCCAAGTACCAGAAGCCCCATCCCTTCCCTTTCCTCCCCTCAAAAGGTGCCTTCACCCCGGCACGTGTGCTCTTTTCCATCTGGAAGATAGCCCGGCAGGGTCTTCTACTCTAATAAAGCCTGTGTCCTGGTCTCCGGCCCTCTGTCTCATCTATCAACTGGTGCTGAAAACCTGGGTGAGCGTGGACGATCCTTGGACCTAGCCCCAAGCTTCTGACTCCTGCTCTGGCTCTGCTCGGTGGCATGGTTCTGAGTTGATTGGCCTGCTCAGAACACGTCTCGAACCCTGCCGTACCAGGACACGTGGGGATCTCGTCGCTTTCTCACCGGTAGGCTTCAGGGACTTTAACGATCCCCCCACCCTCCCCCTCGTTCCCTTGACCTGGAAGGGCCTCAGAGTTTTCCCGTCTACTCGGCTACATGGTCTATGTTCTACGAAAGCCCAGGTACCAGGCCGGGAAACTCTGCTCTACTCCACGGGAAAGGTTTCGGGGTGACAACCTTGGAACCTTCTCTTGTCTCTCTCTACAGGTTGGCTGAGGAAAAAGGAGGATGCTCCTTCTTTCCTCTCCAACTTTCCAGTGGCTCTTCCTTCTGGTCATTGGGACTTCTCAGTCCAAACCCCCTTTACACACCTTTAGGGTGTCTCCTCACCAATCTCTCGACCCTTGGTCTTTCTGGCTACATCAAACCAAAGAAGCTCTACCTGGCCACAATATAAACTCGACAATGCCTCTCTGTGGCCCGAAAACGGCACTTTCGATTCCAATATCCTCCAAGACCTAGATAATTTTTGCCACCGGACAGGGAGGCCTCAGAGATCCCTACGAACAGGCTCCACCCTCCCCCCCCCCCCCCGCCCCTGCTCTCGCCCCTCGCTTTACTCCTCATGTCCCACCCATCAGATCCTCCTCTCAAAGTCCTCTTTGCCCTCTCAAACCTGTCCTCAACCCCTTTCTCTGTCTTCTGACTGCTCTTTTGACCCAGCGGATCATTCCTCTCCATGTGTCTCACTCCCGCCACCTCCTTACAACCCTGCCACAAAATCTACACCCCACGCTCTACCTCTGAGAATTCTAACCGCCCGCCTTCCCCTGTGCACTCTCCACCAAATCTCCGGCCCCGTGACCGCCAGCAACCAAATTCACAGGTGGCTGGCCATTCCCTTCTCGCTTTCTGATCTTCCTGAGAGCCCAAATCCTGAGAACGTGAGCTCCAAAACAGCCTTTCCCATCTAACACTCATTCTCAGGCCACCCAAAGACTGCCTTCCACAACAGCCTCTTCTATTCCCGCGTCCATTCTACCCCTGAGGGAGGCAGCAGGAACTGAGGGCAGAGTCTGAGTCCACGTCCCATTCTCTATGTCCAGCCTCACAGATTGAGAGGCATCTCAGGTTTCTTTTTCCACTGACCTGACCACCTTTACTCTCTGACATACGCCGCAAACTTCAAAAAAATAGATGCAGGTCCACAAACCCCTCAAAAAGATCTCGTTAACCTGACTTTTAAGGTCTTTAATAATAGAGACAAGGAGAACCAAATCCGAAATTAAAGGCGAGATCAGGCCAAGGCTGAGGCCCAGTTGGGGGCCTTCCGGCTCCTAGCCACCACTTTCAAACCCCAAACGAAGTGCCAGTCCTCCAACCGTGGGTAAGTCAGGGGCTAAGCCTCCTCCGGGCCCATGCTTCAAATGCAGCAAGGAAGGACACTGAGCCAAGTCCTGCTCAAACTCGAGACCCCCGCCTGGGCCCTCCCCAAGGTACGGAAGGGAAGGCCACTGGAAATCAGACTGTGGTCTGGCTCCTCCGGGTCTGGCCTTAGCCAGTCCAGCATGGCTGCCCTCTGGATCCAGTTTGGAGCTCCCAGACCTTCTGGGACTGGCCACTGAAGAAGCTGCCCAGACCCTGACAGGGCCCACAGACTTACATCACCAGGACAGAGCCTCGGGTAACGACTGTGGTGGCAGGTAAGCCGATCTCCTTTTAATTGACACTAGGGTCACTTATTCTGCCCTCCGAATTCGCTGGGACCTTTGTCCACTCCTCAGTCTCTATTATGGGGGTTGACGGATTAGTCTCACAGCCATTAGCCACCTCACGTCTACACTGCATCTTACTAAATTCCCCCATTCACTCTTTTCTCATTCTACCTCAGTGTCTGGTCAGGGCTACCATGCATCCCCTCATAAAACCCAGTTGTACCAAACCACAGTCACCTACCTCAGTTTCACTCTCCCACCCCACAAGGCCGAGCCATTCCTTGGACTGTAAACACCTTATCTCCTTATCTCCTCTATGATCATTATCTCTAGGAAAAATGCCTAGTTTAAAATTCAAGCGGCTAGAGGCCTAGAAACAGGCTTTGGGGCCTGCTCCCTCCTCCCCCTGCCTTTTCTCCAGCCTCATCTTCCACTGCTCCTTTCCTTCCCTTTCTCTTTTCCCTTGGATAACAGCCCATTCTAATATTCCTTCCCATTTTCACTGCAACACAATCTCAATCACTCATCTGTCACCCCTTATTGGTAGCACCATGGTGACTACCCTCTCAGCTTGGAGTGCAGAACTAGAAAAAGGAATCTCATACTCTTTAGTCCACCTCTTCTCCTTACACCTATCAGCTTGTCTCTGGGATCAGGGATTTTTCTTTCTCTGTGGGGAAAACACATACATCTGTCTCCCCATCAGCTGGACAGGAACCTGTACTCTCATCTATCTCTCACCCAATGTAGATGCAGCCCCAATAATCAGTCTTTACCTGTCCCTGTAACCCATCATATCTGACACAAAAGTGGAGTCCAGATAATCCCTCTCCTCCTAACCCTCGGCATCACAGCAGGGGTTGGAACTGCTATAGGGAGCTTAACCACTGCTCTACCTGTCTCAGGCCCTACAAGAAACATGTGGATGCCCAGCAAAGGGAAAAACTGGGACCTTACCCCCAGGGTCACCTATTCTCCCCTTTCATATCACTAGTAAGGCAACTAAGAACCCTACTCTTTTCCCCCTAAAAATAACATCTAGGTCTCAGTTGTATTTCAGCTCAGAAAAACAGCAAAACCAGACAAGTGACGCTGTGGCAGCCTCAAGACCAGCTTTTACCTCCCAAGTGACTCAACAGGATCGCTCTCCAGACTTCACCAACCAGTCTCTTGGGGAAATCATGCTGCTGCACCCCTCATTCAGCACGGAAAACACTACCTGTTTTTCGCTCACTTACCCCATGGCTCCTCCCACTATTAGGCCCACTGGTATTTATTCTTTCAATTTTGCTCTTTGGCCCCTGTCTCATGCGCTGTTTCACTAGTTTTTTGCAGAACAGAGTGCAGGTGTTCGCCAACCAGAAGGTGGGAGAGATCTATCTGGCATTGAATTCAGAACCTAACACCAGAATCCTTGAGACCCCGGGTAGACACCCCTAACGACGCCCCCTCTCAGCTGGAAGTAGCTACGGAAGATGGACCTTCATCCCTTGACCTTGCCCAGACTCTCAATTTTTTTTAATATTACCAGAAGCCTGGAATGATAGATCCTCCCTTCCCCCAACTGATGGACAGAGAATGATGTAAACTCCATTCCTGAACACCTAATCAGGCACCTTATATGGACTGTATATTGAACCACCAATCAGCACCTGCCAAATATCCTAAACCCTGATTTCTAAAGTCCCTAATTATGTGCCTTATATGAAACCACCAATCAGCGTGTGCCAAGTACCAGAAGCCACATCCCTTCCCTTTCCTCCCCTCAAAAGGTGCCTTCACCCCAGCGCGTGTGCTCTTTTCCATCTGGAAGATAGCCCAGCAGGGTCTTCTCCTCTAATAAAGCCTGTGTCCTGGTCTCCGGCCCTCTGTCTCATCTATCACCTTACACTTACTTGGGATCCACTGGAATCCTCTTTCACAATTACAAAAGTTCTTCCAACAAACACAAAGGTATCTCACAGGTTAAATGAGAAGTAACACCACTCCAGAGAAAAGCATTGGCTGTCTCCCAGATTAATATGGGTTATGGTCCATGATTGGGTTCGATGAGGTAACAATTTCCCACCACTCTTCCAGATAGACAGGAAATTGTTGTGCTTGAAATAGATTTGGGCTGCGCAACTAATTAAAATAATTTGGATCAAGAAATGTGACATGAAATGTGATGTAGATATTTCCAGTTCTTATTCAGGAAACCTTATTGCTAAAAGGTTGAAAGATAATTGAGAAAATAATTTATATGGTGG
The DNA here is from genome assembly GCA_026230045.1 of Corynorhinus townsendii. Lineage (NCBI taxonomy): Eukaryota > Metazoa > Chordata > Mammalia > Chiroptera > Vespertilionidae > Corynorhinus > Corynorhinus townsendii. The sequence goes on along the minus strand of JAPDVU010000006.1, from coordinate 57,491,813 downwards.
TGAGAGTTATTTGTGTGAAGTAAAAATACAGAGTCCTTTTCACTGAGGTTGGAGAAGCTGCCAAATAGCTCTTGGTGATAATTCTATGCACAAAATGTTCATAGTGGGCTTCAGTACCTTGCCAGATGAAAGCTTTTGCTCAGTTTAAAGTTGGAAAAGAGATTTGAGTCTCCACCAAGGATAATGTGTTAAGCTTGGTAATTAAAGACTGTTTTTCATAAATAATGCCAAAAGCACATTGGGGATATTGGGCTCGTATATTACTGTACTTTAAAGAAATCAAGGACCTAATAACTCTTTGATAGCATCACACACACACACACACACACACACTCATACCCATTAATATCAGGACATGAAATGAGATTACATAATTTTTCTAATAAAGCATTTTTAAGTGATATAAAAGGAAACTGTGCCTGTGGTGACTAAATAATGACAGGTTTTTAAAATACAATAAAAACTCTCAATTACATAGTCCAGTGCTACTCAAAGTGTGACCCGTGACAAGCCCACAAGAAGATAAATATGTAAATTGAGACTAAGCAATTAGAGAAGTTGCAGCAATAAGACAATGACTGTTAAATGTCATAATTTAAAAAATGTATTTCTAGTTATTTTTAAAAATTTCTACTTAATATTTATTGTATTTTACAAATGTATTGTCCACAAGGTTAAACGCATTCTTCTCCTTCACAGATGAGAAGCACTCACATTAACTATACTTTTAAGAATCTCAATGCTATTGACTTTATATTATTTTTTCTTTTATTTTAGCTGAACCCAGACTTAAAAAAACACACAACTTCAAATACATTCCACAATGCTTTACAGAGGCAAACAAAAACAAACAAAACAAACAAAGCCATGATATCACAATGATTAAAAAGTTGTTTTTTGTCTAAATCACCCAGCATGGACTGGACACATGAACATTCCTAACCTGCCAGCTGATTCCCCCACATTCTATCAGCGAAACGCATTGGTGGGCCAGTGGTGGGGAGGGTTGGCCTGCCAGGGGCTGGAGCGCCCTTGCCACGCCCACCCCGAGCCCTGGGGCCTGTGAAAGTGTCCGAGGCCCCCAGGCCTGAGAGAGGACGGGCACTTGGCGGTGCTGGAGGACGGCCTGACCTGACCTTTGAGTCTAAGAAGGTGCTACTGTAACGTCTGCTTCATGAGAAGACTAGAAGCTTCCACGGGGACTCGGGAAAGCCCTGCCAACAGGAGAGAGGCCAGCTGCCACGAGAGCAGCTGTCCACCGATGTGCCCTGCAGAGCTGAGCGGAGACCTGAGATGGGAGAAAACACCCAGGATTATCTGTGGGGACAAAGGAGAGCTTCCAACCCACAAATAGGTCCCTACCGATCTGCACAGGCTTCTGACTTCACACAGACCTCATTTTACATTAAGAAATAGAACCTGAAGTCAGTGTATATGTACATATTGTTAAAAATATAAGGACTAAAACACCAAGTCACACTCATTATGGGGAGGTGATTATCCTATAAAAAAACCCACAAATGGAACAACAGATTCATGTTTCTCATCTAATGTTCATCTAGGATAGAAGCATATTGAGTGGATGGTGAGCAAATTAGTGACATTTTAAAAATTGTTAGTTTCGTTCATACTTTCTTTTACTCTTGGGGCCCTTCCTCTCCTTATGATTCCAGTGTAGAAAAATCACATGGGTTGAACGAATGGGTGAGGAGCTAAAGCATTGACGAGCGCGTGAATGGAAGCACGGGGAGAAAGGCCTTCTTGCGGCCACCTGGACCTGCTGAGGGTGATTAAGGCGATTGTTCACCAGGGCAATGTCTACAGTGACTTGTTAATTAGAAGAACCTATTTAATTAATTTTTAATTAAAATTTTAGCAATTGAAAAACTTGCACTCATACAGGAAACGGATAATTATTTTAACATTTGGTGGCCTTTCATTAAATATTCTGAAAAATATAAACTCTGTAGATGCCAAATTTTGCAACATGATCTTCTTCAGTCTGTTACTACACAGAAGTAAGCAGCTTAGTGGAAAGAAAAGCAAGTTTCTCTGCTTAGGAGGAAGATGGCTTTTATTTATCTGCCTGCCATGCTTTTCCACTTCTTGCTGTTTTAGAAAGATTCCACTTGTAAAAGATTTACTTGCTATAATCTTAAACCAGACTTACTAATAGATGCCCATTTTTAAGAAAAGGATAAAAAGAAATAAAATAAAAACACAATGCAGTTAGATTTAATACATGTTTGTATTTATCAAAAAGTAATACCTTCTATACCATAGATTAAACTTTTATCAGGTATGTTTCTGCATAGAAACTCAGTGGTTATTTTTATTTTTCCCCTCTAACAGAGGATAAAAACAGAAAAATTATTACTGAACGGGAAACCCAATAACAAGCCCTGTTATTGGAAAGAAAAGCAGGATTCTGCATTCACTTCTAGCATGGAAGAGAGAGACTGGTTGCCGATGCTGGGAACTCAGGTTGGTCTGACAATGTCCCTCACATAGTTGGAGCTCAGGACAGAAGTGTCCTGTGTGTGAGCAGCTGCTGAAGATGGTGCCTGGCTGCAGGCCTGCTGGGGTGGGAGGCAGGGCCCAGGAGGCACCTGCGATAATGCGAGGCAGAGGCCGGTGGGACCTGGAGAAAGCTCTTGGCTTGTCCTGCGCCAGTTGCCGGGTTAAGGGAAGAGGGCTGAGCAACACCCGTGCTTCCCAGGGAGCAGGACGCAGACCGTCTGGGAGCGAAGCAATGCGGCGAGCATGGGCTCAACAAACTTGAGTCTCAGCATGAAAATAACGGGCCTGTCCTGTATTTCACCCAAATCTTCTCGAGTCAAAAAGAGCATCTTTGTTTAGTGCTAGAATGACTCAGCTTGTTATTTGAGAGGAAACCTAAGCCTTCGCCCTTTGACAGGCAATGATAAGAATGTAGTGCCATTTGGTAATATTATTATACTTAAAATCCATTTTTTCTTGAAATATTAATATTTATTGCATGTAATATTATATTTAAGATCATTTTTCTTGAATAATTGGTGTTTAATGTATGTAACATCCTATTTAAAAATTGTTTTTCTTGAGATATTAATGTTTATTGCATGTATATTTAAGATCGTTTTTCTTAAAATAATGTTTATTGCATGTAACATTATTATATTTAAAATAGTTTTTCTTGAAATAAAAAATAAATTAAAAAAAGAATGTAGTGTCATTTTTATTTTTTATCAAATTTATTTTTAAGATCCCTTCTATTTATGGCAGTTGATACCAATTTTATATTACAACTAGAGGCCCAGTGCCTTGGCCTGGCCTGCGGGGATTGGGCCAAAACCAGCTCTCTGACATTCCCGGAGGGGTCCTGGATTGTGAGAGGGTGGTTCTCAGGTGACACACCCCGGAATCGGGCTCCGTCCTCTCTGGTTCCAGGCGGGTCACCTGAGAACTGCAGCTGCCAAGTCACTGCAGCTCCTGCGTTGAGCATCTGTCCCCTGGTGGTCAGTATGCATCATAACTACTGGTCAGCTGGTCAAACAGTCAGCCAGTTGGGTAGTTACTTAGGCTTTTATATATGTAGATAGTGCTAGAAAGGTTTCCTTTTAAAGCTCCACTTCAATACAATTGCTGAGGAAGGCAGTCCCATGGGGCAATCTCTGCGCCCACTGACCCAGCAGGGAGGGCCATGGGCCTGTAAGTTGCCCTACCCGAGAAGTCTAGAGCCCTCTCTGCCCGGCTGGATTTATAGCCTGGGTGGGAATATCCTTACCTGCTTCTTGCGTCTTCCTTGCTGACTCTGATACCAATGTTACTGCAGGGCGTCTGGGCGAGCGGGGCTGCCTCAGGCCCGCCTGCAGTGTGTGGGTTATTGACTTCATGAAGGAAAGATTTCACAGTGCGAGTCCAGGTGGGTTTGAGAGGACGTTTATTGGAGCTGGGACAGTAAACAAAGGAGAGGCCTAGCATAGAAGAGACAATAGGAGAAACATTATAGGAAAGAAGTGGGCAGCACTGGGCTGTGTGAAGTCACTGGGAAGTGAGGGTGACAGAGACAGAAGTGAGTGTGGGTAAAGCTGCTGTTAGCTCACTGCAAAGTCAGAGAGAATGAGGCCTTGGTGACAGGTTCAGGGGGTCAGCCTGGGATGAGCTGTGGCTGCCCATTGCTCCCCTGGTTGCAAGTCTCCTGGGACTGTTAGAGCTGAGGAGAAAAAGAGCAGAGACACAGGGCATGGGCATGCTCTAGCGAGAGCACAAGTGCTGGCCCTGTGTCTTGAGGCTTTTTATTTTTCTTTAGCTACTGAGAATCCTAGGGGGTCTCAGGGGAGGGTCTTAACAGAATAGTCATTACCTTTCAAGTGTGTTCTTCGATATGTATGTTGATTCACCAAAATGTGCGTGTGGGGTCGGGGGTTATTTTCTGGTTAGTTTTCTTTTCAAAGAACACCCTCCAAGAGGGACCAGCGGAGGCCAGTCTGGCGGGGCCAGTCTGGAATGTGTTGACCATCTGCTCCTAAGTGCCCTTGGTTAAGGAAGATAAAGCCTTGTGATTCATTGCCTGGCTGAAGATTGCTCAAATCATTTGGCCTTGTTTAATTATTTTGTCTCAGTTTCCCTATTCCACTTGCCAAGAATTTTCCTAGCTTCTTACTCTCCCACCTCACCAAGATGCAGCGGGCAGAAGTGCTCAGACTTCTAGATGGGAGACATAGCATTTGCCCACAGAAATGAGTGATTTAAAGAAAAGCAAAGTAAAATAATACAAGTAATTGTGCAAAAATTTTGACTTCAGCTGCAAAAGACTAAAATTGGGCAAAGGCCAAACTGATCTGATACCCTCCATTTCCATGGGGAAGAACTCTCCTCTGATGACTCTCTCAGCATTTAGGGTCGCATGTATTCTGATGGCTCTATTTCACCATTCCTTGTTGGGAATGGTGTGGGGTTGTTGCTTTGCAGGGATCAGACAGTTAGAAAGCAACTCAGAGATTTTAGAGGGAAAGGAGGCACATGCACATACATACCTGCACGGATTCATGCAAGCAGCTCTCTCCATGGCACCGCTCCATGTGCTACCAAAGAAAAGTGTATAGACACCTTGCCCTTTACTTATTGCTTTTATTGTGATGAAGTAGACATAACTCAAAATTTACAACTTTAACCATTTTTAAGTGCACGATTCGATGGCTTAAGTAATTCACAATGTAGTGCCTCCTTTTCTAGAACTTTTCATCATCCCAAACGGTAACTCCATTCCCATTAAACAGTAACTTCCTGCTGCCACCTCCCTCCAGCCGTGGTGACCTCTATTCTACTTCCTGTCTCTGTGAATGTGCCTATTCTAAGTACCCCGTAAAAGAGGAATCATGTCTGGCTTATGTCACTTAGTGTGTTTCCAAGGTTCTTCGAGGTTGTAATGCATATCGGGATTTGATTCCTTTTTATGTCCAAGTAACGTTCTCTTCTGTAGATATACCACTTTCTGTATCCATGTCTCTCTTGATGAGAATTTGGGTTGTTTCTGCCTTTTAGCTCTTATGAAGAATGCTGCTGTGAACATTGCCCCTCCTATTGTACCAGGCAACATGTTCTTTCCCTTTTCTTTTAAAGGCTGCCCTTGAGGGAGGTATTATTTTCCTCCTGCTGCTACAACAAAATCACCACAAACTTAGTGGCTTAAAGCAATACAGATTTATCATTCTATGCCTAGGTTTGCAATCATTTTCACCAGGCTTCACATCAAGGTGGGAGGACTGGCTCCTTTGCAAACTCTGGAAGAGGATCGCTCCCTGCATTCTGCTTCTGGAGGCTGCTTGCATTCTTTGGCCCATTGTCTCTTCCCTAAGCGCATCACTCCAACCTCTGACCCTCCTGGCTGCCTCTCACAACAACCCTTATGTTTACATTGGGCCCTCAGGATTATACAGAATAATCTCACCATCTCAAGATTCTTAATTGAATCCATCTGCAAAACCTCTTTTACATGTAAGGCAACATATTCACAGGTCCCAGGAATTAGGACATGGACATCCTGGGGGCATTATTCAGCCTACCATGATTATTTTGACCCCCTGGCAAACAGTAGGATGGATCCAGGAGCTGGCTCTGTGATATCCTCCCATTACTTCTTTGGGGTGAACCTAGCATACCATTTCAACTGAGGGGTGGTCCCTGCATGAGCCAAGTGATTTCAGGTTTCCCCTGGGTGGGATTCAGAGAACAGTCACACTTGAGCAGAGATAGCTGGAAAACCCACTGTCTTGGTCACTGAAGGGTGGGAAATGAGAATAATAGATCAAATATGTCTTTGGTACATAGGGGGTGCTTGGCATATGCTACTTCATTAATCTATACAACAGGACCCCAGGTTGTAGAGCAAGTGTGTAGCGGAGTTAGAGATTCCAATACAAGATATCTGACTCTGCTGGGCTTTTCTGTGGCTCCATTATGACTGGATTCATAGGACTTTAACTGGTATCAGCAAGAGGTTAGTAGTTTCCATTCAGCAGAGCTCCCAGAGGTGGCTCAACAGAGGCACAGTCAGGGATCAGCAGTGATTACACCTGGTTGAAACTTCAAACTGACCAATTTTATATAATAAAGAGGTGATATGCAAATTGACCCTCATATCCCCACAAGATGGCTGCCTACGACCCCCTCACTACAACAGGGGGGTTAGTGAGAGACGACCAAATGACTGAACAAGCAGGCTGTGTGGGGCGACCAGGCCAGCATGGGGGGAAGTTGGGGGTGACCAGGCCGGGGCGGGGGGCGCAGTAAGAGGCCACCAGGCTGGCAGGAGGAGCAGTTAGGGCAACTGGGCCGGCAGGGGTGGGGTGCAGTTGGGGGTGACCAGGCCGGCAGGGGGGGTAGTTAGGGGAGGCCAGGACAGCAGAGTGGGGCAGTTGGGGGTGACTAAGCAGGCAGGCAGGTGAGCGATTAGGAGCCAGTGGTCCAGGATTGTGAGGGATCGGGTCTAAACCAGCAATAGGACATCCCCCAACAGGTCCTGGATTGGAGAGGGTGCAGGCCACCTTCCCCCCGATGCACTAATTTTGTGCACTGGGCCTCTAGTATATCCATAACCCCTTATCCACAATTCCAAAATGCAGCACTCTGAAAACAAAATTATTTTTAAACCTACATTGGAGGCAGACATGTAGCTGGACCTGAGCTAACATTACCTTACCTTAAGCCTCACAACAACAACAACAACAAAGGAGTTTGATTGTCTTTCATAACTGGAAAGTACACTTCAGGTGTGGTGGGCCCCTGGGGACTCAATGCCATTTTTTGGTGTCCTTCCTTAGGGCTGTTGGCTTTCTTTGCAATGATATTCCTGTGGCACAGGGCAGGAATGACGGCAGCTCAAGGTCATACCCTTATGGCATAAGATCCAAAGGAAATCACCTCTTTCCTTGATGTCATATATCAATTTTCAGGGGAAATCTGATTGACTTGATTACATGCTTATCCCTAAACCAGTTACTCTCAGGTGACACGCTCAGCATAGATGCCATGTGCTTTGCAGATATGGTAGCACAAGGAGGAGGCATGAGTTTACAGGATTGCAAGGACTTGAGGAAATCGGGAAGAGTTATAACCTAATAAAAAAGTGAAGTGCAACCAAAAGGAGTGGGAGCAGTGATGCAGAGCAGCCGAATAAACAAACATGACTCCTTCCTCTCCTGTAACATACACTGTAGCTAAAGGTGTACTTGACACTAATACGAATCACTATGTTTCTAAAAAAATTGTTCAGAAAGTAGATTATTTGTATCTTTCAACTCATAATGACCAATGTTATCAGAAAACTTTCCTACTTTCCTAAAGTAGGGTTCTGGCAACCATGTTTGATTATATACCCTAGATATTTGGGGTAAAATGAGCCCAGTAGATGCTTCCTCTTAGAATTTGGAATGGGATGGAGAGACAGTTGGACACCTAGGCGAGCCTGTCGAATGGAGAATGTATTCTCGTAAACTGTGAAGGGGTCATCCTTCTTCCAGAGGCAATAAAACTTGAAAAAGTTAATGTGCAGAAAGAGAAGATTCAAGCAGAAAAAAACAGTGAAAACAAGAAACAGAGAGATTGCTCCCATACACGTTCCTGATGGTGTGCAGCTCCTTATTCTGGTCTCTTTCTGAGGCGCGGTCTTTCCTGTCCTGGGAATTCATGAAGACATCTTGCGTTCTTAAAACAGTCCTGCTTGCTGCTGAAGCCAGTGAAGCTGGAGTGGCTCCTAATCCTTGTAATCAAGGATCTGAACTACTAATTTATTTCAGTTTCTTAGATATGAAGTATTCTGGAAATAAAAACAATGGAAGTACCATATATATCCAAGTATAAGTCAACTCCTAATCACAAGTATCCACTTGCATAACACGAGGACATTTGATTTATTACTATATAATTCAATATACAGTAAATTGTAAGTTCACCATAATACAAGATATTTAATGAGATTCCCTTAAATAATAATAATTAGTAGTAATAATTATTAAGGAATAATTTTAGAAAGACGAATCTTACTTTCGAGTCAGACATATGCTAACTACAGGGTGATTTGATGTTAAAAACTAGAATGTGGTTTGAACACTGTTAAGATGATCACATTAGTCCTTCTAAGCTGATTACATCACTTATCTGAGAAACTGAATATACATAAAGTAAGAACACATTTTGCTACTCAGCATAATGCATACAGAATCTCTGGCTATAACTGCATGTGATCTTCCTTACCAAACTTGAGGCTCATAGAAAAACTCAACCATCAAAAGCTGTCCTTAAGGCAAAAAGCCCCCAGAGGCAAATTTATTTCCAGCCCAGCCATATAGCTGCAGAGAAAGGAGAAAACTCAAGTATAAAATGAAACGAAGAGCATACAGAAAGCTTTTTATTCATGTGACATGATTTTGCAAAGAATTACTTTAATGCTTTCAAAACTCTGATAAATGGATTGATGTGATAACAAATTTTGTTTTGTGACTTATTTACTCTGTAGAATTAAATTATGAAGTGGGAAAGACAGTAACTCCTTTAGACCACCAGAAAGCCTTTTAGGGCAATGGGCTGGAGAAAGTACTGGCAATAATGACTCCCAGGAGAATTTGTCAAGCCTCTTTATAACCCTGAAGACTTTACCAGAATACAAAAATCACTAAGACAAGGGATTAGGAAGCAAACACCAAAATAAAGACCAGTTAATGCTTGCATGTGTGAGAAATTATGCTAAAATTATGCATCACCACGTGGGCACCGTCACTGAGAAGGATGTATCCCAGAGTGGACCTCAGGGTGGTCCTCACACAGCAGCATGAGCATCGCCAGAGAACGTGTTAGAAACGCAGATTTGCAGGCCACATCCAGACCTCCTGGGTCCAAGATTATAGAAGTGAGGCCACAGAAAGCTGTACTCTGACAAGCCCTCCTGATGATTTTGATGTACACTGAAGCCTCAGACCCACTGGAGCAGAGGTGAGGAGGAAGTTGGGCAGAGATGGTTTCCTCTTACTGGTTATGTTACTTTGGCAATTTACATAATATTTGAGAGCATAAGTTTCCTCGTCTGTGAAGGTTGAAGAGGAATGCCCATATTCCACTAATGTAAGGTTTAAGTCTATATTATTTATGAACTAGAGGCCTGGTGCACAAATTTGTGCATGGGTGGGGTCTGGCCATCCCACCCTGATGGGGGCCCATCGGGCTAGGCTGGCAGGGGGGAGGGCTGCAGGCAGTTGGCCGGCCTGCCCTGCCCCTGATCTGGGTGTTGGAGGCCGATTGGGGGCTGGGATGGCTGGGGGTTTGGGGGCCAATCAGGGCATGGATCAGGCCAGTTGCCTGCCACAGTGCGCATCATAGCCACTGGTCATTCCAGTTGTCCTGGTCATTCCGCCATTCCAGTCACTGGGCTTCTATATATATCAAGAGGAATGTTAGGGTGTCTGACACATTCGATAGTGGTAGCATGCTATTAGTTCCATTTTAGAGAGGGAGTATGTGGTGAAGCCAGGCCAGGAACCTAGATTGGCTGAGTCTGCAGTCCACACTCTAAACTATAACATTGCTTGCTTATCCTAGGACTGAACTGTTTCTTCTTGTAACTCCACAAGCATCATCTTAAGGGATTTATTTATTTTCTCCAATCACATAATAAATATATACTTAATGCAGAAGATTTTTAAAAATCACAAAATGAACACCCAGGGAAAATCATAGTTTTATCATTCAGTGATAACCACTAATACATATCCTATCTAATAAAAGAACAATATGCAAATTGACCATCACTCCAACACACAAGATGGCTGCTCCCATGTGGTCAAAGATGACTGCCCCCGTGTGGACACAAGATGGCCACCACAAGATGGCCAGCAGGGAAGGGCAGTTGGGAGGGACCAGGCCTGCAGGGGAGGGCAGTTAGGGGTGACCAGGCTTGCAGGAGAGGGCAGTTAGGGGTGACCAGGCCCCATAGGATCAGGCCTAAATGGGAAGTCAGTCCCAGATTGGAGAGAGTGCAGGCTGGGCTGAGGGATACCTCCCATACACGAATTTCATGCACCAGGCCTCTAGTCAATATATGAATATCCAATCAATTTTTTGTAATAAAATACCTTAAATTAGCTTTTTCCAATCAAAATATTATTAAGAGGCCCTCTTTCATCTTCATAAATGAATCCAAGAATTATGAAGCTATTTGTACTATAGGAAACAGTATGTATACTATAAACAGAAACCTTTTTCTAAATTATTTAATTATTTAATTAATTAATTTTTTATTGATTTCAGAGAAGAAGGGAGAGGGAAAGATAGAAACAACAATGATGAGATAGAATCATTGATTGACTGCCTCCTGTACACCCCATACTGAAGACTGAACCAGCAATCCAGGCATGTGCCTTGACCAGGAATCGAACCAGTAATCTCTTGGTTTCTGGGTCGATGCTCAACTGCTGAGCCGCTCGGTTTATGTAATTTAGTTAATGTAATGTTTTTAGTTGTCTTCTCAATATGCATTTTCCCCTTCTTCTGATATGTTGCCGCAAGGTGGTTTGAATGTTACCATAGGCCCAGCTCCAGGGAAGAACCAATGAAAGTTATTTCATTCACCAAGACATGTGATTAGGTTAGAGAAATGCAATAATCAAAGCTTTCCTATTTCTTTAACTAAGTTGTTCGCTTGTGATCCAAGCTGGTCCAGTTAGAGGGCATATATAAAAGTTTGGGAGAGAAACACTTCCTCTCTGGACTTAAATGAACATGCATGTCACCAGGAGGTGCTAATAGCCATCATGTGACAAGGAGAAGAACTGGACTTAGATTAAATCGATACTTTTGAATATTAACTCAAAAGATGGAAGATGAATCTTGTGGAGTCCCTGGTTCCAATCAGTTCTGAACTCTACAATATCACCAATTATTTTATTTAAAGCTTAATTCAGTTTGACTTGTGTTTTCTGTTATTTGTAAACTAAAGTATCCTAACATAACCTAACTGTAGAAATATGGAATCTAGAATTTGAGAAGACACTAAGAGGTTATCTAATCCAAGTTTGTTTTTTCCAGGGACAGACTAATTTTGTAACCACACAATAATCTTCTCCCCAAAACTGAAGTAATTTAATTTTCCTAATAGCTTTAGCTCCACAACAGGCTCTGAGATTAGACTTTTTCTTCCTACAGAAAACAAATTAAAAGACTAGGAGATTTATGTTTCTGGTCATGACAGAGTAACTGTACTGGAATACCCTTCTCTCTGTATACATCTATAAAACTGCATAAAATACAGGTACTACCTGTTTATAGATGTTGGGAAAAAGATAGCACAGAACTCAACAATAATGATCCGGAGGAGGCAAGCAAACCAGGTGATACCCACACCATGCTTTCTGCAGTAGAGACACTTCGCCGATGGCAGTGCAGGGCAGGGAAATCCAAGCAGAATATGACACGCTTAGTGAACTGGGAAGATACAGAGTAGAGTCTGGGGCTCCTGAGGTGACTGGAATATATGGGGACAGGGATCCTGAAAGAAGGGAGTTGGGCAAAAGAGAGGCTCTTAAAATCTGTATAGGGGTCCCCTGGAGCCACTGGCCAAACATTAAATATCCACACACTCAACAAAATAGCATCTATAATGTCCAGTATAAATAATTACTAGACATAGAAATGGGTAGAAAAATGTTAACCATAATAAAGAGAAAATATTGAATACTTTTCTCTTCATTTTAGATAAAAGACCTAGAAATTACAAAAATGATGAAATTTTCAGACAAGGATTTTAAAATACCTACTACAAATATTTCACGGATTTAAGAGAAATCATGAGCATAAATAAGAAACAATAAATAATCTCAGTAGAGAAATATAAATTATGAACAAGAACCAAGCAGTTTGTAGAAATGAAATTACAATATTCGAAAAAAAAATTCACTGATGACCATAACAGCAGATTAGATGCTACGGGGGGGGGGGGGGGGGAAGCTCAATGAATTTGAAGACATAACAATAGAGTTTAAGCAAACTGAAGTACACAGGGATATAAAGGGTAAAATAAAAGAAAAGAAAAATCCTACGCAAGAGCATAAGGAAACTATGGAATACATGTAATTGAAGTACCAGAAAGAGATTGGGACAGAAAAATATTTTAAAGAAATAATGGCCAAACTTCCTCAATTTAATGAATAATGTTAACTTACATATCAAAAATGCTCAATAAGTCCAAAGAGGAGAACAGAAGAAAACCACACTTTAGTATATAATAATAAAATTGCTGAAATCAAATGATAAAGAGAAAAACCTTAAGAGATGGTAGGGGGAAATTACATATACAGGAGCATGGTGATGAAAATTCCTGTTGCTTTCTTATTAGCAACAATGCAAATCATATGGCTAGGAAGTACCATTTTAAAAGAGTTGAAAGGAAAATAGACTTGCTAAGCTAGAATTCTATATCCAGCAAAAATATACTTAAAAATGAGGTCAAAATAATATTTTATTTATTTATTTATTTATTTATTTATTTATTTATTTATTTAAAATTTATCTTTATTTTTGAAAGTATTACAGATGTGTTCTTTTTTTTCCCCATTGACTCCTTCCAACCCTCACCTGCCCCCTCCAAGCCTTCACCACACTATTGTCTGTGTTCATGGGTTATGCATATATGCATATAAGTCCCCTGGTTAATTAGTCCACCCCCTACCCCACTCACCCTCACCTTCCCTCTGAGATTTGTCAGTCTGTTCCATGCTTCCATGTTTCTGGATCTATTTTGTTTATCAGTGTATTTTGTTCATTAGATTCCACATATGAGTGAGATCATGTGATACTTATATTTCTCTGACTGGTTTATTTCACTTAGCATCATACTCTCCAGGTCTCTCCATGCTGTCTCAAAAGGTAAGAGATCCTTCTTTTTTACAGCTGCATAGTATTCCATGCTGTAAATGTACCACAGCTTTTTTATCCACTCATCTACTGTTGGGCACTTGGGCTGTTTCTAAATCTCAGCTATTATAAATAATGCTGCTCTGAACATAGGGGTGTTTATATTCTTTCTGATTGCTGTTGTTTTTTTTTAAATATATTCCGAAAAGTGGGATCACTTTATCAAATGGCAGTTCCATTTTTAAATTTTTGAGGAAACTTCATACTGCATTTTGAACACACAAAATTTTAATAAAGAACTTTAAAATTTCTTTAAAAATAATTGAAAGTCAACTTCTGGTTAATGGTGTAAAAGTGAACTGCTTATGTTCATCTCCTCAGGCAAGAACTAAAATATATAATATTTTAAAAACTATTGAAAGGTACTAAAAACATCCAAGTATACAGAAACCAGAGGGAACTTTAATTTCAAATATTGCAACTGCAAGAGAGTAAGAACTTGAATTTTTGGTTTTCTGGTTCAATAATTTTGCTTAACTCTTATGGCTAAGGCTGAGAACAAGGGTGGGGAAACCGTAACCTACTGTAAAGGTATCAGAAACTAGACAACAGGACTAACTAAAGAATGAGTTGGAAATTTAGTGAGGAATCGTGAGCATTGTGCATATTAGGTTATGTGCCCTACATAAATGCATAAATAACTTAAGTTGCTAAGTCACGGGAGCAGAGACCAGACAGAAATGCAGTCTTAAAAGATAGACCCCCTGGGAATCAGACCTGGGAGCCTAATTTTCTTAATTGAGTGTGTCCTGTAACCATTTGGAGCCCAGGTCTTAGGAAGGTGAAATGGATTGACTTGAGATATTGGAGTACAGAGTCTGGAGCCATATAAATAGCTGGGATTTAGAAAGCAATCCTTAGAAACGGGGAACTACAGGGAAAGGAATCCCTATCTCTATTTAACTCCCTGATTGTAGAAACAGACTTAAAAAATGACAAATAAGAAGGAGAAAAAGAAGAAGAAGAAGAATCATCTAAAAAATAGATATTAGAAACTGCGTTTTTACCATGTGTCAAAGCAAGCTTGCAATTTGAATTGAGGCAAGTTTAATGCTTCCTACAATAATCATATAAGACTTAATAAACCTCAAAAGAACGTGAGAACTATTACCATATATTGTAAACAATGTCCAAAATTTAGCAGACGTTGTAAATATCATAGGAAAGTGTGACTCAGACTCAGGGGAGAAAAGCAGGGCCCGTTGTTGGATTTACTAGACAAACACCTCAAATCAGCTATCAGCTTCGAAAACTGTATCATCTATATAATTATCTATCTATATATAAAAGTCTAAGCAACTGAATGACCAAATTACCAGCATGACCAAAACGACTGGTCACTATGATGCGCGCTGACCATCAGGGCACAGACGGTCAATGCAGGAGCTGCCCCCTGGTGGTCAGTGCACTCCCACAGCAGAAGGGCTGCTCAGATGACCATCCCATCCTGGTGGCCCACCAGCCTGGTGGCAGCCACTTCATCCCACAATAGTCCTGCAGATCCAATCTCTGGAGAACGGGCCAGGGACTGATGCACCAGCGCCACTGGCATGATCCCAACAGTGCCACTGGCTTCCTGGAAGTCGGCCTCAGGCACTGCTGCTGATTCCCCTCCCTAGACACTCTGCAAGGAAGAAACAATGTAAAAGTGACCACCAGGTGGCTCCCGACAACCAGCACAAACATCAGCAGGACGGATCTGGATCCCAGGCCAGCAAGGGTGTCCCACCACCTGCCTGAAAGGTCAATCAAATCACACACCTCCACCCCCCATACCCTCCTCAGGACCCTGCCTGTGCATGAATTCGTGCACCAGGCCTCTAGTCTTGTAATAATGAAAAGAAAACATTTTCAAATGATTTAAGGAAAATATGATGTTAGTGAATACACAGATAGAAAATCTAAAATATACATAAAAACAATAAAATATTATCAATTCTAGAGCTGAAAAGTACAATAAAAACTTCTTAGATGATTTAACCTGTAGCAAAAAATACTTCATAAACTTGAGATAAAGCAATATAAATTGACAAATTTGAAAAAAAAAAAAAGTTACAGAAAAAAACTGAACAGAACTTTTAAAATATAAAGGAATATATAATGTGGTCTTACATACATAGGTTTATGTTTAGTCCCATATATTCTATATATTGTTTATTCATTTTATGACTTTCTTGTTGCCTTTTCAGTCTCTTCCTTGTGTTTGTAAAAAGTGGCCACAATGAAAGGGTTTAATAGAAATTAGGATCACCCTCTCTGTAGTTTTCTGCTTCTAAGAATTTCCCCCTAATTCCCAATATATATATATAGTTAGAATTTATATATTATGTCAGATGTATCATATATAATTTTATATAATTCCATATATGCATTTAGAATCCCAGGAGAAAAGAACAGAAAAAAAAAACAGAAAAAAATATTTGAAGAAATAATGATTTAAAACATCACAATTTTTTTGAGAAAGATTAACTTACAGATTCAAGAGGAACAAAGAACCCAATCAGATTTAAATAAAAGAAAATTATGTGTCTAATTTCTAGACACATAATAAGCAAGTTGCTGAAAGCCTAAATTAAAGAGAAAGTATTGAAAGCATTTGGAGAAAATGATAGCTTACAAACAGGAGAACAACAATAAGAAAAGTGGATAGCTTTTCATTAGAAACTATAGAAGTCAAAAGGGATTAAAATGACATATTCATAGTACTGAATGAAAAATAAAACTGTCAACCAGAATTATATGTCCTGCAATGGTATCCTTCAAAAAAGGAGGCAAAGTAAAGACGTTTGAGAAAATAAAAATCTGCAAGTATTCATTTGAAGGGAAATTATATATATAATTGAATAAAAAACTCTGGAGATGATAAAAATGTTAGTTATTCAGGGGTTGGCAAAAGTAGGTTTACAGTTGTTCATATGGAAAATAATAGAATAATCCTATATAACAAAAGCCCAACGACCGAAACGGCAGAAGGACTAGAACAACCAGAGACAAGAACACTGTGGCCCCTTGCCCAGGCTGGCCCCGCCCCCCACCTGGGACCTCCAGCCCGATCGAGGGTGTGGCCAGCCTGCAAACCCTCAGCAGCCCCTCGCCCAGGCCTGCCCCGCCCCCCAGTGGAGACCCTTACCCTGATCTGGGGCCCCCATCAGAGCAGGCCAGCTACCCCCACCCATGCACCAGGCCTCTATCATATATCATAAAAGGATAATATGTAAATTGACCCTAAAGGTGGAATGATCAGAACGACCACTGGACCAGTCACTATTAGGTGAACTGACCACTTCTTGGTCTCTTTTTCCAGCCAGCAGGCTCTGATCACCTAATGGCAAATGGGGAACTGGGGGTGGGTGGCAAGGGATGTGGGTGGCAGCAGGCTAAGGCCCCCGGGGCGGGGCAGGTGAGCAGGCAGGAACAGCTGACCTCTTAGTCCCTTCCCCTGGCCATCAGGCACCGATTACCAGATAGCAAATGGGAAACCGGGGGTGGGTGAGTGGCAGCGGCGGGTGGGGCCAGCTAAGGGCAGCCGGGTAAGATGGCCCTGATTGCAGGCCAGGCCTAGGGACATGACCCGTGCACTAATTTCACGCTCCAGGCCTCTAGTTAATAAATAATAATATAAGAATAAACTCTGTGTTTCACATACTCACAATTGTAAACCTATATTTGCCCACCCTTATGTATAAATGACTGCTTTTCTTTTCTTTCGTTCATCTATTTAAAATATGTATGCCTCTTTAAACCAAGCATGGTAGCATTATATTGATTACCATGTTTGTAGATGTGATATGTGAGAACAACAACTCTTAAGATTGGCAGCTGCATAGCACATCCTCATAATTGGGTGGCTTAAAACAACATGCATCTATGAACTTACAGTTCTGTGGGTTCTAAGTCTGAGCTGGAGCTTTCGTTCAGGCTTTCAAAGTTGAAATCAAGGTGTCAGATATATTGTGCTCACTGTCTGTTTTCAAGCTTATAGGATTGTAGGTCTTCCTTGCAGATACAGGACCGAGACACCTGTTCTCTCCCTGTCAGTTGGACGGGGGCCACTCCTAGCTTCTGGCTGTCTCTCATAGATCCTTGCCATGTGTCCTCTGGAGGCCTTCTCATGTTTGAATCTCTCTGACTTCATGAAGGTCCCACTCCCTTTTAAGGGTACACCTTATTATGTCAGGCCTACACAAATGACCTCCCTTTTAATAAACTCAAATTCAGCTGATTAATAACTCAAATCTATCATATGCAAAGGTTCTACCCTTATTCAAGGAAGAGAGGGGATTACATAGGACATGCACACTAGTTGACAATAATTTTGGGGACTGTCTTGGATTTATGCCTACCAGAGGATATAAGTGGAAGTTAAAACCATTGTAAGTATTTCATATTCTACTTTAAATAATTACATGTTAGCTCTAAGTTAATTGGGATAAATTTAAGAGGCACATTGTAATCACGATAGTAACCACTAAGTTTGTTCATAGTGATAAAACTAGGAAGCCAATAGAACAAACTTAAATGGAGTACTAAAAAGTATCTTATGAAGTCAAGGAAGGAGTAAAGGAGACAAAACTACAAAACGTTAGATGTGATACAACCATATCAATAATTACATTAATATAAATCCCTCATAAAAAGGCAGAACTTATCAGACTGGATTTTTTGAGAACCAATTTTCTGCTGTCTACAAAAGATACACTTTAAATAAAAAAGACCAATAAATTATAAGTAAATTAGAGAAAAAGGTATGCATTGCCATAAATAAGCATAAGGTATGCATTGCCATAAATAAGCATAAGGAAAGGCTATATTAATATCAGACAAAATGTACTTTGAAATAAGCAGCATTACTGGAGATAAGATGTGACAGTTTATAATGATCAAAGAGTCAACACAGTAGGAAGACTGTATAGTAAAATTATAAAGTAAACACACACACACAAACCCACGTGATTTCATAGCCCTCCTCCAATTCAATCTCCACAGCAGCCAAAGTCATCTCTTTAAAATAAAAATCAGATTAGGGTAGTCAAATGGACTGAAATTCTGACATAATAAAATAGGATTAATGCCTAAAATGCAAGAATGGTTCATCATCAAAGAATCCATCTTTGTAATTAAATGCATTAATAGCTTGAAGGAAAAAAATGATGTGATTTTTTTGACAGATGCAGAAAAACACCAGCCAAAGAATATCACTTACTTATAAACTCTTAGTAAACTAGGAATTAAAGAAAAATTTCTTTATACCAAAAAATCTACATGAAACTATGCATAATGATAAAGATGTAGTCATATTTTCTTCAGAATTGGGTCTAAGAGAAGGATATTTATTACTACTACTGTTTATATTGTATGATATGTATCAGAACTCTAGGTAAGGGAAAAGAAATAATATATGTGGAGATTGAAAAGCAGATAATTAGTGGGAATCCAAGATAGCAGTGGAGTTGATGTTCCTCCTCCCAGGACCAAACTAGAATTACAACTAAAACAGAATAATCAACCCGAATAACCCAGGGAAGGCCAGCTGAGTAGATGTCTTACAACCAAGGATTACAGAAGAAGCCACATCAAGGCTGTTAGGAAGGGTGGAGACATGAACAGGACTGGCCCTGCACCCACATGCCACAGCTGAGAATCTGGAGGGATATCTCAGCTGCAAAATTTCCCCCTAAGGAATGAGGGGTCTCAACCCCATATGGGCTCTGCAGCCCAGAGAAACAGAGCTGGGAAGAGGTGCCCACATAACACCTGGTGGTGAAAATTGGCAGAGATTCTGTCTGCCAAATCTCCTTTGTAGCCCCTCACCCTCCGCTCTGATGGAGGAGGACAGTGAACTAGAGTCTTGTAAGGAGAGGCTGGGTTGTGTGGCTTCGGGGAGAGAGCTGAAGGTACAGCCACCAGGGTTCCTGTGCTAAGTCCCTCTTCCACATCACAGACATCACCTTTCTTGGGGTGGAGCATTCCTCTCCACAGGGCATCAGCCAGGGAGAATGCAGTAGCCCTTTCCTGCAGACTCCCTGCCACCCTGCCCTGTGAAGCTACACCCTGTGAAGGAGTCAGCTGTCTAGGTATGTGGTGTAGAGGACCAGGAATATCAGGGAATGCCAGAGTCTGAGTGACAGTGTGTGGGGTAAATCATCCTCCACTTCTCATGAGCCTGATCAGCACTTCCCCACAAGGGGAGATCCACTAGCCTCACCCTCCTAATTCCCAGTGTCCCTGACTGCTGAGTCAGGGCTCTTGAGGAGGTGCAAGCAGAATCTGGGACAGACTGAGCTGTGTGGCTGAAGGGTGAAAACCATTTTTTCCCTTGCAAGTCTAACCTATGCCTCCATTCCTGTGCAGAGCCCTCCTTTCACACAGCCAGATCCTGGTCTGTTTGGGCCTGATGAACTCTGCTGGCCTAAACCTAAAGACTCTCTCAGACCTTGCCCCACTACAAAGGTCTGTGAGCACCCAGTCGGTGGCAGCTGGCCTTGGTGTATCCTGGGACTTTTGCTGAGTGACCTCAGGCCCAGCACTGGCATCAAGTTTGAATCTGTATCACTCACCTCTACCTAATGACTCAATGAGAACCTGCTTATTCAACTCATATACTGCCAGAGGCTCTTTCAGTGATGGAGCCTAATAGGCAGTTTGCAGGCTGAGGCAGCTGGAGGCAGATCTTGATGGGCCTTAGGCCTTTTGCTGACCTGCCCCAGACTTGGTGCTTGTGGAAGCCAGAGTTGGTGTACATTGGCCCCTCCCATGTACAATCTGGCCGAGCAGAGGCAGCCACAAACTGTTGATCACTTTGTAGCTCCAAACAGGTAGACCAGGCTCAGTCACAGGCAATGTCTGACATTGACATGCACTGGAGTCTTTCCCAAGAGATCCTAGAACTATCACAACTGATGATGGGCTTTGAAAAACCTCAGAGCAAGACCCACTTAACTCTACAAGTGACACATCCAAAGGGAGATCTTGGCAGGCACTAGACCCTGCTGGGTTGAATTTTGCTTTGTGTGGTCAGCACTGCCACAGTAGCTAGTATACTGTGATCAGGATCAGTTCTCACAGTCAGTCAGCCTGAGTTTAGACCCCATGCATGGATGGGCCAACAGCAATCAAGACTCAACTACAACAGGAGGGATGACTCCCACACAAGGGACATTCCTGAAGCTTGGGTGATAAGAGAGACTGTGCTACTGAGCCCCACAGGATATCTACTACATAAGTCTACCCTACCTAGACTGGGAGACAGAGTAGATCTACTTAATACATAGAAACAAGACAGAGGGACTGCCAAAATGGGGAGACAAAGAAACATGCCCCAAATGAAAGAACAGGAGAAATCCCCAGAAAAAGAACTAAATGTAATGTAGGTAAGCAATCTACCACAAAGAGTTCAAAACAGTGGTTACAAGGATGCTGAAGGAACTTAGGGGAAGAATGAATAAGTTCAATGAGAACCTCAACAAAGATAGTAAGCATAAAGGAAGACAGAGAAACCATTAAAACGAACAAGTCAGAAATGAAGAACACGATATCTGAAATGAAGAATACACAAGAAGGAATCAGCAGGTTAGATGAAATTGAGGATCAAATCAGTGAGTTGAAAAAAAAAGAGCAGAAAATACCCAATTAGAGCAGAAATTGTTTTTTAAAAAAATGAAGATAGTTTAAAGGACAACATGAAGCTTAACAGCATTTGCATCAAAAGAAAAGAGAGAGATAAAGAGATTGAGAACCTATTTGAAGAAATAATGACTGAAAACTTGGTAAAGAAAAAAGACACAATAGTTCAGGAAGTATAGAGAGCTCCAACAAGGTGAAACCCAAGATGCCCACACCAAGACACATCATAATTAAAATAACAAAACTTAAATATAAAAATATAATATTAAAAGCAGCAAGATAAAGACAGTTAGTTACCTACCAGGGTGTCCCCATAAAACTATTAGCTGATTTCTCATCACAAACATTTCAGGCCAGAAGGTATTGGCACAAAATATTCAAAGTGATGAACCCTATAGACAACTCTACCCAGCAAGACTATACTTTAAAACTGAAGAAGAATTAAAGAGCTTCCCAGGTAAGAAAAAGTTAAAGGAGTTCATTACCACCCTAGTATTATAAGAACTGTTAAAGGGACTTCTTTAAGAAGAAGAAAGAAAAGAGAAACATGGTTATAAAGAATAAAACAGCAACAAATAAATACCAATCAAAAATCACTGTAAGTGTAAATGACTTAAATGCTCTTTAATAAAAGACTTAGGGTAAGAATGGGTAAGAAGGGAGAAACCAATATGGCGGCATAGGTAAACACCTAAACTGCTGCCTTGCACAACAATTTCAAAACTATAACTAAAGGACAAAACGTCTATCACCCAGAACCACGGGAAAGCTGGCTGAGTGGAAGTTCTACAACTAGAAGGAAAGAGAAAAGAGCATTGAGACGTGCACAAGCTCAGAAAAGCTGAGGTACGGAGGCGCACAAATCGGGCTGGCTGTGGGCGACTGGGAGCACTGCTTTTTTCAAACCCGAAGGGAGACAGGCTCCCAATTACTCTGAACTCCAGTCTCTGGGAAGACGCTGGAGAGCCAAACTCCTACGGGGAGAAGCTGGACTGTCTGCCATCGGGTCGGAAAGGGAGGGTGACTTTCTTGCAGAGGGGCACCCAGCAATCATTGTTTACTGTGCTGGGGTGCGGGACTCCGGGATTTGGAAACTGGCAGCCATTGCTGTTTGCCATGCCCTAGCCTAGTGACTCCCTGAGACCCCACCCCACACAATCTACAAACCCACCCAAGCTCTACCCAGCGGCTTTTGCATATAAATGGCCTGCCTTATTGCAGCTTAACCTAACAAACTGCAGCTCTGGTCAGACAGCTCCAAAACCTCCAAACCCCAAGCAAAGAGGAGAGAACAGTAGTTCTTGCTGTAGCTCCTGCTGGGTGGCCTCAGACAGTAGCTGACCTGCACCCCATTGGAGATCCATAAGCTAGTGTATCTAGTGATCAGTGTGAGATGACACCAGATTTCAACTACTCACATCCATAAGTGACACATTCAAGAGGCAGACTCAGTGAGCACCAAAGCCCCACTGAAGCAAGTCCTGCCCCATAAGTGTGTCTCCAGCACAGCAGTTCTTCCATTATAGACACAGTGGGTCATCACAGCCAATTGGCCTGGAGGTCAATTCCTTCCAGTGACACCAACAACAATTAAGACTTAACTACAATAAGGCTGTACACACAGTCCACAAAGGGATGCACCAAAAGTGTCCACCTCAGGTAACTGGGAGGCCAACCCACTGGGCCATATAGGGCACCTAGCACACAAAGCCACCCTACCAACTCAGGGAAGCAGCGAAAATGAGGAGACAAAGAAACAGATCACAAATGAATGAAATGGAGGAAAACAAACAACTGGATAAAGAGTTCAAAATCACAGTTATAAGGTTTTTCAAGAATTTCCTAGAAAAGGCTGATAAATTTAATGCGACCCTCGAGGATATTATAAAGGACCAACTAGAAATTAAACATACACTGACTGAAATAAAAAATATTATACAGAGACCCAACAGCAGACTAGAGGAACACAAGAATCAAGTCAAAGATTTGAAATACAAAGAAGCAAAAACCACTCAACTGGGAAAGCAAAAAGAAAAAAGAATCCAAAAATTTGAAGATGGTGTAAGAAGCCTCTGGGACAACTACAAGTGTACCAACATCAGAATTATGGGGGTGCCAGTAGAAGGGAGAGAGCAAGATCCTATTTGAAGAAATAATGACTGAAAACTTCCCTCACCTGGTGAAAGAAATAGACTTACAAGTCCAGGAAGCACAGAGAACCCCAAACAAAGGGAATCCAAAGAGGACCACACCAAGACACATCATAATTAAAATGTCAAGAGCAAAAGACAAAGAGAGAATATTAAAGGCAGCAAGAGAAAAACAGTTAGTTACCTACAAGGGAACACCCATAAGATTGTCAGCTGATTTCTCAACAGAAACTATGCAGGCCAGATGGAAGTGGCAAGAAATATTCAAAGTGATGAATAGCAAGAACCTACAACCAAGATTACTCTACCCAGCAAAGTTATCATTCAGAATTGAAGGTCAGATAAAGTGCTTCACAGATAAGAAAAAGCTAAAGGAGTTCATCACCACCAAACCAGTATTATATGAAATGCTGAAAGGTATTCTTTAAGAATAGGAAGAAGAAGAAAAAAGTAAAGATAAAAATTATGGACAACAAATACATATCTATCAACAAGTGAATCTAAAAATCAAGTGAATTAAAAATCTGAGGAATAGAATAAACTGGTGAATATTATAGAATCAGGGGCATAGAATGGGAGTGGATTGATAATTCTCAGGGGGAAAGGGGTGTGAGGTATGGGAAGAGACTGGACAAAAATCATACACCTATGGATGAGGACATTGGGGGGGGAGGTAAGGGCAGAGGGTGGGGTTGTAACCAGGTGGAGGAGAGCGGGGGGGGGGGGGGAAGGAGAAACAATTGTAATAATCTGAACAATAAAGATTTATTAAAAAAATAAAAGGTAAATAAAAGGAATGGGTAAGAAAATAAGACCCATATATATATATATATACCACCTATAAGAGACCTACCTCAGAACAAAAGACACACACAGACTAAAAGTAAAGAGATGGAAAAAGATATTTCATCAAATGGAAAGGTAAAAAACAAAAGCTGGGCTAGCAATATTTATATCAGACAAAATAGACTTTAAAACAAAAGCTATAATATGAGCCAAAAAGGACATTACATAATTATAAAGGGCTCAATCTAACAAGAGGATATAATTTTCGTAAACATTTATGTACCCAACATAGGAGCAGCTAAATATATAAAGCAAATCATGAAAGAGATAATTCTATAATTCTATCATTATACACAGATATGATGGCTATATCAGTGCTATCCAATAGAAATGCAATGTGAGATACATATGAAATTATAAATTTCTAAAATTTAGAAAAGTAAAAAGAAATAGGTGAAATTAATTGAATAGTATATTTAATATATAATATTAAATTGTATTTTATCCCTTCTTCCAAAATATTTTTATTGCAACATGTTGTACTAGCTACATGAGCACATGCCATAGAGAGAAAGGCATCAACTGTTAATATGATTCTCTGAGATGGAGGGTGGGATAGGAGTGCATCCTGTGACTAAGGAAGGGCATATGAATATAAGTGAAGGAAAAAGGACTCACACAGGGCCACAGTGATGGTGTGTGATATTTAGGGAAATATGATTAACCTGATTCTGGGCACCTTTGGTCCAGCTTATCTTTATATTCCCACCTCACATGTAAATCCAAATCAGGTTTTGTCAGTTAAAATGACAAATGACTCCCCACATACTTCAATAAAATCTGGACACTGGTCTGTCCTATAAAACCCAGTTTTTGCATCCAATGCCTGGAACAGTGTCGGGAACATATAAGCACTCTATAGGATATGTTGTTATATAAAGAATGGGGAGCAACTAACTATTTGGGCTCTTAACTTTTTTGGTCTTATTTCACTAGCTAGTTTGTGAGCCCAGGCAAAGCTAGGAACTACTTGCTTGCCTTTGTGTGTCCCTAGGATAGGGGGTCCACCTTACCAATAACAAGTCTGTCAGTGGCTTTGCCAGCAATTCCATAATGTAATTAAAGTGATGCAGGACTACAATAGATTCAGAATAAAAGTTTCAAACTTGAACATATTTATTCATATTGAAATGTTACATGACGATAATCACAATCACTGGCACCTATTCTTTCATGAAGTTTGCAGAAAGTGTCTCTACTGGCAACACTTTGCGCCCTCGGCTCCGTGAAAGCTGAGAAGCAAAGCACCTTGAATTGCCAAATGCGCTGGGAAGTTATGATATCTAATTTCTTTAGAGATGTTCTATAATTCTCACTTTTCTACCAGTTAAGTCTGGCTTTCCACCAGTTGGTCTAAATTAGATTTTACTGTTTCTGGCAGTTCTCAGTATTATGTAAGTCACTCTCTTATTAATATCCTCTCAGCACTAATTAGTTAAGGGACCATAACCACTGTACACATGTGACTCCCACTACCTTCATGAGGATTGAACATTCACACCTGAGGGCAAAACTGGCATTTAACAAGAGAAATTGCTTCATGTGAATTAACCTTGAGGATGGCAGATAAATAATCTAGGAGGGAGCAGGAAGATTCCTGAGGGTCCTCACTGGGGATTCCATATCCAAGTGCGATCCAGACAGCAGCAGCACATGGAGGAGTTGGAGCTACCTGAACTGGAGCAGGCCGACGTGCAGGCTGTGCTCATGATGCGACATTTTTCAAGTGCCAAGTGTTTAGGGAATACCTGGTTATCTGAGTAAATAGTTTGGTGGACCCAATATTGCAAGTGCAGAGCACATTAATGTGACAGGCCTACTTAACTGCATGCATTCTAATTTGATCAGTCAGATACTGATGGCTCGGATACCTGGTTCACAGTGAATAATCTCAGCCTGCGCTGGCTAGCTCAGTGGATTAGAGTTGCCTGATACAACCACGTTGTGTGTTCGATCCCCTGTCAGGGCACATGCAGCAAGACTCAACTAATGATTGCATAAATAAGTGGAACAACAAATCGATGTTTCTCTCTCTTTCTCCCTTCCTCTGTCTCTGAGAAATCAATAAAATAAATAAAAAATAATTTATTGGGCTATTTTTAAAAGCAGAATGTAGATATTTTGGTTAGAATGTGTTGAATTTTGGAAAGTTGTTATATCATATACATTTTTTAGTGATTATTTATGCCAGGCATCATTTTAGGAGTTGTATAAAAGTAGTCCCTAACCACAAGCGATATGATGATACATGCAACTTGCAACAAAATGGGAGCTGTACTATGCCACTGGTTTGAATAGAGAAATTCTGTCTATGAGGGAGGGAATGGGCAGTTCAAAAGGACTTCAAAAGAAAGGGCTAATGTTTAAGATGGATTCTTTCTAAAGGTTCTTCAAAAAATTTTTTTAAATTGATTTTAGAGAGAAAGAGGGAGGGAGAGAGAGAAACATTGATTTGTTGTTCCACTTACTTATGTATTCATTGGTTAATTCTTGTGTGCCCTGACCAAAGGTCAAATCCACAACCTTGATGTATGGTCTCTATGCTCTAATCAACTGATACCCAGCCAGGGCCTTAAATGGGAGGTGTGAGGGGTGGAGGCCGGAGCAGAAATTCCAATTCAAAGAGCAAAGAAGAAAAGCCTGCGAGTGCATAAAATAGGAGCATATCTGTGGGGGAGAGTGTGTGTCTGTGAGGCTAGAGCATGGAGAGAGGATATGGGCGACTCCTGCAATTCTGAGTTTGTCCTGTAAAGAATAGAAACCATTTAAAAATACTTCAAAGTTTTTGTATTTGGTATTATGTGACCAAATACATAATATTTATATTAGAAAATCTAGAAATGGGAAAAAACCTATAAAAAGGTAACCACCCCTCACACCAGTATTTAATAATTAAAAACAGTGTATTAGACATTTGTTGTTTTGGGCTATTTTCTAGTCTTTGCAAAAGTGTTCACTCTTTGGTAGGATCCTGTTATTTCAGGGAAAGCTACAGTTATTTCTAAATCTAAAGACTAGGCAGGCGGTCCAGACTTCAATTGGGCTCACTTACCTGGTTACAACTAATGATTCAGAGACTGGCAGGTGACATAAGTTGGTCCAATCGGATGAATGCTCAGGGATTGTATTTAATAGTTGGGAAGAACATTTCTGTCTTCCTGGATATGAAAAAGGAAGCATACAGACTCAGAAACCACTGCCGGCATTTGGAAAAGATAATGAAAAAGAATTCAAAACAGGAAAACACAGCCAAGAAGTAGAGCAAGGGAAAAGAGGACGAAGAGTGGTCTTCGTCTTAATATTTGGATGTTCACTAAAACCCCATTAGAAACAAACCCTGCCTCTAGAGATTTTTCATCAGAGACCAATAAAATCCCATTATGGGTTAAGCCAGATTGAATTATAATACCTTTTACTTGTTACTGAAACATCCTACTTGATAACAAGGTTAATGTTGTGAAGTCCTTATGCTGTAGACACGACGGAGCTGTCTCCTCAGCTCGAATTGTCTGTCTTTCTCTAAGTGCTCCTCTGCATAATGATGGGGATGGGACTTTGGCCACCGTCTTCTCTGCTGCACTAGGATGGCCTCAGATCGTGCAACTCAACCAGAGGAGAACAACTCAAAATGATGACCACAAGAAGGTATAATATATTTGTTAGTGCCTCAAACTCTAATAGGTAAAATTGGGAGCTGTCTGCATCCCTATTTTGTGCCACATAGGTTGAAGAAGTAGAAGAACTTGGTCTAAACGGAGATAAAATAAGGAACCAAAACATGTGGTTAATGAGAGAAAAATGAAACAAGAGAAAGAACTCCTAGATCCATGGCTTCATCTATTCTGTTGTCAAAGTTTATTTTCACCTTGCCCCCAGGTGCTCTGACATCCCCTTTTGAAAGCAGATAAGATTATAACAAAAATGATTTTGTTTATTTTATAGGTTTTTCCAGGGCAGATATCTATTGTGATAATGTGTTTTAAAGCCAATGCTTATTCTGATGTTAGGAGATATAACTTGGGCATATTAAAAATATTCTTTTCAAAATTGCAATTATACTTTAAAAAAACATTTAAAATGTTATTTTATGAAATGTTATATTTGGGAAACCTTTCTATTGTATTAAGTATTATTTGAAATTATAATTTATAATCTTTGCATGGCAACCACTACTCAGTATGTCATGCATTATGTAATTATTACTCTATTGCTAGAAATTTAGGTTGTTTCCAATCTTTAATTCTTATAAGTTTCTGCAAGAAATATTTCTTAGTAAAAATCTTTGTCCATATCTCTGAAAATTCCCTCAGAATAATTAGGAAAAAAAAAAGAAATTGTGATATAAGGCATGAATAATTTTAAGGTTTATAATAAATATTGCCAAACAGCTTTTTAGAAAGTTTTGGCTAATTCTCATAGAAATTCACAAGAGTCCCTTTCTTGCTGTGCCATATCATGGATTAAATATTTTCATTTTAAAAAATCTTTATTATTTCTATTGTAATTTCTTAATTAAAGAAAGGCTGTGTTTAGAATTTTGTGCTTTGCTGTTCTAGAGTATGAATCTATAGATTGAGTATAATCAGTGCTTTATTCTGGGAAAGCGTCCCTTTGTTTGTGGGTTTTTTTTCCTAACTCCTCTTCTGTTTACCTTGCTTTGTTTCATTCTTCTAGCACCTTCTCTCTACTTGGTTTCATTCTTCCCAATGGACTCTGCTTCTCAGCCTTTGCAGATTAATTCAGTGGAATGAGACAATGTTGCCTAAGGAGAGTATATGAGAGAAATGATTTTCTGAGCTGTGTGTTATTCTCATGGAATATCCTCCAGACCAACATGGATTCTGAACCCTTGAGTCAAAGCTTGGTGCACAAAGGAGCTTTGTGTGTTGCTCTTTATGGAGATCAGTACATTTTAATGAAGAAAATCTTAATATGGCACGAAAGACTGTTCCTATTCAAGTAACAAATTTTTGAAACTTTTCATTAGGGAACAGCATAAGAAAGTGTGCTTCGATTAGATGTGTGTTTGTGTTTGGTCTTATTGGAGCTTCTCTGTGTGTGAGTGTTTGTGTGAATATGTTTTGAATATATTGTTTAATCTAAGTATCTCCTTAGTTCTTTCAAAACCAATATCAAAAGCTGTATTGTTTAATAAATTTATTCAAGTCTATTCCACACTCAGCATTTCTTTATACTATATTTTATCATTTTTTGTTTGTTTGTTTTTAAAAAGGTATACTGAATACCCTTTATGGGAAAGGCACATTTTTAGGTGCACAACATAAGTATAAATAAGACTAGACTTCTTCCCTGCACTCATGGAGTTTATAGTTTGAGAAGATACACATTTTAATTAAATCCTCACTTGAATAAACTACATTTATAAGCAATGATAGATGCTTGAATGAAGGAATGGTCCAGGCAACTTTGAGAGAATATATAATTGAGAGGGATATTGACCTAATTTGGAGAATGAGGGGCAGGGTGAGGAAGACCATGGGGGAAATGTTTGAGCTGCTATGTGAAGGAGAGGCAGAAGAAGCAAAAATAGAATGGGAGGTAGGATGGGAGACTAGATTATTATCAAAATAAACATTTTCCAAGGCCATAGAGTAGAAGGGTGCATTCCTTCTTTGATTCTTGGTGTTATTTACTAGCTTATATGTACAACATTATTAATTGAATAACTACTATATGCTGACCCTAGGGAATCTATGAATACAGCATTGGATGAAATAGGTAGGGGTGACAAAACACACAAAATAAAAAAGTAAATTGTCATAATTTCAGCCTACAAATGCTATCTAAACTAATAAAAGAGTAATATGCAAATTGACCATCACTTCACAATGCCGAGTAGCCAATCACAAGTGAGTATGCAAATTAACCCAACAAAGATGGAGGCGGCCCCACCCCCCAGCCACTCCGGGCCTCTGGGCAGCATGCATGCAGGAGTGGAGCAGCTGGGCCAGGAGGGACAGCTGCTATGATGGGGAGGGTGGGGGGCAGAGGGAGCTACAGGAGTGGTGCTCTGGCCAGAGTGAAGACTGAAGGCTCTGGCTGCAGGGCCGGATCTAAGATGTAAGGCAGTGGCCAGAGCATTGCTGGAGGAAAACCGGTGCCGGCAGCCAGGGGAAGGAAGGCCTATTGCACGAATCTTCATGCAACGGGCCTCTAGTAAGGAAAATAAGGTAGAACTTTATCTGTGGAAGGGCTGTTTTAGGTAGAAAGTTTAGAAAGAGCCTCTCTGAAGACCTGTTACTGAGAAAGAGATATGAATGATGCCAAGAAGATGTCCATGTAAAAATCAATAAAACAGCAAGTGTAAGGCCTTTGGAAAAAGAAGGGGATTTTTGGTTTCCTCAAAGAATAGCCCCCCTCCCATGTGGCTTGAGCATAGTAAGCCCAAAGTTGTGTTTTGGACAGTGTAGCACATGCTGTTGGGGGTCCCACCATCAACTCTTGGCATTCACTGAACATTAGGGTGTCAACTGTGTCTAGCAGCAAGCACCTGTACCTCTCCACCTGCGGGTACCTGTGCCTCTCCACCTGCAGGCACCTGTGCCTCTCCACCTGTGGGCACCTGGGCCTCTCCACCTGTGGGCACCTGTGCCTCTCCACCTGTGGGCACCTGTGCCTCTCCACCTCTCCACCTGTACCTCTCCACCTGCGGGCACCTGTGCCTCTCCACTTGTGGGCACCTGTGCCTCTCCACCTCTTCACCTGTACCTCTCCACCTCTCCACCTGTGCCTCTCCACCTGCGGGCACCTGTACCTCTCCATCTGCAGGCACCTGTTCCTGTCCACCTGTGGGCACCTGTGCCTCTCCACCTGTGGGCACCTGTGCCTCTCCACCTCTCCACCTGTGCCTCTCCACCTGCAGGTTTACTCTCAGGCTTGCATGCAGTGACCCTGAAGGGCCGGGAGTTCCAGCCTCCATAGCTCCATGAAGGCGGGTTGTGGGATAAATGCTTCCGCTTCCTCAGCTGCCGGGTACAGTGATTATGAGAATTTCTCAATAGGAGTGAACCTCATTGCCCACATGGAAACCTGTTCGCAAATGTATTTTTAATTAGTCCTGCTCTTTCTCTGCCACACTTCGCACTCCCCTCCTTGTACCACCTAGTATCACCTGCTAAATAAAGGATTTGCCATAAATATTTGTCTCAGACTTTGCTTCAGGGAAGTAATCCTAGGACAGACAGTTCAGATCTAAGATGCCGATTTGCTATCAAAGTGCACATGTCAAGCAGGCAGTTGAGTATGAGTCTGGAGATCAGGGAGAGCTTGTGGCTGCAGACAAAAGTGTGGGCACTTAGGGTATAGATGGTACTTAGAAGCATGGCACTGGTAGGCATGGCACATTAGAGGACAAGGGAGGCACCATTTTTAGAGCACAGATGGAGGGGGCAGTGGAGGCAAGAGAAAGAAGAACCAGACTGTGCAACATCTTATAACTTGCATAGCACTTGAATCTTTATCCTGAGAGTAAAACCAAAGGGGCTTAAGCCATGCATTGCTCTGCAAGTTGATGTCTGCCTGTTGCAATTGTATATATTTTGTTCTCTGAACATCAAATGAACCACCATGGGGACAGGATAATTCACCTTGCTTCCTTTTCCCCCATATGCAGCGCTAATTTGACATTCAAAATCATTCTCACTAAAATGTGCTTCTTTCCAGATTTCCCCAAATCTCACACACCAGAAAACATAATCCCACTTTATATCAGTCCCAGGGGACTTTCAGGAAATAGTCTTCCAACCCTCACCCCCAATCAGCAAAACAAAGCCAAAAAATTGTGCTGGGAACTTTCTTGCTTACAGTAAGGTGGAGTGTGGCTGCGCTAACTCAATTTAATTGAATAATTTTCATATTAGTAAATCTTCATATTAAGGGCTAGATGCTTTTCCAGCTGCTTCAAATATATCTGCTCATTTTAATTCTCAGAATAACTTTTGGTTATAGATTCTACCATATTTTTATTTTACTGATAAGCAAACAGCCAGAGAAGTTAAGAGTCAAACTTAGGCTGACTAACCATCCCGACTTCCCTTCAGCAAGGCAGGAGAGTTCCAGTTGCTCCACATCCTTTCCAACACTTGATATTATTAGTCTTTTTCACTATAGCCATTTTAGTGGGTGCAAAATAGATTTTTATTGTGGTTTTAATATTTATTTCCCTAATGATCAATGTTAAATACCATTTAAAAATATATGATTTTTGCCCTAGCTGGTTTGGCCCAGTGGATAGAGTGTTGGCCTGTGGACTGAAGGGTCCTGGGATCAATTCCAGTCAAGGGCACATGCTGGGGTTGCAGGCTGGATCCCCAGGAGGGGCATGCAAGAGGCAGCTGATCAATGATTCTCATCATTGATGTTTATCTCTCTCCCTTCCTCTCTGAAATCAATAAAAATATGTTAAAAATATTAAGAGGAACATGAGCACAGAACCCTAAGGGCTACTATAACATATATATATATATATATATATATATGTTTTTATTGATTTCAGAAAGAATAATGGAGAATAATGGAGAGGGAGAGAGAAATATCAATGGTGAAAGAGAATCATTGATTGGTTGCCTCCTGCACACCCCATACTGGGGATTGATCCCTGACCCAGAATCGAACTGTGACATCCTGTTTCAGTGCTCGACCACTGCGCCACACCGGTTGGGCTAAATATCTTTTAATTTTTTAATTGTCATTCATATGTCTTCAAATCTTTTTACCTTTTAAAAACGCAATTATTTGTATTTTTTACTTGAATTGCAAGAATTCCTTATGTGTTCTGGATAAGCCCCTTATCAGATATGCATTTTGCAATTTTTTTTAGTCTGTAACTTTCTTTTTATTTTCTAAATAGTGTCTAAATAGAGCAGAAGTGTTTAATTTCAAGAAAATGCAATTTATCCATTTTTTAATGGTTTGTACTTGATGTGTATGATCTAAAATTTTGTATAACTCGGTCACACAGATTTACCACTATTTTATAATTTTAGGTTTTTCTATACCTATGACCAACTTTGAGTTAAATTTTTGATATTCATATATTTTTAACTTTAAAAAGATTTTATATAATTTTGTATATTACATGTTTACTTTGGACACATCTGTGTTACGCATATAAAATATATAATTTTATTTCATCCTCATAATAACTCTATGTGATAGATATTATTATTACCTCCATAGTGTAGATACAGAAGTTGAGGTTTAGAGAGGCTAAGAAACTTGCCCAAGGTCATTAACCTAATTATTCAAGGAGCAGGGATCAAATCTGGATGTTTTTAAATTGGAGTTTGGCTTTTAACCAACTAAACCATACCTACAGTGTAACCTCATCTGTACTATGATGAGGCCTCTAGATGGGCTCTGTACTCCGTTGTGACTCTTAGTAATTGCAATAGCTTATTCTGAGCTGTGATGGAAAAGCACTCATACTAACGCATCTTAATATTGTAGGTATGTATTCAGAAGTGGGGATAAGAAGATGCAGCAAATATAAAAATATTTAAAAATTTTTTCATAGAAATCTACTATATTTACTTTATTCCTGATGAACCAGGAACATAGCATTTATTTCTGTAATCTTACAAGTGTTTAAATGATTTGACAAAGACATTTTAAACTTCTTAAGTGGATAGTATTACAGAGTCAGTGGACAAAAATTAATTCTGGAAGTTCTGTAGGTCTGTTTCACTACTTTCCATTCAAAACACTTGAAAGAGAAGTGTATTAAGGATAATTGTGAGGAAAGGAATCCCATTTTGGGCTCCACCATTATTTAGTTAAGTAACTTGGCCTTAACACGTGTATTAGTTTGTTAGTGCTGCTATAACAAAGCACCACAGACTGGGTGGCTTAAACACTGATAGTTGTTTTCTCATAGTTTTGTAGACTAGAAGCAGAAGATCAAGATATCAGTAGAAGTGGTTTCTTCTGAGGCCTCTCTCCTGGGCTTACAGATAGCTGCCTTCTCCTTATATCTTCACACGGTCTTCCTTCTGTACATGCTTTTGTCCAAATCTCCTTTTATAAGGACTTCAGTCCCATTGGATTAGGGCTACCCCTAGTGACTTAATTTTAACTGAATTACTTCTTTAAATACCCTACCTCCAAATATATTCACCTTCTGAGTTACTGAGGTTGGGACTTTAATATATGAGTGTGGTGCTTAGAGGACACAAGCCCATAATATTATCCAATATCTGGGCTTCAGTTTACTCATCCATACAATGGGAATATTGAAGTAAATCAAGTTATACCTGGGGTTAGAGAAGGTCTTTGTTAACCGTGTGAAATATTATACCTTGTTTTGTATGTGAATTTCTTTTCTGAGGAGGAAAGTCTATAGTTAATTAGAATCTAAAGGGGTCTATGGTCCCTTAAAAGATTAACAGACAACAAATTAGATAATCTCTATAGTTCTTCTCAGCTCTTAAACTGTAAGAATCTACTCTTAGAAAGAGAAGACAATTTTCTGTTCTTTCACAAGACTTACAGTCTGAAAATTCTTCCTAATGCCTTTAATAAGCACTTTCTGTTGTAAATACAATTTTCTCTGCTTTGGGTTGACTCTAGAACAAATGTAGGCAAGAGAGGTCACAGTACCTTTCCATTTTCTCATAATTTAATGAATAATGTCTCTGGTCATTATTGGAATATTGAAATCTAATTCTCTTATTGTTTTCTTTGGAGTTGTATTCACTAATCTGCCAGTAGTTTTTGTTGTTCTTCCCTAGTCATTATTCTTGTCCTTTAGAAGGTTAATGCGTTGATGAATTGTCACCTGTGTCTGTAGATGCACCCACACACATACACATACAAATGGCACAACTCGATCAAAGGCGGCTTGAATACAATGCTGCATCGAACACATAAGTGTTTGTTAACATTTGTTGAATGAAAAATAAATGAATGAGTTGAACCCTAGGGAGAATAGTGAAATTCAGTTAATACCTGAATGACAACTTTCAAAGCCCATAAATAACACAGCTATAACAGAGTTTTGAATATGAGTAATTACTTTGTTAATCGTCTCAGATAGGAAACCTAAACAGATGATCAAGCAGAATGTACCTGTGAATGTGCATATACTCAGTCTGCACATGTATGTACACGCTACTGGTTTAACATGAAGACCCGGTGTGAGCTGCGATACAATCAAAGCGAGAGCAATGCACACTGCTCTGCTGTCATTGGTGCGATTGTGAAGCATGACCTCCTGTCCATCTCCTCACCCTGGGTCCTCGCCAGCTGGCTTCTCTGCAGGCCCCTCATTCGACTGCACAGCTCGGGGCGGTGTACCTCTGGCTCCTGCTCAGCTTGCGGGCTGCCTGGCGAGCCTGGCGCTAGTCAAGGAGGAGAGCAGAGGGACATAGAATTGAGAAGGAACGCAGGCCCAGTTCACACTGTTGATTTCCCCCATCCACGGGGCCACATTGCCACAGCACACGTGTTTATTGTATTTTCTAAGCATATTTTACCGTCTGCTCCAGAAGAGCCAGCGTCGGGCTCGGGGTGCAGGGCGCTGGGGAAGTTGGGGTGTGCACGCTGTCCTGGCAACAGCGGGTTTGTGTCCCGTTGCACCTGTTTGCGATCTTCTCGTGTTTGACACAGTTTGGCTTTTTTCAACACGTTTAACCTCCCCTCCGTCATAAACATTATTGCATGCGTTTGGGGTTAGAGGACTAATGAGAAATATGCTTTGGATACCGCGGCCTATTTTATTTGGGGATCATTAGTGTCCAGAGAAAACGCAAGCCTTCAAGAGCTCTGCCGAAGGAGAACCACCCTGTCAGGGCCGCATCAGCAGGCACTCAATTTATCAGCTTCCCTCCGTGTGACCCGGCTGGGATTTGAACCTCTGGCTCCAGGGAGTCTAGGTTGAACCGCGGTGATGTGGAGGCCACTCAGCCCCTGCCTCCAGCCAAAAGAGATTAGTGTCCTGGAGAATAGATTAGCACGTCAGTTAAAAAGTTAAAGTAACCCCTTTGTTCTAAAATATTTGTCAAAGAAAGAAAGAAATTAGCTTTCACTTCAGATTAATTACTGAGTAAATTAGGATTTGGGGCAAGAACATTGTAGATTTTTTCCCCCTTCAACTGTGAATGTGGAAAAATGTGTACCATTTATAATAACGCCTCGAAAGGCTCAGCAAGCATTTATGCAAAAGCTTGACCCTTCCAGGAGCTGCTGCCTGTAAACTTTTTGTCCGAGGAACATTCCTGAAATGTGGACTCGGCACTTACCTGTATGGAAAGAAAAATGTTTCAAAGAAAAAATGAAATGTTGACGGATTCTGACTTGCACAACCATGTGACTTTCCACCCCAGCTATCCCCCATCCAGTATCCTTGATGCAAAAGTGGATTGGAGGCCCAGCTCCATAAAACGATAACGATAAATCTGTGCATCTAGTAACTACAAACTGATGTTGTACAGGGGGGAAATGGACAACCTGCCTGCTCTTTTCAAGGGAGATTTGGGAAATAACAAAGCCATCTCTGCTGCATCAGGGGCTGTGCTGGCTGGGCTGACAGAAGGCAGTGCGCCACTCAGCTGCCTGCCTGTGCAGAGAGAGATTTCACCAGCCAGCCCGTGTTCTTTCATAAACAAATATTTGCTAGGCGTCTGTTATGTGCCAGGCATTGTGCTAAGCGGTGAAGACACAATGGTGATGAAAAGCAGAATAGTAACTTTATAGTAAAAAAAAGAAGCAGGCCACCTTAACCGTATGATCGAAGTTAACATCACCACTAATTAGACATATGGACGTGATGCATTCCTGATGGGATGCACTGATAAGCTATGACATCACTTCTGTGGGATTCTTGCCAAAAATCAAACTGTAATCATGAGAAAACACCAGACATTTTTAAATAGAGGCAGTATTGAAGATCTGTACCTTTAAAAGCCTCAAGTTCATGAAAGACAAAGGATCACTGAGGAACTGTCCAAGATTGGAAAAGACTAAGGAGACATGCCGACCAAAAGCAATAAAGGTTCCTGGGATAGACCCTAAACAGAAAAGGACAAACGTGGAAAAACAGTCAAAATTCAAGTAAGGTTTATGGTTCAGTGAAGAGTATTTTTTATCAGTGTTAACTTTTTGGTGATTATTGCACTATGGTTTTATCAGATGTTAACATTGGAGAAGGATATACAATACTTTTCTGTGTAATTCTTGCAACTTTCTAGAACTCTAAAATAATTTTAAAAAATGTAAAAACCTCGCACACTAAAATAGATGCAGCCCCTGCCCTCATGGAGTTTGCCCTCTAATGGGGAAGACATTCAATCAGGTAATCACACAAATGAGTATGTAATCCCAAAGATAAATAAGTCCTTTCCAGGAAAGGAACTCCCTGAGAGAGCATAAACCCAGTAATCATTAAAAGAAAATTGCTTATTTAGTGCATACTATGTGCCTGAAACTTTTAAGTATGGGGGTCATGTGTATCGCTATCATTCAGGACTGATGCAGTCCTCAGCCAATATTTCAAAGATTTTCCTTAAAAATTTCCCCTTGTACCATCACCACTGCTAATCATCCCTGCATGGATATTCCAGGAATACTTCACACTCACCACCACAGGGTGGGCCATTCCTGTCCTCTGGAACCTGCTCCTCTTCCTACCCGAACTTGAGCGACATCACTGTTCACTCAGCCACTCCGGTTAGAAATATCTCCCTAACTTGTTTTCCTTCCTCTGTCTGTCCCTAAGAAAGTTATCTTGCATGTGCAGAACTCTTTCTCACAGGCCAGAATACTCTTTCTGCAGTATATTTCCATTACCTATGGAATACAGTTTAAGCTCTCTGATAAGGAACGATGTCCTCCATCATCTGGCCTTCACACACCCCACCCGATCCAGCTCCCTCCTCTTCTCTTCACCTCAGCCACAGGCTACTGTGGCGCTCTGGCTTGGGGCAGAGAGTGAAGGCACCTCTCATGCCTGCCTCACACTCTTGACACTTGAAATGTCACTTTCTCAGGCTTCAGATGAGTCCCTGAATTCAGTGTACATCAAAGTCACTTTCCATACAGTTTATGAATGTGTCACAACTACAGTCTGAATAATGTAATTGCTTTGTTGACTGGTAGGCAATGTTGTATTGTATCCGTAGTATAGCTTTTTCAAAGTGTGTGGCCAACACTCATAGTCCGAAAACATGAAGGCTTTTTTTTTCTTTTTTACATTTGTGCATGGCTCATTGGCTCTAGTTCTTTAGAAGATTCAGGTTTCCAAGTATGCACCATAAATAACTTCATAGAAGAGGAAAACCAACCAACACCATGGAGTTTTCCCAACAACATGGGTAGGTTAATATAACTATCTCACTTTTGAGATTTTCACCTGCTTGTTTCTGAATTGCAACCTGACCTTAATATATTCAGACCAAATATGGGGACTTCTGTGAGCCTCAGCCCCCTGAATCCAGACCCCTTTAATCGTTGATGGCCAAGCAGTGTTCAGTAAGAATTTCACAACTTTCATGTTGGTAGGAAACTTGTGCAGCTGCCTGCTTCTCTACACTGTCTGCTTTCTCTGCATAAAGCGGTGGCAGGGAAGGGGTGACCAAGCCGTAAACACTCCATTAGTATAACACGCCAAAATGTCCAAAGGAAACATTTCTATGTCTCTGCTTATTTTGTCATTAGTTTAAGGTTTGTTGAGCTCCCAGAAAAGCTACTAGGAAGGGGGATGCGCATGTACCTCTCTGAAATGGCTAATGCCTCGCAGACACTGAGCACACTGAGACAAGCGCGGGTCCCCAGAGTGCTCATCTGCTGCGGGTCTATTTCATACTGGATCAATTATGCAAATGAGATTGAAAATAGCTCCCTCTTTTAGCAAGGCATGATTGCTCCTGTGCTCACAATCCCAATGCAGCCTCACCGGAAATGCCAGTCAGATTTGGGACCACCTGGTTACATCTTAATTGGGGGAGGGGTAAGAATTTTTTTTTTTTATTTCCATAGCATTACTATTTATGTACACTTAACATCATAAAATGTTTGCAGTTAAGGGATCCAAGTAAAGACATTTACATATGTGTGAGTTTGATTTTGCAATACAAACTATAGAAGATAATAAATACTTTAAAAAGTCTAACAATCTTAACACCTATTTATTATTTCAGTGACTTGAAAGCTACGATAATATGACAGATTCATCCTTTAAGATGGTCTTTTATAAACCCTTTTAAGTAACCACTATATAGAGAATGTCTAAAATTCCAATGGGCTAAGAAAATTAATGAGTGGTAAATCAGAAAACAATTAGATCAAAGGTAGAGTAGCTGGAGAAATGATATCTGGTTAGGAAACTATTGGGCAATAATTATTATCGCTAGAAATGTGAATTATTCTCCTATTCTTTTCTCTCTGTGTCCAACACTCACAGTCCCCACCTGGGGGTATAAAATCTACCTCTTTGCTCTGTATCCACACCCTCCCTCATTCATAGCATCCCTTGTCTTGGGGGGAAATCTTCTTTTATTCTCAATATATTATCCAGGTGGTCACTTCTGTATCTTTTTTTCTGGATAAGTCTCTAAATTAAGAGAATGTGGTTTAAGAAAAGTAGGTAATGAATTCTTGTACTGGGAAGTACTAGTAGCAGAGCAATTTGTAAAATGCAAAGGTACTGGTTTCACAGAATACCTGTGGTTTGTCATAGGTAAGATACCCTATATAATAAAAGCTGAATATGCTAAGTGCCTGGTCGTCCAGTCGGCCATTCAACCAATCAAAGTGTAATATGCTAATGATATGCTAAGGCCACTCAACTGCTCGCTATGATGTGCACTGACCACCAGGGGGCAGACGCTCCAACCTGTAGGTTAGCTTGCTGCTCAGATCTAGTTGATCCGGACTGAATAAGATGGGCCAGACACACCCTCCCGTGTCCCTCCCCTGCCGTGAGGTCCCTCAGCCTAGCCTGCACCCTCTCACAATCTGGGACCCCTTGGGGGATGTCAGAGAGCCAGTTTTGGCCCTACGGCAGAATGACCAATCACTATGATGCACACTGACCACCAGGGGGCAGACGCTCAATGCAGGAGCTGCCCCCTGGTAGTCAGTGCGCTCCCACAGGGGGAGTGCCACTCAGCCAGAAGCCAAGCTCATGGTTGGCGAGTGCAGCGGTGGTGGTGGGAGCCTCTCCCGCCTCCGTGGCAGCACTAAGGATGTTCAATTGCTGGCTTATGCCTGCTATCAGTCGGACATCCCCCAAGGGCTCCCAGACTGCAAGAGAGCACAGGCCGGGCTGAGAGCCCCCTCCCCCAACCACCCCAAGTGTATGAATTTTGTGCACCGGGCCTCTAGTAGTCATGTAAAAAATGATCATGGCTCATTATAGAGATTTACAGTTGAGTGGCCCTAAGTGGCCCTCTTTTGTCCTTCTTTGGTGCAAACCAGTAGCTCAGAGAAATGTGGAAAATTTGCACACTTGAATAATTGCATACTTACCTCATTTTAAAAATGACACACCCACACACAAAATTGACAATTCAGAGACATAAATCTCAACTAGTTGAAAGTACTTTTATCTCAAGGCACATGAATCTTTCTAAGCCCATCCACTAATTTTATGTGGTTTTAATTACAGCTTCTAACCTCTGCAATTATTACTAGCCTGGATATTCCTCCTTATGTCAACAGATGCTAATGAAAAGTGTATAGGACGCAGCAACTTCTGCTCAGCTGAATAGAAGGTACTTGCCTCTTTAATTTTTCTGTGTTCAATGCTTTCAGTACCACCTCACCCAGTCCCAAGCCTCAGTTTTATTTTGTAAAAGCTGGGAATTCTGGAGCTTCTCACTTGTCTCACAGGGACATGAAAATTATTTTAGGTTTATAAGCTTTCTAAGGATTAAAAGAAAACCTCTTTATATAAGTGCTATTGCCTTCAGAACTAACCTATATTTTATCAAATATAATGGAATCAATTATTTAAAAACGTAGAGTAGAACTTGTCTACGGCTGACTACAGTGAAAGGAATTCAAATATAAACCTTTTAGGTGTGTGTGTGTGTGTGTGTGTGTATGTATTTTATAAAGCTCCTAAAACACATGCCATCTAAAATCACAATAGTAGAATTTCCATGAAAGTTACAGCGAAATGTGGAAGTCACTTATATGAGAAGAATTTGTATTGCATTTGTGAAAGCAAAATTACAATAGCTGACAAAACATGAAAATTTCATCATGGTGGATTAGAACATGCAAGGAACTCAAAGGAATTTATCGTTATTCAACATTTCAGCTAACATTCTCATCCATCTCTTCTGGGAGCAGATTTGTCTCATCACTCAGGAGGAAGCCTACACACATAAGGCTAGATGAGAGGCAAACAGTAAATAATGCAACAAACACTCCCTATCATGTTAGACTGCACTCAGCACAGAGCAGCAGGCATGCAGATATGTACGTCAAGCCCTGCTCCAGGCTAGTTGTCACTGCTAGGCAGGCGGCTCCCATGTCTCACAGGTGAACCTGGGCGAGGCCCTGCTTTTCCTTATTGTCCAGGATGATGCCACATTCTCCCTCATCGAACAGAAGTAATGCTGGCAAATTTCCTGTCTTCCCAGCTGAGGGTTTGACTTGAGGAAATAACATTGGGTTAAGAGAAAAAATTGAAAATATTAAAAACTAGAGCCCAATACATGGATTTGTGTACTGGTGGAATCCCTCAGTCTGGCCTGTGGGGATTAGTGAACCTCCATGCCACCGCAGCCTGGCACTTACCCGCCAGCTTGTCATGCTCCAGCCAGCTGTCTGTGTTGATCCTGCAATGCAGTGCAGGAAGCAGCAGGTGGCCAGGGAGGAGCCTGAGCCCAGGCTGGGCGCTGAACTGTTCCCACTCATCCCGGTCCCACCGCACTTGCTGCCGCTGCACT
Organism: Corynorhinus townsendii; assembly: GCA_026230045.1. Classification (NCBI taxonomy): domain Eukaryota; kingdom Metazoa; phylum Chordata; class Mammalia; order Chiroptera; family Vespertilionidae; genus Corynorhinus; species Corynorhinus townsendii. The sequence goes on along the minus strand of JAPDVU010000006.1, from coordinate 57,449,839 downwards.
TGCTGCCGCTGCACTTGCTGACGCAGCAGCGTTCACCAGCCATGAGCCCAGCATCTGGCGCCCATCTGTCAATTGAGTGGCACTCCACTGTGGGAGCACACTGACCACCAGAGGGCAGCTCCTGTGTCGAGTGTCTGCCCCTGATAGTCAGTGCATGTCATAGCTGTCATCCAGTCGTCTGGTGGCTTAGCTTTTATATATATAGAATACACACACACACACACACACACACACACACACACACACACAGACCTGGGAAGGTGTCCTCAGCCCAGCCTGCACCCTTTCCAATCTGGGACCCCTTGGGGCAATCGGACAACCCTCTCACAATATGAGACTGCTGGCTCCCAACTGCTTGCCTCCCTGCCTGCCTGCTTGATTGCCCATAACTGCTTCTGCCTGCCAGCCTGATCACCCCCTAACCACTCCCCTGCCATCCTGATTGATGCCTAACTGTTCCCCTGCTGGCCCAGTCACCCCTAACTGCCCTCCCCTGCCAGCCTGGTCCCCCCCAACTGCCCTCCCTCCCCTGCTGGCCTGATCACCCACAACTGCCCTCCCCTGCCGGCCTTCTTGTGGCAGCCATCTTGTGACCACATGGGGACGGCCATCTTGTGCCAGGGTGTTATGGTCAATTTGCATATTACCTCTTTATTATATAGGACTAGAAGCCCGGTGCACAAAATTCATGCACCGGAAAGGGGTCCCCTCAACTCAGCCTGCACTCTCTCCAATCTGGAACCCCTCAGGACCCCAGGCTCCTAACTGATCACCTGCCTGACAGCCTGATCCCCCTAACTGCTCTCCCCTGCTGGCCTGATCCCCCTAAGTGCTCTCCCCTGACAGCCTGTTCACCCTAACTGCTCTCCCCTGCTGGTCTGATCCCCCTAACTGCTCTCCTCTGCCTGTCTGATTGCCTCTAACCTCCTCTGCCAACATGGCTTTGTCGGGAAGGTCATCCGGAAGATGTTCAGTCTAATTAGCATATTACCCTTTTATTAGTATAGATGCCACCTTGTCCTAAAAATGCAGGTTGTTCCCAGGTTTTCCTATCGTGGAAGGGGAGCCCGCAGTAGCATCCTGGGTTCTGACCAGGGCTTATGCGCTTGTGCTTTATTTCAGCAGATGTGATTCCTAGAAGAAGACTCTTGGATGTACCTTGAACATTTATATCAAATTTGCCAAATCATCCTCCAAAAATGTTGAACCACTTTATACTCCCACCAGCAACCATGCTTGTGCCCTCTGTCCCACTTTGATGCCAATATCATTGATTTCTCCCTAGAAGCTTCCCTCCTGTCAGCCGGGATTGCTTGGTACTGGAGCCAACCTCACTGTTCAGCTGGGGCCTTGATTTCCCGAGATAGAATTATGGAGGAGGAAAAATAGTTTTCCTCTACCTTTCTGAGTTCTTAGTGGAGGCCCTTGTAATGAAAGACAAATCACCAAGAGAAAAACAAAAGTTCATTAACATGTGTACCTTGTGTGTATGTGGAAGATCCCAGGGAAAAATGAGTAACTCCTCAAGGTGGCTTAGAATCCAGATTTAAATACCTTCTTCCTATGGAAAGGGAACGGGAGATGTAGGCCTCTCAGAGGAGAGTGAATGATTTTTAGGAATGATGAATGGAGGTGGGGGTAAATAGTTTGTAACAAAGTTTGGGTATGATGTCAACTTCTATTCTCCTGTCCTGTGACAGGCGTCAGTCTTCTCTGCCTGATGACACTTTTCCCGTGAAGGGGCCCTATGACATTTGAGCTCCTTTTGAGGGGTCCGATTTTAGGCAGATCAAGAGACTTCAGTGAAAGCCTCTGCATGCATTTGCTGTTTTTCAAGCATCTGCAGGTCAAGGTCATCAATATAACAGCACAGCATATGTTGGGGTAGCATGTTCTCTGACCTTCAGAATAAATCCAACAAAAGCTTGTTTCCTCTTTTAGATGATTTGCCACAGTAGCATTATTCCCTGGAGACGGTATTCTGATCAGACCTTCCTGGGAGTGGTCATAACATACCCTGTGGGTGTAGAAAGGTGTGGGCCACATCATTAAATAAACCAGGGGCAGTTTTCCCATCTTGTGGAAAGGGAGATAAAGTTATGATAGTTTATCTCCCTTTCCATAGGTGTCTTGTGGGTTTGTTTCTCTGCTGCCCTCCCCCACCACTCCCCAGCAGCCCCAGCACCACGGTGGCGGGCCTTGGGGCTGCTGGGTGCCAGCCTCCCTACAGGTTTGTGTTCCCCATCTGGTTCCCCGCAGCCCCAGTGCCACCATGGGGGGGTGGGGGGAGGCTTGGGGCTATGGTTGCCAGCCTTCCTGCGGGTATGTGTCCCCAATCCAGCTACTAGCAGCCCCAGCACTGCCATGGCAGGGCTTGGGGTTGTGGGGTGCCAGACTCCCTGTGGGTTTGTGTCTCTGATCAAGGTTTTTGTCTCCCATCTGGCCCCCTGCAGCCCCAGCACCACCATGGTGGGGCTTGGGGCTGTGGAGTGCCGGCCTCCCTGCAGGTTTGTGTCCCCATCTGCCACCATGGTGGGGCTTGGAGCTGCTGGGTGCCCCTGCCTGGGCTATGGGCATGGCCATCTTTGTTGGGTAATGTGCATACTCACTCCTATTAGCTGGTAGAGTAATGGAGTGATGGTTAATTTGTGTCTTACTCTTTTATTAGATAGGATTATGTAGGACTGGAGGCCGGTGCACAATTTTGTGCATTGGTGGGGTCCAGCCGGTCTGCCCTGATCGGCTGATTGGGGTCAGCTGGCTGGGGGGAGAGACCGGGAGAGGTTGGCCTGCTGGCACTGCCCCCATTGAGCCAGTTGGCCAGCTGCAGTGTGTGTCATAGTGCCTGCTCATTCCAGTCATTCTGGTTCTTCTGGTTGTTTGGTTTTTATATATATAGATATTTGGATTGAGTGATTTTCTTAGTTTACCTAGTGCAGTCCTTAGTTTTTATATGGTACCCATTTGATGTCATTTCTGCTTTCCTTACAAATCCCCTTTCCTTTCCCAGGTGTCTTCCTATAACCCACATGTTCATCCTTTTAAGAATATTGACCACAGGCCCTAGCTGGTTTCGCTCAGTGGATAGAGCATCGGCCTGCAGACTGAAGGGTCCTGGGTTCTATTCTAGTCAAGGGCACATACCTGGGTTGTGGGCTAGATCCCTAGTGGGGGTTGTATAGGAGGCAACAGATCAATGATTCTCTCTCATCATTGATGTTTCTATCTCTCTCTCCCTCTCCCTTCCTCTCTGAAATCAATAGAAATATATTAATATATTTTTTTAAAAAGAATACTGACCATAGAGGAGAGAATTGACATTTCTGGTTTGTTTGTCTGCCACCAAACTAGTGATTTTTAAAAATCTCATTGGTTTGTGGGTTTTCCCAGAAACAGAGCCTGAGACAAGGGTTCTAGTCAGAGCAGTTAATTTGGGAGTTGGTCCTAGGAACATGAAGGGGGCGGGGGGAGGAGTGGGAAGAGAGGCAGGAGGAGGAGGCCAAGGCAGGGCAAAGGGGCCTTATCAAGCAATGCCCACTCCAGGCAGCAGAGTTCAATGCAGCGGGATCACTGCAAGGACTGAGGCCTCCAAGCTCTCTCAGTGAGTGTCACAGAGGCGGACCATACACTTCCTTCCCATCTGTGATTGGTGAATGGCTGTCTGGGGGAGGCGTGGCTCTCACTTCCTGCCTGCTCTGCAGGGCCAAAGAAGTAAAAACTTAGTGGGTACGAAATAGAGGGGGTGACAAAACCAACTCTAGTAACTAACAAAAATCTGGCAGATCTCTATTCACTCTTCCCATTCCAACATATATTGATTGAAAAGAGAAAGGTGAAAAATAAGTCTTTCTAGGTATTTGTTAGTAATTTTAGCAGTTAGATATTTCATTTCAGTTGTAGCTGTAGTTATATTGAGAACATGTCTTTTTATTAAAGCACAGTTGACATACAATATTCTATGAGTTTCAGTTGTACACATAGTTATTCCACATTTATATACCTTACAACAAAGTGATCATTGTGATAAATCTAGTAATCATCTGTCACAGGACAAAGTTATTATGATACTCTTGTCTATATTTCTTGTACTGTACATCCCATCCCTGTAACTTACTTATTTTATAAGTAGAAGTTTGTACTTCTTAATCCCCTTCACTTTTTCCATCTATGTCCTAACCCTCCCTGCTGACAGCCATAAGTGTGTTCTCCAAACCTATAAGTCTATTTTGTTTTGTTTGGTTGAGTTTTTATTTTTATTTTGTAGATTCCACATGCAAGTGAAATCATATGGTATGTGTTTTTCTCTATTTGACTTATCTCACTTAACAAAACATCCCCAGGTTCATCCATGTTGTAGCAAATGGCAAGAATTCATCTTTTTTATGGTGTGTATATACCATATCTTCTTTATTTATTCCCCTATCAATAGACAAAACATTCTTGAAATGCATTTATGGATCCTAGACTATCAACTCTTAAAATAGACCAGAAGCATTTTGAGGATAGAGGATACTTAAGCATTGTTATATTTTCATCACGGGGTCCAATTTCTGGCCTCTAATGGGCTCTCAATAACCTTCTGTTCAGTAAATCTATATATATAAAAGGCTAAGTGTCCATCCATCTGACTGGTAGCTATGATGCACACTGACCACCAGGGGGTATATGCTAAATGCAGGAGCTGCCATGAGATACACTGGCCATTTAAAAATAAATGGCACCACGGACTTGGCACCAATAAACCAACACTCGTCCCAAGTGGGACATAGGCCCCACCACCATCCCAGAGCGAGACCCCACCAAATCGCAGCCAACACTGCCAAGACCCCATGGTGCAAAATGCAGCCCACAGCCCAGCCCAGCCCAGAAACTACGGTGGCTGTGGGCACTGGGTAATGACACCACAAGGCAATGCCTGGCTTCCTCTCCCTAGAGACTAGCTTGCTTGGAATTTCTTCAGCCCAGGAACCCAACTTGCTTTTATAGCCAGGTGCAAACATTTCACAGTTTAACCAAATGTTTGTGAAGCATTTTCCTGTGCCTCATCTCATTCGATCTGCACAAAAGTCCTGGAGTAGGTAGATAGGAGACTTGGTAGAATCCTATTTTCTTATCATTAGCAAGACATGAATAGCAATCTATAATAATAAAAGCATAATATGCAAATCAACTGAATGACCAAACAGCAGAAAGACCATCCAGATGGTCGTCCGGACGACCACATTATGACACCCACTGGCACCAGGCCAGCCAAGGTGGGTGCGATGAGATTGGTTGGGGTCCCGGCCATCGCCCCATGATGGCCCTGCAGAGAGAGGCCCAGGCCACCAGCCGGCAGGGTGATCGATCAATCAGGGGGCTCCACGATTGCCCCTGTGGCGGTGCTGTGGAGGGTGGGCAGGCCCTACCTCTTTGGGGCCATGGATCAAGGGGCTCCCAGACTGTGAGAGGGCACAGGCTGGGCTGAGAGACCACCCCCCCCCCCCCAATCCTGAGTACATGAATTTTGTGCACTGGGCCTCTAGTATTAAAATATTTCTTCTAATTAATGTTCTTTCAATGTGCATGAATCCAGGCACCAGGACACTAGTAAGTAAATAAACAAACAGGAGAGTGAAGAGGATGGTATGCTCAATTTATTCATATACAGAAGATTTAAAATTAAGTAGAGGTATCAGTTGTGATGGGAATGGTCTTGGTTTTCTAAAACACAGGTGATGAGATAGGCTTTAATTTATTCTAAAACATGCCTAGATTCTCAGACCTGAGAACAAGTTTGCCTTTCTACTGTTAGAGCAATTATGGGGTTAGCAGCTTAGCAAAGAACTACAACAGATAGAGTATCAGTTCCCCATGCCAACGTTTTCAGAAGCCTCTTTATTTTAATTCATTTCCACTAGGAAAAGTAGGACTAAAATGCTAAGAAATCAGAAATTCTGGTCCTACGTGGTCTTTTGGGCCTGTTTCCTGGGCCTGTAGGTCAGGCACCCGGTGACTATGGCGGAGGACTCTACTATGTGCAGAGTCTACTCCCTCTTCTTTAGCAGCTGGAACTTGGGGATTCATTCTAGGTTTGACCAACAGGATGCTTTCTCTTAGAATATTGAAACTTGAGTAAGGGATGTAAAAAGGCATGGCTACTTGAGATCATTCACAGGATCTTGCAGAATGGGCAGCAGTGGGCATGTCACAGCTGGGGTTTCGGAGGTGCTCTTTGCTGACTAGGTTACCTTAGCTCCTAATGAGGTCACCGGCCTCTTTCCAGCATTACTGTGTGAGCCATCTGATACTCTTCTGACACACCTTTCTCTTTCTTAAAAGCATTTTCCCCAATCTGTTAGATCTTTTATTAAAATTGAATTTACTGGGGAGATATGGGTTAAAAAATTACATAGATTTCAGGGGTACAATTCTGTAATACATCACCTGCATATTGTATCGTGTGTTCACCACCCCAAGTCAAGTCTCCTTCTATAACCGCGAATGAGCTTTCTTTCTGACAAGTTGCTTCAGAGGTGGTTTGTGTGGTTTTGTTTTTGTAATCAGGGCCCTGACTGAGAGTGGATCCTTCAGAGAATGTTTCCTGAGGAAGGCCTTCAAGAGGTGGTCTAAAGACAAAGGCCTAGGGACAACGTGTGCCTCAGACTCAGAGAAAGGGGCTCCCCACGGGCGGGAATGCAGAGAGGCCGTTCTGAAGACACATCTGCCCTTGAGAAGCGAGAAGACTAGTCCTCCCCAGAATGGCCAAGTGAGCCATTTCCTGTTTCCTCTTGTTGACTTGTAAGCTACTTCTGAAATTAATCAGTCCAGTGGCTTTCAGGATTTTCTGGAGAGTTTGCTAAACAGACTGCTGGGCTTCACTCCTGGAGATTCTGACTTGTTAGAATTTGAATTTCTAGCAAGTTTCCAGGTGATGTACTCTGAGAACCACATGTTTAATAGATTCAGAATCCCAGAACCCAGCCACCTTCGGCTCCAATGCGCTGCAAGTTGCAGAGGAAGGCTGGAAGCAGCGCTAGGTCTGGCTGCGTGGGAATGCTGGCCCTTACTACTGGTCAGGTGACCTGGGAAAGTTCTCCCAGTGCCATCGATTTCTCATCTATGACATGAGAAGCTCCAAAGTATTATTCTGTGTTTCAGCTGGATCTGTGTTCCCTGAGACACATGTTCAAATTCACGCACCAAATTCAAGCACATCCACCCCATACCAACTGAACCAGGATATTGTGGGCCAGTCTGCTCTTCTGCCACATTTGTGGACTCCTGTACACCATCCTCTCCTCTTAAGTGAAGCATAATTTAGCTTCCGGATGACTCAGGCTCATGTTAACGACCGTCATTACTGTATAGTCATTTTACTGCTTTGTTGCTGCCTCTCCCCTCTGCAGCTTTGTCCTTGCTCTGGGGCATCCCCACCCCCATTTCTAATTTGCACTGACTAATGTGCTGTGGTCTGATTAATCAGATTGCTGGCACCGTCAGGAGTGGGGGTAAAATCTGAGTCAGGAAGCTCTGCCTGGGGCTGGCCCACCTGCTCAGGCATGGGGCTGGGGCCCCCTGGTCCCCAGCTGTTTGGGATGGGTCATGCTGTTGGGGCAGCCTCCGCCAGGCAGGCTGCTGCTCAGGGCTCAGAGGCCCGCGCTTCCTGAGCTGTGGAAACAGACAAACCTCTCCCGAGATACACAGGGTGTTGCCAGCATTTCCCTCCAAGGACAAACCACATCATCACACATTTACTTTACTTTCTGGCTACAGGTTTCCCTTAGAGACATTGCATGTAAAGGTTGTTTTAATAGTAATATAATGTTTAATATTTCAATATTAAACTTCCTAATGATGGGAGCATGCGTGTTTTTCATTTGGAGATCAGTTTCTAGGTAGTAAGCTAGCTGCAGGGACATCTGAATTGTTCAGATATTTCCAATTCCAGTGCGTCCTTTCCCATGTTTAGAAAGGCCCTCGCTCAGTGCTTCCTCACACAAAGCCACACCCTTTACTCAGCCCCTTGACTTGGGGGAGGGGAGCTGGGAGCTCGGAGAGAATCCATTTCCAACTTGATTTCCCATGGTTTTATGTAACATTCATATTTTAATAATTTTCCTCCAAATATAAATCTGTAACAATATTTACTTCACATATGCCCTTTGTTCCCACAGCAAAATTATATTCTTGGTAATTTTACAAGAGCAGCTCCAGACCCCACGAGCCTGATGATGGCGTTTTGTCTTTGGCAATGTGCTGCTAATTATTCCTCTCAGAAAAGTGGTTCAGGAATAGAGGTAGGTTGCCGGGCTGGGGGGGAAGAAATGGATTAGAAACATTATGTATTTGCCCTTGGGGGACCCCACCCCCTTTATGAAAGCTCTTGCCAATCAATCACAGAACAGAATCTGACTCAGTTCTGGGCAAACACTTGCCTGCTGTTGAAGTTCAAGGAAAGAAAGATGCTTCATGTTGTGGTGCCAAGAGAAAACGGGGTTTTATCTAGGGGGCAAATAAAGAGACATGAACATGTATATTTATGCATCCCATATTCTCGGTCTAATTGACTCAAAGATTATTTTTCCCTTTTTCCTTTCATTTAAAAAATACCTTTCCGCTTCTTAACATGTTTTTCAAAGTAGAAGCTGGAAGGCATAATAAAAGGCAAGCGGGGAGATGCTTTATGAATGGAGTGAAATAATTAATCTAAGAATGCTTCCATTTGGGCTTTTTTTCATGAAGTGAAATATATTATTTTTGCTTTAAAAATGGAGGTAATTTGTTACACAAAAGTGGTGTTTTCTTTAATCTGAAAATAATACTAATTATAACACTATTTGCAAGCTGGAGTTCTGCAGCCCGAGTCCTTTTGTGGTTGGAAATGACTTCGCTGCGCAGCTGCAGGGTTCTGCTCCCGATGGGTGCTGGCGCTTCTTTGGCATAGTCTGTCCAGGGCCGGCCCTGCTCCCAGGCCGCTGGGAGATGCCTCCTCCCAGACTGCGGGCTCCGGGATTCAGGCTGGGATTGAACGCGCTCCCTTTGCGGTAGGTGCTGCCCCAGGCACCTCTGGATACCAAGAAGGCCGCGTGGGGTGCGGAGGGCACAGCGCGGCCTCCTGGGGGCTGTCTGACCCTGGAGGAGGGCAGGGGTGCTTCTCTTGCTTCTGCACCGGTGCGGGGCCCTCCAGGTGGGCGTTCCATCGCGACTTCTCAGGGATCTGCCAAGACATTTATTAGCCTCCCGGATGGTCTCTTGGGGGGAAGAACTGTGGTCCCTAATTTGTTACTTAATTTGCTTTCTGAAATTTGTTTCAGAATCATTTAAAGACGGGGCAGGGCGGGGGAATTGAGGTGCAATGAACTGCTGCTTCCACCCCCTGGAATGGACCCAAATCCCAGGAAAGCCCTGAAACCACCTGGCCTCCGTGATCGTGGGGCGCACATGGATAGGAGCAGTGAGGCCCTACCCGGACACTCCGCTCTTAGCACACACCAGGTGTCTAGTGCTTCCGCCTCCCCTTCATTTAGGGGGACGCAGCGAGGAGTACACATGCAGGCCTCTGGCTGCGGGTCCTGCCCAAACCCCTGTCACAGGGCTGTGGGGTCCTGGGTCCTACCATTTCCTCTTTGGCCTTGTCCCTGGCGCAGAGCCCCCACGCATTTGCTGTTTCCTCAGTGCCAGCACAGGGGTGTCTCCACCGGGCTCCTAGAGCCCTTGGCGCTGCCTGATGAGGGGAGTGTTCCTTGCTCTCAAGAGGCAGCTCTGCGGGGGCTCCTGCATGGCTTCAGGGTGGGGGCTGGTCACCAGAGAGACCCCAGGCTTAGAGGCCGGGGACCTTCAGCTCCATCCCCCACCCCCTGAGCAGGGGAGAGGGACCAGGGATCAAGTTCATGATCATACAGCCTCTGTGGAGAAGCCTCCATGAAAATCCCGGGAGTGCTCCTGCCTGGAGGGGCTCCGTGGGGGAGCGTGGTCCTTGCACCAAGGGGTTGCCAGTTCCATTTCGTCAGGACACATCCCTGGGTCATGGGTCCCATCCAAGTTGGGTGCATATGTGAGGCAACTGATCAATGTTTCCCTCTCATATTGATGTCTCCCTCTCTCTCTTTCTCCTTCTCTCTGTCCCTCTCTCTTCCTTCCTCTCTCTAAGCATTGGGTGAGGGTTATAAAGAAATCTCGGAGTGTAGTTCTCTGGGCTGGGGAACACATGGCCTGCTATGGGTGTGCACTCCAGCTCCATGAGGCAGCAGCCCCTGCACTCAGGTCTCACTCTTTCTATCTCTTTCTCTGGACGTCCTTCCATATGTACCTTTATCACATCCCTTATTATAGAATACGTTAGTAAATGTGCTTCCCTGAGTTCCCTGAGCAGTTCTAGCAAGTGGTTAACTCTATGAAGGAGGGTCCTGGGCACCTCCGACTGTAGTCAAGTGGGGCAGCAATTGTCGGTAAACCCGGGACCCAGGACTTGGGAGCAGTGTCTGGAGGGGGCGGCGGTCTTGTGGGACTGAACCCCTCAGATGTGGGGTCTGCAGTAACTCCGGTTAGTGTCAGAATTGAGTTGAATTATAGGACCCCAGTGGTGTGGTGACGTGAGTGTGCAAGAGAGAGACACGGGGATTGTTCCGAAGCAAGGGTCATTGTTGAGGGTCAATGCTAAGTATGCACACAGGCAGAGAAGTTTGTGGCTTTTCAAAGGGATGCATAGATGTCTTCATCACCCGGGACACAGTCCCTCCAGAGGTTTCTGGTTAAGAAGAACCGCTGTTCCAAAGACCCACCCCTGCACCCTTCCCATCCCTGTTAGTGTGGCTCCTCAGAGCTCACAAACGGACTGCTTCTCCTGCAGCAGGACATGCACTATCCGCCGCCAGCCCTTGTGGAGCTCCGGACACCTGCAGGGCTTCCCCAGTGGCTCGCTGCATTCGGGAAGCCCAGCTACTTCCGAGAGGCCTTCCTGCCACTCCTGCAGAGCAAGGACACCTTCTCTATCACAGCGTTTTGCTTTACCAGCTGCAGGAAATGGTATTGTCCAAATACCTGCTAATGTGTCCGTTTCCTTGTACAGTGGCTCCCGCCCTCCCCTTTAGTCAGTGAGCTCCATGAGAGCCGCTCTATCCCCGTCCAATGATAGTCCTGACTTCAGATGCCGCTAGTAAGTTCACGAATATAAGGAACGGAGGCGGTGTCGGAATAGTTTCCATCTTTATAGTTCTATTCTACTTAAGAATAAAGACGAAACTTAAAATAAACCTTTTCTAGGATGAGATTTCCCACCTCAGCACTACTGACCTTGGAGCTGAAGATTCTTTGTTGATGGGGGTTGTGTATATTGCAAAACACTGAGCAGCTAGCTCTCTGGCCTGTAGCCACTAGATGCCAGGGGCCCATTCTTTCCAGGTGTGAACAACCAAAAATGCCCGCAGACATTGCCAAATGCCCCTATGGGACAAAATTAACCCTGGCTGAGAACCTGTGTTAGAACATCGAGGGGCAGTTCCGCTCCACGGAGTCCCCGATTCCTGTGCTTAGATTTGCATTGCTGAGACGGCGAAAGAGGCTGATGTTGGAGACACGGGAGAAATCTGCAAGCTAAAGGTGTAGAAGGAGCCTGCCGCTTGAGAAGTAGCTGTACTTCAAAATGCCATCTGATCAAACCAGGAGTGAATGTTTCTTGTCCTCCTGACACAGGACTTCTGCAGGAGGGAGCTGCGCTGGCCATCCAGGGGCACCAGCTGCTTCAGTTGAAGAAAGCTGGGGGTGGGCCTCTGAATGCCAATGACCTGAGGAAGGTGTGGAAAGCAACCAACTGGAACTAAGGCCCATTCACACTTCAAATGAGCGTCAGAAGAGAGATGACTACTACTGGGGAATCTGTTAAGTACTCAGAGACACTCATTAGAGAAAGAGTCAACTTTCCAGCCCTGCCAAGCCCAGGGAACTCGCATGCTGAGCCATCGTGACAGCGTCCATCAGATGAGAACATTCCTGCATCCTTTTCCTCTCCTTCCATGCCTATTCCAGTTCTGCTGCATGGAATCTGAGGTGAGCAAGCTGGCCTGAGAGGGATAGAGAGTTCAAGGCAGGGACAGAAGGCAGTGGACCATATGCTTGTTTTCCTTCTGCAGTACGAGCAAGCTGGAGAAGAAGCTTCCGATTTAAAGCAATTGCTCTGCAACTATTACATGGGAATGAGATTCTCATTATTACATTGTACGCATGGCTTAATCGTCATCAGAAAAGGCTTGACACTCTCTGAGCTTTCATCCAGAGAAGCTTTTGCCCACTGATTGAATTTTAGGAAATAGTAGGGCATAAAAATAAATTTGTTTTGTGAAGAAATTCCATGAATTGTGCTTTTTTGACCTTTTTCTTCTCTAAGTTTGTCTCTAGGTTCTCAATGTCTAGCACATAATAGACAATAAATACTTATGTAATTACATACTTTAATATAATCTGTCCAAACTTCTGTATATTTGTGGACCTGCCCTGTGACCACTGAGGAAGTGAATTTTCTGTGTCATTCAAGTCACTAAAGGATGCAGCCTCAACATTTTTTGAAACTCTTAATAATCATTTTCCTTTGATTTGATGAGATTATAAGCTTTTCTACTTGAGATGAGGGCACAGGACTTGTCATGTTCTGTTCTTCTTTATGGCTGTTCATCTCTATCACTCCCTCCCAATCAGCATCTCTGACACTGCCCAGCAATCTACACAGCTAAACCCGGCATTGGATTCCCATCAGGCTAAGGTAAAACACTGTAATCATTAGGTCCTGCTCTGAACTGGCAGGATGTGACAGAGAGTCTATGATCCAGGAGAAGGCCAGTGTCAACTAACTGTGACATTCCATCAAATAGAGCATCCTTAATGACATGGAGAGTTACTCGCTGCATGGGTGATAAAGTATGGCTACGCTGACAGGCTCTTGCTTAACTGTACTCATTGGCCTTGGTATGTTCATGCCAATTCATTGTTTTATAATAGGTTGGCTCACATTTAAAATGAGGATTCAATTTAAGATTTTATTGTTAACCTTTAAGGTCCTTGGAGGCACTCTTGGGCTCTGCTGCCGACAGGAGCTAACTGAAGTTTATACTCCCATTTGTCTGTGTCTTATCAACCACGGCTTTCCGTTGCCACATCTACATCAGTCTCCCACAACTTTCTAGCAGTGCTTCACATAAAACAACTGATCTTCAGATTTGAATAAAACTGGGCAACTGCTATCTAATACCTGCTATGCGCTCTTGGTGGAGTTCATCTTGGATATCAACCTATTTGATTTTGCTTTTACACTTGATGGTATTTTCCCCATTTCACATTGCAACTTGAATCTGAGCAGTAGAGCAAGGTCTTGTGAAGGTGACTGAGAACACCACTCCTAAGCCAACTGGAAACAGCTGCCAAAGTCCCTGTAGCATTAAAGCCTGCTGGTTCAGAGGTCCTTCATCTTTGTTAACATAAATGATTGCTACACGTTTGAAATGAGTCTCAGGCGAGAAACACAAGAAAAGCAGGATATACTTGATCTGAGGGAACATTTTGAGCTACTCAGCACTGGACTTGACAGAGCATAACTACAAAGGAAGTATTTATTTTAGGCCTAGAGGTGCTTACTATGTCCTAGGCAACAACAGCATGAAGTCACCTCCGGCATGATGACAGCTCTTTCAGCTCTTCTCAGAAACTCTGTGAACATCTATGGGATGTGCATGCAAAGCAGCCTCGTTGTCTAGGCAGGAGTATCTCCTTTTCCTCGTTAAACCCTGTAACGAGGCTTACGGGACTATTTCCTTTTGCTTTACTTATGTTCTTTTAAGGCAAATAGATGGCAAAAATACATTTTCCTATAAATGAATGAACTCATAAATAATGGCCTTGGTTGTATAAAAATCACCTGTATTCGGTGTTGTTGTTGTGTTTTTTTAGTAAATACAAATATTTCTAGGTTTTTTTTTTGTGTGTGTATGTGTGTGTACAGCCTAGATTTCTTAAGGTGTGGGCTGTTACCCTGCATAGCATCAGGTATGTGATGTGGTCCATTGTACTACATTTTGGCAAAAAGCTTATGAAGAGACAAGAGTGTTGGCACAGCCAGTCCTACTGTCACTCCCCAACTTGCTTCTCTGTTCCTTTCAAAATCAGCCATTCCCCCCTTCCATTTGTGTCAGGAACAAAGCCACTAGCCTCTTTTAGTTTTCAGTATTATTTGCAGTAATGGGCAGTTTCATGGCCATGATAATCCACCATGCTCAGACTCTACAATGCCACATTTCACTGAAGGGCTAACTTTCAATATGGGACAACCAAGAAGTTGAAGAATGTGAAATGTCAGAAACATCATAACAATACATATGTGAGTTCTGTAATATGATTACTTTTGGTGAGTCTTTCTGTGCAACCGGGCTTCTAGTAAGTGGGGGGAACAGTGTGTTTGTTGCCTGGCAGGAAGCACACGGCGTACATCTCTCTGAGCCCCTAACTGGTTGGAGGTTCTGATGGCCTCAGCAGAGCAGCAGGTTTCCTCGGTGAGCATCTATAACAATACCATGGCACAGGCCCCATGTCTTGCCTTGCTTTCTCTAGATCCTCTCTCCACACCTGTGCCTCTGCTCTGATCAGGGAAAGTGAGCTTTTGCTTTCTGGTTGGTTCAGCCAATCTGAGTCTGCCAGGTGATCAGCGGGTGGGAGTGAGCAGACGAGGCCAAATATGCGCTCTGATTTCCTGGGTCCTCTCAGGCACTCGCCTGGAGTGAGCAGCGCCTGCGCAGAAGCAATTGCTTCCTTCAGCTGGCTCATTGTGCTCAGTTCTCTCCTTCACATCCTGGGCACAGCTCGCTGCCTGCTTCCTCAGGCCTGGGAGGCCCACCCAGGACATCCCCAGCCCCAGTTATGATCCTACACGCACACCTTTGAAAATTTCCTTTGTAAATCAACCTTCCTTAAATTGCCATATTTTGTTTATCCCATCCATTTCTTATTTTTATGTTCTCAGATACATGGGACAAAAGAAAATTGGAAAGACTTTTCTGAGAAATCAGGAATAATTAGTTTGGAAGTAAACCTAATCCAAAGGGTGACTAGTGGATGATGAATAAGGTCCAAGTACAACTCTATCATTAGGTAAAAAAAAAATACATAAAGTTTTCAGAAAGATAAATATCTTCAAATATATGATAAACTGTTATATGAAGAATGGATTAGAACAAGGTACTTTTGTAGAGAGCAGAAACTAGCTTATTGGTGTATGTAAGGGCATAGACTTTGAGGCAGTGTAATAAAGCATTTACTTTTATTTAGAAACAAAATGGTCTGCCTCATCAGGAAATAAATATTTTATTATAAAGTCAAATGAAATGGTGAGAGGAGCAATATTTGAGATGAAAATAATGGATTCTATGTTGGGAGGGTACTGGGTTGCATATCTTTAAGATTGCTTCTGACTCTGAGACCCTGCTCCCATGATCTCAATGTAGCCCAGATATAATGGGGGGCTTCTTATGGTTTATTTTGGGACCATAATGAAAGAAACAGAGACCATAAATTGCAACACAAGTTAAAAGTAGCTACATTAAAAAAAAATTCTTGGATACCATTAAAAGAGCTTTAATCAGTTATTTACATAAAAACTTCTTAAATTCTCATTCTTCCATTTCTTTGTGTGTTTCTCTCTCTCTCTCCTCCCCCCCCCCCTCAAATCTGCTATTAACTAACTTTTTTTTTCTCTTCTCAAATCTTTCCATCAATATTCTCCTAGTTACATATTTAGTAAGGTATTGTCTTCTTACTGCCCCACCAACTCTTGCTCTTAACTTTTTTCTCTACTGAGAGGTAATTCCCTACATCATTTTTATTTTTCTCTTCACTGACCCCCTGGATACACAATAGGCTGGACATAGTAGTGCAAAGTTCTGTGTTGGCAATGTCTAGGTGGTGAGAAAAATGTGTAGTATTGGATAGAGAAGAAAGATAGGAAGACTTGATTCATTAAAAATTTTTGTTCCTATCACATTAGCTTCTCAAGTGGTAAGTTTGAATACAAGCATATTACTTTTAACATATGCTTACATAAGAATTTATTTAGGAAGATTAAACAATTATTGATTGATTTGAGGAGAGAGAGAGAAACATTGATTTGTTGTTCCACTTATTTGTGCATTCACTGATTGAGTCTTGTATGTGCCTTGACTGAGGATCTAACTGGCAACTTTGGCATATTGGGATGACGCTCTAACCAACTGAGCTATCTGGCCAGGGCTGGAAGGTTTTTTGAACACAAGTAAAATATTGATAAAAATTGAATTTGATTACCACAAAGATGTAAGTAAAATAAAGCATTTTTTTTTTGGTTGAATTGCAATGGCAACTTGCCATGCATTTATCTTTTATCATTTTACTTATTGTCTGTATCCCACCACTTTGGGCAACTCCTATACCTCAGTTTTCCTCACCTGAATAATAGTAATGATAATAATAGTTATCTACCTTACAGAGGATTCTGTGAAGTTTAAATGATATAGCTCTATGCAACACACACAGCACTGTGTGGCACATAGCACTGACTTATCAAGGGTCACCGCTATTGTTGCTAACATTTTAATTGTAAGTATTATTGTACTTGTAAACACTAGTGGCCCGGTGCACAGATTTGTACATGAAAGGAAAATAATTAGAAGAAATATTTTAATATTGCTATTTGCCCTTTCTCTGTAATGGACACTGGTCACTGTCTGTGGGGTGATAAGCGGGGATGGGGCCCCACTCACACCCGCCTTGGCCTGGCACCACCAACTCACCTGCTCCGCCCGCCGCCATGCCACATCACCAACACCCGCCATGTTCCGCACTGCCCCCTGGTGGTCAGCACACATCATAGCGAGCGGTTGAACTCCTGGTTGAGGGGACAATTTGCATATTAGACTTTTATTATATAAGCTATACATATGTACATATATATTCAGTTTTAGCTTGAAATGTTTTACAGTTAATGTAAATTTTAAAAATTTATTTATGGTTAAGACTGGCTAGCTGGTTACTTAATTTTCTCTTCTTCCTAGATTATATAATCTAAGTTAAGCATGACCCTACATCTGAGATCTATCAATGGAATGGGATGGCAAATGATATGATAGTAACTTCCAGGAATGGCCCATTACATTTCTCTCCTGCCCATGCCTCCAGGATCATTATCCTGTGGTATAATGAACCTGAGGTAGCAACTTGGCAGGACATCTTGGTAATGACAGAAGCACAAGGTAAGAGAAGCTGTGGGCCCTTGAATCATTGCTTGAAGAAACTCACTTGCCAAGCGAGACACTGGTTTTGGACTTTATATGAGCATGAAATAGACTTTGTTATCTTTAAACCCATTTATTTATTAGTTGGGTTTTTGTTTTTGTTTTTTGCTATAAAAACTGAGCCTAGTAATTATTCTTCCCAGTTTAAGCATCTTGAAAAACCTCTCACCAAAATAATCTTATGGAGTAAAGTCTTTGACATGATTATATTACAAAGTCAACTATTTTTAATTTTCATGTGTACATCTGCCTTTAACCTTAAACATTCATTTTAACTTATTTTTCAAGGTGTCCCTCATTTCAAAGCTTCCCTTAATTTTTTCTTCTCATAATTTTGATCATAAATACTTAAAGATGGTGGCTGTGTTTGGTGCTCAATACAAAGTCTTAGAAGTAGGTATAAAATAAATTTAGTGGGGAGTAGGATGTAAGTAGAAAACAATGACAAAAAGTTTTGCCACAAAGTCTGTAAACTTAGTGGGAAGCACAAGTGAAAACTATTTTGGTATTATGTAAAGGAGAAAATGTGCCTTGATAAGAAAGTTTCTTTTGCAACATAATTTTGATGGAATTTTATATATTCAGTTCCTTTCTTCTGAGTCCTGTATGCTGAGTCAGAATTCCAGAATGAGGATCTAATGCAATTAGCATGACTATAATGTAATGATCTATGGAAGCAAATCTGTTATACATTAATAGAAATAATGGCAATCATAACATCTTCTAGGCTTCCTTGGAAATATGGAAGACATGCTGGGTACATGCCTAAAGTGCCTTAATTGTTAAGTAGTTGGGTAGAAACTCTAAGAAAGAGAGAGAGAGAAATAGAGCACTGGGTTGGGGGAGGAGGTTGGAATAGTTATGTATAATTTTGGTTGTAAATGAAAATTTCTATGTTAAGTGCTAATAATAACAACATCGTTATCACCAATAATAACATTTTAGGGCTACAAAAAATTATTTCACATTAGCTTACTTAATAATGTCGTGCTTACACAATTTTATGATTATGGCATTGTTTGTTGCTCTGGCTTCCTCCTTGTTAACAGAAATGTAACTTGTTCAGTGGGGGGTGATTATCCTTGATCCAGCCTCACAGGATGAATCATGATCAACCTATTCCATCATCGCAATTCCCTCCTCCTGTGATTGTGGCGGGGACAGGTGAAGACCCAGCTTTGACCAAGGAAATTTAATGAGTTGTCTGCTCGTCTGCTTCTAGAAAGAAGCTAGGATGGAAAGACTGATCAAGTCCCAGGACCAGAGCTTTGAAAGAACCTGGAACTATGGAAGGGATCCTAGAACAAACTGACTTTCTTTCACGTAAAAAAAAAAAAAAATCATTTTGGTTACCAGGACTTGAGAATCGTAACATAGTGATATAGATATAATCACCCATATTTTTGTTAAAGTAACTTATATTAGGCCCAAGATGAAGTGGCATGTGTTAGCCTCAGGTCAGTATGCCAAAATTTCACTAAATTTCTATGCTCAGCTCTCCCAGAACAGGAAGGCCTGTGTCAGGGCTTGCCTGTGCAGCTCCAGTTTCCTGACTCACCTGCACGACCTCCTTTTGCTCCATCTAGCAAAGGTCCACTCCCAATGCTGAACCAGCCAGCAAAGGTCCTCTCTCACTCCTTGGTTCGACTCACTCTGGCCTATGGAAGGTTCTCACATTGTACTGTTCTCTGGAGCTTCTTTCTATCTGCCAGATTGGATGCTGCCTGATTCATGAATCATTGAAATCACTAATCAGGTATTTAAAATGTACTTGCTTGTGTTCTTTACCAGTTTAAAAGTGGAGATTGTAAGGCTCTGAGAGGCTAACTAACCTGTTTATTCAAGCAAGTCTTCTGCCTTAAAATGTGGTAAGTCTGCCCTCATAATCTTGTAAGTTATCAGTGATAAGGGAATGTTTTATTATTCTTTTATTCCTCACCCACAGAGGTGAATATAATGCAGAACCCATAATTGATTACTCAACTACATTCATTAAATAAACGGGATTCTCGTCCTTTTTCTTTTTTAAAAAAATAAATCTTTATTGTTCAGATTATTACAATTGTTCCTCTTTTTTCCCCCCATATCTCCCCTCCACCAGTTCCCACCCCACCCTCTGCCCTTACCTCCTCACCACTGTCCTCATCCATAGGTGTAAGATTTTTGTCCAGTCTCTTCCCATACCCCCCCACACCCCTTTCCCCCTGAGAATTGTCAGTCCACTCCCTTTCTATGCCCCTGATTCTAATATATTCACCAGTTTATTCTGTTCATCAGATTTTTTATTCACTTGATTTTTAGGTTCACTTATTGATATATATGTATTTGTTGTTCATAATTTTTATCTTTACCTTTTTCTTCTTCTTCCTCTTCTTAAAGAATATCTTTCAGCATTTCATATAATACTGGTTTGGTAGTGATGAACTCCTTTAGCTTTTTCTTATCTGTGAAGCTCTTTATCTGACCTTCAATTCTGAATGATAACTTTGCTAGGTAGAGTAATCTTGGTTGTAGGTTCTTGCTATTTATCACTTTGAATATTTCTTGCTACTCCCTTCTGGCCTGCATAGTTTCTGTTGAGAAATCAGCTGACAATCTTATGGGTGCTCCCTTGTAGGTAACTAACTGTTTTTCTCTTGCTGCTTTTAATATTCTCTCTTTGTCTTTTGCTCTTGGCATTTTAATTATG
Source organism: Corynorhinus townsendii (assembly GCA_026230045.1). Classification (NCBI taxonomy): domain Eukaryota; kingdom Metazoa; phylum Chordata; class Mammalia; order Chiroptera; family Vespertilionidae; genus Corynorhinus; species Corynorhinus townsendii. The sequence continues at coordinate 57,429,865 of JAPDVU010000006.1, read as the reverse complement.
ATGTGTCTTGATGTGGTCCTCTTTGGATTCCTTTTGTTTGGGGTCCTCTGTGCTTCCTGGACTTGTAAATCTATTTCTTTCACCAGGTGGGGGAAGTTTTCTGTTATTATTTCTTCAAATAGGTTTTCAGTATCTTGCTCTCTCTCTTCTTCTGTCACCCCCATAATTTGGATGTTGGTACACTTGAAGTTGTCCCAGAGGCTCCTTACACTATCTTCATATTTTTGGATTCTTTTTTCTTTTTGCTTTTCTGGTTGGGTGTTTTTTGCTTCTTTGTATTTCAAATCTTTGACTTGATTCTTGTGATCCTCTAGTCTGGTGTTGGATCTTTGTATATTATTTTTTATTTCAGTAAGTGTATGCTTAATTTCTAGTTGGTCCTTTTTCATATCCTCGAGGGTCTCGCTAAATTTATCTGCCTTTTCTAGGAAATTCTTGAAAAACCTTGTAACCCTGGTTTTGAATTCTATATCTAGTCATTTACTTTCTTCCGTTTCTTTCATTTGTGACCTGTTTCTTTGTCTCCACATTTTGGATGCTTCCCTGAGTTGATAGAGTGGTTTTGTGTGCAAGGTTTCCTATAGGGCCCAGTGGCTCAGCCTCCCCAGTTACCTGAGGTGGACACTCTTGGTGCACCCCTTTGTGGGCTGTGTGCACAGTCCTGTTGTAGTCAAGCCTTGATTGTTGTTGTTGGTATCACTGGGAGGAATTGACCTCCAGGCCAATTGGCTATGAGGATCAGTTGTGTCTACACTGGGAGAACTTCTGTGCTGGAGACACCCTTATGAGACAAGACTTGCTTCAATGGGGCTTTGGTGCTCACTGAGTCTGCCCCCTGAGTGTGTCCCTTATGGATCTGAGGAGTTATAATCTGGATGGCCCCACTCTGACCCCCGGGTACACTGGCTCTTGGATCTCCAAGGAGGTGCTAATTTAGCCTCTGCCTGAGGCCACCCAGCAGGGGCTATGGAGAGATCTGCAGATTCCTCTTCTTTGTTTGGGTTTTGGAGTTGCCCAGATGAGGCCCAGCTGTGAAACAATGTTAGCTGCTGTGGGGCCTTGGGCCTTCTTTTGGATCTTCTGGGTCTCACTGACTCAGCTGCAGTTTGTTAGGTAAGTTTAGAATTCAAAGGACCAGGTCATTCATATGCAAAAGCCTCTGTGCTCAACTTGGATGGGGCAGAGTCACAGGGCAGGGCAAACAGCTATGGCTTCCTGTCAGCTCTGCCCTAAGAGGCCCCTGGGTCTCAGTGTCCTGTGGTAATCGCTGCAAGCATCTCTGACAGAAAGCTGCCCTAGAGTTTCATCCGCTGCCAGACAGTCCAGTTTCTCCCTATATGAGTCTGGGTCCCCAGAGTCTTGCCCATAACTGGAGTTCAGAGCAGTTGGGAGCTTTTGTCTCCCTCCCGATTGAGAAAGCCAGCCGCATACTCAGTTGCCAGCCCTCTCTGCGCGCGTACCTCCGTACCTCTGCCTTCCGCAGCTCCTTTGTCTCAGTGTGCTTTTCTCTTTCCTTCTAGTTGTAGAATTTCCACTCAGCCAGCCTTCCTGTGGTTCTGGATGATGTCCATTTTGTCCTTTAGTTGTAGTTTTGAAATTGTTGTGCCAGGTAGCAGTTTAGGTGTTTACCTATACCACCATCTTGGTTTCTTCTTGTCCTTTTTCTAAAAAGGCTATATCTAAGAGGAGCAAATAATAATTATATTTTTCTAAGAAAAAACCATTTTATATAAAAAGCTATTTATGACAGAATTTTGTTTTTCTATATTTATTTTTCCACTACTGTGTAGTTAAACACACTTAATGTCTTGTTTTTTAAATAATGTTTTCCTTTATAATGCCATCTAAATGGACATATGTCAAAGCATAAGAATCTTTCATGAATTCCCATCAGTGAGAAAGGGGAAGTTTATTGATGACATACTCCACTGCTCTGTGAATAAGATACTATAATGCCAGTCATCTGACTTAGATCAGATACTTTCACCCTAAACAAGGATAATTTCTTTCATGTGTGATATTTTATAGTAAAACTCTCATGATTTCAAATCCCTGCAACTCAAACATTTCTCAAATTTTAATATATTTCTCATCTGTAAGATTGGGGAAAATAAGAGAACTTTGGGAAGGGCAAAGTAAAGGGTTGGCTTCCACTTTGCAGTTGGGGAAGCAAGTCAGACAAAAGTTAGTCAGCATGGCTCCAGTACATGTGAAAACCAAGGGATAGCCCCATAGAAACCCTGCCACTTGCCCATCACATGTCAATGGCTCTAAAGCCACCATAGAAACACACCTGCTTTTTGAGAAAGGAGGTGTTCTTGTTTGAGATTTTAAAAATAAACATGAACTTTAATATGAAGCCATTAACTTTTCTGAAGATGAAACAGTCTAGATAAATCTCAGTAGAGATATATACTTAATTTTATTGGCGTTGACTTGGTTAATGAGCAGTGTTCACTGCTGCTGCAGCTCCCAGTAGCACAGTCTGGGTACTTTTCTTGAGCTCAATGAATCCCATTATTTTCACTCATATAGTTTTCTATAAATCCATTCCCAAATTTTTCAACTTTTCCATGAGATTTGTCATAATTATCTCAGGATCTTATCTGTGAACATTCAGAAGGAACGAAGATTTCCCTGGTCCGTCCCCCTGCCCCCATGCTCAGCTGGAGTCCCTGCATCCACTGTGCTCCATCCTTCCTCTCCCAGCAGGAGTCTCCCTGTGGGGGCCTGCTGCAATGATAGCATAATTTGATACAAAAATTATCCTGTAAACACAGCTTATTTCTGTGAAGCATAAGAAGAAAAACTAGGGCATCACCCTAACAGCTGTAACCCTTCCCTCTTAGTGTCCCCTGTGACTGCACAAGGCTGGCACCCAGCGGTGTGGCCACTGCAGACAGCCAGCTGGCTGCCTCCAATTCTGAGACTTAGTCACTGATAAACAAAGCAGCCTGACCAAGTGGCTTTTTTCCCTCTGCATCTGGATGTTTTGATACTAATAAGATATAACCTTTTTTGTAACATGACCAAAAATGAATGCATGGTGCTTGGCCCGATGGTTAGAGGTGGGCACAATGTACAAAATTATTCTTATTTACTATCATTTCTCAGGACTGCTCACCCCAATTTCTTAGAAAATGTGTACCACTTAAAAAATTAAACAGTGCTTAAAATTTGAAAAAAGTTAATAGGAACATTCACTCTAGGGCAAGCATGTCAAACTCACTGCCCGCAGGCCCCATGTGGCCCACAATGAATATTTTTGTGGCTCAGCAAATGTAACAATATGTAAGAAACATTTTAATAAAAATTTCATAACTTAATTTTTACAATATCCTGCTATACATAGTTATTAATAATGAACTACAATGTTCACTAATGACTGATTACTATAATAGTGTTGCATTCATTTCCCTTACACACCTTAAGCTCAGGCGCACCATTTCTCTCCACAAATATTAGCAGTGAATATTTTAGCAGCTGATTGCCACGTCCTTAGTCTTGGACTGACTTGTTTGGTGTGCCCAACAGGAAACATTTCGCTTTCAGAGACCAAGAAAAATAGGTTTATTTGCATTATGCTTATTAATTTGTGTGGTTATTCAGTGTCTCATAAGTTAATGTTCAAGAAAAATATTAATTTTTATTAAAATGTTCTGTTGTTTTATGTTAATGATGACTCATTTATTTCAGCCCTTTGTATTCAGCATGTCTCTAAAAAAATAAACCTACGTTTCTATGAAAATTGAAGCTCTTGTTTTTGTGTGGCCCACATAAACTTAAACCTTGTTTATTAGGCCCGGGTTTGCCTTTGAGTTTGACATGCTAGCTCTACGGTGTATTTGCAGAGAGCATTTCTCTTAAAAATTTTACTAACCCCCTTACCTTAAAAACAATCAGGTGTGCTATTTTGCTAGGGAAATCTAGTTCTACTATTAGAAAACTGAAACAATTCCCTGTGTGTATTTATTCCTACCCAAAGTTTTGTTTCTGGGCATTTAGACACAGGCTGAATAAAGTACCAGTATATCATATTTACAATCACCATGGATTTAGACACACACTTCACCCAGCTTTCAACAATAAAAAATGCAATTTAGAAAGCAAATTAGCTTTGTCAGGAGCTGTCCTGCTGCCAGGGCAGCCGCCAGCACTGGGCCTGGGTTTTGCTCAGAGGTGCGGAAGGAGGGCTGGTTGGGTGTCCAGAGGACACGGGCGCCAGGATTAGGGTAACAACTCTGCAAACAGTAGTTTCTAAGATCAAAATCCTACTCTCACAATGTCAGCAGGAACCGTGTCCTGCCCCCAGTGGGGGTGCTTTGCCTTTGAGGAGCTGCTGTGATCTATTTGGGCCAGTTGGCCACGCAGGAGTTGGCTTCACGCTCTGTGATGGGCCTGTATGACGGTCAAAGGGGACGTGTGCTTCCAGGAATCTTAACCCTTTTATGAGTGCAAATTGATCACAACTTTTTTTTTTTAAGTCCATTTGGTATCTGACCTGTTAACCTTCATATGACGCCATGACATCTTAAAACCAGAGAAACTATTAGAAAAATTATGTCTTAAATATGGGCCTTTGTATCTTTTACACCTTCTCTACTCCAGTGGCTATTCTCTAATAATTTTTGACACTGGTGATTAAACACAAGTAAGGTTTTACATTTATGATTCTCTTTCTAAGACAATTGCTAACATATATATCAAGGCAAAAATTAAGCATTCTTAAAGAGTCTGTAATTGAATTTATATAGTAAAATAAGAACTGCATAGAATTATAACTTCAAACAATATTTTATTCTAATTGTTTTAAAACAAAAACAATTAATCCTTATTTTATCATTAATCCTAAATAAATTGATGTTTTTAAAAATAGAAACACTGGTATTTTTTATTAAGTTGAGTGGTGATTATGATTAGGAAAATTTAGTTGATTTTTTTGGTATTTTCCTAACCACATCATATCTTTCCGATTAGAGAGAAAGCTCTAACCCTTCATAATTTGATTACTAAAACATTAATTATGGTATCATATATTCCTAAATCTTCAGTTGAGGCCCCTTAAAGGGCTTTGGTCAGCATTAAAGACTCATGTCTCCAAAGAAAAACTTTACTTCAGGCTGTTGGGAATGCTGGTGTCCATTGGTGCTCATTTCTGAAACATAGGCATCTTCTGAGGCAGATGCCCTGTTTTGGACACAGCAAGAATTCTTTGGGCCAGTTTATCTCCCAGAACCCCAGCCTTTACTCTCTCATTTCTTCCCTTCTTGAGGATAAATAACTCCACAGGTTTTGAGTCTTCAGGATTTCTCCCTTCTCTGTAAATTGTTTGCTGTGTGTATCTGCCTAGTCGAAGGAAAATCTCTAACGAATTCATTCATATGAATGCAAATGGCTAATATTAAATGTTACTATTTGCCCATTTGACGAAGTCATCTGCAGCGAGGAGCATGCCAGCATCAGACTGGCGACAGCAAGGCCAAACAGTCTGCTTTATTCAACCAGCAAATGAATGACTCGAACCTTCTTGCCAGAGTAGAAGATAAGAAACCAGAAAGATGAACAAGATGTTTCTTCGAATGTCAAGGATCTTGCAATCAAGTTAAGAGGACTGAAGCAAAAACAAATGAGCTTGAATGTCTCATCTCTTGCTGCAAGCATCCTGCTCCCCGGGGAGTACAGAAACGCCTCCTTCCAGGATGGTGCTTGCACGGGAGCTGGGTTTATTTCCATCAGAGCCCAGATACTCTGTTTGTTGACTGCAAAACTGTGGACTCCTTGGGACCTGGGCTGTCTTTTATTTTTGAATATCTAGTATGTCATATATTGTTAAAATCTGTGTGTTTACATAAATGGATATGTAAGAATATTAGTTAGCTATTCAGTCATTATTTTTCCAGGTGCTATCCATGGGAGGCAGTAATTGAAGTTATCTATGGCAGAAAGAAAAGAAGAGGCTACAGAAAAAGCCAGTGGGCCAATCTACATCCAAAGGCCAGGAAGAAGCAGGGAAACAGGGCAGCTGATGGGATTAGGAGGCCACAGTCCCCTCCAAGACACTAGGTTTACATGACACAGCTTGAAATATCTGCTTATAAAGCCGATTTTGAAAAAGATGTTTACCCTATTACCAAAGGGTTGAAATGCTTTAGAAAAAGTTAATCCCCAAATATGTGACATAATGAGGGTGATGTAGGGGCTGTCGATCAGTCAAGCCAGATGCATAGGACATGCTAGGAACTAGCTCTGAGCTGGGGATGACTTCACATGAGAAACTAATTCAGTAAAAGTACTTTTCGAGAAAGACAAATACTGCATGACATCATTAATATGTGCAATCTGAAAGATCCCACGTGGTGAAAACAGAGTAGAATGGTGGCACCAGGGGCTGGGTGGTGGGGAAGTCCGGGAGGTGTTGTTTAATGGTACAAACTTGCAACTAATAGATGAGAAAGTCTGAGAGATCTAACACCCAGCATGGTGATTAGAGGCAACAATAAAGTTTTAGAGACTTCAAAGTAGCTAAGAGACTAGACTTTAGTTGTTCTGACCATACACACACACACACACACACACACACACACACACACACGCACGCACACACGCACACCCGCACACACAAATAATCATTATGTGAGGTGATAGAGGTGTTCTGGCTGCCATTGTAATCATTCCTTAAACATACACAATGTTGTATCTCAATTATCTATAATAATAAAAGGGAAATATGCTAATTAGACCAGATGTTCTTCCAGACATCATTCTGGATGTCCTTCCTGATGAAGCCGGGGCCGAAGGGAAGCCAGTGCTGGCAGCCAGGGAAAGGAAGGCCTCTTCTTGCACGAATTTTTGTGTATTGGGCCTCTAGTATTCAATAAAAAAGTATTTTCCCTTATAATTAGGAGATGATCAAAGAAAATATACTACTGAAGGCCAAATTCCTAGGCTTTCTGCTACAGTTCTGATGCTGGTAATTTAGAAAATTTAAGTTTCTAAAAAATAGAATCTGGTAGATTTGTTTAATTGTACCATATTTAAAATTAAAAACAAGAACTTGATATGTTGAAACCATTTTTAGTTTATACAATATTTAATTTTTTTGTGTGTTTTAGAAATTCTTATTGGCTACAGAAAACAAATATTTTATTTTTTGCTCAGTAGTATTGCCTGATGAGGCACATTTTGCCTAACTGAAAATATTTGTTTCTTTGTAAACCCTATGTATACTATTTAAGTGTTCAGGAACATCTTGCCCTTGGAATTATTGTGTTTAAAAAATAATCTCTGATTACACTTTATCAAGTAAATTTTGAAAAAGTTTATGAACACTTATTAAATTTTATATATTTTATGTATCTTACTTAACCTTCATTACAGCCCTTCAGGTTCAATAATTTTGTTTTTGTTACTTCTATATTATAATTTAGGAAACTGAGGCTTACTTAGAGAGTGAATCATTGAAGGTGAAGGTCGTATGTAGCTCTGCACTGAAAGTCTAGGTTTAACCTCAAATTTCATCTCCTTCACCACAAGCTCCATGACTCATTTAACCTTTGAACTCTGCTTCAGTCTAGTCAGCTACAGTATACATGTCCACCAATTTATCTGAAGTGTGATGAGTTACAGATACCTGCTGGAAAAGTCAGAAAGGCATAGAGAATGAATTATAACTTTACTCATATTGAAGCTTAGATTTGTTACCCTTTTAAATGATTTTACATGGTTTTATGGGAAAATATATTGAATATAAAAAGAACTAGTATTATTACAACTCAACTATTAATACTACTACTACTGTGCCTACTATTACTACTACTCCCAAAATGCAGTCATCAATGTTTGGTTGTGCAATAGCATTCTCAGATTTATAAGTAACCAGTGAGTTAAATTTTCAAATTTTATTTAAGGAAGCTTTGAAGGCAGCAATTAATCCCCAGGGTAATAAGGAATTTGAGCTGGTATTTCCCCTTTCTTGCCTACTTATTCCCTCCCTCCCTGTAGCAGAGACTGCTAGCTGCCTACCCCACATCCCTCCTCCTCTTCACCTTAGTAGGCTCATTTCCATACAGCTAAAATACTACATTTCTATGCGTCTTTTGCAATGAGGGTGGCCATGCATTTAAGATTTGGTCAATGAGATGCAAGTCGAAATGATTTTTGAGGTATTCCAGAAATCCTTTTAGACAGGAGAGGACTTGCTCATCTTCCTCCCCTCTACGGCTTAGAGCTCTAATGTGGTGGCTGGGGCTCAGGCAGCCATAGGATGAAGGCTATGCGATAGTGATTTGGGGAAGCTGCTATTCTAGTCCAAGTTTGGGGAGAGACATTAACTTCTATCTTGTTTACATAAGGATTATTCTAAACTTTATTTTGTTTTGTTATATGTAGCCTGAAGCCAGTCTTACCTGATGGTCACCAATTACCTTCATATCTTGGCTTAAAAATTAGGACAAATTAACCATGTAGCCCTACTTCCTTAAGATCTCAGTACAATTTTAGTAACGTTGCCAAACTTCTTTATGTTCTAATTTGGGTTTCTTCCTAACAGTTGTCTTTTTCCCACACTTTTTGAGAAGGTGAAGCATGCTTGATGCTTTCTTTGATATTAGAAATAAGATGATGCACGTGAAATTGCTGTGTCAATTACATGGTGTGACACCAAGTGTCTGGATTATTATTTACAAGTCCCTTTCCCACACACTAAAGTCTAGGCCAGTGGTCGGCAAACTGCGGCTCGTGAACCACATGTGGCTCTTCGGCCCCTTGAGTGTGGATCTTCCACAAAATTCCACGGCCTGGGCGAGTCTATTTTGAAGAAGTGGTGTTAGAAGAAGTTTAAGTTTAAAAAATTTGGCTCTCAAAGAAATTTCAGTCGTTGTACTGTTGATATTTGGCTCTGTTGACTAATGAGTTTGCTGACCACTGGTCTAGGCATCTGACTGAGTTCTAAATCGTTCCATCTTCTGGAAGGAGGGAGTTAGATGAACAATGTTGGAGCCAAATCTCTCCTTAACACCTTATGAAAAGCGGCAAAAGGCAGAACTCTAGTCAAACTACACTCAAGATGTTATGGGAACCAGAAACCTTTTATTCCTATCAACTTTTGAGTTTGCTTAGTTATGATGTGTGCCAAAAGGCTCTTTAAGAGAAGCATTTCATTAATTTACAGAATAAACAAGTGCAGTGGGGCTTTAGCTAATATTTTGTGATGTGTTGAACAATAATAAAAACAAAACTTAGGCTGTCTTAAAGCCTATAAAGAGGAAAAATATATATACATAGAGAGCAAGTGCTGTAATATGTGGATATGTGGGTATCCGGTGTTGAACTGTGAATGGAGAACAATGTCCAGATACCACCAAAAAGAAAATAAATGAAGAATTCATGTCAAATGAGAAATTTTATTGTGATCAATTGTCAAGGATGCTTCTGAATTTTTATATTTAAATTTGGAAATATTTACATCATATAAAGACTACATCAGGTTCTAATTATTAAAGAGAATATAATACATTTTAATAACCCATTTTATGTTGGCAAGTGTAAATTATTTTTAAAATTTGTTTAGAAAATTTTATTATAAATTTTTCTTTAGTTCTTTAGATTTTCACAGGGAATTCTGAATTATCTCAAAAAGGAAGAGAGGCAGAAGGAAAGGAAGAAAGGGAAGAAAGAGGTCGAGCTGGGAGGAAAGAAAGAGCATGGAATGTGGTTTATTAGAAGACATAAGAGACAGAAATTACAGAAAGTTAGGGGAGAATAAAGAGAAATGGGGTGTTTATTCTGTTTGAGAACGTGTAACTGATTTCACCACTTCTAACAGATTACCATTTGAGTTACATATTTGGGAGTTTATTTCTCTCACCTTTAGAACCAAAAACACAGATGACAAGGACATTTGTACCTATTTCATCCCCAGCAAGAGCTTCCACTTAACTTTAGAGGAGAAAGAAGAGGGACTCTCCCAGATGCTGAGTAAGTATAGATGTAAGGGAGGTTGAGAACAAGAGAAACACCTGTGAGAGCAAACATTGGATTTTCTCCACAGTCATCATCTCTGGCCCCTCTCTCTGGCATTAATGCTTTCAGTACTTATTGATTTACTGTGCTGGTAATTACACCAACATTGACCTGCATTTTTCTTTCCTAGGTAAATGTTGAATTTATTTAAAAGCTGGTGTGATGTGGTTACTGTAATACCGACACATAAAGCTACTGTGTGCACTCTGGGGATACCAAGAACCCATTTATCCTCAATTCTGAATTTAAGAAGTTATCAGACTATTTTGGTGATTAATTTTATTCTCAACAAAAGTATGACCCAAAGTAGAGCATTTCATACAAACATGAACATTTGCTGTTGGAGGGTTTCAAAGAAAAGAGAAAGCACTTATAATTTAGCAGAATTAAAACAACAACAACTTGTGAAATAGGTGGCATCTGAGATGTATCACCTTCCCCAAGTTCCCTATGCTCAGTGACGTCAGGTTCCTTCTGTTTAATATTGAGATAATAACAGCACCTACTTCATGGGACTATTGTTGAATGATTAAATAAAATAGAAAGAATGCAGAACTGGCCCCACTGGCGTGACTCAGTGGTTGAGCATCAACCTATGAACCAGGAGGTCACAGTCCGATTCCCAGTCAGTGCACATGCCCAGGTTGTGGGCTCCATCCCCAGAGTCAGGTGTGTAGGAGGCAGCCGATCAATGATTCTATCTCATCTTTGATGTTTCTATCTCTCACTCCATCTTCCTTCTTCTCTGAAATCAATAAAATATATATTAAAAAAAAAAGAATGCAGAACTATGCCCACACATAACAAGCATTGTATAAATATCAGCCATTGAGTTATTGTTGTTATTAAGTTTGTGAGACCCAATCAACTTTCACTTCTTTTGGCCTTTAGTACATTAATAAAGAAATTACAAATAAATTGTTAAAAAATTGAGATCTATTTTAAACATTCACGTGTAAGAAATTAATACCCTTAACACCAAGAAATATAACATGTCTCTCTATAGGAGGAAAATGTGAAGTCTTTGTGGATGTAAGATCTAAGGTAAATGGCCCTCGTCCCATCCCATCACAGACCCTGAGACTGCAAAAACGGACATAAATAAGAAGGTGGAGATGGGTAGGAGGCATTTCAGGTGGAAAAAATAAAAGGAGCAGAGCTGTGGAAGTTAAAAGATAGAAGGAGAGAATTGGGGAATAAGGAATTGTTTATTTTACTTCAGTCATAGAATATACCTCAGAAAGCAAGATAGATATTTGGGGGTCAAAAGGACTCAATGTAGTAGAGAGTAAGAGGGTGGTTTCCTAAGTTCTCTCTCTCTCTCTCTCTCTCTCTCTCTCTCTCTCTCTCTCTCTCTCTCTCTCTCTGTGTGTGTGTGTTTGTGTGTGTGTGTGTGGTGGTCATAGAATTGAAATTGTGTTTTAAGAGGATTAATTTGCTCCCCTATGTAGTGTGGATCTTGTAGAGTCAGGAGGCAGAGAAACTGCAGAGATTGGAATGAGGGTCTGAAATGACACTGGGAAAACAAAGGTAGGAAATCATAAAAGAAGGACTTGCAAGTGTGGATCTATGCTACCAGGGTCTGCCTCACATTGGCCAGCAGGTGACCTGGCCTGTCCTGTAACAGTGTAATGAGAGTCATTAGATGGAAAAAGAAAACAAAACAGAAAACAATAGCACCCCCTCAGCAAGTCTCCTTCCTATGTCCCAGTCACCTTCACTCACTGCTTCCTCCACAGCTCCTTCCTGCCCCAAAGGAAGCAGAATGGCTTTCTCTTCCAGGCATGAGTGAGTCCAGAACTCATCCCCACACTCAGGACCACAAAAACCCCTTTCTGTGAAAATGTTCCCCTCTGGTGTGGATGCCTCTGCTTCCATCCCCACAGAGAGCTTGACTCCATACCTTCTCCCACCCAGCCACCCTTCTCCCTGGTTGCTCCCCTAGACTTTCAAAGAGCTCCGAGTATTCCTTTCATGCTTTCTACCCACTGGTCCAGGCCCATCCTCTTCCAAGTGTTTGTTTATTTGTTTGTTTTTATCTGTTCCACCCACGGTCATTCTTTGGTCTCTTCTCTTTTCACCCTTTCCATCTCATCTATGCCTGTGGAGATGTGTTTATGATTATATAATACCTGCCACAGGTGGGGGGTAGGGGATGTGTTCAGTGGGTTGTTAGGATGAGTGGTGTGTCCAACCCTCCTGCCCCTGTACCTTTGCATCATAGACTGGGAGCATAATTATTTTAATCATCCAAACTACAAACCTCAGAAAAATTCCAGATGCTTTGCTCCTTAATCATTCATCACTAACACGTTTCTAATTTTTGGGCTACATGAGTTGGGAATTTTTGGAAGGGAGCAACGTATAGAAACAGTAATTTGTTGCAAGCATACCCTAGAAGTTGGAAGTTTGGAAAACTATACAACAACAATTTTGGCAAGGGCGGGAGGAATTGGAACTCTCACACATTGCTGATTGGAATGTAAAATGGTGCAGATGCTTTATTTTTTAAATATATTTTTATTTATTTCAGAGAGGAAGGGAGAGGTAGAGAGAGACAGAAACATCAATGATGAGAGAGAATCATTGATCAGCTGCCTCCTACACACCCCCCACTGGGGCTGGAGCCAGCAACCCAGCATGTGCCCTTAACCGGAATCGAACCTGGGACCCTTCAGTCCAAAGGTTGACACTCTATCCACTAAGCCAAACCAGCCAGGGCTGGTGGAACTGCTTTAGAATGCAGTTTGGTTTTTCTTAAATTACTAAATGTACATATTACCTACCAATTATACTCCTGGATATACACCAAAGAGAAATGAGAATATTTGTTCACACAAAAACCTGCACATGAAGGTCTAAACAGCATTTTTCATAATAGCCCAAACAAGGGAACATCAAAAATGTCCATTTACTGATGAATGGATAAACAAAATACAGTGAAACCAAGTGGATAGTATTCAGGAATAAGGAAGAATGAAGTACCAAAACATGTTACAGCATGGATGAGCCCTGATAACATGATGTGAAGTGTAAAAAGCCACATACTGTATGATTCCATTTATATGAAATGTTCAAAATAGAAAAATCTATAGAGACAGAACTAAGGGTATTGCTGTCAAGAACTAGGGGCCATGGAAGTGACTGCTAGTGAGTGTGGGGTTTCTTTGTGGGGTGATAAAAAATTTTAAAAATAGATTGTGATGATGGTTGCATGACTGAATGTATTAAAAACCACTAAACTGTATAGTTTAAATGGTCGAACTTTACAGTATGCAAAACATATCAAGGAAACTGTTCTTCAAAAGTAAAAAACAAAACCATGTTGAAATCACAGTTACTTAGAAGCCTTCAACGTGCACCTGACCGGCAGCCACACCTCTGCTGGGGGCATATATGCTGGTCCACAGGATGAAGTCTAACTGCATTCATTGGCTGTTACCATGCCTAACAGTTCCTTCCTAATGCTTGCCACCCTCAGAGTCACACATCTTCTATCCAGCCATGCAGCCATACTTGAACTTTAACCTACTACTGCTCCACTCTATATGATTCTCTGCCTTTTGCCATCTTCTACCCCTTGGTTTCCCTACATTCATGTCTCATATAATACCCAACTCAGACATCCTTTAAGACTTACTTTGCATATTACCTCTACCAGTGTATCAGTTTTTATTGTTCATTGGCAAAAATGACTCTAAGTAGCTTTGGCAATAAAAATTTTTGGAAGAACATGGAATGGCTCAGAGAATGATAAAATAAGTGGAACTTTCAAGCCACAGAAAAGAAAAATGCAAGGATCTAGACTGCAGGAACTAATGAATAGCCTCTTTCAGATGAGGGTCTTAGAATGAATTGGCTCTGTTTTTGGATTATGTGACAAGACCCTGTGGCTAATTTGAGCCTGTGAGATGTGACAGGAAGTGATATTTCTAAGCTATCATGTCTAAACTAAGACAAAGAAGAGCCAGGGCAAGACCCTCCAACTGTATGGCCATGTTTTCCTGATTGTGTAGCTAAAGGAGATAGAACCTTGGTCCCTGAGTGTTTGTGCACCAAGGAAGTCCTCTCTCTCCTGTGTAGGACATGTAGTGTGAACAAGAAAGACAAATTGGAGGTGGCTTTGATTAATCTACCCAGACTCAAACCTTCCTCAAACTAAATCTGAGGCAATGTCATCAGCAAATTGGGAAATTGATGTTGAGCAATTGAAATGAACAGCTACCCATTAAACCCAGTGAGCCCTCCTGAATTGTGGGCAGAGCTAACATCTCCTACTCTGTGCTATCATGCTGCTGTGGTATATGCCTTAACCAGCACCTGTTAAATGGCCATAATTGGTTACATGCATTTTTCCCTAGCGCCAGCTGCTGAGCTTGACACTGATGAGACAGTCCTATCTAATAAAGAGGGAATATGCTAATTGACCATCACTCCATCACAAAGATGGCTGCACCCACAGCTGGAGCCAAGTTCCCATAAGGAGCCTTAAAGAGCAATCAGCAGGGACCTGAGACTACGCCCTCCTCCAACCCGCAGGGGTTAACAGGGGACCTCAGGTTGCATCCCCCGCCCAGCGCCAGGCCAGGGGACCTGAGGCCATGCTCCCTGCCTGGAGGGGCTTGATGGGGGACCTCAAGGTGCACTTCCCGTCCTGGTGCTGGGCTAGGGGACCTCAGGCTGTTCCCCCTGCCCCAGTGCCAGGCTGGGGGACCTCAGGCTGTGGCCCCCACCAGGTGGGGCGTGACAGGGGACTTCAGGCCATGCCCCCACCCCGGCACCAGGCTGGAGGGACCTCAGACCACACCCCCTGCCCAGCGGGGCTTGACGGGGGACCTCAGGCCCTGCCCCCTGCCCCAGCACCAGGCTAGGGGACCTGAGGCTGTGCCCCTCTGCCTGGCTGGGCTTGACAGGGGACCTCAGGCCATGCCACCAACCCAGTGGGGCTTGACAGGGGACCTCAAGGTGCACCCCCAGTGCTGGGTTGGGGGAACTCAGGCCATGTCCCCTGCCCCAGCACTGGGCCAGGGGACCTGAGGCTGCACCCCTCTGCCTGGCTGGGCTTGACAGGCGACCTCAAACTGCACCCCCCACCTGGTGGGTCTTGACAGGGGACCTCAGGACGTGCCCCCCACCCGGCGGGGCTAGACAGGGACCTCAGGCCGCATCTCCCTGCCTGGATGCCAGGCCAGAGGAGCTCAGGCCAAGAACCCCACCCTGGTGCCAGGCCAGGGGACCTGAAGCCATGCCCCCTGCCTGGCGGGGCTTGATGGAGGACCTCAAGGTGCACTTCCTGTCCTGGTGCTGGGCAAGGGGACCTCAGGCTTCTCTCCCCCAACCCCCCAGCGCCAGGCTGGGGGACCTCAGGCTGTGTTCCCCATCCTGGCGCCTGGCCAGGGGACCTGAGGCTATGCCCCCTGCCCAGCAGGGCTTGACAAGGGTGGGACTGGCCGGGTCTGGATCTAGCCCAATGGGGGTGGGCCAGCTGGGTCTGGGTCTCACACGATTTTGAGGTGCATGTGGGTGGGTGGGGACTGGACTCTGGGTCCCATGGTGAGTGCCAGTCTCTGACAGGAGGAAGGTTTTCATATACATTTTACTAATTTTCTTTCATCTCTGACACTTCTATTATAGAGAAAGGGCAAATAGTAATATTAAATTATTTCCTCTAATTAGTCCCCCTTTTAATGTGCACGAATTTCATGCACTGGGTCACTAGTAAGAAAATATTTATTAAATGAACAAAGAGTGAAAAAAGGGAGAAGTGGAATAAAGACAAGCCTGGTTATTAGATAGTCATCTCTGTTGTAAAAGCATACCAGGGCTTTCTCTTAATGGTTTTTCCTTTTGTCTACTCCTGTGTTGTTTCTATCTTTGGTAAATTACAGATGCTCCAATGCAAAATGGGCGAGGTGCAGTCTGCTGGTCTACCTAACCCACAAGAGTGGTTTTAGTCTGTTCAGTATCTTAAATGTTTTAATTTAATTTCCAAATTGTTTAAAATATAAGTAATTTTACCCAAGTATCTGGAGTTCGATCTTGTATAAAAAATTGGAACAGTGTGCCACAATGAAGCACTATTTTTTCATGGTACCAATTAGCTGGGTCTGAGGGGCTGTTCCTTCTCACATTCAGAGACAATTCTCTTTTCCACAGGGTCCATGAGCCTGCTTTCCCTGTTCAAGGTCACTGCCAGGCCTGGTGGGCATTTTTGTTGAGAATCCCTGTAAATTCTTGAGAAAACTAAAGTGCATCTAAAAGGACTTTCCTGTGACACCAGAAAACCTAGGTGGAAACCTAGGTTGCTGTGAGCTTCCCTTTTGGTTGGGAATTGATCTCTGCATTCACAGATCATGAATAAAAGTGATTAACTTTTAGAAACTATCTGGGAAAAGCATTTCTTATATATTATTCTGTAATGGTCACTGTCTTCTAAAGGTGCAGGCGATTAACTTTTACTTGGTGATTTCTTCAATTTTAAGGAAACATTTTTGATTTGGTCTTGATGTAGTTTAAATGCATTGTATGAACTTCATTATTTTTTTGTAAGAATATAATTTGGTTCATAAATTGCAGATGGTGGAATCATGCTAAATGAATATCCTCATTGCTCAGAAAATTAATTCTTTTGACGGAATCATTCACTTAAAATTAAGTGAATATTTAACTTTCTATATTAAGAGGTTTGAATGAAGTATCAAGGCCTTAATTTTCATATACTCCTTCCCTTAATAATGTGATACTTCATTTCTCTTTTATTGAAGTTAAGGATATTTGAGCCATATTTGTAAGTTCTCCTTGCCAAACATTTTCCTTTCAGTTATTCTCTATTTTTTTTTTTTTTTGGTGAGGTGTTTCTGGTTCTCCTGAATTTTCTATCAAGTGGAAATGGTCATAATCAACGTAAGTTCAACAAGTGACAAAGACTATATATAATAGGGGTTAAGAGTAGGGACCTAGAGTAAGAATGACCAGGATTTAAATCCAGGAATCTCTTTCTTCTGCTGTATGACCTTGGGCTATCTGCTAAGCTTCTCTGTATGAACTTCAGTTTCTTCATGGAAATAATAATGGATGACCAAAGAATGACAATGTCTATATTGCTTAATTATTATTATTAAGATGATACTCATTGCAAATTCTAAGAAAACTGAACTTGCATGTATTTCTTTATTATTTAATATCTTTTTTAAAATTTATTTTTATTGTTGACAATATTATAGGTGTTCCCCATTTCCCCTCACTTACCCCCCTCCATCTGGCCCCCACCAGACACCAGGCCTTGCCCGCACTATTGTTTATGTCCATGGACTATGCATATCCTATCAAATAAAGAGGGAATATGCTAATTGACTGCCCTGCCCTCAAAGATGGTGGCGCCCACAGCCAATTAAGAGGGAATATGCTAATTGACTGCCATTCCCTCAAAGATGGCGGCACCCACAGCCACAAGATGGTGGCTCCCAGTCCCCTCAGCCCTGCAGGGGGTTGGGTGGCAGGTGTGCACCTGCCTCTGGAGTCCCCCAGTTCCCTCAGCCACCCAGTGGCCCAGGGCTGGCCCAAAGCACAGGCAAACCTTGGATGGTGGCTGTCCAGCCGCCCAGGGCTGCCTGAGGCTTGCACTGCCAGCAGTGGAAGCAGTAGAGGTGTGATGGGGGCATCACCTTCCCCGATAGCTGGATTGCCTCCCACCCCTGAGGGATCCTGGACTGTGAGAGGGGGCAGGCCGGGCTAAGGGACCCTCCCCCCCTCCAGTGCATGAATTTTCATGCACCAGGCCTTTAGTCTATATATATAAAAGGCTAATGTGCAAAGTGTCCCTTCAGGAGTTCAACCGGGAGACCAGAAGTTCGATTGCTTGCTATGATGTGCACTGACCACCAGGGGGCAGTGTGGAACGAGGGAAGGCTCCAGCCAGCATCCAACAGCCAGGGAAGGGAGGCCCAGGCCAGCAGTCAGCAGCCAGCAGCTGGTGAACAGAGGCCCCAGCTGGCAGCCAGAAAGCCATGATCAGCTCTGATCGTCTACCAGGCATGAATTTTGTGCACCAGGACTCTAGTATGTATTTAAGTTCTTTGGTTAATCACTTCCCGCCACCCCTTCCCCCTCCTTCTGAGATCTGTCAGTCTGTTCCATGCATTCATTCTTCTGGACCTATTTTGTTCATTAGATTCCACTTATAAGTGAGGTCATGTGATATTTGTCTTTCTCTGCCTGGCTTATTTTGCTTAGCATAATAACCCCCAGGTCCTTCCATGATGTTGCAAAAGGTACAATATCCTTCTTTTTTACAGCTGCATAGTATATCATTGTGAAAATGTACCACAGCTTTTTTATCCACTCCTCTGCTGATGGGCACTTGGGCTGTTTTCAGATCTTAGCTACTCTAGATAACACTGCTATGAACAATTCTTTCTGATTGGTGTTCCAGGATTATTAGGATATATTCCCTAGGGGGAGGGATCACTGGGCCAAAAGGCAGTTCCATTTTTAATTTTTTGAGGAAACTCCATACTGTTTTTCACAGTGCCTGCACTAGTCTGCATTTCCACCATTAGTGCAAGAGGTTTCCCTTTACCATCCTCACTAGCACTTGTTTGTTGATTTATTTTATTTATTTATTTAAAAATATATTTTATTGATACAGAGAGGAAGGGAGAGAGATAGAGAGTTAGAAACATCGATGAGAGAGGAACATCGATCAGCTGCCTCCTGCACGTCCCCTACTGGGGATGTACCAGAATCGAACCTGGGACCTTTCAGTCCTCAGGCTGATGCTCTATCCACGGAGCCAAACCGATTTTGGCAACTTGTTTGTTGATTTCTTGATGGTAGCCATTCTGACAGGAGTGAGGTGATACCTCGTTGCAGTTTTAATTTGCATTTGATGATTAGTGACATTGAGCATTTTTTCATATGTCTCTTGGCCATTTAAAACTATGTTCTCTTTGGAGAAGTGTCTCTTCTGGTGCTTTGCCCATTTTAATTAGATTGTTTGTCTTTCTTTTGTTGAGTTGTTTGAATTCTTTATATAGTTTGAGAATTGACCCCATATCAGATGTATCATTGACAAATATGTTCTCCCATACAGTGGGCTCCCTTTTCATTTTGTTGATGGTTTCTTTTGTTGTGCAGAAGCTTTTTAGTTTGATGTAGTACCATTTGTTTACTTTTTCCTTTGTTCCCTTTGCCCTATGGAATGTATTGGTACATTGCTACATGAAATGTCTGATATTTTACAGGCTAGGTTTTCTTCTAGGATTTCTTTGGTTTCATGACTTATATTTAAGTCTTTTATCCATTTTGATTTATTCTTGTGTATGGTGTCAGTTGGTGGTCTAGTTTCATTTTTTGCATATACCTGTCCAATTTTCCCAACATCTTTATTGAAAAGACTTGTTTTTACTCCATTGCATGCTTTTTCCTCCTTTGTCAAATATAAATTGAGCATAATGTTGTGGGTCAATTTCTGGGGTCTCCATTCTGTTCTACTGATCTAATGCCTGATCTTGTCCCAGTACCAGGCTATTTTGATTACAATGGCTTTGTAGTATAGTTTGTTATCAGGAATTGTGATTTCTCCAATTTTGTTCTTCTTTCTCAAAATGGCTGAAGCTATTTGTGGTGTTTTTTGGTTCCATATATATTTTTTGAGTATTTTTTCTAGATCTGTGAAATATACCATTGGTATTTTAACAGGGATTGTGTTGAATCTATAGATTGTTTTGGATAATATGGACATTTAATGATATCAATTCTTCCAATCCATTAACATGGTACATGCTTCCCCTTGTTTATATCTTCCCCTATTTCTTTTTCTAATGTCTGATAGTTTTCTGAGTACAGGTATTTTACCTCTTTGGTTAGGTTTATTCCTAGGTATCTAAGTTTTGTTGCTGCAATGGTAAATGTAATTGTGTTTTTAGTTTCTCCTTCTGAGAGTTTATTATTGGTATATAAAAATTCCATCTATTTCTGGATGATAATTTTGTATACTGCTACTTTGCCAAAATTGTTTATTAAATCTAGTCATTTTTGTTTTTGGTGGAGTCCTTAGAGTTTTCTATGCACAATATCATGTCATCTATGAATAATGACAATTTTACTTCCTCCTTTCCAATATGTATGTCTTTTGCTTTACTTTGCCTGGTTGCTCTGGCTAGGTCTTTCAGTACTGTCCTATATAATAAAACCCTAATATGCAAATTGACCAATCATCAGGACGACCGGTAGCTATGAGGTGCACTGACTATCAAGGGGCAGACACTCAATGCAGGAGCTGGCCCCTGTTGGTCAGTGGGAGTGCACTGCTCAGCCAGAAGCCGGGTGCATGGCTTGCAAGTGCAGCGGTGGTGGCAGGAGCCTCTTCCACCTCCATGGCAGCCCTAAGGACCCCTCGGATGCGTCCTGGACTACAAGAGGGTGTAGACTGAGGGACCTCCACACCCCCAGGCCTCTAGTGTAAAATAAAAGTGGTGAGTGGACATCCCTGCCTTTTTCCTGTTCTTAAGGGAAATGGTTTTAGTTTTTGCCCATTGAGTATGATGTTGGCTGTAGGCTTGTCATATATGGCCTTTATTATGTAGCTGTATCTTCCCTTTATTTCCACTTTTCTGAGAGTTTTTATCAAAAAAGGGTGCTAGATTTTGAGGAATGCTTTTTCTACATCTATTGATATGTTTATTTGATTTTTATCCTTCATTTTGTTTATGTGATGTATCATATTTATTGATTTGTGAATATTGTACCAGCCTTACATCCCTGGAATCAATCCCACTTGCTCATGGTATGTAATCCTGTCTAATAAAGAGGGAATATGCTAATTAACCATCACTCCATCACAAAGATGGCTACTCCCACAGCTGAGGCCAAGTTCCCATAAAGAGCCTTAACAAGCAATCAGCAGGGACCTGAGGCTATGCCGCCCCCACCCGGTGGGGCTTGATGGGGACCTCAGGCTGTGACCCCCGCCTGGCAGGGCTTGATGGGGGACCTCAAGGTGTGCTTCCCGTCCTGGTGCTGGGCTAAGGGACCTCAAGCTGCTCCTCCCGCCCCAGCACCAGGCCAGGGGACCTCAGGCTGTGCTCCCCACCAGATGGGGCTTGACAGGGGACTTTAGGCCGTGTGCCCTACCCCAGCACCAGGCCAAGGGACCAAAGGCTGCATCCCCCAGCTTGGCGGGGCTTGACAGGGGACTTCAGGCTGTGCTCCCCACCCGGCGGGGCTTGACGGGGGACCTCAAGGCGCACCCTTAGTGCTGGGTCGTGGGAACTCAGGATGCGGCCCCACCCAGCAGGGCTTGACAGGGTACTTGAAGCTGTTACCCCCTCCTGGTAGCTGGGCTGGGGGACCTGAGGCTGCGCATTGCTGCCTGGCAGGGCTTGATGTGGGCCCTCAGGCCATGCCCCCCACCTAGCAGGGCTTGATGGGGGACCTCAAGGCACGCCCCCTGCCCTGGTCTGGGCTGGGAGACCTCAGGCCATGCCCTCTGTCCTGGCGCCAGGCCAGGGGACCTGAGGCTACATCTTCTGCCTGGTGGGGCTTTACAAGGGTGGGAATGGCTAGGTCTGGATCTAGCCCAATAGGGGGAGTGAACGGCTGGGTCTGGATCTCACGCAATTTTGAGGTGCATGTGGTTGGGTGGGGACTTGACTCTGGGTCCCATGGTGTGCCCCAGACTCTGACAGGAGGAAGGTTTTCATATACATTTTACTAAATTTCTTTCATCTCTGACACTTCTATTATAAAGAAAGGGCAAATAGCAATATTAAATTATTTCCTCTAATTAATCCCCTTTTAATGTGCATGGATTTCGTGCACCAGGCCACTAGTCTTTTTAATATATTACTAGATCAAACTTCCTAATATTTTGTTGATGATTTTAGCATCTATGTTCATCAGGGATATTGAACTGTAAATTTCTTTCTTGGTGGTGTCTTTATCTGGTTTTGTAATTAGGATAATGCTAGCCTTGTAAAAAGATCTTGGAAGTATTCCCTCCGCTTGAGTTTTTTGGAATAGTGTGAGGAAAATAGGTGTTAGTGCTTTAAATGTTTGGTAAAACCCATCTAGTCCAGAACTTTTGTTTCCTCAGAATGTTTTGATTACTGCTTCAATTTTATCAGTAGTTATTGGCCTATTTAAGTTTCTGATTCCTCCTGAATGAGATTTGGAAGATTGTATGTTTCTAGGAATTTATCCATTTTCTTCATGTTGTCCAGTTTTTGGCATATAAATGTTAACAGAATCTTCTTACAATCCTTTGTATTTCTTTGGTGTTAGTTACTTCTCCTCTTTCATTTCTGATTTTATTTGGGTCCTCTCTTTTTATTTCTTTCTATTATTGATTTCAGAAAAGAAGGTGCAGCCCTAGAGGATTTGGCTCAGTAGACAGAGTGTCGGCCTGTGGTCTGAAGGGTCCCAAGTTCAATTCCGGTCAAGGACATAGACCTCAGTTGCAGGCTCCTCCCTGGACCAACCCTAGTCCAAGCACATGCAGGAGGCAACCAACCAATGTGTTTCTCTCACATTTATATTTCTCTCTGTCTTTCCCTCTGCCATTCTCTCTAAAATCCAATGGAAAAATATCCTTGGGTGAGGATTTAAATAAATAAAGAAAAGAAGGCAGAGGAAGAGAGAGATAAAAACATTAATGATGAGAGAGAATTTTTGATTGGCTGCCTGTTGCATGCCCCATACTGGGGACTGAGCATACAATGTGGGCATGTTCCCTGACTGGGAATCGAGCTATGACCTCCTGGTTCATAGCTCAATGCTCAACCACTGAGTCACACCTGCCAGGCTTTTATTCTGTTTTGTTTTTTAATAGGTCTGGTTATAGGTTCATCAGTCTTTTCAAAGAACCAAGTCTTGGTTTTATTGATCTTCTGTATTGCTTTTTAGTCTCTATGTTATTTATTTCCACTTATATCTTTATTATTTCCTTCCTTCTACTTCTTCTGGGCTTTTGTTGTTCTACTTCTAATTCTTTTAGTTATAGGATTAGATAATTTATTTGGGATTTTTCTTGTTTCTTGAGGTGTGTACTTCCCTCTCAGGATTGTTTCCACTATGTCCCACAGATTTTGGGGTACTGTGTATTCATTTTCCTTTGTTTCCTGAAATTTTAAAATTTCTTTCTTATCTCATTGATAATCCATTCACTGTTTAATAACATGCTATTTAGCTTCCATGTGCTTGAATGTTCTTGAGGTGTTTTTTTTTTTGTTTGTTTGTTTGTTTTTGTTTTTGTAGTTGATTTCTAGTTTCACACCATTTTTATTTAAGAAGATGCTGGATATGATTCCAATCTTCTTGAACTTGTAGAGACTTATTTATGTCCTAACATGTATTATTGAAAATGTCCCATGTGCATTTGAGACAAAAGTATATTCATCAGCTTTTGTGTGAAATGTTCTGTCAATTTCAATTAAATCCATTTGATCTAGTGTGTTGTTGAAGGTTGCTGTTTGGAAGACCTATCCAGTGATGTCAGTGGGGTTGGAAAGTCCTGTACTATGACTGTATTGCTGTCAATCTCTCTCTTTAAGTCCTCCAGCAGTTTTTAAATATATTTAGGTTGTTCTATACTGGGTGCATATATATTTACCAGGGTTATATCCTTTTGTTGGATTGATCCCTTTAGTAGTATTTAATGACTTTCTTTGTCTATTTTTATGGCCTTTGTTTTGAAATCTATTTTGTCATATATAAGTATTGTTACCCCTGATGTTTTTTTGTTGTCATTTTTCATTTTGATTTGCATGAAAAAATTTTTTTAGTTCTTTCACTTTCATCCTGTATGATTATTTTGTTCTGAGGTGGGTCTCTTGTAGACAGCATATATATGGGTCACGTTTTCTTACCCATTCAGCTACATCATGTATTTTGTTTGGAACATGTAATCCATTTATATTTAAGGTTATAATTGATAACCACTTATTTATTGCCATTTTCATTCTTTATGCCTGTTTTCCTCTTTCTCTTTATTTGTTCTTTTTATACCATTCCCTTTAACATTTCTTGCAATGATGGTTTGTGGTAATAAAATCTTTTACCCTAATTTTGTTTGGGAAGCTGTTTATTGAAAGTTAAATTTTGAATGATAGCCTTGCTCTATAGAGTAGTCTTGGTTTTAGATCATTGCTTTTCATTACTTAAACACCTCATGCCATTCCCTCCTGGCATGCAGTGTTTCTCTTGAGAAATCAGCTGACAGCCTTATGGGAGCTCCCCTGTAGGTCACTGTCTGTCTCTCTCTTGCTACCCTTAAGATACTGTCTTTGTCTTTGATGTTTCCATTTTTAAATATGATGTGTCTTAGTATGAGTCTGTTTGTATTCATTTGGATTGGGACTCTCTGTGTTTCCTGAAATAGTCTGACATTTTCCTTCACCAGGTTAGGAAAATCTTCTGTCATTATTTTTAAAATCAGGTTCTATATTCCTTGATCACTTTCTTCTCCCGCTGGGACACCTATCCTACAGATATTGTTCTGTTTCATATTGTCCCAAAGTTCCCTTAAACTCTCCTTATCCTTTTAAAGTATTTTTCCATTTGCTGCTCTGATTGTGGTTTTTTCTTTTCATCTTCCAACTATCTGATTCAATCATCTGCTTCATCAAGCCTGTTTTTAATTCCTTCCACTATATTCTTGATTTCAGATATAGTATTCTTCATTTCTGACTGGTTCTTATTCATAGTTTACATGTCCTTTTTCATGCTGATATAGTTCCCATTAACTTCCTTGTAATTAATATTAAGCTCCTTGTAGTGCTAAGTTACTTGAGCATCCTTATAAGCACTAGTCTGAACTCTATGCCTGATAAATTTCTTACCTCCATATCATTTAGTACTTTTTCTGGAGATTCCTCATTTTCTTTCATGGGGGTTGTTTCTTTCTCTCCCCATTTTAGTTATATCTCTGTGCTTGTTTCTATCTATTAGATATAACTGCTATGACTCTCAGTCACCATGGGTTTCCCTTTTGTAGTAAATGTGCTGTGGGACCCAATGGTGTGGTCTCCTTGTACTCCTGAGCTGGATGCTTTAGAAGTCTCCCTTCTATGTTTTTTGTTTGTTTGTTTGTTTTTTGGTTTTGGCTCTCCTACTGTAACCAGGTTTTGACTGTTATTTTCCAGTTTGTGAATGGGATCTCCTCTCAGGCTGGCTGGCTGTGAGTTTTAATCCTGACCATTTCCTCTGTGTGGCTGAGCTGCAGTTTCCCCAAGCAGAGACTGTCACATTCCCCTTCGCCCATGCACTCCCCTCCACTGGTTGCTAACAGGTGCCTTAACCTTCTTCATCATTCCTCTTTGTTTGAAATACCCTGGTAAAGGCTTTTCAAGCTGCTTTTGGTACCTATTACTTAATATGTTCAACAAATGTTTACTGAGTGGCAACTATGTCCCAGACACTGCTCTACCTCCTGAGGATATGGAAGTAAACAGATAAAAACCTGTGGCCTCATGAAATTTATATTCAGATTGAACATGTTAAGATTTTATGCATAGCATTAAGGACATTCTTTTACTCCTTCAATGTGACTCACACATAAATCCATCTCTTCCTGTTAAATGAACTGGGAAAGGGAAATTGGTTTTAGCCCAGGGCTGACCACTCATACATCTGCTCCTCAACTCATTGTTTGTTTGACCTTACATGTATTTAAATCATCCCAGCCAAAGCCCCCACACCACTAATGCCCACAAAATGGAATCTAGTTTTTGTTTTGTTGTTGTTTTACTTTAAAGTCTTGCATGTTTGAAAATGCTCTTTTAAATTCTCTTTCACCGACCCAGGTCCACTGATTTTGTTTGGTTTTGCCTCTGCTCACACTATTCTCCTTTCTTCCCTTATCTTCTGCGTCTGCCATTCTCCTGGACTATAATAATTTCTCTATTCTTCATATGTATTAGAATTCTTCTTGTCCCTGAAGATCTAACTGAAATAACACTCTCTCTAAGACTCCTCTCTGAATTGTAAATGCCATAATTTTGGGGCCACACATTTGGTACTTCTATGTTCTTTATCTTTTTTCTAGTTTCTGTTAATAGGAGCAAATTGGGGAAGGTGTCTTATTTACCTCTCTCTTCAGAGTGTAGTACTGCCTAGAACACAACAGGCACCCAATAAGTCTTTGTTGAATGGATAAAACTGCAGCTTAAAACTGAAGTCAAAACATTACCTATCAACCTCTGAATAACTCACAGGGCTCAGCAAACATTTTCTGTAAAGGCCCAGAAAAATAAATATTTTCAGCCATATTCTCTATGCTGCAACTAGTCAACTCTGTTATTTTAGCACAGAAGTAGCCATAGACAATGTGTAAACAAATTAGCATGGCTGTGCTCCAATAAAATCTATAAATGAGGAGGCATGCTGGATAGGGGTTGTAGTTTGCTGACCCCTTGAACTAAAATCTTTATAACAAAATATAGATCTCTGTAGAGAGGCTTGTGACTCCCTTCTGCACCTTTAACGCTAGTGTAGTTCTGACATATTATAGATATTCAATAAAATGTATTATTTATTAAGGGTGAAGATTATTTATGGCATAATAGATCTTATTTATAATATATATGTTAAGACATGCTGATGCCTGGAACATTTTCCTCCCATGCCATATTTGTGTTGACATTTACTATTTTGGGTTTGACAATTGCCAGTTTTACTTCCTAATTATGTTCTTCTTACTATATTTCCTGAATGTTTAATTAGTTAAAATATTATGATTCATTTTATTTGAGTTTTATAAAATTGCTTTTGCTGATTTTAATTTTCAAAGACTCTGAAAAATAGATGAACATTATATATTAATTTAAAAATAAACTAAAGACCATTAACTTATGTAACTAAGTTACAACTAATTCCAACTGACTGATACTCATTTCCTGTAATTTTTATGACATAAATTGGATGACATGATATGAAGTTACTAGTCCCAGGGTTGGGAAAGAGTAATTGATGTTGTTTGTTATGGGTGGGTGAAGAAGGTAGTGATAACATTCAGATTATTTACCTAGCATTCTTGATCCAAATAGTTTAAAACATTCAACCTATCTATAAGTATTTATATTTATATTCTGCGAGTGTGTGTTTATGTTTGAAAAATACCAAATTATTAACTTGGATAATTTGTATAGTACAATGATGGGATATTTTATTTTTGATTTTGGCTTTTATAGATTTTCCAAATGTTCTACAATGGAAATATGTTACTTTTGGGATTTTTTTCTTCTAGTGGTATGGTGGACTAGATACCCAGAAGGACCTTTATGCCGCAATCCAACCAAGATTTTAGATGAAAATACATCTAGTCCATTTTTGAGCATTGTTGAGCTCTCAGGAAAATTAGGGAAATAAATCAATTAAACTATTTTATCTCACTAGGGCCAAAGAAGTCTTAGAAGTAATGTCAATACCAGTACTGGGAAGAGGAGGATTCACTGTGGGCTGGTACTTGTTTATGGAGCTAACCTGCAAATCCTCTCCAGATGAATGAATCCCAAATATATGCCATTGGTATTTCTAAAGGTCAAGTTCAACAAAATGTGGGTTCACAATAGGAAGGAAATCACCAAACACAAGATGAAATAAGGCATTGTAAGTGAGAGTCAACACACACAATGAAGGTTTAAGTCTACACCAGAAGAGTATAGAATTATAAAACATAGATTATAAAATACTGACGTAGTTTGTGCCTAAATAAATAAAAAGTAGACTAAAATGATCAAGAAAAGAAAGATTATCAAGAGTGACCAACCAAATTGAATTTTTAGAAATAAGAAATGTAACTGCTGAAAATGAAATATAATGGGTGGATTTTATAATAGTTTAGACACTGTTAAAGTGAGAATGAGGGAACTAAAGGACAAATCCATAAAAAACTATTCAAATGTAATGTAGTGAGACAGAGATGCCAAATTTGAAGCATTAAGCTAGATGGAAAACAGAATAAGAAAATCTAGTATACTCTCAGTGGATGTCACAGAAAAATAAATCAGAGATCATAGTAAAGGAGAGAAAATATCTGAAGCTGTTCTATAGTTTATTAAGGATATGACCCTACAAATATAAAAAGCACAACATATAAAATGCAGAGATAAAACAGCTAGGTAACTGTAGTGAAACTATAGAACATCACAGTCAAAAGAGACATTCTTAAAAGTTGCTCAAGAGAAAGGGTAGATCAAATGAATGCAAATTAGATAAGGGAGGATTGGGCAGCAACAATGGAAACCAGAGGTAAGTATATATTTAGTTAGGAGAGAAAATGACCCTTAAAGTAAAATCGTGAACCCAGCAAAACTGTCTTTTAACAAAGAGGGTGAAATAAGAAATGATTTATTTTTGGGGTGGGTTTGTTTAAAATGATATTTCTCCTAAAAATAAAACCTGTGGCTTCATTTTAGTTCAGAGTTTTCTTTGTGGAAAGTTTTATTTACAGACTCAGTGTTTCAAATAGATATAACTTTCAATTTCTTCTTGTATAACAACAAAATAGCTGTGTTTTTCTAAAAATTTAAAAATTTCATCTAAAATTTCAAATTTATTAGCATGTAGCAATTTTCCAAAATGTTCTCTTATGTCTTCAGACATATAGTGATGTTCCTTCTATTATTTCTGATATTGTTTATGTTTTCTCTCATTTTGTTGAGGCTTTGTCAACTTTTCTGCTTTGGACATGTTGATCATCTATCTCTCTCTATATATTTTTTTCTATTTCAGTTTGTTTCTGCCCTTAGCTTGATTCTTTCTCTTGTTTTAAAGTACTATTTTTTAAATTCCTTGTTATAGCTGCTCTAGATGGACTCTGTCTTTCTGATTCTCTAACATATATTGTGTAACTCAGTACTTTTCAAAGTCAATCCCTGGACTAGCAGCATTGGCATCATCCAGGAACTTTTTAGAAATGAAATTTCTTGGGACTAGTCTTACTTCTGCTAAAATAAAAATTCTGAAAGATGGGGCCCAGTAATCTGCAGTATTCTTATAAGTTTGCATTTAATAACAGAAAATGTTCATAACTACTAATTAGATTAATAAGTAGACAGGTTTAAAACTAGGCTAAATGCAAGTGAAATATGTGCTTTTCTATCAGAGAAAAATATTATTACAGAAATAATTAATGAGCTAAATTTGGTAAAGAAAACCTGGGCAATATTAATATAAAGAACAAAACAAAGCCAAACCTTACAGAACACAAAAATCTTACTAAAGTTGAATGGCTGATCACTCTAATTCTAAACACAAAGGTTTAAAATTCAATCATAAGGTTTTATAGAATTTTGATCTACTCCTATTTTCTTATATCAAATTAGAGGCCCAGTGCATGAATCTGTGCATGGGTGGAGTCTGGCTGGCCTGCCCCGAAAGGGGCCCATTGAGCTGGGCCAGTGGGGGGGAGGGCGCAGGCGGTTGGCCGGTGGGCCCTGCCCCCGATTGGGGTGTTGGGGGCCAATCTGGTGTGGGGCCAGCTGGGGGGAGGGGCTGTGCGTGGTTGGCTAGTCGACTCTATCCCCAATTGGGGTGCTGGGGGCCAATCTGGTGTGGGGCCAGCCAAGAGTAGGACCCATGGGCAGTTGGCCAGCCAGCCCTGCCCCCAATCAGGGTGTTGGGCCGATTGGGGGCTGTGCCAGTGGAGGGGGACTGGGGCCTGGATCAGGCCGACTGGCTGCCACAGTGAACATCATAGCCAACCGGTCATTCTGGTCATTCCACCGTTGCATTTAATAACATGGTCACTGGGCTTTTATATATATAGACTCGAGGCCCGATGCACGAAGATTCATGCAAGAACAGGCCTTCCTTTCCCTGGCTGATGGCACCGGCTTCCCTCCAGCACCCAGGACCTGGGCTGCCTTGCTCCTGCTGCTGCCAGGCATGTGGGACCTGGGCTGCTTTGCACCGGCCACCACCAGGCATCTGGGACCAGGGCTGCTTCACTCCTGCTGCTGCCAGGCATCCAGGACCCAGGCTGCTTTGCTCCTGCTGCTGCCAGGCACCCAGGACCCGGGCTGCTTCTCTCTGGCCACCACTGCCACCCACCAGGGGTGTGCTTTGAGCCACACCACTGCTGCTCGGAGCATGTCCCCACCCCTGGTTTATGTCCTCTGGGGTTGGGGGCAGCACACAGTCCCCTTCCGCCCATCTGCGTGGGCAGCTCCTCTTACATCATCGTGATGCAGCCTCCTCCTGAGCTGGTCATGACCGTTAAGGCTTTCTGGCCTAATTTGCATATTACCTCTCTCTCTCTCTCTCCTCTCTCTCTCTCCTCTCTATATATATATATATATATATATATATACACACACACACACACACACACACACACACACACACACATATGATCTTCCTTAACTATGAAAATGATATTTTCAAATTACATAGAAGAAAGTTCCTCATCATAATCAGGCACTATAAGTTCCTTCCAATACACAAAGAAGCAAAATTTTAGTTATTTCATTGAGTTACTAAAAAAATAATTTTGACTAGGCATTAACAAAAGAAAAAACCACAGTAACATTATCTCAAACAGATGGTTTCAAATAGTTGGAATGCTATTCTCTGCATGGTTCAATAGCACCTGAAATAACACATAAAATCCATAAATATAAAGAAAAAGCAAGCAGACAAGTCAGATATAGTACTGAGTGAACTTGACTTACAGTTGGAATGGAGACTGCCCTACATTTAAAAGAAGTTCCCACCACCAGCAGCACATTTAGCACTGCTGGATTTAACTTTTAGTCTTTGTGAAGATAACAGGCCAGAACAGCAATACCGTTGATAAAGACATAACATCTTAGTCATTTGAATTTTAGAGAGAGGGTATCAGTGAGAGAAAATTACATATGGAATGGCAAAGTCCTTTTAAAATCTAGAGTAAAAGTTAGAAATTCACTTATCACCACTGTGTAGTTTCAGGTAAAAAACAAAAGCAAAACAACTACTTGTTTGTTTGATTATCAGTAATTCTTATCAAGATTCACAATTTTTGAACTTTATACCAGGAAACCAAATGTGTTCATACTTTCATATGGAGAAAAATAATCTGATCAAGACTTTAAATAAAGCAAATAACATTTTAATTTTTCAATTAAAACAAAGCAAAAGCAATATCCCAAACCTACAGTTTGTTCCAAGTTTGACTATAATTTTTGAAATTTGTCAATCAGTTCAGAAACATCTTTTTTTTAAAATTAAATCACTGACAGTTGAGTCACATTTCCATTGTGTATTCCTTTCTTTTAAAAATATTTCCTTAAGCAGTTCTGAGCAGGGTCTAAAAAATAAAAAATAAAAATAGCAAGAAAGAAAAATTACCATGATGAACTAGAAAAAGAACAAATTTTGAATACATACTGAAAAGCTTAAATTCTACAAATCCACTATATCACTGGTTACTAAAGAAATTCTTAAAAGCCAATTTCATTTAGGAAAAAAATAGGAATTATGTAACATTTTATACTCAAATAAGTAAACCATTTTATTTATCTAAAATAATAGAGAACATTGACTATTTTTGTGTGTGATAATTCTGACATATTTTATTAGAGATTCTATGGGTATTTATTTCAATTATTTACAGAGTAAAATCTAAATATATTATATAATTTTACCACCAGTTTTGCTGCTGTTCTTTTATAGAAAATGCACATTTTGCAATAAACTAAGGAATTTTTCAAATGTCTTTGTTCATTTGTGCCTTATTTATTGGGTATATCCAGAGTAGAACTAAGTAAAATCTTTTATTAAACTTTTATTCACATAAATATTAATGATATATAAGTTTATGCTATACAGATTTGAATTTGTTTGCCAGGTTTTGGCATAATAACGAGACCTCCTTGAAACATAAGAACTAATACAACATGTGACCCTTACTACTACATACATCTGTTCTACTAAAAAACTTCCATAGTAACTAATGTAGAAATACAATATGGAGACTAATTACAAATGCCCTAACAATATTTTTACAGATAGAATATTTTCATTGTTGAGAATACCTGCTGTAGTTCACACTAGATGTTTAAGTACTAGCTCTGAGAGGGGCTAATAATCAGCTTCCTAAATTCTGTGCAAGGTTGACAATGACAGAGAAAGAATGAAACAGAAAGTGAACCATGCATTTAAAAGGGAGACATTTTTGCCAGATATATATTCTCAATAATATCAGAGCCCACATGTTAATTAAAGGCATTCAATCTATGGAATTTATTTTTCTCAAGATGGATGAACGTGTTGGTTATTGTCAATACATTATAAAAAAAGAAACTTGGGACTTGAGATTTTAAAAAATTTCTTAAAATATAAAACAGTAGCATTCTACTAAACCTATTTCTATTTAATCCAGAAATGTTACTTATAATGAAATAGAGATATGTGAGATAGGTAATAAATATCATTTTTGAAAGTAGAAAGATGACTAGATATCTGAAAAATGTCTTAGGAACTGTAAGTTTATTTAAAAAAATAAATGTTACTGTTAACTGTCTCTTGGCATTCATATATTATTTTTATAATACTATTTAAATTATTTAAAGATTCATAATCATTAGTATATGATATTTTGAATCTTTCTAGCTACTTCTCAAGACTTGTTTTCTCATTTTCATAGATCTATTTTTATACCAATAAATGAAATATAAGATAATTTTTATTTGATTAATTTACTATGCTTGAGTTAAAGACAATTTAAGAGAGGAAAGAAAAATCTATCAAAGCTGTACATTTTCAACCTCCATAAATAAATGATCAAAAAACAGCTTCACCTGTATTCACTTGTTTTTTGAGGACTTGACATTGTTCAAAATGCTGAATACATAGTGATGTATATGATATGGCTGCTACCTTTGTGGATTTCATAATCTAAGGAGTAGACAAATATATCATCATAATAACAAAAAATTAATAGCAACACAGTCTAATGGAGAAATGTCTGCTTTACATTTAGTCTAATGAGCAGCAGGTAAAAATGTTGGTTGATTTATTTGCTTACTCCACACAAAATATCACGTTGCTATGTGCCTACTCAACACAGGTTTCACTTCCAGAATGGGTTTGTGCAGTCGCAGATGGGAAAATTAATATACCTGTAGGTTTGTAGAAGGGGTTTTGTTTTTAGCATCAACTAATATGCAAGCAACCTCACCTGCCCATTCTTCAGTGGATATATAACATTTTATGTCAACTAGCCAAATGCAATTTATCCATATTTTCCTGAAAATTCAAAAATGTAAGAGGAGTGTTAGTAAATGACTCACTGTTCACCATAGAACATATACTAAGTCTTTCTATTTTAGATTGATTAGGACATAAAGTCATGTGTTTTCTTATCATTTTAAAAATGTGTTGTGGATAACAAAATTAATTCCAGGTGAAAGAAAATAAATAACTTAGAAGACTTATTATTTTATCCCAATTTTGTTTTACTAAAAATTGGTAAAATAGTATTGTTTTATGGGCATTATTTTGTTTAACTCTATGTACAATAAATGAAAAGGTTGATCATCTTTTTTGGTGTGCACATGAACAAGAATAGGTACTGATAAAAACATTTTAGTTCATTGGAAATATAAACTGTGAAAAACAACATGTGAAAAGATTAAACAATATTCTATGTAAGCAGAATTACTCTTTCTTTCTTATCATGTTATGACATAGGAAAGAAAAAAATGTTTTGATTTAAAAATCTATCAGCTATCATGTAATTTAATATGTAGTGACATATACTGCTAAAAGGTATATATTAACATTAAAGCCCCAAACTCCAGTGATTAATATTATAGTGATGACAGAATGAGAGTGCCTAATTTTAATCCACTGTTTATCTATGTGGGATAATTTATAGATCACTCGACATGTTTTAATAGCAGACATAAAAGATATCCTCTAATACCCACTTTCTTTCAAGATCTGACATTTTTCAGTTACAAATACAAAGAAATACCAAGGGTTGCCTTCATTAGATATGTATACAAATAGCTAGTCATCTCATATACAGTTTATTACAAGTGATCTATTAATAACAAAACAGCTCCAAAGACACAGGGTCTCTTAATATTCTAGTTGAATATCAAAGGCTTGACTTAAAATGAGGGCAGAAACACAAAGAGTGGACAGCACATTGGTTTGCCTTCCAAATATAGTTTTACCATCATAAACTTCAGGCTGACATCTGCACAAAGCTTTCTTCACCCAAACACTGCCAAGTAAGGGCGTTATTCACTGATTGGCTGATAGTCACC
Organism: Corynorhinus townsendii; assembly: GCA_026230045.1. Classification (NCBI taxonomy): domain Eukaryota; kingdom Metazoa; phylum Chordata; class Mammalia; order Chiroptera; family Vespertilionidae; genus Corynorhinus; species Corynorhinus townsendii. The sequence continues at coordinate 57,395,591 of JAPDVU010000006.1, read as the reverse complement.
ATGACAACTGATGTCACAGTTAGATAAATACAATCCTACTTTCAAACATGCACACAATTTATTAATTCAGCAGGACTTTGTTGATAATATATTATGAGGGAGATATTTAATACTATTCAGAGGCTAGATATATTTGCCTCTTATCTAGGGTAAAATAAATTATAAGAAGTGATGAGAACAACCATTTAATTAGACTAAAGGAAGTTTGACAAGCAACTCAGTGAATGTAAGTGTTTTTTAATAACTTTGTTGTAGGTGTCACATTCTGTAAACTGAATGACTATTGAGTTAACCTTCTTCAAGTTATTTTCCTGGGGCCCCTTTAAAAACAGGTAGGAAAGAATGGGAGTCTGATTTTCTATATACTAAACTAGATGATACAAGTATTTCCTTATCACTCGAGATCAAATAATTGTACTCAATGTTGAATGATTTTTAAATTTAACAGATATTTATCCATAGATATCCTTTCACTACTATGAAAATTATAAAATGATTCATTTACTTTTCCTTATTCATCAATATAGAAACTATATTACCAGACTTATTTTTTAAAACAGAATAGATTCAGAATCTAAATATTAATAAAAGTAGTCTAATATCTAGTAAGTAAAAATTATGTGTATCAACTTTTACTAAATTTTATTCATCCAGTCTTATCAGCCAAACTCCTGAAAACAAAACGTTGAAATCTTTAAGTTCATTTCTCCATTTTGTGATCCAAATGGTGTAAAATCTTATAAATGCTTATGTGCTTCTGTTTGTTTGTAGGAATGTACAGTGAAAGGTGTGGGAAGGCTAGACACAAAAATGTTAACATAGTTTACTTCAGAGATGTTGGTTAGTGTAGTGTGAGGAAGTAATTTTTCTTTATATATTGTTTATAATTAATTACAGTAAGGTTTAATTTTTAAGTTTAAGTACAAAATCCAATAAAGTGCTAAAAATGATTGTGATATTATAAAAAAAATTAGGGAACCAAAGTATTATGTTTAATACTAGAGGCCCAGTGCAAGAATTCGTGCATGGGTGGGGTCTGGCCCACCCAGGCCCAATTTGCAGATCAGGGCTGGACCTGTCAGGAGGAGGAGACATCAGAAGGTTGGCCGGCGGGCCCACACTGATTGGGGCCCTATCAGGGCTGGGCTGGCTGGGGGGAGGGGCTGTGGGTGATTGGCCAGTGGAACCCACCCCTGATTGGGGTGGGGGTGCTGATTGGGGGCAGAGCCAGACATGGGGGGGGGGCTGTGGGCAGTGGGCTGGCTGTCCCTGCCCCCAAATGGGACTGGAGGAGGTGCTGTGGGAGGTGGGCCAGCCAGCGCCACCCCCAATTGGTGTGGGGGGGCTGATCAGGGGCAGAGCTGGCTAGGGGGAGGGGCCGTGGGCTGATCAGTGTGGTAGGGCAGATTGGCAGTGGGGCTGGCCTGCCCACCACCCACAGGGCTAGCCCCACCCCCAAATGGGATGGGGGGGCAGGATGGGGGCCAGTGGCCTGTGTCAGGGGCCAGAGGAGGGTCCATGGGTGGTTGGCTAGCTGGCCCTGCCCCTGTTTGGAGTGGGGGGGGTCAATTGGGGGTGAAGCTGGCTGGGAGGTGGGGCAATGAGCCGATCAGGGTGGTAGGGACCCATCGGGGGTGGGGCTGGCATGGGGGAGGGACCATGGAAGGGTGGTTGGCAGGCCCGCACCCTATTGGGGTGGGGGGGCAATTAGAGGTGGGGCTGGCTGGGGGGAGGGGCTTCAGGCTTATTGGGGTGGGCAATTGGGGGTGAGGCGGGTGTGGGGAAGTGCAGGGGCGGGGCGGTGTTGGCTGGCTGCCCCGCCATACATCAGAGTGGGAGAGGCTGATCAGGGACCAATGGGGCTGGTTTGCTGGCCACAGTGGGTGTCATAGCAACTGGTCATTCTGGTCTTTCAGGCGTTCTGGTCGCTGGCTTTTTATATATATAGATGATGATCTCATTTTATTCTGTATGTTCCTTATATATCAGTACGTGTGTGTGTGTGTGTGTGTGTGTGTGTGTGTGTGTGTGTGTGTGTGTGTGTGGTGTATACGTGTGTATAAAATTGAAGAAGAGACTAGAAGAACATAAACTAAATTATTACTGTTGATTATCCCTGGACAGTGGAATTATTTTTTATTTTCTTCCTTTTACTTATTTGTATTGTTTACAATGAGAATAATTTAATTCTTTTATTAAGAAGCATGATGTTATAATCAATAACAATAAGTGAATGAAACATTTATTTACTTTATATGCTATACTCATTGTTAGGAACCAAAGGAGATGCAAAGAAGAAAGAGTCTCTGTCTTCAAGATCATTACAATTTAATGCAGAAACACAATATGAGTAAGAAAAATTATAACACATAATATAAAGAATATAAATGATGATTTTACGGCAGCTCAGAATAATCATCATATACTTTTTTTTAAAGACATGCATTTGTCATATTAATACTACTGTTTTGGTAAAGCATAAAGACTAAATTATTTGATCCATATATAATCTGAATATTTTAAAATTAACTATCAAAATTGAATTTGTTTAGGCAATAACAAAAGAAAAGCATTTTCAAAACCATTTAAAGCAGAAAAAAATTTAAAAAAATACATTATCAATATCATATACCATGACCAAGTGAGATTTATTCCAAGGATGCAAGATTGATACAATACGTGCAAATCAATAAATGTGATATATCACCTAAACAAACTGGAAGATAAAAATCACATGACCATATAAATTGATGCAGAAAAAACACTGAACAAAATCCAACACCCTTTTTTGATAAAAACTCTCAGCAAAGTGGGAATAGAAGGAAGCATATCTCAACATGATAAAGGCCACATATGACAGACCTACAGCCAACATCATACTCATGGACAAAAACTAAAACCATTTCTCCTAAGAACAGGAACAAGACAGAGATGCCCACTTTCACTACTCTTGTTCAACATAGTACTGGAAGTGCTATCCACAGCCATCAGATAAGAAGAGAAATAAAAGCCATCCAAATTGGAAAGGAGGAGGTAAAACTCTCATTCATAGATGACATAATATTATAATAGAAAACCCGAAAGACTCCACCAAAAACTACTAGATTTAATAGATGAATTTGCAATGTAGTAGGATAAAAAATTAATCAATGACATTTTATACACCAATAATGAACTCTCAGAAAGAGAAACTAAATAACAACCCCATTTACCATTGCAGCAAAAAATTAAGATACTTTGGAATAAACTTTGCCAAGGAGGTTAAAAAGTTGACTTAGAAAACTACAGGACATTTGAAAAAAGATATAGAGGAAGATACAAACAAATGGAAGAAACTGCCTTGTTTATGGATTGGTAGAATCAACATCATTAAAATGTTCATACTACCCAAAGCAATCTATAGATTCAATGCAATCCCTATTAAAATACCAATGGCATATTTCACAGACCTAGAACAAACACTCCAAAAATGTATGTGAACCATAAAAGAGCCAAATAGCTGCAGCAATCTTGAAAAAGAAGAATAAGTTTGGAGGGATCACAATACCAGATATCAAGTTATACTACAAAGTCATCATAATCAAAACAGCCTAGTACTGGCACAAGAACAGAAATACAGATCAATGGAACAGAACAGAAACCCCAGAAATTGACCCAAGCCATTATGCTCAATTAATATTTGACAATGGAGGCAAGAGCAAACAATGGAGTCAAGACAGTCTCTTCAATAAATGCTGCTGGGAAAACTGGACAGGTACATGCAAAAAGTGAAACTAGACAGCCATTTTACACCACATACAAGATAAACTCAAAATGGATAAAAGACCTAAATGTAAACTATTTAACCATAAAAATCTTAGAAGAAACCATAGACAGTGAAATCTCAGACATCTCTCATAGCAATATTTATGTATACATCTCCTAGGGCCAAGGAAACTAAGGAGAAAATAAGCAAATGGGACTACATCAAAACAAAAAGCTTCTGCATAGCAAAAGAAAATATTAACAAATTAAAAAGAGAGCTCACTGCATGGGAGAACATATTTGCCAATGATAACATCCGATAAGGAGTTAATTTCCAAAATATATAGGGAACTCATACAACTTAACAAAAGGAAGACAAACAATCGAATTAAAAAAATGGGCAGGGGACCTAAATAGACATTTCTCTAACACGGACATAAGAAGGCCAAGAGGCATATGAAAAATGCTCAAACCATTTAAGAGATGCAAATTAAAACAACAATGAGATATCACCTCACACCTGTCAGAATGACTATCATCAACAAATGACAAGTACTGGTGAGGTTGTGGAGAAAAGGGAGCCCTAGTACACTGCTGGTGGGAATGCAGACTGGTGCAGTCACTATGGAAAACAGTATGGAGTTTCCTGAAAAATTAAAAATGGAACCCGCATTTGACTCAGTGATCGCATTTCTAAGAATATATCCTAAGAAATCAGTAACACCAATCAGAAAGGATGCATGCTATATATTCATAGCAGCACTATTTACAATAGATAAGATCTGGAAACAGCCCAAGTGCTCTGACTGTATAAAAAACTGTGGTATATTTTACACAATGAAATACTATGCAGCTGTAAAAAAGAAAGAACTCTTACCTTTTGCAACAGCCTGGATGGACGTGGAGAGTATTATGCTAATTGAAGTAAGCTAGTCAAAGAAAGATAAATATCACATGATCTCACTCATATGTGGACTCCAATCAACAAAAGAAACTGATAAATAAAATAGATCCAAAGACATAAAACCATGAAACTGATTAATAAATTTCACTGGGAAGGTGGAGGTAGGAGAGATTAACTGGGGAACTTCTATGCATGTATAGCCCATGGACACAGATAATTGTGTGGCAAAGGCTTAGAAGGGCAGGTTCATGGAGGAGGGGCTCAATGGGGAAAAAACACACAAAAATTCAAAGGGGACATCTGCTATACTTTCAACAATAAAGATAAATTTAAAAAAATAAAAAATAAAATGAGCCTTTTAGAAGGATTGAAAATTTAAAAAATAAAATCCTATCTAATAAAAGAGTAATATGCAAATTGACCATCACTCCAACACACAAGATGGCTGCCCCCATGTGGGCACAAGATGGCCACGACAAGATGGCCAGCAGGGAAGGGCAGTTGTGAGGGACCAGGCCTGCAAGGGAGGGCAGTTGGGGTGATCAAGCCTGCAGGGGAGGGCAGTTGGGGGTGACCAGGCCTGTAGAGGAGCGAAGTTGGGGGCAACCGGACCTACAGGGAAGGGCAGTTGGGGGGGGGGACCCAGGTCTGCAGGGGAGAGCAATGGGGGGGGGGACCAGGCATGCAGGGGAGAGCAATGGGGGGGGGGGACCAGGCCTGCAGGGGAGGGCAGTTAGGGGCAATTAGACTGCAGGGGAGTGGTTAGGGGGTGACCAGGCTGGCAGGCAGAAGTGGTTAGGGGCAATCAGGAAGGCAGACAGGTGAGCAGTTGGGAGCCAGCAGTCCTGGATTGTGAGAGGGATGTCCGACTGCCCTTTTAGGCTCGATCCCAGTAGGGCAGTTGGACATCCCTCGAGGGGTCCCAGGTTGGAGAGGGTGCAGGCTGGGCTGAGGGACACACACCCCATGCATAAATTTCGTGCACTGGGCCTCTAGTAAATTATAATTTAAACCATTTCTTAACAACAACAAAAAAAGACTGTCTAAATGGGCCAAATTTAGAAACATTTAAGGACAAAATATTTTATTTTAGTTTTTGAATCTGGATGTAACTCAAAGGTTAACTTTTAAAATATCACTCAGCCATTAATGAGGTTATGTAAATTAACACCCATATTTACTATCACTTTAACATGTTTTTTCCCTAAGAACACCTCACAACGATTCCCCAGTAGCTAGAGGGTTCCCCTCAGACTGTAAACCATCTCTGTTGCTTTATAGTACATATGAAAATATCTTTATATTTGTTTGTCTAATTTGTCTTTTACTTAACCAAACTTATATTTTACTAGAGGCCCAGTGCATGAAATTAGTGCACTTGGGGGGCATCCCTCAGCCCAGCCTATGCCCTCTCACAGTCTGGGAGCCCTTGGAGGATGTCCCCCTGACAGCTTAGGCCCGCTCCCTGGGGAGTGGGCCTAAGCCAGCAGTCCAACATCCTTAGCACTGCCATGGAGGCAGGAGAGGCTCCCGCCACTGCCACACACTTGCCATCATGAGCCTGGTTTCTGGCTGAGCCATGCTCCCCCTGTGGAAGCACACTGACCACCAGGGGGAAGCTCCTGCTTTAAGCGTCTGCCCTCTGGTGATCAGTGCAGGTCATAGTGACCGGTCATTCTGCCACTTGGTCAATTTGCATATTAGCCTTTTATTATATAGGATTAGGAGTCACTGGAAAATTAGTCCAATGAAAACAATGTTATGAAGCTAAAATCTAAATTTAACACCTTTTGAACTGACACATTCAGAAGCCATGAGCTTGAAATCCATGTCTTATAGCATCTAAGGTAGATATGTTTGTCTTTTGTCTAACAAGACATCTATATTCCTTTGAGAACTTCCCTGTCTTTACCTGGATTCTCCCCAGAAAGCAGTACCTGAAACACAAGTCTGAATAATGGACATGATTTCACAGAAATAGATGAGAGAAACATGTAAGAACAGATAAGCAATCTAAGGGTGTGTTAAGTTAGTCAGTGGTACATTTTACACAATGGAATACTATGCAGCTTTAAAAAAAAAAAAAAAGAATGGATACATCTCCATTGAGGGCAACTGGTATTATTTGTTTATTGTGGACACTGTTATAAATGTCCCGTATTCCTCCCCCCTTGCCACTCCACCAAACCCTCTCCCCCAGGACTTCACCACATTATTGCCTGTGTCCATGGGCTATGCATATGTGCATGTGTGTTCTTTGGTTAATCTCTTCCAGCGCCCCCCGCCCCCCCCCCCCCAACAAACCCGCCCTTCTGAGCTCTGTCAGTGTGTTCCATAATTCCATGCCTCTTGCCCTATTTTGTTCATCAGTTTATTTTGTTCATTAGATTGCACATATAAGTGAGATCATGTGATGTTTGTCATTCTCTGACTGGCTTATTTCACTTAGCATAATACTCTCCAGGTCCATCCCTGCTGTTGCAAAGGGTAAGAGTTCCTTCTTTTTTTCAGCAGTGGAGTATTCCATTGTGTAAAATGTTCCACAGCTTTTTTATCCACTCATCTGCTGATGGGCACTTGGACGGTTTCCAGATCTTGGCTATTATAAATAACTCTGCTATGAACATAGGGGTGCATATATTCTTTCTGATTGGTGTTTTGGGTGTTTTAGGATATATTACCAGAAGTGGGATCACTGGGTCAAATAGGAGTTCCATTTTTTATTTTTTGAGGAAACACCATACTGTTTTCCACAGTGACTGCAACAGTCTGCATTCCCACCAGCAGTGCAACTAGGGTTCCCTTTTCTCCACATCCTCACAAGCACTTGTCATTTGTTGATTTATTGATGGTAGCAATTCTGGCAGGTGTGAGGTGATACCTCATCGTTGTTTTAATTTGCACCTCTCTGATGATTAGTGACACTGAATATTTTTTTCATATGTCTCTTGGCCATTTGTATGTCATCTTTGTAGAAATGTATCTTCAGGTCCTTTGCCTACTGTTTAATTGGATTGTTTGTCTTCCTGGTGTTGAGTTGTATAAATTCTTTATACATTTTGGATATTAACCCCTTATTAATGTATAATTGGTGAATATGTTCTCTCATACTCTGGGCTCCCTTTTCACTTTGTTGACGGTTTCTTTTGCTGTGCAGAAGCTTTTTATTTTGACATAGTCCCATTTGTTTATTTTCTCTTTAGTTTCCTTTGCCCTAGGACTGTGGTCGGCAAACTGTGGCTCGCGAGCCACATGCGGCTCCTTGGCCCCTTGAGTGTGGCTCTTCCACGAAATACCATGGCCTGGGTGAGTCTATTTTGAAGAAGTGGTGTTAGAAGAAGTTTAAGTTTAAAAAATTTGGCTCTCAAAAGAAATTTCAAACGTACTGTTGATATTTGGCTCTGTTGACTAATGAGTTTGCCGATCACTGCCCTATGAGATGCATCTGTAAATATCTTGCTACAAGAGATATCTGATATTTTGCTGCCTATGGTTTCTTCTAGGATTTTTTATAATTTCATGACTTACATTTAAATCTTTTATCCATTTTGAGTTTATTATTGTGTATGGTGTAAGTTAGTGATTTTCTTTCTTTTCTTTTCTTTTCTTTCTTTCTTTCTTTCTTTCTTTCTTTCTTTCTTTCTTTCTTTCTTTCTTTCTTTCTTTCTTTCTTTCTTTCTTCTTTCTTTCTTTCATTTTTTTGCATGTATCCGTCCAATTTTCCCAACACCATTTATTGAAGAGACTGTCTTGACCCCATTGTATGTTCTTGCCTCCTTTGTCAAATATTAATTGAGCATAATGGCTTGGGTCGATTTCTGGGGTCTATGGTGTATTTCATTGACCTATATGCCTGTTCTTGTGCCAGTACAGGCTGTTTTGATTACAGGGCTTTGTAGTATAGTGTTGTTGTTGTTTTTATCAGGGATTGTGATTCTTCCAACTTTGTTCTTCTTTCTCAAGATTGCTGAGGCTATATGACGTGTTTTTGGTTCTATATATACATTTTGGAGTATTTGTTCTAGATCTGTGAAATATGCCATTGGTAGTTTAATAGGAATTGCATTGAATCTATGCATTGCTCTGGTAGTATGGACGTTTTAATTATCTTAATCCTTCTAATCCATGAACATGGTATATGCTACCACTTGTTTTTATCTTCCTCTATTTCTTTTTTCAATGCCCTATAGTTTTCTGAGTACCAGTTTTTCACCTCCTTGGTTAAGTTTATTCCTAGGTCTCTTTCTGTTTTGTTTTGTTACTCTTTCTGATAGTTCATTATTAGTGTATACAAATGCCAGTGATTTCTGAATATTAATTTTGTATCCTTCTACTTTGCCAAATTCATTTATTAAATCGGATTTTTTTTGGTGGAGTCTTTAGGGTTTTCTATGTACAATATCATGTCATCTGTGAGTAATGAGAGTACTGGTGTTTAATCCCACTGTGTCTTCTAAGGAGCCATGCAGAATGCATCTTAAAGGGTTTGTCTGAGGGACACAAGAGAAAGCTATTTATCTACTGGCTCCCATATCCCATTGGTCAAGAGTTGCCAAGTGGGATGCTCACTCTCTTGCACATTATATTTTGCAGCAAAAATTTTTCTGAAGGTATCACAGAGTCCCTGGATTCGTTGAGGCAAAGTACTGGCAGGTATGAAACTAGATACTTCAGCCTTATCTGTAGTAAAAGGTACATGAAGACGATGTGAGTTGGGGGACAATGAGAGACAGAGCCAATCACAATACCATGCCTTGTACTTTTGTCAGATCTGGCCACAGGACATCTGACTCAGGCTCAGCCATTCTTAAAATCTCTATCCTACCTGAACTTGTATACAAATAGAATACTAGGATAAAGAAGCTCTCATCCACTTGTATTGCTAGAGTGGAAAATGTAAATATAAAACTTCCAATGCCCTTTTTATATGCTTTAGGAAGATTCCATGCCTTTGTGATACAGCCAAACAAAGACAGAGACAAGCAAAACCATGACATCTGGATTCCTGCAACCCTCTGTTGATATTCTAAGCTACCCCAGTATCCTTCCTAGCTATGAGAGCCAACAAATGCCAACTTCAATTTATTTGTTTAGCCCTGGCCAGTTAGCTCAGTTGGTTAGAGTGTCTTCCTGATATTAAGGTTGCAGCTTTGATCTCTGGTTAGGGCACATAGATCAACCAATGAATGCATAAATAAGTAGAACAATAATTCTTTCTGTCTCCTCTCTCCCTCCCCCTCTCTATGAATTAAAACAAAACAAAACAACTACTCCTGATTTGAGTTGGTTTTCAAACTCTTTCATCAGATTAGTCACCAATTCATCCTCTGGTACAGGGTATATGTTCTGCAATAGTGGATTGGCGGATTGGCTTTCTCTCTGTCTGTCTCTCTCCCTTTCATCAGAGATACCATTTGATTCCTAGCCATATATATATATATATATATTAGAGGCCCAGTGCATGAATTCTTGCACTGGTGCAGTCCCGCAGGGGTTGGAGGGGCGGGGCTTGGATGCAATCGGCCCTCCTGGTGGGTGGTGGGACACCTTGCTGGCCCAGGATCTGGATCTATACAGCTGATATTCCTGCCGGTTGTCAGAAGCCACCTGGTGGCTGCTTTTATATCATTTTCTTCCTTGTGGAACGTCTAGGGAGGGGAAATGGCCACAGTGCCTGAGACCGACTTCCTGGAGGCTTTTGGTGCTGCTGGGATCGTGTCGGCAGCACTGGTCAATTGGTGCCCGGCCCATTCTTTGGAGATTGGACCTGCAGGACTACTGAGGGAGTGAGTGGCTGCTGCTGGGCTGGTGGGCTATCAGGATGAGTCAGCCAGCTGAGCAGTGCTCCTGTTGTGGGAGCACACTGACCACAAGGGGGCAGCTCCTGCATTGAGCGTCTTCCCCCTGGTGGTCAGTGCATGTCTTAGCAACCAGTCGACTGGTCGACTGGTTGTTCGGTTGTTTGGTCATTCAGTCGCTTAGGCTTATATATATATTAGTATATATATAATACTTAAAAACTAATTTATGTAAGTTTTATTATTTCTGAAGAAACTTTCATGCATACTTATATCACTTTTCAATCTCCCCAAGGCAACAACTTCCAGTTCTAGCTATTTATTTTTGTTTTTACCTCCAAGTGTCTAAAACATAAGCATATAATTTTACCTCTTGATCTATAATTTCACTCTAGATCATAGTTATTTTTGATACATCCACTGGTACTTTGGTTTTTTATTTGTCATTTTTACCTAATTTTTTTTTTAATCTCTGGAAGTTCAGGTCCTTCTTTTTGTCCATTGGGTTCTGTGATTTCATGATGTGTTATGGTGTGCTTATATTTAATACATTATACTGAACACTTAGTAGGCTTTAAAAATTTAGAATCTCACAATGTTTATTTCTATAAAGGCCATTTGAATATTGAACTTCCTGGAAAGATCATCTAATTATCTTATCCTTTCCCTCCCACTTTCCAGCTCAATGATTCTTTTTTTTTTAATTGATTTTTTACAGAGAGGAAGGAAGAAGGATAGAGAGTTAGAAACATCGATGAGAGAGAAACATCGATCAGCTCCCTCCTGCACACCCCCCACTGGGGATGTGCCCGCAACCCAGGTACATGCCCTTGACCAGAATCGAACCCGGGACCCTTCAATCCGCAGGCCGACGCTCTATCCACTGAGCCAAACCGGTTTTGGCACTCAATGACTCTTCACATTAATTTCAGAGGTATTTTCTCAATTTCCGAGGGATTTTTGTCAATTGTATAATCTAGACCTACTGAGATTTTTATTTATTCTGCCTTAATTTTAATTTCTAACACCTTTCTTTTTGTTCTCTAAATTTCTCTTTTTGTTTTATGGATTTATAGCTATCTTCTATCTCTGTAGATTCTAGTGACCTATTTTGTGTTCCTGCTCCCAACAATTTGCTTATTTCTGTTTGCATGTTTGGGCTGGTGTCCTTTATATTGGAAGCTTTGCTAAGTGAGAGAGCTGGCAATATTTGCCTGTCTGCTCATATTTTAAGAGTGAGAGGCTAAAAAGTTGATTGAAAGTTCTGTGTACATGAAGTCATCTTCTGAAATCACGTCTTGCTGTGGGTTGGTACAGCTGGGCTGGTTTACTGAGTAAACCCCCGTATCATTGTTCTTAGGGCTTTGCTCTTGGACTAGTCAGATTCACTGGAGAACAATCTTCTATCTCCACCCTGTAAGGGGTAAGCTGGGCAAATGGGGGCTTCGGACATGGGAGTAGTTAGTCTCAACATTTGTAGCTGTAGAAATCCTTAATTTCTTTATTTTTAATGCAGAATCCTACTTGCTACTGTGCAAAGATCCCTTTGTTTTATAGTCTCCTTTCTGAGGAAATTCCAAATTATGTATAGTTTTAGACATTACTACTGCTGCTGAACACAAAAATGGAATGGGTCTCTTTATTCCTGCCATGGAATAGGCACACAAATCCAACCAGAGGCTTTCCTGCTGGATGCTGAGTTCTCAACTAGTGACACAGGATATGGGGATATTGGGGTCATATTTGCTAATGGTGTTGGACAGGTGTAATTATTCTTTGGTGTGAATATTTTCTCTCGTTCTCACTGTGGGGCCATTTACAGTGTTACAGATTTTTATACCTATACTGGAAGCCCGGTGCATGAAATTTGTGCAGGGGGGGAGGGTCTGCTCAGCCTAGCCTGCACCCTCTCCAATCCAGGCCCCCTTGGGGGATGTCTGACTGCTGGTTTAGGCCTTATCCCGGGGATCGGGCCTACACTGGCAGTCAAACATCTCTTTCACAATCCTGGACCCTGGCTTCTAACCACTCACCTGCCTGCCTGCCTGATCGCCCCCTACTGCCCCCGCCCTTCAGCCTGGTTTCCCCCAACTGCCCCCCCTGCCAGGCTGGTCACACCATGCAGCCTGCTGCTTGGTCATTTGGTCGCACCTCACTAACCCCCCTGCCCGCCTGGTCGCCCCACACAGCCTGTTTGGTCATTCATTCTGTTGAGACCATTGCTTAGGCTTTTATATATAGAGATTCCAAAAGTGGTCCTTCAGGCTTACATTTATTTTTATGAGCCCCTAGAACCTACCAATAAATTTTACTTTTTACCTGAGATTATTAACTTCTGTTTCTGTTGCTTGCTATCAAAAATCCTTAACTAATACAACAGCTGCACCTCAAGTTGCATGATTCCTAAGTTCCACCTGGTTATTAATGACTTTTATGTGGCCATATTTCACCCACATATATGACTAGAGGTCTGGTGCATGAAATTTGTGCACGAGGGGGGTATCCCTCAGCCCGGCCTGCACCCTCTCCAATCTGGGACCCCTTGGGGGATGTCTGACTGCCTGTTTAGGGATCAGGCCTAAACCGGCATTAGACATCCCTCTCAAAATCCGGGACTACTGGCTCCTAATCACTCACCTGCCTGCCTGATCGCCCCCTAACCGCTCCCCTGCTGGCCTAATTGACACCTAACTGCTCCCCTGCCAACCCAATCACCCCCAACTGCCCTCCCCTGCAGGCCTGGTCGCCCCTAACTGTCCTCCCCTGCAGGCTTGGTCACCTCTAACTGCCCTCCCCTGCAGGCTTGGTCCACCCCCAACTGCCCTCCCCTGCCAGCCTGATCTCCCACAACTGCCCCCATGCCCCTCTGGCCATCTTGTGGTGATGTGGGGGCAGCCATCTTGTGATGATGTCTAGGCTTTTATTATATAGGATGATACCATTGATTTAAAAATTACACTATGCTTAAAGAAATTTTATAATCAATAAAAATTGATGAAATTAATTAAATATAAATTCTCAGATATTTCTTTTCAGAGAATTTTGTGATTTTTTTTTCCAATGGGAAGATCATCATAAAGGATTTCAAATCCAAATTTTTTTGTAAGTTTACAGTATCAAAATGGAGTAGTTAGTCGCTATAAATATTTTATGACTTTTCTTCCCTTAGATAAGTAACTTAGAAGTAGTTACCTTTTTACAATTAGTAAATACTTTCTATATAACAAATGCCTAAGCGACCATTGCGGCTGAACCCCCAGAACAACCGGTCGTATGACACTCACTGACCACCAGGGGACAGACGCTCAGCACAGAAGCTGCCCCTGGTGATCATTGCGCTTCCACAGGGGGAGCGCCACATGGTTGGTGAGTGCAGCGGCTGTGGTGGGAGCCTTTCCTGCCTCTGCAGCAGTGCTAAGGAGCAGCGAGGAGGGGGGCAGTAGGTAGTGAGGGGTCCTGGACTGCAAGTGGGATGTCTGACTGCTGGTTTAGGCCCAGTCCCCACAGGTGGACATCTTCCTAGGGGTCCTGGACTGCAAGAGGAATGTCCCCTGAGGGGTCCCGGACTGTGAGAGTGTGCAGGCCGTACTGAGGTACCCCCTCCTCCAGTGCATTAATTTCTTGCACCAGGCCTCTAGTTGTGTAATAATGAAGGAGAAACAAAACTTTTACTCTGAACATATACTCAACACTCTGCTTGTTTGGTTTGTGGTATCTTCTTAAGTATTGCCTCAAAAATATTGCCAGTTCTCTGTATACCTTTCAAATATTTCTTTTGTCACCTTGTTTAAGCCCATGACTACTTAAGGCTAATACTTTCTGAGGCAACAGTCAGAAAATTAGCCCTCCAGCTCATCTTTTTTGCTTTTTTCTCTTATTAAACATTTATATTCCAGTTCAAAATTGGAGTGGCTTAGACACCATGTAAAAGATGATACCGGTCATTTTCTTGATGTCTTCTACTCTGTTGTAGGAAGGAAGTGAAGGGTATTAAATAGTAATCCTTATTTTACTTTCTTGAATTTTGCCTCAACTGGATTTTACTTGCACAAACAGTAGTTTCTATTGAAACCTGCTGATTCAATAGCAAGAAAAGCAGAACAAAACAAAAATACCTCTTCTGCTTGCTAACTGGATTAAGTTGGACTAATTACTAATTTTCTCTGAGCCTCACTGTCTCAGTCTTAAATAGAAAATTAATACCTGACCTTTCCTACCTTAAAAGGTTGTTATAAGACTCAAATGAAGTAATTATGTATGTGGTAGCACTTTATAAATTGAAAAGCATATTTAAATGTAAGGCTGATGTTAAATGCATAGACAACATTTACTGTGTCAGGTCACCCTTGCCTGCAGTAGTTTATTAATTTCCACAAAAGCAAATGCTTACATGGAATAATATTCATCCTCACCAGGAATAAAAGAAATGCACTTTAAAGCAGCAAAGAGATACCCTTTTTACTTATTAAAAGCAATGTTTAAAAAATAAGGTTACTTCATGCCAATGAGACTAGGTTAAAATTGGAACTCACTCAATGCAAGTAAGATAACAGTAATACTTTTGTCAAACAATTTGGCAATAGGTCTGTTGAGTCTTACACATTCAGTACATTTTATCCACTTATTTCACTCACTCAGATTCATTACAAGTGCTTCTCAAAACAATTATTTACAATAGCTACAATGAAAACAACTAAATGACCAACAATAGGAGACTGGTTCAGCAAATTTTATTATGTTGATACAGTGGACAGCCACACAATGATACCATTATATTATGCTTTCAGAAATTTTCAACAAACTGGGGGAAATAGCTCTGATATATATTATTGGCTGTTATACATTATGTATAGACATCATATGTGTGTATTTATGTCATAAATTAAATGAAAATAGTGGGATTATCCCACACATATGACTGCTTTAGGTTCATTGCATATTCAGGAATTTTACCATGAGATGAACTACCAATAGAAACTTTAGTTATTACTTTAAGAACAGCTTTTTGTCCAGTACAATTAACTTTACTTGAATATTCACTTATTTCAATTAGCCTATTTAAATTAATCTGAAAACTCGATTACTATTTTACTGTCAAATTTAATACTCTACCAACAATCTTAGTTTACCCTGTAAATATTAGTGGGAAGGATTATTTGCATTCTTGAGTGGGCCCTGAGCATTCCAGATGCTCGGCTGAATTTAGATATAGGGCAACTGCTGTCGGCCAAGTCTCTTGTCTGTTACCTGGGTCCCGATCTGAGCTGGGCCAAGTCTCTGTCTATCACCTGTATCTCGATGTGAGCTGGGCCAGGTCTCTTTCTGTTGCCTGGGTCCCGTTCTGAGCTGGGTGTGGGAAGCGCGAAGCAGCCATGGGGGCAGGAGACCTCCTTCAGAAGGGGTGAGGGTTCAAGCCCCTGCAATGTTGGGGGGGTGAAGGTCTGTGCCCCACTTCTGTTACCCCCCCCCCCCAAGTTCTCTCCTGATGGCCCCTCTGCGACTGTGCCTGTCTTAGGTTGTTCCTTCCTTGAGGAATCTTACCCGTCTCTTATCAAGACTTCATTATAAAATTTACAAAAACCTCCATTAATAAAAAAAAAAAAGGGGGGGGATAGTAGGGCAATATCATGTAAGGAAAAATATCCTATAAGTAAATTACATATAGAAAATTTTTACTTTACCAAATTAAGTTTCATTTGCAATGCTAACAGCAAGACGGCCATTAAAAACACACATGGTGTCTAAATAAGACAAAGGAAAATCGTTTGAACAAAAATAAAAAGGATCCCAAATCAATTATATAGAAAAGATTCCTTTATTAACTTGTGGTCGAGAATATATTTGTATATTTTCAGAAAACAACCCCAAGACCAGATGGATTACTGCAACAGAGAGGAATTGACAGGAGTGCTCCAACCACGAAGACAAGAGGAAAAAACAGTCCAGAGATGGAAGATGCTGACAACGCCTTGCCACGCGAGCAGTCAGCAGCTCTGCACTGCTGCAGGTTACCTAGGACCAAACCAGAGAGGATCGGACCTGCATTGCCACCATGTGCCCACCATCCAGATATCACTGCTGACATGTACACATAAGGAACTGTTGGACATTGAAATTGGGACTCAAACATTTTTTTGTTTTGTCTTGTTTTGTTATTATATCTTTACTTCCAGTCTGCAAAGGCAAAACTTTTTAAAGGAAAGAAATGGTGGGAAAAAGATACAGAGGCAAAGAAGCATTGAACAGACTGTCAAACTACATTGGGAAGACAGGGGAGGTTGGGCGAGGGGGGCTGTAAGAGACCAACCAAAGGACTTGTACGCATGCATATAAGCACAACCAATGGATATAAGACACTGGGGCGGGGGAGAGAGTGGGCAGGTGAAGGCATGTCCTGGGGGGTAGGGGAGGTCGGGGGGAGATCAATGGGGAAAAAAAAAGGAGACATATGTACTACTATTTGTAATACTTAAAACAATAAAAAAATAAAAAAATTAAAAAAAAGAAAATAGTGGGATTAATATTTATATAAGGCATAATTTTAAAAAAATTTAAATGTGTCAAACCCCCTCCCCAAACCTCACCCAGAACCAGCACACATAAAAATATTAATAGAGGTTTTCTCTGGATATTGGCATCATGGGAGCTGTATTTTCTATTTCTTCATATTTTTAGATTTTCCATATTAAGTATGTATTTTCTTCTTGTAATCAAAAATTTAGAAATAGTCATCAGGGTTATGAAAGTAATCATGATAAAACAACATTGCTTTATGTCTTAAATCTTTGGCTTACTTAAGAAAGTAAAGATTTTTGAAATGTAGATGCATCCAACTGGCTTCTACCCAATTGGCTCTATTCTTGACTGTCCATTATTCAACACCTTCAGATAGCATGCAGAATTTTCTTACTGGTATTGAGCTTTGTGATAGTCCACAGAATCTTGCTTTCATGAAAGATTTGGAAAATGCCATACTTAAGAGTTAAGTCTGGTGAACTTCCTGGTTATATATCTTTGCATCTAATTTACTTTGCGGAGGACACAATCAAACAGCAAGCTATCTGGGAAGCTCTATGCTTTCCTATCTTCCCAGGGAGGAGGTTTACCAAAGAGAAGGGTGTTTTTAGAGTAAGTTGTCCATCTCAGTCACCAAATCATTCCTCAGGGAACACCACCTACCGGCTACATGGTTGATATGACATTACTGAGGGAGGGGGAGACTCTAATCTAATTGTGATGTATATAAACTCGTATCTGAACTAGCACTAAATTCTTCGTGATATGCATTGTTTGATAGTCTCATAATTTCACTGAATTCAGCACTATGTATTTTACTTTTCTATTTTAGGCTTGAAACAGAAGTGTATCTGCATGTCTTCCAGAAATAGAATTACATTTAAATTATTTTATTGTCTATTTTGTAGAATATACACATTCAAAAAATAGTGGTCATACTGAGAATCTCTTCAAGAAACCTGTTCAAGTGATAAAATAATTATAAGAATTCTAGAAAGAAGAACTGCGACATCCTGCTTGGTGCTACCAATCAACATGTACTCTATGCCAATCCTAACCCTGAAGAATGGCCACATCTGCCAGGGGCGCCCTCCGACTCTTCTCATTCCTGAAGCTCACGCAAATATTCCCACAGTGTCTTTGCCAACTAAGAAAATGGCGTGGATCAAAGGGTAAGCTCAGCTCCCAAACTCTGAAGATGCAACAAGGAAGGCAGTGGTCAAGCAGACTCAGGAACAGAGTGGGGGTAGTGTGGTACCAGGGAAACATCGCCCTTGGATGAACAACAGCAGATCATTAGGAAAGTGATTTAATGAAGAAATCCCAATGTGAAGTGTACTTGTATCTATGATAATCAGAGGAGATGCCATGGGAGGAAAGAACAGTACACATACCTGGGGCCATAACTGGAACTGATAGCTCATCTACTGTAGCTTTCAGAAAGTGGGAAGATGGAGATATGAAATGTCCGCGGGAGGAATCACAGGTGGTGAAGGAGGAGGACAGGGAGAAATTGTGTAATTTTCTAAGTCAATATGGAATGTAAACGAAAACCCTTTCTATGCTACTGCAGTAAGTTTTGTTACAAATGTTTAAAGTAGGTGTTGCAAACCCAAAGCTCAATGAAGGCCAGGCAGGGATGGAAATAAGAGACGCAGGCTGCTGTGTGAGAACAGCGCACTGAGGGAACGCTGGGAACGGGAAGGGAAGGTGTTCCCAGTTGCGCAGTCACTACTTGGCTGGAAACTGTCCACGTGCAAAACCTTCAGCCTCACCTGATCTTTGTCGAAAGCTGGAAAGAAGGAAGGTATATAAAATTTACTGATATTTAGGACAGTGGGTTGTGGGCCACAGTTTGTAACTTTTGACTTAAAAATAAAAAAGACATTTCTGAATAACATTTTAGTCATTTAAAAATGGTTAAGTATCCATAATATGTTGTCGAATAAAAAAACCATTTGCAGATGTCCGCAGCTCCAATGCCTGCACCGCCTCCAGCTCGTGGAGTCCAGCCGAAGGGGGAGAGGGTAAATACAGAGGTCTCTGTACCATGTACCTGGCTCCTACAAAGCCGACTGCCTGCAAACTGGCTACCAAAACCGCTGCAGGAGTGCGCCCTCCACTGGAGGGGTGAAGAAACCTCATCGCCACCTGCCTGGCATGCAGCACTCTGTGAACTTAGGCCTTATCAGAAGTCCTGGGTCGTCTTCTTCTTCTTTTTTTTTTTTAATTTCTTTATAGATTAAGGTATCACATATTTGTCCTCATCCCCCCATTCCCATCCCAAACCCCTCCCCATGCATGCCCCCACCCCCCTGTTGTACGTGACAACTGGTTAGGCTTATATGCATGCATACAAGTCCTTTGGTTGATCTCTCCCCTTTACCCACACCCTCCCCTACCTTCCCTGAGGTTTGACAGTCTGATAGATGCTTCCCTGTCTCCGGGTCTGTTTTTGTTCATCAGTTTATGTTGTTCATTATTTCCCCTAGATGAGTGAGATCATGTGATACTAGAAATACACTTATAAGAACTGAAAATGAGACAAGCAATAATGGTTATGCTGAGAGGCAAATGAATCAGTCTGTACTGAATTTCTTTCTGGGCCAACAGTTCTTTTGAGTCCCAATTTCAATGTCCAACAGTTCCTTATGTGTACATGTCAGCAATGATATTTCAGTTCTGGATCGTGGACAAATGGTGGTAATGCAGGTCCGACCCTCTCTGGTTTGGTCCTGGGCAAGCTGCCGCGACACACAGCTGCTGACTGCTAGTATGGCAAGGCATCGTCAGCGTCTTCCATCTCTGGACTGTTTCTTTTCTGTCTTCATGGGTTCTCTCCTCTGTTGCAGGAATCCACATGGTCTTGGAGGTATTTTCTGAAAATATACAAACATATTCTCGACCAAAAGTTAATAAAGGCATCTTTTCTATAAATTTGACTTGGGATCCTTTTTCATCTGCCAATGATATCAACGATAAGGGTTTAATCTCCAACATTTACAGAGAACTCATACAACTAAACAAAAAGAACATAAGCAACCCAATCAAAAAATGGGCAACTGATCTAAATAGACATCTTTTGAAAGAAGTCAGCAGGAAGGCCAAGAGACATATGAAAACCTGCTCAAAGTCACTAATCATCAGAGAGATGCAAATCAAAACAACAATACGGTACCATCTTACACCTGTCAGAATGGCTATCATCAACAAATCAACAAACGACTAGTGTTAGCGAGGATGCGGAGAAAAAGGAACTCTTTTGCACTGCTGGTGGGAATGAAGACTTGTGCAGCCACTGTGGAGAACAGTATGGAGTTTCCTCAAAAAACTAAAAATGGAACTCCCATTTGACCCATTGATTCCACTTCTAGGAATATATCCCAAGAAACTAGAAACACGAATCAGAAAGGATATATGAACCACTATGTTCATAGCAGCACAATTCACCATAGCTAAGATTTGGAAACAGCCTAAAGGCCCATCAGCAGATGAGTGGATTAAAAAACTGTGGTACATCTACACAATGGAATACTACACTGCGGTAAAAAAGGAGTTCCTACCATTTGCAACAACATGGATGGAGATGGAGAGCCTTATGCTAAGTGAAATAAGCCAGGCAGAGAAAGATAAATATCACATGATCTCAGTCCTGGGTCTTCTGACTCACAGCCTTCTGTCCCAGCACCTGGTGCGAGAACTGCTCAGGCTTCAGAAAAGACCTGCAGCCCTGAACTGTTTGGCTCAGTGGATAGAGCGTTGACCTGCAGACGGAAAGGTCTCAGGTTCGATTTCAGTCAAGGGCATGTACCTTGGTTGCAGGCACATCCCCAGTAGGAGGTGTGCAGGAGGCAGCTGATCGATGTTTCTTTCTCATCGATGTTTCTAACTCTCTATCCTTCTCCCTTCCTCTCTGTAAAAAATCAATAAAAATCAATAACATAAAATGAAATAAAGGACAAACCTGCACTCCCAGATGGCAGCTACCAGTGCTTTGCAGGAGGCAGGAGGCCTGTCTGGTTGGCCTTTCTGAAAACACCCACCTGGGTGCTCTCCACGCCAAACGTGTAACAACTATGCCAAACACACTCAGCTAGCACGCCACATACGTGGAGTGCCTGTTTAAGAATCCCTATGATGGGAAACATTTCATTCTTAAAATATAACAAGTTGAAAAGAGGGGACAGGAACCAGGTATTGGCAGTTTTTCCATTTTTCATTTGTATGTGAATTTTTAAAATATAAATGTAGGATGTAAAGCATTAATGCAAGTCAAATGTTTCAGCAGTTCAACTTTATAACAGTACTAAAGGCCTGATGCACAAAATTCATGCAAGAGTAGGCCTTTGCAGCTAAGGCTGCCTCAGCCCTCGCAGCCCCAGCTTCGTCCAGAAGGTTGTCTGGATGGCCGTTCCACTGTTCGGCCATTCGGTCAATTTGCATATTACACTTTTATTATTATAGATAAATAAACCTGTTAAATTTCTCTGGATAATGCCAGCATTTGAATTTTTTTTAAACAAGTAAATTTTCTATTGATGGCAGCTAAATGGTGTTTGTAGCATTTTATCATAGCATTCCATCCATTCCCTATACTTTTCTGAGTTGCCCTACATGCAAGTACATGTTTTTAAAGTTGTCTGTCTTCTGTGCTGTTCCTGTAAGTTTGCTATTAAAATACATTGAACTATTTAAAAAAAACATTTGCAATTCAAAATATGTTTAATTATTTCATCTTGTAAAAAGCCAATATATGTGATTATGGCAAATGCAGAACAAATTATTTGTAAAGGTTTGGGGTCCTTCATGCCTACATAGATGTGTGCTGTTTGCTTTTACTCATCACATGTCACTTGTGATTATCAAATTTCATTGATTCTAAGATACATTTTTTCTACCTTTCTCAAAATTGAGATTAGGCTTACAATTCATATTAGTACATAAAATAATGGTGCATTATGCAATCAATGAATCTTAGATTTAATGAAATATTTAAAAATTTAAAAGAAAAAAATTAAAAAGAAAATTTATTTCATTCCATTTCTTTGACATCTGATGTCTGAGGAAAATAATCTGGTGGTAATGTTTCTTAGAATTTATCTGTTTATTAAGAAAAACATAAAAATATTCAGATAGAAACTGAAAAAATCAGGTACCTTCTTAGTAGAAATAATGGTGCATTTCTGTATATTGGAAAGCACCTGAGTTATTTTACTTTTCATTTTAATGGCTGAAGTGTCAAGCATCAATATCCCACATCTTCATGGGACCTGCACAATGTCGGGAGCAGATTTGGGTATATATAAAAAATCTTGCTTCTAAAGAAGTTGTGGCCCAAACTGATAGAAACTAATTGTCAGAACCTGTAATTTCCCCAGAAAGCACAAAGATTGTATTGCAGGTCTCTGATCAGAGCTGCCATGGGTGCCACCTGGCTCAGCATCAGGGAGCCGGGAAGCTCTGCTCAGCACTTGCTGACACATCCACAAGGCCAGGGCCATATTGTTCGATGGAATAATGAGTAATTCCTAGGAAATACTTAATGAGTGATTCCTTTCCCCCTCTTATGTATCATTATGGCCTAGACCCTAAAGAATTTTCTCATAAAAGTGTATTACATTCTCTTTTCTTCATTAGTACCTACAGGGTGTGCACTATTGATGTCAGGGGAGGTCAGGATAAATCTGCAATCAGGTATATTGCACAAGGTACCACAACGGGCAATATTAAAATACAATGCACCCAAATCTAGTGATGTGATGTATTTTTTTATGTTATAGACCATGAAATTATAGAATCTCCCATAATTCTGACATATTATTTCTCCTCCTAAATCATTATAATCACCAGAACCATCTCATGCCTCAATCTCTAAATGATAATGGAAGCAGAATC
Source organism: Corynorhinus townsendii (assembly GCA_026230045.1). Classification (NCBI taxonomy): domain Eukaryota; kingdom Metazoa; phylum Chordata; class Mammalia; order Chiroptera; family Vespertilionidae; genus Corynorhinus; species Corynorhinus townsendii. Next base: position 57,372,734 of record JAPDVU010000006.1, on the reverse strand, counting down.
ATGGTATAATCAAGGAAGCTCTCAAGATTCATTTTCAGAAAAATATGATGCTCACCCTCACTAAATAGAATTCTTCATTAATTAATGCTGTCATTGATGGCATTGTGTTACCCACCACCAAGTTTCTGAAAATCTTACTTTATGGCACCATAAAAATCAGAATCTGTGGAAAGTGTATGAATAAATAGTCATATTATAGTCAAACAGGAACAATGGTCTGGAGAGATTCTCAAAAAATCCTCAGTCCACTTTTTTTTCTTTTCCTCAGGAAATGCACTTTCTCCTGTGAACTGAGTGCATGCACCGGATTTTGTCCTTCAGGCTTTCTCCAAATGGAAGGTGTTGATGGAAGGGACACATCCTCTAGACTCTGCGAGAGGTGTGTTATATGAACTTCACCTTTCTTATCCTCTGCATTCCCCACACACCTTTGTGCAGGCTCTTATTAGCTCACTCCCCAAATTTTGGCTTGAATATCAGTACAACTTTCTTATATGATGCTTCTAGATTATTTCTAGAATAAACACGAGACTCAAAAGTCTGAAAGAGTAGTGCATGGCCATGTTAGGCACAAAAAGTGTGTATTAGTGGGTTAAGTTAGTGAATTTGTAAACACAATGCATTCTTATTTGACAGAAAATAAAGTAAAACTCCTATTGACTGTCACTCCACCCCATAATCTCTTCCTCCTTTATAAACACTACTTTCAATCATGTGTACAGTAGTGACTATCCAATACATACATGCACATGTGGATATATGTGCACCCCAGTCTATAACCTGTTTTCATCTTTGTAACCAATGTGACATCTTTCTAAGACAATGGTTAGAGATCTGTTTCATGAACTGCAAAGGTTACATACTATTCTGTATTATTTATCTGATCCCCAATGATGGTCTTAAAAATTGATTCCAATGATGCACTATTGTAAACAGTGTTCTACTGAACAACTTGTAATTAAAAAGTGTTTGCGTTTTTGTTGGGAAATGAGTTTATTCTCATTTCCATCCCATCTTCATCAGAACTCCCTTCCCTCCTATATATACTGTATAAATTCTATACATCCTTAATGAAATTTTCTCCTGATTGCTCAAAAACCCAATCATTTGGAGTGACAAAGAGTTTTGGTTTTGGAATTAGACACATGTGTGTGGTTGAATCCCAGATCAGCTACTTACTACCGATGCTCCTTAAGCCTTGATATCTCAAGTTGTCTGAGGATAAGAGAATGAAAGCCATGAGAAGCATTTAATTTAGTGCCTGACATGGAAATTCTCTGCCTCAAAGAGGCGGATGTTGTCAGTGTAATGCCTACTACAATATGGTAACACCATCCTAGAGCAGCAGTGTAGAGCAAAGTACAGCCATTCTTTTGTGGAACAGGAATCAACCTCTCAGCCAATATTACCAAAGAATAACATACAACCAGCTCAGTCAACATGACAATATCCTATGTTAGGAGACTAATAAATATGATTACAAAATGTGCAAATTTTACATAGATAATTTTCCCCGATTTATTAACTTTTGCACAAATTTATGATTCAGGTCACCGAGGACTTGAATTCATGCCTAACATCGAAGCCACTGTTCCAAATTAAAATGTAAACTGGTGCCCTGCCACGTGTCTAAGTTGGTTGAGCGTTATCCCATGCACCAAAAGGTTACCAGTTCCATCCTCAGTCAGGGCACATAGCCACGTTGCCGGTATAGTCCCAAGTTGGGGTTAGTATGGGAGGCAAACAATCAATAATTCTCTCTCACATTGATGTTTCTCTCTCTCTCCTTAAAAATGGATAAAAACCATATTTAAAAAATGCAAATGCAAACATGTTTTTTTCTTTGTCAAGTTTAAAGAGAATACCTTATATAAAAACATTTAAAAATCACAAATATCACTGGTCAAGTTGGTGGTGTAGGTAAACGCAGTACTTGCCTCCTCCCACAATGACAACAAAATTACAACCAAACAACAGAACAATCATAATTCAGAACCACCAGCAATCTGGTTGAATGGAAGTCCTACAACTAGGGAATTAAATAAGAAGCCAGTTCAGGACTAGTAGGAGGGGTGAAGATGCAGGGTGGAGCTGCAGAATCAGCTGATCCCATACTCAGCTTTATAATCAGAAGGAGATCTTGGCTGTGGAAGTTTCCCTTAAAGAGTGAGTGGTCCCAGCCACACACCAGGCCACCCAGCCCAAGGTTCCAGTGCTGGGAAGAGAATTCCTCATATCTTCAGGCTGTAAAAACCAGCAGGGATTGTGGCTGGATGACACAGAGGATACTATAGTCCTAGGCAGTTCTTCCTAAAAGGCCTGCACAGGGACTTACTTGGACTCGCTCCCTCTGAGCTCCAGCATTGGGGCAGCATCTTGAAAGAAACCATGGACATTCTGGGAGGAACTAACTTGTCTGGAATCAGGGTGAGAGCTGGAGGGGCAGCTTTCTCCCAGATGGAAGTACTGGCAGAGGCCAGTGTTCCTTTGCTGAGCCCTGCCCACCACAGAACTGATGGGCAGGCACCATATCTGAATCTCCATCAATGTGGCTCACACTTTTTACCTTACCCTGATGATTTCTTGAGACCTCACCCCTCCCTACTTCTAGGCTCATCAAAGCCATTTCCAGTGACTTTCCCATCCATCTTGGCCTCATGATCTGGACTTTCTAAAAATCTCTCAAACAAATAACAGCTGTCCTCAGTATATCCCATACCTCTCATTAAGTAGCCCCAGGCATGCCACTAGCAGCAGCCAGCCTTGTTTCACAGCTTGGCCTCTCCTGGCCAACTCCAAGCCCAACATAAATAGCAGATCACTCTGTAGCTCAAGTTGGCTGGCCCCAGGCAGGGCACAGGCAGTGACTGACTTTGCACCTCCTGGTGGTCAGCTTCAGACCATGTTCGATTACAATCCTACCACCTCCACAAGTGACACACACACGGGGCGGACTTGGTGAGCACCAAAACCCCACTGAAGCATGTCTTGCTCAATAGGGTCAGCTCCTGCACAGCAGCTCTTCTATTGTAGTCACAGAAGATCCTCACAGCCAAATGGCCTGGGGGTCAATACCTCACAGTGATGCCAACATCAATCAAGGCTCAACTATAACAGGATAGTACACACAGCTCTCACAGAGGCGCATTTGGAGTGCCCAACTCAAGTGATTGGGGAGGTTGAGCCACTGGGCCCTACAGGACACTTACTATACAAGGCCACTCTACCAATTCCAGGAGATATAACAGCTCTACCTAATATATAGAAACAAACACTGGGAAGTAGCCAAAATGTGAGATAAAGAAGCATGTCACAAATGAAAGAACAAGAGAAATCTCTAGAAAAAGAACTAAATGAAATGGAAGCAAGAAAACTACCAGATACATACTGTATTTTCCCCTGTATAAAGTGCTCTAATGTATAAGACGTCCCCTGTTTTTCCAATCCAAAATTAAGAAATCAATATTTTAAGTATTGCTGGTTTTCCTCTTAAGGCCTTCTTTTTTTTTTTTTTTTTTTTTTGCATCTTAAGGAGTTGTTCTTCCTGTTTTCTCCACTGTCTGATCATACACTCCGTGGGAGGAGGTCCAAATTGTCTCTCTGCAACTCTATTTCCATGCTCTTTTGCATAGCTGATTACATTCAGTTTGAATTTTGCTGAGTGAGACAATCACTTAAAGGTATTTATCTTTTCATTTTTTGACATCTATATGGGCTCATAATGCTCCAGTTTCTGTTGCATCTGTGCATGCACTCCAGTTCCCTCTTTGGCTGACTTCCATGTATAATAGCCCTTCGATTTTAGAAAAAAACAATTTTAGAAAAATGGTCTAATGATTTTAGAAAATAATAGCATCTTATATGGAAGGAAAAATATGGTAGTTCAAAACAATGGTTATAAGGATGCTCAAAAAACTTAGTACTTTAAGGAATTTAGTGACAATTTCAAGAAACTCAGTGAGAACATCAACAACATAAAAAGGACCAGTCATAAATAAAGGATACACTAACTGAAATGAAGAATTCACAGGGAATCAACAGTAGCATAGAGGATGCCCAGAATGAAATCAACAAATTGGAATATGAGGAAGCAAAAAACACCCAGTTAGAAGAGCAAAAAGAAAAAAGAATCCAAAAATAGAAAGATGGTGTAAGTAGCCTTTGGGATAACTTCAAGCATTCCAACATTCACATCATAGAGGTTCCAAAGGAAAAGACAGGCAGCAAGAAGTTAAAAACCTATTTGAAAAAATAATGACAGAAAACTTCCCTTACCTGGTGAAAGAAATAGACATACAAGTTCAGGAAGCACAGAAAGTCCCAAACAAGATGAACCCAAAGAGGCTCACACCAAGACACATCATAATTAAAATGCCAATGGTTAAAGACAAAGAGAGAATCATAAAAGCAGCAAAAGAAAAGCAGTTAGTTACCTACAAGGGAACACCCATACAATGCCAACTGATTTCTCAACAGGAACTTTGCAGGCCAGAAGGGAGTGGCAAGAAACACTCAAAGTGATGAAGCAAGGACCTACAACCAAGATTAGTCTACGCCGGGAAGCTATCAGTTAGAATTAAAGGTCAGAAAAAGAGCTTCCCAGACAAGAAAAAGATAAAAGAGTTCATCACCACCAAATTATCACTACATGAAATGTTGAAGGGTATTCTTTAGGAAGAGGAAGAGGAAGAGGAAGAAGAAGAAGAAGAAGAAGAAGAAGAAGAAGAAGAAGAAGAAGAAGAAGAAGAAGAAGAAGAAGAAAAGAAGAAGAAAAGAAGATAAAAAATGTGAGCAATAAAATGGCAATAAATACATACCTATCAATAATTGAGTCTAAAAATCAAAATAAACAGACAAGCAGAACAGAAACAGATTTGTAGATACAGAGAACATTTTGACAGTTGCCAGATCAGAGAGGGTTTCGGGGATGAGTGAAAAAGGTGAACGGATTTAGAAGTACAAACTAGTCGTTATAATGTAGTTATGAGGGTATAAAGTACAGCATAGGGAATATAGTCAATAGTATATGAGATTTTGCAGGATGATCACTTAATAAATTTTATAATGTCTAATCACTGGGTGTACACCTGAATCTAATATAATATTGTATGTCAACAGTATTTGAAAAAATTATTTAAAAATAAAATAATAAAAGTTGCTAAGAGCATAAATTTCTCATCACAAGAAAAAACATTTTATAACTGTATGATGATAGATGTTAACTAGACTTTATTATAGTGATCATTTCAAAATATATTCACAGCCCTGACTGGTTTGGCTCAATGGATAGAGCATCAGCCTGCAGACTGAAGGGTCCCAGGTTCGATTCCAGTCAAGGGCATGTACCTTGGTTGCGGGCATATCCCCAGTAGGTGATGTGCAAGAGGCAGCTGATCGATGTTTCTCTCTCATCGATGTTTCTAACTCTCTATTCCTCTTTGTAAAAAAATCAATAAAATATATTTTAAAAAATATATATATATATTTACAATAATTATGTTGTATACCTGAAACAAATATAATGTTAAATATCAATTATATATCAATAAAAATAATTAATGTAGAATAAAATAAAAATTGCAAATATTATATTCACAAAAAAGTAGAATGATTATTGTGTTCTATCAATGTTACTGAGATATTGTTCACATACCATACAATTCACTCATTTGATTATTATGCTTTACACAAAATTTCCTGTTGAATAGGCTAGTAACTTAATAGTAATACTCTTTCTTTAATACATGTTTACCAACAGCCTATTCTGTGGCAGGTGCTGCTCTAGGTGCTGGGGGTAAGACTTAGTGCTATAAATTTGGGCTCTTCAGCTTCAGCATTTTAACATTTTAGGTTAGATATTCTTTGTTGTAGGGTCTGCTCTGTGTATTGTAAGAGGAGCAACATCCCTTGATTCCCCTAGGATATGCCAGTAGTCCCTTCTCCCCCAGTTGCGATAACCTATGATACATCCAGACATTTTCAAATTTCCCCCAAGGAGCAAAATCATCCCTGTTGAGAATCACTGCTCTCAACCAGTCACACTCCACCCATGCTCAGAGAGGCATGGCAATGACCACATGTTCAGTACCTTGTTTCATATAAACGTATGTATACACTGAGTGGCCAGATTATTATGATCTCTGAATGCAATATAATATACATATCTGTAATATATATGTATATTAGAGGCCCGGTGCATGAATTCGTGCATGGGTGGGGTCTGGCCAGCCTGGCCAAGGCGAAGGGACATGGGCGGTTGGCCAGTCTGCCTGCTGGTCAAACTCCTGGTCGAGGGAACAATTTGCATATTAGCCTTCTATTATATAGGATATACACTGAGTGGCCATATTATTATGCATTCAGAGATCATAATAATTTACATAATACACTCAGTGTATATGTTTATTTACATATATCTTCTTGCATCTACCACAGCACCAAATGCAGTCAGGCACCAGTATGTGACTACTTAAATATTTGTTGGCTCAAATGACATTTAAAGAATATATATTTTTATTGATTTCAGAGAGGAAGGGAGTGGAGGAGAGAGATAGAAACATCAATGATGGGAGATAATCATTGATCAGCTGCCTCCTACACAGCCCCCAATGGGGATCAAGCCTGCAACCTGAGCATGTGCCCTGACTGGTACTTGAACTTTGACATCCTGGTTCATAGGTCTCATAGGTCAATGTTCAACCACTGAGCCACACAGCCAGGCTCAAATGACTTAGATTTTATACTCAGTTCTTTATAAAATGGTTAAATTATTGCTTTATTGCACAACCCAGGGAATATGTATTCTGATATTCAAAACCCACAATAATCTCAGAAGTGAGAAAAAGTGCCCTGACCGATTTGGCTCAGTGCATAGAGCGTTGGCCTGTGGAATCAAGGGTCCCAGGTTCGATTCCGGTCAAGGGAATGTACCTTGGTTGTGGGCACATACCCAATGGGGAGTGTGCAGGAGGCAGCTGATTGATGTTTCTCTCTCATCGATGTTTCTAACTCTCTATCCCTCTCTCTTCCTCTCTGTAAAAAATCAATAAAATATATTAAGAAAAAAGAAAAGAAGAAGTGAGAAAGAGTAAGTTTCTTTATATATATATATATATATATATATATATATATATATATATATATATACACACACAGTTTGTGAGTTTATCAACTTACATTTTAAATATTTGTATTGGAATGTGTCTACAGAGCTTCCCTACTCAGTATTCATGCAAAAGAAATGACAAATGATTCAAACAATCCCACAAAACTACTTGGTTGGGGGCAATGTTCTTGTCCATATGCTAGATGACACTGATGAATAGACGTCAGCCGGCCATGTTTAGACAGCACAACATTTAAGGGCATTGTGTGGTTTGGCCATGTCATTCCTCATTCCAGTTTCCTGACTGACGCTGTTCACTTATATGTACGTGCAGTCTGTCTTCAGAGCCCTCTCCTCTCCTTACTGGCCACACTCATGCTCATCTTTCTTTTCTGACTGCGCTCAAAGGAGTAGAAAGTGGCCAGAAATGGTTGCTAATTTCCTTTGAAACTCAAGACAAAATGGTAAAGGCCACGGATGTAAACTCCCTTTAAAGTGTGGCAAAGGAAAGCTCCTCATTATCAACTCGCTGGACATGCCTTGGTGGTATTTTATGAATTACAACTGTTCGAGTGCTCAGATTATCATGCACCCAGGGCACAGGATTTCCATTCGACATTTCTGATAATAAATCCTATCTAGAAATTACACAAGAACTGTGATGAGACACCACCACCTATCAGCTACTTGCCTAAAGATTGCATTAGTGTGGTTTAAGTCAATAAACGGTGATTAATGAGGTTACTTTTTATGTGTTAATTCAGTGGTGTTCAGTGAAATAAACTTTGGTTGCTTATTCAAAATAGAAACAGAGCAGGAAAATATTTATTTTTCTTCCTTTACTAACATTCTCTTCTATGACTTGTCTAGTTGTCTGTGTTTTATTCTGTAGCAACTCAAAAAAGAAAAAAAAACACGTGAAAATGATTATTAAAATGTAGAAATGTGCCATATTAAGATCATGCCAGGTGCTCCACTGCCATCAGATAGGCAAAGGTACAATAAGAGTGTGTGGCTTTACGGAGCGCTTCCCACGTGCGGGGCCCTGTGCAAGGAGCTTGATGTGCACTGTGCCTTAGAATTCTTCCAACAGCCACATGAGACCGTGTGAAGGGAATCTAATGCAGTTATCATTAGAGAGAACAACAACCACAAGACAATACCTCAGTGTGTCAGAATAGCTAAACTAAAAAAGACAACAATGGCCATTGTCCACAGACTGTGGAACCACTGGAATTCTCCATGCTGTTATTGGGAGAGTAAATTGTCATAATCACCTTGGTAAGTTGTCTGGTGGATCTATTAAAGTTGAGTATACACATACTCTGTGGCCCAGCAGTGCTATTCCTGAGTGTATACCCAACATGAATGGTTCCAATATTTACTAAAGACTTGCACAAGAATATCTATAGCAAAATGTCAAAGTAACCCTAAAATAGAAAGAAAACAAATACTTTTCAAAAATAGGGTAGACAAGAAATTGTGGTATATTCACAGAAAAGAATACTATGTCACAATGATAATAAAAAATTTATAGCTACATGCACCAAAGATGATCTTTCCAAACATAATATTGAGAGGAAAAAAAAAAAAACTAGACAAAGGAGTCCATATTATATGAGTATATGAAATAGGTAAAAAATAGGTAACACTGACCTAGGATGCTAGAAGTCATGAGAGTGGGTAGCTTTCGTGAGATGGTTGCAACCTAAGGCGGTAGGAGAGGACTTAGGAGCACTTGTGTTTTAATGTGGGAGCTGGTACAGGCTTGTGTTCATTTTGTAAATTTTCACTGTGCTCTGTGCTTATGGCCTGTGCACCTTCCTGTGTGTGTGCTGCTTCAGTAAAATCGTTTACTAAGACACTTTGAGGAATCATGGACTAACATCTTCCTCAGTTTCTAGGTGTAGACATGGAGGGTTGATGAAGTTAACTTGGCTAAAGTCACAAAGGGAAAATCTGTATCTAGGCAGTTTGACCCCAAATGCCTTGCTCTTCCTTGCCATCTGGACACTGGGCTGGAGAAGTTGAGTTTTGCTGCTCTCCTCAATACTTATCACTTGCTCTGAATATCCAGAGTTGAGGGAATGATGAGAATCAAACAGGTTCTTAGGGACCTGTCATGCTAGGCCTTGAGTTTTCTCACTTGGTGAGACCTGACTCTGACCACAGGGACTACATACCGGAAGTGACACATGCCACTGACTTTTCTGTTGGTAAAAGGACATGTCCAATTTCAGCCATTTCCCTCCAGGTGTGATCCAGGGGAGAAATGTAAAGGGAAGACCTACATGCAGATGTAATTGAATATCCTGGAATATGGAATAAAGAAGATACAAACGAGAAGAGTTCCTGGTGAGATCTGCAGAACAGAAAATGGGGGACTGGGGAAGGACTCAGAGAAGAGCATCAACAGTGAGAAGGAGGCAGATAAGGGGGTCTTTACTCTTTTAGATGGAGGGCGCTGGTGAGGGCATCATCACGGGAGCCAGGATAGCGCTCCTTCAATTGAACGTTGAAGCTGTCAGTGGGGATGCCGCCGGCTGCTTTTATGGAATGGTCATTGGGTAATGGTGCTCAACAATAGCATGTATCAGCGTGCAAACAGTAGGCATTTTTGGAACTATCTTTGGGAATTCCTATCTGAGGTGGAATCCAAGAACCTGAAAGTGTTTAATAACCGAACTTAGCTCTAAGGCAGCAATGGCACTTAGGGAAAAACCGTTGAGGGAAATTGCTATTTGAAGGAAAATGCCTACAGTGGGTTATCCAGCTGGTTCCAGGCACTTGAGGTAAAAGGGCAAGAGTAAAATAAAATGGCAGAGAGAGTTAATTCATTTCTCAAGCAACCCTTTTGTAGGTTAAATTTTAATTTAGTTTTAAATTGCTTTACAAACATTACTCTGATTAAAATATAATAAAATCAAGAACAAAAGAAAGAGTAAAATAAATCCCCAGTAATCCGAGGTATGCAAACCAAATTCATTTCTTAAGTACACTCTTACACACACATACACATAATTTCTTAAGCCCGCCAGGCTTTCTAAAAATTTTGGCATGATGGATATCCTGAAGTTAATTGAAGCAATAATTTAAAATGCGTGTTGATATATTCTGGGAGTTGAAAAAAGATATAACACCAGTGGCTTAGAATTTCAAAGCATGACATAGGATTGTACTGCTTACACCCTATTGACACGCCAGGAGAAAGTACCATTTTCCCCAAGACACTGCTGATGATTTTTGCATAATTATTTCTGCAACCTAGAAAAGTAGTATCTAATTCAAAATGTTATTTAACTTTTTTCTTTATGATTATTATCTAAAAATTATGTTGTAATGTACTTTAGAGAATTCTGCCTCTCCTGACCAAAGTTACTAGGGAAGTTGTACATCTGCAAGAAATGTAGCTTGAGTTACTAGCATACAGGATGGGGCAAAAGTTGGTTTATAGTTGTGAGTATGCAAAACACAGTTTATTCTTGCATTATAATTTATTAATGATTGTAATATTTTCCATATGAATAACTGTAAACCTAGTTTTGCCCCACCCTGTAATTGTTAATGGTGTCTTACATTACATAACTAGAGAATGTTCTTACTTTTACAAATTATTTAGAGGGAAACTTTTATATTACATATGAACAGCTGTTCAAATATAATAACATGAATTGTGTGACATAGATTTAATTTTTAGAAATTTGTCTCATGTTGCTTAAATTTTAAGGTTCTTTAAAAAATCAAGACTGAGAGCTTCTACTTCTGAGTAGGACATTGCAGATTACTGTATTCTCACTGCCAATCCGACAAAGTTGAGTAGCTGTGGAGTTTTATTTTATAGGCACTAGAAAGGAGCAGAAGTCAGGTAGACGGCAATGCAGCAGAGAGGAGAACCTGTGGGGTGAGCTCCTAAGTGGATAAGCAGTTATTTTTCTGGAGTTGGTTGTCACATGGGCACACACTGGTGCAAGCAGGACTCAATAGAAAGAAGGAGAAAAGGCAACATTTTAGTGGTACAATGATGTCAGAAAAAAACATTTGAAGATTTGAGGAATTTCAAATAGCCATTTCTACATGAATTGATTAATATAAGGCTGTATGAAAGGCTAAAGAAATAAACCAAAAAATTCTGAGAGGATGAATGAAAAATTCCACAAACTTGCATATTTAGGAAACAAAAACCTGGGAAGCAGGATGAAGAGAAATCGAGCAACAAATGAACCCTTAAAGGAGGGATGGGTCAGCACTGAGGGCTTGCGGCTGATGTTCCCCGGGGCACCTTATGATTTCAGATGCAGCCGAAGCTAAGCATGCAGAAAGGACCTCCTGCAAGATGAGAAACTGCATGCCTTTTGTATGTTTATGTGGAACTGACACATAACATTGGAAATTCAGAGGCCTCTAACATGTGGCCTTCATAACCATTTACTACATTTTGAAATAGCGTACAATAAAAGGTCAAAGAGCTAAGCTGAAAGTGTTGAAGGGCAGGACTGAAACTTCCACAGAGATACACTGAGTTGTCAAAACCGACAGCCCAGCTCCAATGCGCAGAAACCCTGAGCCCATTCAGCCAGTTAGCCCCTCACACATCTGCCTAAGCAGAGAAAAGAGACTTCTTTTGTGGAAGTTAACAACATTTGAAATTTCTAGAGTTTATTGTTGTTGTTGTTAATCATTACCTAAGAATATTTTTTCCATTGATTTTTTAAAAATACATTTTAAAAAATTATTCCAAAGGATAGTCTAGCACTAAAAATAAATTATCTGAATTTAGAAACCCAATGGAGGGATTTAACATAGAGGACTGGTAAACCAAGACAGGTTAATTACCAAGACAGTTTTATTTAGTTCAAAATGAAACATAGCAAAAAAGTAAAGAAATAAAAATAAAAAGGATGGAGGGGGGAGAGAGGCAGAGAGAGAGAGAGAGAGAGAGAGAGAGAGAGAGAGAGAGAGAGAGAGAGACCAATGTGAGAGAGACATATTGATGAATTGCCTCCCACACTCACCCCAACCATGCCAGGGATCAAACCTGCAACCTAGCTATGTGTCCTTGACCAGCCCCTCAGTGTGAGGGCCTACACTCCAACCACTGAGCCACTCTGGCGAGAGCATCTCTGGAATTTTTTATACAGTGTCTTATATATAATAAGAAATGATTATGCACAAGAAGCAGAATGACTATAATCAATAATCAAGAGCAAAAATAGATAATAGAAGCAAACCCATAGATAATATAGATGCTAACATTAGCTGACCAAGTCTTCAAAATAGGTATGATTAATGTTCTCAAGGAAATAGAGAAAAAATGGACAAAATATAAGATGGAGAATTTCAAGATACATATTTGAAGCTATAAAAAATTATTCCAGCCCTAACTGGTTTGTCTCAGTAGATAGAGCATCGGCCTGCAGATTGAAAGGTCCCAGGTTCGATTCCGGTCAAGGGCATGTACCTTGGTTGCGAGCATATCCCCAGTGGGAGGTGTGCAGGAGGCAGCTGATCGATGTTTCTCTCTCATCAATGTTTCTAACTCTCTATCCCTCTCCCTTCCTCTCTGTAAAAAAATCAATAAAATATATTTAAAAAAATTATTCCAAAGGATAGTCTAGCACTAAAAATAATTTATCTGAATTTACAACCCAATGGAGGGATTTAACATAGAGGACTGGTAAACCAAGACAGGTTAATTACCAAGACATTTTTATTTAGTTCAAAATGAAGCATAGCATAAAAGTGGAGAAATGAAAATAAAAAGGATGGAAAGAACATAAAAGGGTACAAGAGACATGTGCAACAGTCACTAGTTACGTCGTATGTGGAACTAGAGTCCTGCGGGGAGGAGAAAGACTATGGAAAAGTTCTCAGACAAAAGATATCAAGGTAAATACTCAAGAAGCTTTGAGAACCCGATAAAGATTTTTAAAACTCCAACATTATGAAAATCAGAAAGGGACAGAATCATACTCTAGCCAGCTTTGTATATTGTAACATTGTGGGGAGGTGAGTACAGAAAAGATACTTAATAAATCTTTGTTGAAATAATTACTTTCCTGCATAACTTCCCATACCACCATTATTTTTGCAAATATTTCTGTAGAAGTTTTACTTGATTAAGCTTGTGAATCAGTTATCTTCTAGAATTGTGGAATGTTTTTATGAAAAGAGATTTTAGAAATCCTATAGTAAATAGTTTTAAATTGAACTTTGCTGATTTTTAGAGCTTTGATTTTGTTCCATTACAAAGAGTCATGATAAGAAAGAAAGAGACTGGGCAGGAGAGCTCAGGGTACCCAGCCTGCTTTGTACAAAGTCACCCTGCTTTTATCTGTTTTACTTTTTGCACTTACATTTCATTTCTAAAAGTTCTTTAGATTTAAAAAAAATGGTGTGGAATCATGAATCTATTGCACACCCCTCCGCCACACACACTTTATATAACAGACAATATAATTGAGGCCTGGAGACACAATGCGACCTTCTCAAGGTTACATTGCTAATTAATAGCAGAACAGGAACCAGACTAAATGTCTCCTGAATTCTGGTTCATGGCCTTTTCTAATACATCACACTGCTCTCCTCATCTAAGAATTTATGCAAAAAAGGATACTTTTGCAACACAATCATTAAGAATATGGTACTTTCTACCAGGATACTTGAATATTTGCTCTGAACTCCTATAAACCCATCGCTTTGCTTTCACTGCAAAAGAAAGATAATGAAATACCAGTGTTCCTCCCACTCTTCCCCATACTTTGTCTCTTTTTGTCCTCTTCCTCATCTCACACCTGTTTGAGTGATATGGCCATAAGCTTGTGCCATGTGCATCTGATTATGACCAACTTAGTTCATGGTAACACTTTCTAATCTAAGTTTTAGGTTCAAATCCAGCTTCAGACCCATTGATTCTAAATCTTTCTGAATGACATGACAAGTCATTTGTTATTTCAAATTTCCCTAGGGCTACTAGTAAATATACTTTTTTGTACTTGCCCTTATCTTGTCTTAAAATTAATGCCTAATTTAAAAGGGTTAATTAAATAGTCACAATAAGTATTTAGGCAAAATTCAAAATATACAATAGGGATGACAAATAGGTTGTCATCCCATCACAGTTCTCCAGATAAAAAATCATCTCTTCAGGTATAACAAATTTCCTCACGTGCTTCTCTCTCTCTTAGTCTTTTATAAGGTATATATATTTAAAATGGTGTTATGCTATAATGCTGTGCTACAGCTTGCTGTTTCCATGTAACAATATTTTTAGAGAAAGCTTCTTATTTGTACTCACACAGATGCTTCATTCTTCTAATGGCTGCATAGTGTTCCATTGTGTGAATGAGCTGAAATATATTGAACGTGTCCTCTACTAATGGACACTTCAGGGTCCCCAATGTTCCTACACAGCAAGAAGTGTGCCAGTAAAGAAACTGCATGTTGTCCCGATGTGAGAATGTCCTAGAAATGAAATTATGTGCATTCTTATGGTAGATATTGCTAAATTGTTCTCTATGGAGCGTATAATAAATTATACTTTTACCCACACAATGTTCATAACAACGTATACTCACACCCTTACTAACAAGATGGTTATACAACTTTTTAAAGTTTTAAAACTCTCCTGGGTGAAGCGCCATTCCATTGGCGTGCATTCATCTTGTGAAGAGTGCAGATGAGCATTTTTTTCAAAGGCACCACCTCGCGTTTCCCTCTCCGTTGTCCAGTTCCCTGTTATGTTATCGATACTTTGCTTATTGACCTGCACAAGTATTGTCTATTACACATTAGTTCTTTACTGTGATATGAATTGGAGAAATATTTTTTAATTTGTTGTTTGTCTTTTGACATATTTATGATGTTCTTTTGCCATGTGGATTTTTTTCATGTTTATGCTGTAGAATTTACCATTTTTAAAATGGCTTTTGAGGTTTGGGTCATATGGTAGATGGCTTTCCTGTCTCTACGGTTAAGATTATACACATATTTTAAGGGTCCATGTTTTCATTTAGTATGTTAATGATTTCATTTTGCAAGATTTGGTCTATTAATCTGGTGTCTATTTTGCTGTGAGCTATGAAGTAGGGCTACAACTTTATTTTTCCCCCAGATAATATATCTAATTTTAAGAGATTTTTAATTTCTATTTTATCACGACTCTTCTAGGTTGTAACTTAAATTCAGAGACCTATTTTTTTTAATAATTGACACAGTACTGAGCATAAAGTTAGCTCTCAATAAATGTTTACTGAACTGAAATGATATGAACAGCAGAGAAATATAAAGATTAGCTTCAATAAAATATATATAATATTATCTTATAGTTCTTCCATTTTCCAAACTCAATAATTTAATTGATTCAGTTTCTTGTTTTCTTTCTAGCTAATGTTGTTGAAATACCTTTTTTTATAAATGCATTCCCTTCTTAAAAATAATTTTATTTCTATTAATATTTTGTCATCAGTACTATATATTTTAATATAAGTCGTTGGCAACAACTTGTAAAAATTAGTCAAAAATAGACATTTAATCCAGGACAAAGCAAATCACATACATTCTCTTAGAAAAATATAGAAAATGCTTTTGTTTCTATGCTCATTTTACATACTCAATATTCTCTATAATATGTGTACTATAAAGTGGGGTTTGGAAACCACATTAAAAAGAAAACTTTATGCATTAGATGAAGACTAAAGAACTCATAATAAATATATTCTTTAATTACAAAAAATGTCTAGAGGAATTTAAAAAATACACGATAGTGATCATAAGTTATTAAAGTCCCCGGACAGCAGACCTAACACCTATCAATATTTCATGCATATTTTATTTGCCTATTTATTTTGAAGTTCAATAAAAATTACATGTTGCTATGGAAACATGAAAAATCACAGATACCTGCTCTACACAGAGGTATGGTATTTCATTTTCTTTGTGAAACACACATTATAGGGGCTTAAGTTTTATATTAGTTTATAACTTTTGGAAAGTAAAAGTTGTTATAAAATCATCAGTTAGTTACTTTTGGTATTTATACTGATATAATGAATGTGCTAGAAATATTACATAAAAATAAAACATAAAAAAACTATGTCTAGAACAAAGTAAGTAAAATTTCTGTTTTCTCCAAAAGTAAGGTATTTTTTATGCTTTATAAAAATAGTATCCAGGGTAAGACCCACATACAATTCTTTTTAAAGGGAAAAGAAACTGGTTATTTGCTTTCTTTCCTAGAGGGGACCAATAGGGCGATTTGAAGTCCCCTCCTTCCTTGAACTCTCCTGTGTTTCCAGAATCCATTCCAAGGGGACCAAAAATTCCACCCCAAGATTTCCCGGTGCCCTCCACCATGCAAACATTACCTAGTGATGTCTGCAGTGTCAGAGAGGTGGTTAAATCCTTCAAATCTGTTAACTGTGGAATAAAGAGGAGCATACCTTGAATTAGATTCCTGTCCCCACTTGAAATGGGCTCTGACTGTGCGTCTGTACCTGGCCATGATTTTTGCATGAAAATATTCCTTTGTCCCTCTCTGGTGCCAGCCTTCAAAAAGGAACAGGGTTGAAAAAGAAGGAAATAATGTGAGATTTTAAGCAAACAGTTCAATATTCTTTTAGAATGCTCTCTGTATTCAAAAGCACTTTGATTTATATCTTCAGGAGTCTTTGAAACTGTACCTCTTTTAAAAGACCATCCCTGATTTTGGGTCTTTGTTCCTTTATGAGCTTTGTCCCTGATTTCTAATGTAGAGACCTGAGAGGCATGTTGTTAAAGGAAGGAAAAATAATTTTCTAAAAGCCTGGCAAACTGTGTTAAATATGCTTTTGAAAATTAAGTTTAATATAAAGAACAGTAAAACCACCACCACAGAGCATTGTCTGTGCCAAACAACTCTTTGGATAAAAATACCCTTTGTTTTCCTGGAATGTAATTAAAAGTGAACCCAAAAGGGCAGCAATAAATCAAGGTGCACAAAAGCAGAAAAATATTATAATTAATACTTAACGTAAGTTTTGATTGCTTTTAGAATAAGTATTAAAAATATCAATTAGTATATTCAAAGTTTTTTTTTTTCCTTTCCCATTACACAGTGGAGTGGCTATTTTTAATTCTGGTTACTACAAACCAAATAATACATAGTCCCTAATTAAGTAAAAGGCTGCAATTGAATTGAGAGTTCTGCTGATGTCATACATAATGAGGGCACAGCTCCAGTGCCTCCTGAATGGCAGCCTAACGCTGGGAATGAATTACAATGTTAGTGTTCAATCAGGGGTTCAGTATTGTTATTTGTAATAGATGTAAAATTATTATTATTATTTTTAAATACAGACAAAGGGAAGGAAATTTGAATTAAAAAAATCTGGGACTAGGAGGCAAATATATTAGAAAGTATGTGATTAAAGTGAATATGCTATATTGGAAAATGAAATGTACAAATTTACCAATGAATAATTGCTTTACATATTATATATAGATAAATAGCTAGGTACAATATCCATATCTGGGTGGGAATAGATGTGTGTAGAAAGACTCCAAGTAGAATACAACTTTCAGCAGGCAGTTATTTTAAAACATCAAAAAGGAACTTATGACATAATGAAAGGGTAAAATGGTGTATATTTAACTTATCTAAGAGTCTTCATAAAGTGCTAGGATTTACAGCTTCTATCAGAACATATCAAAGACTCTCTTTTTGAACCATATTTCCAGAGGCATATTTTTGTCTGTACAGATGGTGAATTAAGTATGTAAGTCCAATATGGGTAATTACTTATTGTCCTTGAGTATTGACAGTATGCTTGACTCAGCATAAGGCATGTACCATAATGTGCTTTCCGTCCTAAGGGGGTTTCAAACTACAGTAGACAATGACTTCCACTTCTCCTACCCCACCTTCCTAAGGCCATTCCTCCTACCTTATCTTCATGTGAGAAAAAAATAGGCTGTAATCAGTATAAGATGCGTTCAACTCTACAATGAAAGTGTGAAATTGCACTTAAAGCATCAAGACAGACAGAAAGCCCAAAGTTTGGAGGGAAACAAGTAGAAAGAGTAGGATGTTTCAAAATAGTTCCAGGAAATGAACATGTCAAGAAACTAATCAATAAAAATGAGGAAAAGTAATACAACACAGGATAATTATGTTAAAAAGCCCATTGTACTATAGAACCAGTGTTTTCTGTTTGTAGCATTCATCCATTGAAATATTACTAGTATAGCAATTTGTCTCCTTGGTATGCAGTTACTTGTCAATGTCACCAATCTAGAACATGGCCAGTAATTAGGAAACAAGCAAAGGTTCCTGAGCACTCAAACGCGACCATCACTGAGTGATGAAATTCACACCATATGTTCTCAAACTTTGATGTGCAAGAGAATCACCTCATGGAGTTGGTGAGAGCGCAGACGGCAGACGGCAGCGCCTTGGCTGTGTGCGATCTTGGCTGGGTTCCCTACCCTCTGCGCTTCCGTGTCTGTAAAATGGAGATCACAGCGGCACCACCACCTCTAGGCAGTCAGGTTGACACGAATGGATATGTGTTCTGGGTGAGAGCAGTGCCAAGCCCATATTAATTGCCAAATAAGTGTTAATTATTTTTATTATTAAATGATGAAGAAAATGAAGTTTATCTCCCCTGATTTAAACAAATTATTTTGTTTCAAAATAATTTCAGACTTACAAAACAGTTGCAAAAAGAAAGAAAGAAAGAATTTCCCATGCTCTTCACCCTGCTTCTCTTAGTGGTGAGACCATGAACTCTAGTCCCAGCGCCCTGCGCACCCAGCCTTGGTGGGCACTAACCAGGCACCTGGACACTGGCCTGCAGGTGGCATCCCGCGATGATCCTGAGAATAAAGAGGCGGAGAGAAAATCCGAACAAGTAGCACCGGCATGAGGTGCCATCAGATGCTGAAACGCTGAGCACTGGTACAAATACGGTGAAGAAGGGTGGGTGGCGGGAGGGCAGGTCACGGGACAGGCTGAGGGCTCACCTGCACATTGGGAGCCCAGAGGACGTCTTCAGGGAAGGGATCCGTTTCCATCGACTTCTTGGAAGACCCCATGGAAGTAGGAGCGGGCGTGGTCTGGAACGCCTGTGTCTCGCTTCATGCCAGACCCTGGCATTCGGTGGAAGCGGATGGGCAACTTCAAATCCATAGCAACTTCTACCAAAAGAATCAATGGCAGAAAAATCTCAACAGAGAATTATCACGAGTGGTCAAGAAGAGGCAGAAGCTGAAGAAGAGGGCCAGGTAACATCCTTAGCGATCTAAGCACAGCTGTAAGTACCGGCCTGAGGTCAGATCGCGCACTGCTTCTGGGAAGGTGTTGGGACGCAGGTCCGGGTGACTGCAGGCCAGCCCTTCTCCCCTGGTCCAGGCTGTAACCATATCACACGTTGCCGGCATTTCCTTAATATTAGATAAACTAGAGCTTTGTGACTTCTAATTAAGATAAGTTTTCAAAGGAAAATTTTAATGCACTATCCAAGTAATGATAATCTTATTTTATACAAAATAACATTGCCTGTATAGTCATGTATGTTCATGCTTTTCTTTCAGGACTTTTGTATAATCACTAAGGAAATGTAATGGGATTATTGTAAAAACACACACACACACAAAAAAAACCCTTCCTGGATGCTCTGTTACCAGTAAATGAACTGCTTTTAGCGACTCTTTACTAAGTAGTGAGACTAGGCAATATCATTTGTGGACAGAACACAAGACAAATGGCCAAATTACTGGGTTTCGTTCTTGATTCTGTCGTCAGCACACCGTGTGCCTCCTAAAGCCCATGTAGCCACGATTAGCACCTCCTTCAGCACCAACGTGAATTCACTCCCCAGACTAAGTTTCTGGTGTCCAATGCCCTTTAACATCATCCCGAGAAGACAATCGTTGGAGCAATTATGATGAGAGGCACGTAATAGATTATCTATCGATGACATAAGGGAAGTATGCATTATAAGGACTGAAAAATAAATTCTAAGCAACTGTGACAATAAAGGGATTGTTTTACTCTTCCCAAGAAGGGAAAAAAAGGCATTTTAATTTTAAAAAATCCATTCATAGACCAAAGTATTACCAATACACTAATTTCTTGCATTGTTTTAATCAGAATCTGAGATGATTTTTAAACATGAGAAGTTTCCATGAGATTACCATTTTCAGCCTCAATTAGGGCTCAGCAACAGCAGTGCCAGCAACAGCCCGGGGCCACTGTGGAGACCCAGCTTCCAACCCGCACCTGTTTGGATGCTGTGCTCACCAAGCACTGAGCACTGACTTAGGTGCTGAGAGTTAAAGGGAAAACTTTGGGACAGTCACAAAACTGGGAATTCTGGTGCACTTTGCTTTCAAAGACTCACATTTCCATGGAGCTGTTCTGGGTACATGCAATGAGACTTAAAAGGTGAGTCCATGCTCTGACACCTCTTTCTCCATGTCAGAAACATATTCCTTGAAGTCTGTTTAGAAACACATTTAGGTCCTTTGCCCATTTTTTTTATTGTATTGTTAATCTTCCTTTTGTTAAGTTGTATGAGTTCCCTGTAAATGTTGGAGATTAAACCCTTATCAGAGATAATATTGGCAAATATTTTCTCCCATGCAGTGGGCTTTCTTGTTGTTTTGTTGATGGTTTCTTTCCTGTGCAGAAGCTTTTTATTTTGATGTAGTCCCATTTGCTTATTTTCTCCTTAGTTCCATTGCCCTAGGAGCTGTATCCATAAAGATATTGCTAAGACAAATGTCTGCTATTTTGGTGCATATTGCTTCTTCTAAGATTTTTATGGTTTCCCATATGATGTTTAAGTCCTTTATCCATTTTGAGTTTATTTTTGTGTATGGTGTAAATTGGTGGTATAGTTTCATTTTTTTGCAAGTATCTGTCCAGTTTTCCCAACACCATTTATTGAAGAGACTGTCTTGACTCCATTGTATGCTCTTGCCTTCTTTGTCAAATATTAATTGAGCATAATGGCTTGGGTCGATTTCTGGGTTCTCTGTTCTGTTCCACTGGTCTAATGTCTGTTCTTGAGCCAGTACTAGGCAGTTTTGAGAACAGTGGCTTTGTAGTATAGCTTGATAAATGGCATTGTGATCCCTCCAACATTGTCCTTCTTTCTCAAGATTGCTGCAGCTATTTGGGGTCTTTTTTCATTCCAGATGAATTTTTGGAGAGTTTGTTCTAGGCCTTTGAAGTATGCCATTGGTATTTTAATGGGGAGTGCATTGAATTTATAGATTGCTTTGGGTAATATGGACATTTTAATGATGTTGATTCTACCAATCCATGAACATGGTATATTCTTCCATTTGTTCATGTCTTCTTCTATCTCTTTTTTCATCATCCTGAACTTTTCTGAATACAGGTCCTTTATCTCCTTGGTTAAATTTATTCCTAGGTAGGCAAAGAACCTAAATAGACACTTTTCAAAAGAGGACATTCAGAAAATCAAGAGATATATTAAAACATGCTCAAAGTCACTAATCATCAAAGAGATGCAAGTCAAAATAACAATGAGGTATCATCTTACACATGTCAGAGTGGTTATCATCAACAAATCAACAAACGACAAATGCTGGCGAGGATGTGGAGAAAAAGGAACCCTCGTGCACTGCTGGTGGGAATGCAGACTGGTGTAGCCCTGTGGAAAACAGTATGGCGTTTCCTCAAAATATTAAAAATGGAACTGCCATTTGACCCAGTAATACCACTTCTAGTAATATATCCCAAGAAAACAGAAACACTAATCAGAAAGGACATATGCACCCCTATGTTCATAGCAGCACAATTTACAGTAGCTAAGATTTGGAAACAGCCTAAATGGCCATTAGCAGATGAGTGGATTAGAAAACCATGGTACATCTACACAATGGAATACTATGCTTCTGTAAAAAAGAAGGAATTCTTACCATTTGAAACAGCATGGATGGAGATGGAGAGCATTATGCTAAGCGAAATAAGCCAGTCAGAGAAAGGTAAATACTACATCTCACTCATTTGTGGAATATAAAGAACATTATAAACGGATGAACAAAAATAGATACAGAGGCCAAGAAGCATCAAACAGACTGTCAAACTACAGCAGGAAGGCTGTAGAGGGTTGGGGGTAGTGGGGAGGTAAGAGATCAACCCAAGGACTTGTACGCATGCATTTAAGCATAACCAATGGATGCAAGACACTGGGGGAGGTGATCAGGGCATGTGCCAGGGGGTAGGGGAGACCAGGGGAAGGTCAATGGGGAAAAAAAGGAGACATATGTACTACTATTTGTAACACTTTAAACAATAAAATAAATAAATAAATAACAGGAACAACAACAACAACAAAAAGAAACAAATTTAGAAGTATTATGTCATTATTCATTACTATCACCTGTCTACATCAAGTTACATAGTATAACAATATGAGTGAATCTCTCTGGTTTGGATTCTTTCAAAGTAACCTAAACCTTTCAGCACATGGGGAACTTTCTGTGTATACATGGGGAGGGGACACAGTGGAGGGCCCACCAGGTGTAACACCAGCAGAGGGGCCAGGAGTCACCTCACCTGGGCCCAGAGTCTGGGCTTCCTGTCAATCAGCCAGCCTCCACTGTGTCCCCCTCACTATGAGCTGATGTTAAAGAGAAATTTCATTTAATAGGATGAAAGTTTCAAAGCGTTTTTATTTTAAATATGGGACAGGAATAAACAATATTAGAATCACTTCACTTCATGAAGAGGGCAAACCATGTTAACCCTATATAATAAAGAGGTGATATGCAAATTGACCATCACACCCTCACAAGATGGCTGCCTATGACCAGGCTGGCAGGGGGGTTAGTGAGAAACGACCAAACGACTGAACAGCAGGTTGTGTGGGGTGACCAAGCCAGCAGGGGGGCCATGAGGGGTAACCAGGCCGGCATTGGGGGCAGTTGGGGGCAACCAGGCCAGCAGGGGGGGCCATTGGGGGCAACTAGGCCAGCGGGGGGGGGGGCAGTAAGAGGTGTCCAAGCCGGCAGGGGGGGGGGCATGCAGGGGAGGGGCATTAGGGAAAACCAGGCCAGCAGAGGGGGGCAGTAAGGGGTGACCAGGCCAGCAGGGGTGCAGTTAGGGGCAACCAGGCCGGCAGGCAGGTGAGCGATTAGGATCCAGCGGTCCAGGATTGTGAGAGTGATGTCCAACTGCTGGATTGTGAGAGGGATGTCCAACTGCAGTCGCACATCACCTGAGGGTTCCTACATTAGAGAGGGTGCAAGCTGGGCTGAGAGCCCCCACCCCTGTGCATGAATTTCATGCACTGGGCCTTTAGTTCATTATAATTTGAGGCTAATTATGTGTGGATGACACTGAATAGCAGTAGCTATTTTATATCCAAATCACAGTATCTTCAAGCTGTAAGTAGGGAGAACATAACCTACACTGAGTTCAGAACTCTTCTGAGACCACGTTTCAGTATCTAAAAGTATGGATGCTCTAGCGCTGAAGCATTGTGGGTGATGGGCAGGGGGAACGAGGCTCTCTGGGCCCTCGCCCACTGGAAGCACCAGTCCCATCCTTCTGCATTCTGACCTGTTTTCTGTTCATTTTACTGAGTAATCTCACTTTGCAAGTTCTTGTCTCTGGACAACCTTTAGCTATGTAATCTCATTAAACCTAGAACCCCTAAGTCCTATGGAAGAAAACTAGCAGAATTCAAGAGCATAGGCCATACATTTTGGTGCAAATGGGGCTTGGGTAGAGTTGTGAACACTGAATAGGACAAGAAGTCATGAGGAGGAGGAAGACAAGGATGTGCATGATGATGATGATGATGAAGAAGAACAATGAGGAAGACAGGACAGGATCTGGTTGCTTATTAAATCCAGTCTCCTCCACTGACCTTCTGGGATAGCATTTCTCTAGGAGATAGGCATTATTTTTATCTGTAAAATGGCCTTTCCAATGGGACACTGGCCCTCACTCACCTTGCTATGTGGGACTAGCAAATCCAGAGCAAAGAGTTGCACAGAGCTGAGCACGTGACTCAGGCTGACCAGTCATATGGCACCTCTTCTTTTTGGACATAGTGACTTGTCCAGGGGTTCACACATGGCTTAAGCAGGTGGAACTCTTTTACAGATTTAATATACAGCTATGGGAGAGGCAAGGTCCTCTCTGTTTGGATAACAAGCTATCCAGAACTAGTCTGAGGTGATAGTGCTGCCAGCTGCAACCTTCTTCTATGTGAGAGCATCTAAACTATCTACAGCGAAAGAGAAAACAGAAAATAAGCAAAAAGAATCTAACTGTCCCTGTAGTTGTGGAAGAGCCCAGACACCACAGGGGAGCCTCTGAAGGCAGCCCCTGCTGAAGTCTGAGAGACATTCACTTCTCAATTTCATGAGGCAATCAACTTCTCCAAAAATGTTAGCTTTCTTTTAAACGGGGCTAGTTTGAGTGTTTTTTGTTCATAAAAACAGAAGAGTTTTGACTGATAATACATGGAAGTCCAAATTAGTGTTGTTGTTTTTTTAATTGCATAGTTAAAAACCCAGAAGACAGTAAATAATACTCAGTTATGCTGGCTAAATTAATTTCTCTACTTGAAATTACTGATATGACTGTAGGCCAATAACTGAAACATGCATAGCAAATGGGCTTAATGAAACTACATAGACTTGAAATTAAACAAAAAATATACATATCTAAAAATATTTATATGCATTAATTTAACTGAGGTTTATACCACAGGTTAAAACGTTATTCATATAGGCTAAATAATAAATGTTTTTGGCTTTGTGAACCATATGATCTTTGTCACAACTAATGAATTCTGCATGAAAACAGCCATAGACAATACATTAACACGTTAAGCACGTCAGTCACCGGTGATTGACACTATACTTTCCATCCGGAAGACAAAGCAGGCTGGGCACTTAATGTGTTAAAAGATGGCATCACTGGGTCCTGATAAAACTGTTTACAAAAACAGGTGCTAAGCTGCATTTGACCTATTGGCTGTAGCTTGTCAATCCCTATTTAGAAGTTCAACTCTGGATTTTTCTCAACTCACTTCATTGTGAATTCCTGAAATAGCTAAACACACTAGATGACATTTTTAGCTCTATAGAAGATTTGGAGCTATGTATGGAAAAATTTCTACCCTTGAGAAGTTTGCAATATAATAGAAAATAAAGCAAGTTTATCCCTAAATTATCATTCAAACCAGAGGTATAATTATTGTATGGAAACCAGAGGTTAAGATTAAGTCCACTGAGACACTCTGCCCCCCTCACTCCCCATGGCCTGAAAATATATTATTTATTCAGGATGACATTTAATACTACTTTATTCTATGTTGCTATATGACAGGGAGAGAAAACAAGCAACAAATAAAGAAACACAAAGATTCCACTCTTTTTCTCTTCCCTTGCCTTGAAAGTTAGGTCCTTTGTCCTGTTCACTTAAAGAGCCCTTTCTATGTTGATTTGAATTTCATGGTGAAAATTTGGAATTAAAGTGGGGAAAGATGGCTGGTGGCCATGTAGCTCTACAAAAGAGAGAAGGGTGATACATAAGGAAAGTTTTCCAAAACAGTATGCATTTCAGTCTGCTCTGTACTCCCTGGGACTTCCCACTTCCTGTTCCAGATTGGAAGGAGATTATTGGGAAGAGATTATCTAAAAATATCTCTGTTGCTTCTGAATGTGTAGAGTCAGATTTCTGTTGCTTTTGAGACTGATAAGATGCAACAGTGAGCAAGCATCTAGACAGGAGGAGAAGGCCCAGATTGAGTGAATATTAAATATACACATGACATTGGATGCTCAGAGTTAAAGGTTTCTTTGGAAAGCACAACTAGTATGTTCTCTTGCCAACTGTTTTCTGTAGAATCCTGGTGGCAGGTCATGAGCAGGTGGTGGAGACATAAGGAGAGATTCTGTGGATTAGACTTGGGACCTTTGCCATCAGTTGGGCCATTAGCTCTGGCCCAACTGATGGCAAAGGTCCCAAGTCTAATCCACAGAATCTCTCCTTATATCTAAGTGTGTAAAACAGAATCTTTTAATCTGTTTTACACACTAGGGTTCCAGATGAGATAGTTGGAGAAAGGCTGAAGAAAGAAATGCTTCGACACTGTGGAGGTGAACCAGAGGTGCCACTCGGGGTGCATCAGGTCTGAGACTCCATCACACAGTTCCTTTCACTGAGCCAGGACTGCTCTTTCCTATGCATTTTTTAAAAATATATTTTATTGATTTTTTACAGAGAGCAAGGGAGAGAGATAGAGAGTTAGAAACATCGATGAGAGAGAAACATTAATCAGCTGCCTCCTGCACGCCCCCTCCTGGGGATGTGCCCGCAACCCAGGTACATGCCCTTGACTGGAATCGAACCTGGGACCTTTCAGTCTGCAAGCCGATGCTCTATTCACTGAGCCAAACCGGTTTCGGCTCCTATGCATTCGTAAGTGAGATGGTAGGCAGCCAGAAGACGTACAGGAAATTCAATTGGGTTCACATGGTTCGTTCTTGATTCTCTTGAATTCTACTTTGACCAAGAGCTATATTTCTTGTGTTTGCTTCCACCAAAGGGCTACTCAATGTTCGATGAATCCCATTGAGAGTGTTTGTGCCTCCATACCTGATCAACTAAATGTAAAGTTCTCTCTTCCAAGAACCACCCCCCTAACCTGGAAGTGGGCTTTGCCTCTGTCTGTTGAAGATGACTTCTGCCTTTCATCAGCATGTCGGGGTAGCCTGCTGGCCATCTCAGAGCTGAGTCTTGGGACAAAGGGTTCCCAATGAATTTTGTTAGTCTCCGAATCACCTATGACATTATCCTTTTACACTATGGTTTGCTTTTCTCTCTTATTACGTTTTGATTCTGGCCTATAGAGTCAATTCAAGTTCTTTTTTTATGTTTATACTTACTTCTATAGATACTATGTAAAATTGTTTCATCTTATATAAACTCCTGTGCCCCTTGCAAGGATAATTTCTACCTGAAAAATTTTATCTGAATGGTTTTTGGTAATATTCTCTGATTCAGTGGAAGTAAAAGATGTCTACTCAGTGGAGTGATGCTATCGTTTTCTCTGGTCACTTAGCTGCATATCCCCTTCTCCCCATCATAGAGAACAAAGTAAGAGTTATGACCTCATCAATAGAGTGCTGCACCAGCTAAAGATGAAGATGAGGAAGAGAGGAATGACATTGATCCAATATTGGAAATAGGAGGAGTGGTTAGATTTGGCTGTCCAAGTGTTCTTGCTCCTAGGTCACATACTCAGAGATAAAACTCCAACATTCAGTTGTTACTGATTTATTATGTCTGCTCTTCCATCTAACAGCCACCTCAGGCATGCCCACAAAGAACTATCCTAAAATCGCTTGGTAATCTGTTTAAGGTTGGCGAACAACAATTCTCACAGCAACTATAATAACAATAACATCAACAATCAATAATTCAAGAAGCTGTCTGGGTACCAGGTACCTGTTCTAAGCACCTCAAGATCAACATCTACTGAGTGTCGAAAGTTAGAAGAGAATCAGATCCCACCCACTTTTCTTCAAGCTTGCAATTTTGGTTAAGAACATAGAAAGGACAAAATGGTAGTTCTATAACAAAATATTTCATAAATCTTAGGCAAAGCCCACCAAAATGAAGAGCTTTGTGGTAGCCCTCAGGAAATTAGCAAGTTTGAAGGAAAGACTGCCACACTGAAGACAGATTATGCAGTGTCATGAAATAAACCATAGCAACCCTTCCCTCATTAAAAACAATCAACAGATTTTATCAAGCACTTGGTGCACTTTGTTTCCATATTCTGTTTGACTGTTCAACAAGGCCCATGCGATGTCTTAGCCACAGAACACTTACTGAATTAAGGGTAGATTAGGACTGTCACAAACTAGATGACATGGACCTTTAAGTAAAGAATTAAATATATACAGTCAGCCCTTTGCAGATGTGAGTCTGTATTGGTGGATTCAAAAACCACAAATCAAAAACTCTTTCAAATAAAGTTACTAGTACATTGTTACCTACGTCTCCTTACATGAGGTCCATTATGGTGATGATTGCCTCTGCATGAAACAGTATGGACCATTTTCTTGTCATTATTTGTAAGCAACACAGTGTAGCAACTACCTATACAGCATTTACATTGTATTAGGTATTGTAAGTAATCTAGAGATGATTTAAAACATACAGGAAGTCGTATGTAACATGCAAATACCATGCCCTTTTACATAAGGGACTTAATTAAGCATCATTGAATTTTGTTTTCATGGGTTTTTTGGGACTAGCTAATTTCATTCAGCATAATGTCCTGGAACCAATTCTCCATAGATATGGAGGGATGACTGTATATTTAATTTTTGATGACTTTCAAGGTAATCTTTCTTCTCTAAAATTGGATAACATATTTTAAAAACAAAATTATTTTATTAACAGTAATTTGCAGTTATAATATTAAAACATTTAAATTACAGTTAAAAGTACACATTTTAAGATTTCACTGAAAAACAAATTATTTTAAATATTTTTTACACAAATATTTAGTTGCTGGCATAAAGGCTGTAGGTATCAGAAGCCACGGGAAGGAAACTATAACAGTCATAAAGGTAACAATAGGCTCAAAATATAAAAAGGACCAATTCAGCTGGTTTAAAAAAAGAAAGGAAGCACAATAGCACACCAGTAAGTTCACCTATTGTGTAATTACAGGTTTTGTATACATGTGCAGACAAGCAGACAGAATAAAAACCTCCTCTAGGAAATTCAAAAAATTTGGCAGGTCTGTCCAGGTGGGATGTGATGCTGGTACCAACAACAAAAAGAAAGTGGCTGCAGCTGGGGTTTGGCCTAGAGTGGAATTTGGCTTCTCTTTGCTAAACAGCAGCTTGCTGCAAAACTCTGGGAAACAAAGAGAAAGTGGAAAGTGCTAAAGAATGAAGGCACAGAACTCAGGTAACTAAAAAAAGATGTTGTCGGTCACAGACTTTGCCAGGCAATTTTTGCCTTCATTTATGAAAACAACTCACTTGAGATCTTTCAAGAGCCTCAGAAGACAAGAATTTCATAAACAAGGCTCTTCAGAAGATGAAGGAGACAAATTGAACTGTTTTTAGGACAGGAAACTGTGGTATTATGTTCAATTCACAGATGTGTTTTACAGTCAAAAGCAGCTCAAATGTGATGGGAGTTGTGGAACTGATGACCCAGACTTTTGAAATCGATAGCCAATCTGTTTCCTGTGTAAACACAGTGGTTGGTTCTTCCTGCGTTTACTTGGTAAGTAGGAAAGTCAAGGGATAATCAACCCAACAATTCCATCTCTGGGTCTAATCCCCAAGAATTAAAAGCAGGAAATTTAAGAGATATTTATATGCCCCTGTTACTATTGACAATAGCCAAAAAGTGGAAGCACCCAAATGTCAGTTATGGACAGGTAGATAAACAAAGTAGGGTATATACTTACAATGAAATACTATTCAACCTTAAAACGGAATGAAATTCTGACACGTACTACAACATGCATGAACCTTCAGGACATTATGCTGAATGAAATTAGCTAGTCACAAAAAATACAAAGATTGTGTTATTCCTCTTATATGAGGTTCTCAGAGTCAAATTCATAGAGATAGAAAGTAGAAGAGAGATCCCTCAGGTGTGGGGGGAGGAGGGTGTAAAGTTAGTGTTTAATGGGTGTAGTTTCAGTTTTGCAAGATGAGGAAGTTGTGTGGATGGATGGTAGTCATAAGCATGTACTTAACCACTGAACTACACACTTAAAAGGATTAAGATGATAAAATTTGTGTAATGTGTATTTTACTACAATTTTTTAAAAGTCAACTTTGGGAGTGTGGAAGAAGAGGTCCACAAATAATGACAGCACAGCCACTGTGGGAGTCCTAATACCAGCCAGAGGTTGGGACCAATTAGTGAAGGACTGCTCTGAGCTGTAGCAGATGCTGGCAGTGTTTTACCCATAGACCTCCAGCACTTACCTGTTTTTCACACATCCTTCTGACTTCCAGCTGCCAGACCTGCCCTTCCTGGGTATGCAGCAGGCCGGAAGAGCCAGGAATATAAAGCCCCTTGGGAATAGACCTTGGTTAATGAGCAATGGGAAATGGTAAAAACTCCAATTCCTCACAATTACTTTTCCTCTTTCCTTTCTGTGAGGGATCATTTTATGTGTCAATGCGGCTTGGCCATGATTCCCAGATATTTGGTGGGCATTATTCTACATGTTTCTGTGGAAATATTGTTTACATCAGATTAGCATTTAAATCTGCACTGTGAGTAAAGCCGATTATGCTCCACAATGTGGGTGGGCTCATCCAGGTAGTTGAAGGCCTGAGTAGAACAAGACTCCCTTGTGAAGAAGACAGGATTCTGCCAGCAGATGCCTTCAGACTTGAAATGCACCACTGACTCTCCCCTGGGTCGCCATCCTGTGGGCCTACCTTAGAGATTTTGTACTGGCACCTCTACAATTGTATGAGCCAATTCCTTAATCTCCCCCTTGCTCACTCTCTCTCTAGATCAATGGTTTTAAACCTTTCTAATGCCGTGACCCTTTAATACAGTTCCTCATGTTGTGGTGACCCCCAACCATAAAATTATTTTTATTTCTACTTCATAACTATAATTTTGCTACTGTTAATGAATCGTAATGTAAATATCTGTGTTTTCCGATGGTCTTAGGCTCTACAGCAGCGGTTCTCAAGAACCACTAGCAGGGTCGCCTAAGACCATCGGAAAACACAGATATTTACATTACGATTCATTAACAGTAGCAAAATTATAGTTATGAAGTAGCAATAAAAATAATTTTATGGTTGGGGGTCACCACAACATGAGGAACTGTATTAAAGGGTCGTGGCATTAGAAAGGTTGAGAACCACTGCTCTAGACAGACAGATGATTGGCATAGATGTCCTGTTGGTCCAATTTCTCTGGAAAGCCCTGACTAAGTACACTTTTCTACCACCATATGTGTCTTGGGATCACTTTCCCACTATACTATACTTGCTCTTAAACCCTTGTCATGAAGCAGTACTTCCCCTTCCAGAGCATATGTGGTAACATCTGGAGACATTTTTGGTTGTCATGACTGGGATGCATGTGGGGTCCAGAAATGATATTCAACATCTTACAGTGCTCAGCACAGCTCCACACAACCAAGACATATCCAGCACAGCATGGCAGTAGTGCCGAGGTTGAGACACTCTGACTAACAAGAGAAAGGTAGATGTTGCTGGACCAGGAAGATGTTCTAGAATTGGGGTTATTAAAAGTCTATAAAACAAACAAACAAAATTTTAAGTACTTGCAAATGAGAGAGGTACAAGGCTCTTAGAGGATGAAACCTCCTTTGCCAGCCAAGTGGTGCCTGAGCTGAGCCTCTTCCCTTTAAAGCAGCCATGTCAATGATGGGAACAAAATTATGTGGGATTCACCTCTACGTGATCAATCCTAACACACAGAAATCAGGATTAAAGAAAGGGCTAGTGAGATGGTTGATGGTGGACAGAGATTTTTCCTGAATTTTCCAATGTTGTACTAATGAACTAAGTGACTTGTGCCCAAGTCTCAGCCTCATAGAACATGACATTAAAATTAATGTCTCAGGAAAAAGGACAAATTATTTGATGTCATTGAGCTCTGGGAAGGTGCTCAAAAGCTTATCCTTGCCAAAGCTGTGTTGTGAGTTCCCTGGACTTGTGGCCTGGATTCCTGAGACTATGGAGAACATGGCTGGCTAGTTCCCTGTCTCATGGCCTGGATTCCTTAGTCGATGGAGAACATGGCTGGCTAGTTCCCTGACTTGTGGCCTGAATTTCCTAGTATGTGGAAAGCATAGCTGATTGTTGTCTGCATGCTTATTGTCCTTCCTGGAACAAACTCTTTCTTGGCCACATTAAGAAGTGAGTGTGTCAACACTTCCCCATGCTCTCCAGGAGGAATGATCCACCTCTCTAAGCCTGCCTGGCCAGAAAAGTCTCCTTTAAGGGTTACCTGTCCACTCTGGTTTCTCCTGGGAGGCGCTTTTTTGTCAGTTGTCTGAATTGTTCACGTTCTTTGGGAATATGACTTTAACAAGCACTGTAGAGTGTTACAGTATGTGTTCCTCGCTAGCTAATTCTGTGTTGTTCATTTTCAGACAATTTGATTGCAGGCCTTGCCTGGCATCTTCGGTAATGGGGCTGGATTCAGGGCAAAAAAGCGGGGCAGCAGTTGGTGAGAAAATAAGTGAGAGTCAAAGGGAAGCCTCCAAGGAAACATTTCTGGCTGCTTTACTAAGACTTGGATTGATTTGAGGCAGAGATATTCTTGGAGAGTCTTGATTATTAATGCGCCTAATTGCGCAGTTTCCATGTATAGAGTGGGATCCCATGCAGGTTCCCAGGGTGGGACTGATGGTACTTCAGCTTCTTGTCTTGAACAATCTGTTGACTAGAATGCTTATGATTAAAGCCTCAATTGTGCCACTGAAAATGCCAGACACTGTTTTTGGGCTGTAACAATAGCTTTTGTGCCACCTGATTCCAGTCCAGCATGAGAATAGCACAGAAGAATAATAGAACCTGCAGTTTCATAGATAAAATTTTAAAAAAATATGAAAGGAAAAGAGTCAAACATTATATTTAGCTTTGAAAACTGTGAGCTGAGACCCTTGTGTACTGAAAAACTAATTGATTTGAATTCTAATTTTATCTCTGTTGTGAGTTATAGTCTTGGAAGAGTTATTAAATTCCACTGGGCCTTAGTTTCCTCAACTCTGAAGTAAAGACCAGGGTGGAATTGGGTCTGAGGCCCTTCCCGGGCAAATATTCTAGGACATCTCAGCAAAACGGGCAAGTCAGCCTTCAGATCAGAAATATGCACTTTGTAATAGTCATTAACTGATTCCACAAATCACTCAATCAATGGCAAAAACACTGTTGATAGAGGCAAAATCAATGTTTTTGGAAAACATTATATAAGCAGTTTCTTTAAGTCTGTAAATCATTCTAAAGTGTATGAAGGAATGATTGGCACAACTCTATGTGGGAAGGGGAGTGTTTTTAGGGGAGGATTTCTCTCTCATCAAATGTTCTACCTTTTACCATGCAGAACAGTTTCAGACCCAGAGAGCAAAAAGTATTGTTAATGAACATAAACTGTTATATGTGAAAATTATAAGTCAGTTATGGTCTTAGCATGGATTCTCCTAAAAGCAGATCCTGGGACAAGGATTTGGTGCAGGTAGTTTATTTGGGAGGTGATACCAGGAAGCAGAATAGAAAAAGGATGCCTCAGAACTTCATTGGCTAATCAAGGTTCATTTATTCAAGGATCAGAGTCCCAACTCAAGCTTGGATTAAAGAAATGGGGGTTCATTTAATGGTACCTCACAAATATATGTAGACCCAAACAAGGTTTATCTGGGCTTCACAAAGACTAGAATCAGAAACTGAAAATCCTATATAATAAAGAGTTAATATGCAAATTGATCATCACTCTGACACACAAGATGGCCACCCCCATGTGGTCAAAGATGGCCACCACAAGATGGCTGGCAGGGGAGGGTAGTTGTGGGCGATCAGGCCAGTAGGGGAGAGCAGTTGGGAGGGACCAGGCCTGCAAGGGAGGGCAGTTGGGGGTGATCAGGCCTGCAGGGGAGGGTGACTGGGCCAGCAGAGGAGGGCAGTTGGGGGCAATCAGGCTGGCAGGGGAGCAGTTAGGCGTCGATCAGGCTGACAGGGGAGTGGTTAGAGGGTGATCAGACTGGCAGGCAGAAGCAGTTAGGGGCAATCAGGCAGGCAGGCAGGTGAGCAATTGGGAGCCAGCAGTCCTGGATTGTGAGAGGGATCCCAGATTGGAGAGGGTGCAGGCTGGCCTGAGGGACACCACCATCCGCCCATGCACGAATTTCGTGCACTGAGCCTCTAGTTCAGTAATGAAATCTTTCTCTATTTATTAAGGGCATTTCTCTCTCTCTCTCTCTCTCTCTCTCTCTCTCTCTCTCTCTCACACACACACACACACACACACACACACACACACACACACACTTTCCCCTACCCATCACCTCAATCCCAACTTCTACTGACTCATTCTAGGGCTGCAAATACCCTTCACTCATAACCTTTCAGTTCTAGTAACCCTTTCCAAACAGGAATTTTCTGTTTCTCTAAGACCAAGTTCTTAAGAGAGGAATCTATTGTACCCATTCCAGTTCACACCAGGCCAGACAAGCCATAAATTATAGGAAACCACACAGGTAGGTCAAGTTCTCATCTTCAAGCAGCTGTTGCAAGGGCCAGAGTCAGAGACCACAATTTCTCAGGAGGGGTCCGGGTAGCACAGGAACTCGCAGAAGAGGGCATGCAGAAGGTAGGCAGTAAATTACATGTCTAGGGCTTCCAGAATAGCCCCATAGAAACTGAATAATTAAATTATTTTTTATATTACTATAGTTTATTGATTGACATTTTAAAATAACTTTGACTAGTACTAATTTGAATTCACAATCTGTGATTTATCTATGGGACCTTGGGTAAGTAAGTGAAATAACCTTTTGGGGCTTCACTTCTGTCTTCCTCAGGTGGAGGTAATAATATTTGTCACCAGTTCAAAAGTTGGCAAACTAGCACCAGTGGGCAAATTCCTGCTAGCTGCCTGTTTTTGTAAATAAAGAGTTATTGGAACAGAGTCATGTCCATTTGTTATATATTATAAGATAACAATGACAGAGTTGAGTAATTAGGACAAAGACCTTATTTCCCATAAAGCCTAAAATATTTACTATGTACTGAATTGTTCCCCTTCAAATGCATATGTTGAGCCTACCCCACCCACTGTGATGACATTTGAGGGTGGGCCTTTGGGATCTAATGACATTTGAATGAGTGATGAGGAGAACCCTCATTATGGGAGCAATGCCCTCACAGGAAGAGGAAGGGAGCGATGTCTCTCCACGTGCTTGCACCAAGGAAAGAGCATGTGTATGCACAGCCAGGAGGAGGATGCATGCAAGGAAGGGCGCCTTAGCTGGTTTGGCTCAGTGGATAGAGAATCAGCCTGCAGACTGAAGGGTCCTGGGTTCGATTTCGGTCAAGAGCACATGCTCAGGATGTGCACTCAGACCCCAGTAGAGGCCGTGCAGGAGGCAGCTGATCAATGCTTCTCTCTCATCATTGATGTTTCTTTCTCTCCCTCTCCTTTTTTCTCTGAAATCAATAAAAAATATATTTAAGGAAGGAAGGATGAAAGAAACAAAGAAAGAAAGAAAAAAAAAGAAAGAAAGAAAGAAAGAAAGAAAGAAAGAAAGAAAGAAAGAAAGAAAGAAAGAAAGAAAGAAGGAAAGAAGGAAGGGAGGAAGGGAGGAAGGGAGGAAGGGAGGAAGGAAGGAAGGAAGGAAGGAAGGAAGGAAGGAAGGAAGGAAGGAAGGAAGAAAGAAAGAAAGAAAGAAAGAAAGGAAGGAAGGAGGAAAGGAAGGAGGAAAGAAAGAAAGAAAGGAGGAAAGAAAGGGAAAAGAAAGCCTTCACGAGGACCCAGATTGTCCAGCACCTTGGTCTTGTCCAGCACCTTGACCTCCAGAACTGTGGGAAATAAGTGTCTGCTCTTTAAGTCACCCTTGGTATTGGTTATTTAGTCTATGGCATTTTGTTACAGCAGCCTGAATGGACTAAGAGACTACCTATCCTTTATAGACAGTTTGCTGACTAACTGAGAAAATTATGAGGGTTCATTGTGATCGTGATTCCCAAACACATAATGTAGTGCTCACGTACTTTCTCAATGTGCATTACCTTTCTCTTGCTGCACTCAGAACACATTCAGGCCTCTAAGACCTCATACCTTTTGGGGGAAATGTAGCCCACAAGCTCAAGATCAAGGAAATGGTTTTTATGCATTCAATATACTCTTAAAATCTTTGCAGGTTTTCAGTTAATCTATTAAATGTAGCAGTGTGTTCATAACTTAATTTGTATATTTTAGCCATTTGCATTAGTGCAAGTAATTGGCAGGTACCACATTAACACACAAAAGTAGTTAATGCCACATATAATTCAAAGCATATTTAGTTCTTTATTATTTTTGCTAAATAATACAATGCACAAATCACAGAACTGAAAGGCCTGAAAAGATGCGTGAAGGTAGATTCATTCAGCCTCAACTTTTGGGCAGCACTTCACATTAATTATCTGACAAAAATTGTTGTAAGTTAATCATTAAAATCTCCAGATAATGAGGTTGCACAGAATCTCTTGGTAATGTGTACCATGGACCCACAATTACTTTATTGGGATATTCTCCTGATACTTTCCCTGCTGCTAGGCCTTTTCATCTTATTCTCAAAGGTCTGAGCAGCTGCTCCTGAGTCCGTGCATGGCATCAGGTCACAGAACACACTGGTTCTTTCCCTTGTCCTGTGAGCGGCAGCACAGCCACTCAGCTCAGGACCCCCTGCACCTGGGAGGTCATGCTCCTACAGCCAGGGCACAACTGAGCAGAGGAGGAAGGTTAAAGTCACTTCAGAACCCTATACTTGAGAGATGAAGCTTCAGGGACAAAGGGGCATGTTTTCATGTGTCTTGTACAGCGACCATTGCCTTTTTCTGACTGTGAGTCAAGAAAGCTGCCGTAGTTAGAGCGCTGTAAACAATACCACCTTCTTCACTGACAGAGGCATCTCTTTGAAATATTCTGTTACGTTTTATTTTAATATTTGAAATGTATTTCCTTAAATCTATATCTTTGATAGGGCAAGAAACTCCAGGATATCATGACAGTAAAATGCTTTAAAGGTGGAGACAAACTAACTGCTTCAGGACCAGAGAGGGTCAGGTAACAGTCCTATCAAATGAGAAGACGCTTTCCTGAAAACACTTTCCAAGCGAATTAGGCTAATAGAAATCTAGCCAACTGTATTTCTGTGACAACTTTGTAGTTAAAAGCAAAATAATGCAAATGAAGACGTGTTTAAAACTATATTTTTGTATTTCTCTATCCTCCCAGAAAAACAACACAAAACACATTTAAAGAATAGTATGAAAAAACACATTCAATTTTTGAGATTTATTTCTCATTTAATGATTAACTTAAACTATAGTGTTGCATGGCTTCCTGCCATTCCTTGTTTCCCCCTTCTCCATGCTCTCTCATCAGAGCCTGTAGCTTATTTGCCATCAGTCGTTAGACTTGGTGACAAGAGAAGATACCCAAAGAAATCACAGTTAAAGATACAGCTCTATGCAAAGGCAGAAGAGGAAATAAAGACCTTTGCTTAGCAAGAGTGCTGTTGAAGAGAGGCACTAGTGACATTATTTGATAAGATTGGGACCCTCAAATCTGAGCTATATCCATCCACCTCTATCACGGGACTTTTAAAATAGACAGTGGTGAAAGAAGCAAACCATTTGGACCATATAGACTGATATAGAAACACACGAGTAAAAACTGGAACATTACTTGGTAACTATGCATGTGAGCTAAAAACAATTTATCATATCTCATTGCAGATGTAAATAATTATAAGATAGTGACTACATTCCTAGAAATATACATGATTTTAAAACAAATATTTTTCTGAAAATTTTAAACCATACCTCACTCCCATTTAAGAATGTGATGTTTGTAGGTTCAGTCACTGGAGAGATCATACAAATTATAACATTTAATTCACTGATCTAATGTGTAATTATTAGCCAAAATAGGTCAGATGGTTTTTACACCTGAGTCATGATCCTTTCTTTACTGTCTCAGGTAGTTTTGAAGAAATACCTTAAAATAGCCTAATTTTTATCCAGGTAGAATTTATTTTCTGGGCACCTATTTTTGAGATATAATTGCCATGAAACATTATATTAATTTCAGTTGTGCAACATAATGATTTGATATTTTTATATATTGTGAAATGATCACCAGAATAAGTCTAGTTAATATCCTATCCAGGTAGAGTTCTGAAACTTAACTATTCTCTTAAAAAGTTGTGTCCAATTTTAGAATACCATCAATGTTGATGCCATTTTCTTAAAGAAAACCTAGGCTGAATTTTTAGGTTCGATGTATTCAATTTTCAAATTAGATCAATGAAATATGTTATATGCGAAAAGGCTACTGATTTTTAATTTAGTTCCCCGTCACATACCAAAACACTGTGAGAGGCACCTTTAATCATGCTAATTTCAGGCAGGTTCAAAATGTCCTGGAGATTTGTAGATTTCAAGTTGAATTAATCATCATCTCCCTCCTTCCAGCCCCACATGAAGCAGGTCCCTCTTCCTTCGTTTTTTTGCATGTAATCTGTACGAGTTTCTCAACACCATTAATTGAAGAGACTGTGTTGACTCCATTGTATGTTCTTAACTCCTTTGTCAAATATTAATTGAGCTCAATGACATGGGTCGATTTCTGGAATCTCTGTTCTGTTCCATTGATCTAATATGCCTGTTCCCAGTGCCAATATCATGCTGTTTTTATTACGGTGGCTTTTTTAGGATAGCCTGATGTCTGGTATTGTGATTCCTCCAACTTTGTTCTTTTTTAGGATCTTTTTTGGTTCCATATAAATTTTTGGAATACTTTTTCTAGATATGGGCAATATGCCTTTGGTATTTTAATAGGGATTGCATTGAATCTGTATATTGCTTTGGGTAGTATGGACATTTTAATGATGTTCATTCTATCAAATCATGAACACAATATATTCTTCAACTTGTTTAAATCTTCCTCTGTCTCTTTTTTTTTCAATGTCCTGTAGTTTTCTCAGGACAAGATTTTTACCTCCTTAAAAACTAAGTACCTTAATTTTTTTTGTTGCAATGGCAAATGGGGATTTTTTGTTTAGTTTCTCTTTCTGAAAATTCATTATCCTATCTAATAAAAGGGTAATATGCAAATTGACCATCACCCCAACACACGAGATGGCCGCCCCCATGTGGTCAAAGATGGCTGCCCCATGTGGACACAAAATGGCCACCACAAGATGGGCAGCAGGGGAAGGCAGTTGTGGACAATCAGGCTAGCAGGGGAGGGATGTTGGGAGGGACCAGGCCTGCAAGGGAGGGAAGTTGAGGGTGACTGGGCCAGCAGGGGAGGGCAGTTGGGGGGGACCAGGCCTGCAGGGGAAGGCAGTTGGGAGTGACCAGGCCTGCAAGGGAGGGCAGTTGGGGGTGACAGGGCCAGCAGGGGAGGGCAGTTAGGGGCAGTGGAGAAGTTAGGTGTCAATCAGGCTGGCAGGGGAGTGGTTAGGGGGTGATCAGGCTGGCAGGCAAAAGCAGATAGGGGCAATCAGGCAGGCAGGCAGGCAAGTGGTTGGGAGCCAGCAGACCTGGATTGTGAGAGGGATATCCTACTGCCCAGTGGGATCGGGCCTAAACAGGCAGTCTAATCTGGGTCTCGAGGGGTCCCAGATTGGAACAGTGCAGGCTGGGCTGAGGGACACACCCCCTCTCCCACCCCCCCCCCCCGCCCCCCGCCTCATGCACGAATTTCGTGCACCGGGCCTCTCATGGTTTATAAAAATGCCATCGATTTCTGGGTATTAATTTTGTATCTGGCTACATTGTCAAGTTCATTTGTTAAATCAAGTGTTTTTTTGTTTTTTGTTTTTTTGGTGGAGTCTTTAGGGTTTTCTGTGAACAATATCATGTCACCTGGGAATAATGAGAGTTTTACTACCTCCGTTCCAATTTGGATGCCTTTTATTTCTTCTTCTTGTCTGACCACTGTGGTTAGGAATTCCAGTGCTATGCTGAATGAAAGTGGTGAAAGTGGACATCCCTGTCTTGTTCCTGTTCTTAGGGGAAATGATTTTAGTTTTTGTCCATTGAGTATGATATTGCCTGTAGGTTAGTCACATGTGGCCTGCATTATGTTGAGGTATGATCCTTCTATTCCCACTTTGCTGAGAGTTTTTTAAAATGGGTGTTGGATTTTGTCAAATGCTTTTTATGTATCAATTGATACAATCATGTGATTTTTGTCTTTCAGTTTGTTTATGTGATAAGTCACATTTATTGATTTGTGAATATTGTACCAGCCATGCATCCCTTGAGTAAATCTGACTTGGTCATGGTGTATGCTCTTTTTAATATATTGCTGGATGTGTCTTGCTAGTATTTTGTTGAGGATTTTAGCATCTGTGTTCATCATGGATATTGGCCTGTAATTCTCTTTCTTTGTAGTGTCTTTATTTGGTTTTGGAGTTAGGTTAATGCTGGCCTCATAAAGAGAGCTTAGAAGTATTCCTTCCTCTCAGATGTTTTGATTAGTTTGAGGAAGATAAGTGCTACTTCTTCTCTTACTGTTTGCTAAAACTCCCCTATAAAGCCATCTGGACCAGGGCTTTTATTTGCTGGGAGGTTTTTGTTTCAATTTCATCAGTTGTTATTGAACTATTCAGGTTTTCTGAGTCTTCCTGATTCCATTTTGGAAAAGTGTGTTTTTTTTGGAATTTGTCTATTTCATCCACATTATCCAGCTTGTTGGCAAATAATTGTTCATAATATTTTCTTATAACCCTTTGTGTTTCTGTGGTGTCAGTTGTTACTTCACTGCTTTTGTTTCTGATTTTATTTATTTGGGTCCTTTCTGTCTGTTTCTCATGAGTCTGGCTAACGGTTCATCAATCTTGTTCATCTTTTCAAAGTACCAGCTCTTGGTTTCATTGACCTTTTTTATTGTTTTCTTATCCTCTATGTCATTTATTTCTGCTCTAATCTTTATTATTTCTATGCTTTTACTTACTCTAGGATTTTCTTGTTGTTCTATTTATAATTCTTTAAGTTGTAGGGTTAAGCAGTTTATTATTAATTTTTCTTGTTTTCTAAGGTAGGCCTGTAATGCTATGAACTTCCCTCTTAGGACTGCTTTTGCTGTGTCCCCAGAGATTTGGGATTGCTGTGTATTCATTTTCATTTGTTTCCAGGAAGTTTTTTGGCAACCTATTCATTGTTTAATAACATTCTATTTAGCCTCTAATTGTTTGAATGTTTTTGAGGGGTTTACTGTAGTTAATTTCTAATTTCATTCCATTGTGATCTGAGAAGATGCTTGATATAATTTCAATCTTCTTGAACTTATAGAGACTTATTTTGTGTCTTAACCTGTGGTCTATCTTTGAGAATGACCCATGTACACTTGAGAAGAATGTATATTCTGCAGCTTTGGGGTGAAATGTTCTATAAATATCAATTAAATCCATCCAATTCAATGTATCCTTTAGAAGTCACTATTTCCTTGTTAATATTTTTGTTTAGAAGATCTATCCAATAAAGTCAGCAGGGTGTTAAATCCCCTGCTATGACTATATTGCTCTTGATCTTCATTAAAGTCCTCTAGAAGTTTAAAAAATATATTTAGGTGCTCCTATATTGGGTGTATATATGTTTACCAGGTTTATATCTTCTTGTGGGATTGATCCCTTTAGTATTATGTAGTGACTTCTGTTGTCTCTTGTGATGGTCTTCACTTTGAAGTCTATTTCGTCAGATACATGTATTGCCTCCCTGTGTGTGTGTTGTTGTTTTTTTCATTTTCATTTGGTTGGACATTTTTTTCCATCCCTTCACTCTCATCGTTTGTGAGACTTTTATTCAAAGGTGGGTCTCTTGTTGACTGTATATAATTGGCTCATGTTTTTTTGCTACCCTATGTCTTTTGATTGGCACATTTAATCCATTTACATTTAAGGTTATTATCTATAAATACTTACTTATTGCCTGTTTAATTCTTTATGCCTATGTTTCTCTCTCTGTGTATTTCTTCTCATTACAGGAGTCCCTTCGACATTTCTTGCAGTGCTGGTTTGGGGCGATAAACTACTTTAGCCTTTTTTTTTTGGTCTGACAGCTCTTTATTTCACCATCTATTTTGAATGATAGCCTTGGTGGACATTGTAATCTTGGTTTCAGATCCTTGTTTTTCATTACCTTGAACACTTCATGCATTTCCTTCTGGCCTGTGGAGCTTCTGATGAGAAATCAGCTGACTGACCTTTGATGTAGCAGATTGCTTTTCTCT
Organism: Corynorhinus townsendii; assembly: GCA_026230045.1. NCBI lineage: Eukaryota > Metazoa > Chordata > Mammalia > Chiroptera > Vespertilionidae > Corynorhinus > Corynorhinus townsendii. Next base: position 57,330,621 of record JAPDVU010000006.1, on the reverse strand, counting down.
TGCTGCTTTTAAGATTATCTCATTGTCTTTAAGTTTTGCCTTTTTAATTATGGTGTGGGCTGTTTGGGTTCTTCTTCCTTGGGACTCTCCGTGTCTCTTGGACTTGTGTGACTCTTTCCTTCACCAGGTTAGGGAAGTTTTATGCCATTATTTATTCAAAAACATTCTCTATGCCTTTCTTTTCCTTCTGGTACATCTATTACGTGAATATTGTTACATTTCATGTTGTCTCACAGCTCCTTTAAGCTGTCCTATCTTTTAATTATTTGTTTGTTTTTCTTCTTGGTCCTCTGATGGAGTGATTTTTTTCTACCCTGTCTATCTGGGTGGGTGGGAAGAGATCAACCAAAGAACTTGTATGCATATATGCATAACCCATGAACACAGACAATAGGATGGTAAAGACGTGGGGTGGAGGATGGGGGCAGGCTAGAAGGGGTCAATGGAGGGAAAAAAGGAGACATTTGTAGTACTTTCAACAACAACAAAAAGATTTAAAAATAAATAAATAAAAAAAATCAAATTAAATATAAAACAAAGTAAAGCAAGAAAATCATAAAATTAGTTAAATAAATACAATAGGAAATAAAAAATTGAGAAAAATCAATGAAATAAAAATTGACTCTTAAAAAAAACACAACAGCATTAACAAGCCATTAACTAGACTCCCTATGAAAAATAAATAAATATTCAATTAATTGTAAGAAGAATGAAAATGGGAACATAACTAGCAACCTCATAGAAAATATTTTTTAAAAGATGGAAGCAAAAGGTTTGCATAGTAACCAAGGAGTGAAAAATTGGGAATAGATTATTCATTTAAGATGCTTACTGATGAAAGAAATTCATTAATTAAGGCAAAAGCTTAAGGGGGGAATAGTAAAAGAAGATTTCTGGGAAGAGAGCATATTTTCAAATTGTGATGGTTAGTGTTATATATCAACTTGACTGGGCTAAGGGATGCCCAGAAAACTGTAAAACATTATTTCTAGGTGTGTCTGTGAGAGTGTGCCAGGAAGAGATTAGCATTTGAATCAGTAGTCTGAGTAAAGAAGCTTTCTCTCACCAATGCTGGTGGGCTTCATTTAACCTGTTGAGACCCTGAGTAGAACAAAAAGGTAGAGGAATGGCAAATTTGCTCACTCTGCTTGAGCTGAGACATCTTCTTCTCCTACCCTTGAATATTGGTTTTCCTGATTCTCAAACCTTCAGACTCAGATCAGGTCTTATCAGCCCTGCTCCCCACCCCCTTTTTCAAGGCCTTGGACTTAAGCTTACATCATTGGCTTCCCAGGATCTCAGGTCTTCAGACTGAATTATACCATTCATTGGCTTTCCTGTTTCTTCAGCTTGCAAATGGCACACTGTTAGATTTCTCAACGTCCATAATCATGTAAACCAATTCCTATAATAAATGTTCCCTTATCTGTAAAAATAAATAAATAATAAATAAATTAATATAAAGAATAAATATATTTGAATAATGCATATTTAAATAATAAATACATTTGAATAATAAGTCAAAAAGAACTTCCTACAATGGGATAAAGATATAGAAACAAGTACTAACTTTTTATATTATTTGTATTTTAACCTTTAAATGAAAAATAGAGCTACTTGGAATGGTTTAGAATCATTCCAGTCTCAGAGCATGCAAGCAAATGCAAGAGCTCTGGCATAGTCTTTTTTAGCGTAGGATTCTGAAGGACTATAGTCAAAGGGGATACAAGCAAAAAAAGGCAAGCTAGCAGGCTCCTGGTGACAGAAATAGAAGCAGGAGAGGAGTGTGTGATCCTTCTGACAATTCATAAGGAAAGTTTCACCTGTCATAACCTTCAGTGCAGTAGAATATCTATGAATACTCCAATAACCATGGCTTATATTTGAATCACCAAGTCAGCAGCTCTGGTAGTATTGATATGACATATAGGAATGGACCTACTCAGCCCGCATTCCAATCATTCACTTCAGTCCTAACCCAGGACTTTAATGACTGCCAAGCTTCACATTTGCTTGCACCCACTCATCTTGGACATGCACTTCTGACAGCTTATTCAAACAAAGGAATCTGACTAACTCCCAAAGCAAGACTTAGAGAATTCTAGTGCTGAAGAGCAAGCCAAATTTATAAATTAAAAATAAATTCCAGCAATGTTCAATAAATTACATATTGCATACTATAAGGATTACATTATTATTGCCATAATAATATATGGCAGTTATTAGATTTACATCAATAACATATGCAACTGCTAATGGACTTATAATGTAGCATGCCATTGGGAAATAAAAACTAACTATATTTTTTCCTGTTACCAAACAAATGCTGCTATAATCTATATAGTAATTTGAAACTGTGTAGTTATAAGTAGAAGTTTATGCCCATATTTGCTATGCATATGTGGGCCTCTGTCACATAATTTCCCCCTGAAGTTAAATAAAGGGAAAATGTCACACACAGACTGTTTTTATATACCCAAACTGTTTTAATTATTTTGACTGACTAAACAGACTAAGGCAATTTATTCAGTTAAAAAAGTTGAACTCAACCAAAAAAAACCTCAGAGAGGTCAAAGCAATAATCAACTCAGTCAAAAATCAAATTGCAAGTTTCTTTTTCTTTCTCTGAGGAGGTTGATTTGATTGGTAAAATCAGTCAAAATAGTCAAACCAGTTTGTAGTGTGTATAGACAGAAGCACAGCGTGTCATCATACCTTGCTCACTGAAAAAAATTACATTTACTAATTAATCTGATATTCATACAAACTCTCTAAAGTGAGGGGGCAGGGCGCAAAATGTTCCCATTCTTATTTTTCAGCTAGAGTTTTAGAGAGAAGTGGCTACCTATAAGTTACCTATAAGTACATTTCAGATCAGCCAAAACATAGTGACTTACAACAATGATTTACTGTTTCTCACAATTCTGTGAGCTGGACAGTTTTTTTGTTGTTGTTGTTGCTCCATTTGGTATAGACTGAAGTCATTCATACAGTTGCATTTCACTGGGAACTTGAATGGGAGTGGAATATCCAAGGTGACCTCTCATGCGCAAGTCACTATTTAACAGGCTAGCCTGAGTATTGTTTTTCTTTTTTTTAGATTACAGTTTAGAATCAGTATTATTCTGTATTAGTTTCAGGGGCCCAGGCTGAGATTCTTTCTGTCAAGGCAGTTACCTTCCAAGTGGAAGCATTTCCACAGGGACAAGACAGGTGCAAACATTAACTGAGCCTCTGATTGCATCACACTTGCTGGTGTCCCATGGTCAAAACAAGCCCAGAGACATGTGGGAGGGATTACACAACGGTGTGACTATTTGGAGATGCAGTTCACTGGGGGTCACCAATGTAACACTCTACAACAACACGGCTGGTTTGTTTTAGAGCAAAGATTAGAACTCAGGCCTCTCATCAAACCAACCTGACACTCCAACGTCCCATTCGACCTTTACTTAGTAATATCAAGAGGATTCATCACTTTAGCCTGCACTGTGTCATTAAATTCCAATAGAGAAGACAGTTTAATATCGCATATCTGCTTTGAAGTTACCAGTTATACTTACCTCCCAGTTTAAATTCTAATCATTTTCATCTAAGAAGGAAATCTGAGACAAACCTATCTTTGCTAGGTTTTATATCCTTCATATCCAACAACTCAAAACCTTATAGTCTCAAGAATGATCTTGCTATTTATAATCCTACCTTAAATAGGTCCAACTGGAGTTACTATTTCCTATACTGTATGTTTGAGAATGATGAAAATCATAATATTGACTGCTTGAATCATAATAAGTAAATCATCATATTGACTTTCCTGCTCAGTTTCCAACTCCAGAAGGTTCTTGATCTGGAAGAACTCACGGGCTCTTGGGAAAATATTTGCATAAACCTCTGCAACAATTTAACATGGCTCATCTCTACCTGCTGTCTCTTGTTCACAACACAGATTGATGTTGCTATATATTTTGACATTTGAGGAGGTCCATTTCTTGTAATGTAGCACAAAGAATGCCCCAAACTAGCAATTCTCTAATGTCTTGGTCTCAAAATCCTTTTATATTAGTAAAAATTATTTAAAACTGCAAAAAGCTTTTTTATAGAAATTATTCTGATCAATATTTACTTGCTATATCTGAGAATTATTTTAGAGGCACACATTCTATTGGCTGTTAGAATGATGACATCATGACATGTCATGTTGCCACTGTGCCTCTTCTGTGCCTTCAGGAGAGCGGGGGAGGGAACAAAGCAAGTTGCATCTTATTTAGTATTATGAAAATAGTTTTGTGCCTTGAAAGGTCTCAGAAGCCCTCAGAGGTTCCTAAACCACATTTTAAGAACTTCTGTTGCAAGTAATTTCCAACGGAAATATAAAATGTGCCCTTAGAGAATAAAACTGAAGTGAAAACACAAATCAGAGTGGTAGGAAAAATTGCGATGTGGGCACCTGTTCATTTTTTGTGACCAAGGATTTTACTTTGACCTATATATTAGGTAGGGAAGTCAGAAAAACAGATTAGATCTGGCCCAAAGTAGTCCATTTCCTAGAAAGCAACTCCACATGGCTCTCAGCTTTGTGCCAAGACCTCTTGGGGTGCCACCTCAGTGAAGGGGCAAATGAGGGGGACAACATGCCACACAGTAAGGGACATGAGGACATTTCCTCTCAATATTGATTTTAAATAAAAGAGAAAAAATTTCCCCTCAGATTTGTAATAATGGGTCGCCCTTTCTGGATTTTCAGCCCATTTTTATTATGAAGTTGTCCCAGTTTAGCGGTGCTTCCAGGCACCTGAAAGGGCAAAGGAATATCTCACCTGGAGGAAACTTAAGCTGAACTTTAAAGAATCCCCCACACAAGCCATTAAAAAGTAAGCTCACAATTTTTTAAAATCACAAAATAAAAGAAGAAACAAATTGCTGAGTAAATGGGCAAAGAACACAAATATAAAGATTATAAAGTAAGAATGTTTTATATGTTTATAAAATAAAATAAAAGATTAAAAAACCTGTCAAGTGAAAAGGAATAAATTAGAATCTATACTAATAAAAGCCTAGGTGGCCCTCATGCCCTTGTATCAACACAAGATGGCCACTACAATGTAATCACAAGATGGCCACCCCACGTTGTCACAAGATGGCCTCCACAAGATGGCCACCATAAGATGGCTGCCACAAGATGGCTGGCAGGGGAGGGCAGTTGGGGGTGATCAGGCCAGCAGGGGAGCAGTTAGGCATCAATCAGGCAGGTGGGATTGGGCCTAAACTGGCAGTCTGACATCCCCTGAGGGGTCCCAGACTGGAGAGGGTGCAGGCTGGGCTGAGGGAACCCCCCCTCCCAGTGCACGATTTTCGTGCACCAGGTGTCTAGTTTCTAAATAAAAGAATCAAGTTAAATAGTCCATGAGGATCTGACTCTATTGCAATCCTCCCATACTGCTGATAAGAGAGTATATTGGTAAAACCACTTTGGAAAACTGTTCGATAATATTCACTAAAGCCGAATGACACACTCCATGACAAAGCAATTCCTCTAGGTATAAATGCAACAAAAATGCTTCATATATGCTCACCCAAGAAATATGCAAGGAAGTTTATAGTAGCACTACTTATAATGTGCATTCACTTTATAAAGATGAATCTCAAAAGTTGAGAGAGATTATGGGAGACAGCATTTTAACTTAAAGATTAGACATTTCCCAGAATTAATGCAAGACCTGAACCCAAAGTCTGGAAGAAAATAATTTCCCAGGTTGATCCATACAAGGAAATACACACTCAGACACTTCATGAAAAAAACTGTGGAATAGCACAGATAAATGGCAGGATCTAAAAGCAGCCAGAAGAGAAAGGGTAGAAATTATGGGGAAAATTTTTAATGCTGGCAGCAGCAGTAGCAGCCAGAAATCACAGAAGGATGTATTCAAAAGTCCCAAGAGACACTAATTACCAGCCTGAAAATAATCTAAATCGGGGGAAAGTTATGCAGAATCATGGCATGTGGATCCTTTGTACTGTTCTTTTCATCACGATTTCCCGCATAAAAGGGCACAGTACACTTTTCAGTTGTTTGTGAACTGTAAACAGGTAGTTAATAAAATTGCTCTGTCAATAAAATGTGCTTTTTCACCTACCATGGGCTAAAAAGATGTGATCAGCCTAGTCTAAAAGCACACTCACTTTCTCAGGTTCCAGCATTAGTCTGAAAGTGTAGTAGATGCTCAAGAAATATATAAGTAGAAATATGGATAAATGGAGGCGTGCATATTTGGATACATAAATACATACACTTATTTTGTGGTGGCTAAGTTTCTCATTTGTATTTGACCCTGAAGCTGAGCGCTTCTTGGGCCCAGTCCCAAATGCCCATTTTCTGAATTTGGTGGCCCGGGTCTGACCAGTGTTTCTTGCCCTGAAGGGCATGCAGGGAAACAGGTTTATGCGCTCAGGTGCACAGTGCTGTGTCTGGGAACACTCCTTGTGAGTCCTGTCATGTTATCCAATAAAGTCAGCTGGTGCAGCCCTGCCAGGCTGGAGGGCAGGGCCTTCCTCTTTCTGAGTGAAACGTGACATCAAATGCTGGGCAGTTGTGAATAACTTCACCCAAGGCCCAGAATTTATTTAACTTCTCTGTCCACACGCGCACACACACACACACACACACACACATATGCACACACGCACACACACATGGCATGGCACACTTTACAAAGTGTGTCACCATTTCCTGAGAGAAACAATCTCCCCGCCCAGCGCTGACTGGAAATCATGGCAGCTGAAAGTCTGGCTTCTCCCTGTGGACTATTAGTCACCCTATAAAATTTAATTTAAAACAAATTAATCCATAAATCTTTACATTGTCGGCAAATACTACCACTATAAAAAGCCTCCCCTTTCCCCTGCACTCTAAAGCAGAGTTGCACTGCATGTTAGAAAATGGCCTCCAGACTCAGCACGAATGAGCGCAACCTCCTTTCCTAGGATGCCGTGAAGGTGCAAGGGCATGTGACCTCCAGCACCGCCATGTCTCCTCAGGAGGAGAGAGGACACCATCAGATGCCTGGCTGCATAAGCTGCACACATGGAGAAGCTGTTTTAAGGGCAGCACCTCTAGCCAGTCCTGAGTCACCTAATGGAGTGGCTCAGCTTGCACTGGGCCAGCCTGGGCCTGAGGGGGGGACTCAGGGATGCGGGTCTTCAGGAGACAGCGGTGACTGTGCCATCTGCATCATTAACACTGGCGTCTCCCAGAAGAATGCAGAATGGCCTGCACTCAGGCAAAGGCTAAGAATGGCAACTTGCAGTATTAGTGGTTTGATGTCTACTGAAAAGCCAAAATGCAAACGTTATTTACTCTAGAAAAACTGCTTTAAAATATTTGTGGAGCATGGTAAGCGACCAGGGTAAACATAATGTTTCCAGTCTTTTCTAAGTAGATGAGGCTGTAACTAGAATCACAGCCATTTAAAACACTAATTTATATGGTCTCTATAATTTATATGGTTGCCACCTCTGGTAGTTTGGAACTTCTAAGAACGCATTTTTTTTGCATAGAAAAATCCTATTTTTTATGCTAAGTGATTTCTATCCTGCACGTTTTTTAAAATGGCTGCCTTCTAGTCAGAGAAGACTCAGGTGGTGATCAAATCAATGAAATCCAAAGGTCCCAATTCCTTTGTCCAGGGCAATAAGAAGCAACAAGAGGGAGTCTCGTGCTGGAGTCGTTCACTGAAGAGGCTCAGGGCTGCCACTCCATAGTCTGGAACAAGGCACTTAGGGAGCCTCTAATATCAACGCCTGCACCACCACTCTGATGGCTAAGGCGCTGCTCCATTAGCTGTAATTATTCCATTTGTAAGAAATAAGCGTTAACCATTTTCAAAGGTATACTCACAAATCATTTTTAAAGGATGAGTTTCATGCACTTGAAATAATGTATTTCACAACAGCCTAGGCAACAAATCTGTGTGAAGGCCTAAATTCAAATTAGAAGAGCATTTAAAATATTAAAATGAAATATATTCAGCAACAGAAATTATTACAGCCTGTAAAACCTTAAGAGATACACAAAAGAGAGAATATTAGAACCAAGTAAAGAAGAAAACTATAGATGTTCAGTTTGTGAATATATTAAGTCTTCAAAAGGTCCAGGTTTCCTGCAACCTAGGAAGGAACTTGTATGCCTATAGCCTGGGAGTTGGAGACCAGATGCAGTCCCACAACTACACAGATGTCTTTGGCCTCTATTCTGAATAAGTGGGAAGTAAGCAACCATTTGCAAATGCAGAGATGAAGACATGGATGAGAGTGAGTGCTGGGAGGTTGGATATGGGGGAAAGAGGTAGCTGGAATAGGTTTAGACCTTCCCACTCTGCTACCTGGACATCATTTTAGAGTGTGCGAGGGTTACTACACTCAGCAATCCTCAGACATTCACCCACCTTGCTTACACTCAGAACAAAACCATCCATTAGCAATGCTGTAAAAGGCCATGGCGCCAGACAGTTATAATGTGTGCACCTCTCCTAAGCATACTACAGCGTGATGAAGTATACAAAGCAAAGCAAACATTGAATAAATAAATTACAAAGTAACTGTAAAAATATTGGTATACTTATATGTGGGTAACAGAAAAGGCCAATGTTTATATGAGATAAACCCCAACAATAATTTTTTCAAAGAAAATAAAAAGTAAGTCTTTATTAGTGAACTTGGAGAGTCAAAGTTCTGTTTGCTACCAATCTTGTGGGGAAAAGAGGTGCCTGCACATTGATCCAGGATTCTCGAATGTGTCCCATGTATGGACTCCCTGAATGCCTCAGTGCTTTTAATGACATGGTAGAAACCATTCCTATATCTCAACTGGCTTTATGAACATTGAATAAACTTAATAGTAGAAAATAGAACTTGTTATATATACATAACGTAAACTCCCAGTCACAAAAACAAGCAGGATTAGTCTCTTAACCACCACAACAAACAGGATTAGTCTCTTTTTTGCAAAAGAGGCATTGCTGTCCCATGTGGCGCCAACATGGCTATTTAAATTTAAATTAATTAAAATTAAGCAAAAATAAAAAGTTGGTTTCCCAGTTGCACTAGTGCTCCCTTGCCACACATAGCGAGTGGCTGTGCAATGGGTAATGGACACAGAGTGCAGCCTGTGGGCGCCCTGCTGGGCAGGACTGCTCAGCACTCCCAACAGTCAGCAGGGCACCCAGCAGCCCAGAGTTCTCTAGGCAATCTGAGATACTGGTGGGTTGCCTTTATGTTTTTAGGTTTTCTGCAGCAAGTAGGCTTTGCAGATGTTGTAGTCAATACATGCTCTGAAATTAAAGTTTATGTTCCTGAGAAATTAAGTGAAAACTTCAAATCTGAAGTCCAGTGCCTTAGGAGCTGAGGCACATTTTTATAAACACGGGGAAGAAGAAACCTGATCCTCTGATGATAAGAAACAGGGTCATATAGATTTAAACTTAGAGTCTTTACTGCACTGGCCTATGCAGTCTGTCCAATGTAATGCTGCCTTCACCTACATGAAATATTTTCTAAATGTTCCTTATTTTTGTCCGTAAGGGTAATAACTAGCACAGTAGATCAAATGTTCAAACACAGTACCAGATTATTTTAGTCCAAGCATTCTCATCAAATGTCATGGTTACATCCCAGTTCTGGAGGCCTAGCATTTCTTTCCACACCAGGAGCCTATTTTTTGTTGTTGGCTCAGATCACATTGGAACTCTAGCACTCTGAGAAAGCACAGAGCCTCAGGTGGACTTCTGACAGGAGCTATACACCTGTTCTTCCCCAACACAGTACCCAAATCTTGACTGACAATTAAGTAGGATTCACCCTATCTAGTATATCTCGTGCAGTGGTCAGCAAACTGCAGCTTGCGAGCCACATGTAGCTTGTGAGGCGCAGTTTGCCGCTCTGTTGACTAATGAGTTTGCTGACCACTGGATCTAGGGGTTTAATCACAAGGAACAACAACAGCCTGTAATTATTGTAATCGAGAGTCTAGGTCAGTGGTTGGCAAACTCATGAGTCAACAGAGTGACAAACCACGGCTCACAAGCTACATGTGGCTCGCAAGCTGCAGTTTCCCGACCACTGATCTAGTGTATTATAGTTTATATGCATTATATTCATAATAATATATTAATACATTATTATATATAATATAATATATAATATAATATAGTATAATATAATATAGTATAATATAATATAGTATAATATAATATAGTATAATATAATATAATATATAGCATGTTATATTAATACATATAACGTGCTATATATTATATTATACTATATTATATTATATTATAATATAATTATATTATATTATATTATACTATATTATATTATATTATATTATACTATATTATATTATACTATATTATATTATAATATAATTATATTATATTATATTATACTATACTATATTATATTATATTATACTATATTATATTACATTATAATATAATATAATATATAGCATGTTATATGTATTAATATAACATGCTATATATTATATTATATTATATTATATTATATTATATTATATTATATTATACTATATTATATTATACTATATTATATTATACTATATTATATTATACTAGAGGCCCAGTGCATGAAATTCGTGCACAGGTGGAGTCCCTAGCAGCTGCCAGCTGCCAGCCAGGGACTCCCTTCCTTGGGCTGCCTGCCACCACCACTGGCCAGGGAGGGCCAGTCAGGGGGAGGGGCCATGGGCCGTTGGCCAGGGGCCCTGCCCCTTGGTCAAACTCCTAGTCGAACTCCTGGTCAAGGGGACAATTTGCATATTTGACTTTTATTATATAGGATTATATTATATTATATTATATTATATTATATTATATTATATTATTATATTATATTATTACTAGTAGCCCTGTGCATGAATCCATGTGCCAGTAGCTTGCTGCCACCCTCCTGTAGCTCCCCCTGCCCACCCTCATAGCTTGCTGCCCTGCCCCCTCCTGTAGCTCCTCCCACCCCCTCCCCTCTTCTCCCTCATAGCTTTCTGCCCTGCCTCCTCCTGTAGCTCTCCACTGCCCAGTTGTAGTTCACTGCCCCACCCTTCTGCAGATCCGTGATCCAGTAGTTACGTGGTTGGTCGTTATGCCTCATGGTGAAATGGAAAATTAGCATATTCCTCTCTTATTATATAGGATTATATTATATTATAGGTCTGATGCACGAAATTTGTGCAAGAGTAGGCCTTCCTTCCTCCAGCTGCCAGCAGGCACCCAGGACCTGAGCTTCCTTGACAGCCTTGGCTTCGTCCAGATGGTTGTCTGGAAAGATGTCTGGTCTAATTAGCATATTACATTTTTATTATTATAGATTATATTACATTATATTATATTTATATATAAAAGCCTAAATGGCTGGCTGACCAGCCGACTGGCTGACCGGCCAGTAGCTATGACATGCACTGACCACCAGGGGGCAGACACTCAATGCAGGAGCGGAAACCACAGGCATGGAAACATGGAACAGACTGATGAATCTCAGAAGGAAGGAGGGGAGGGGGGAGGGTGAGAAGATGTTAACCAAAGATCTTACATGCATACTAGAGACCCAGTGCACAGATTCATGCACTGTTGGTGTCCCTAGGCCTGGCCTGTGGGGATCAGGCTGAAACCAGCTCTCCAACATCCCCCAAGGGATCCTGAATTGTGAGAGGGTGCAGGCCAGGCCAAGGGACCCCACCAGTGCATGAATCTGTGCACTGGGCCTCTAGTTATATTATATTATACTAGATACCCAGTGCACAAAATTCATGCACTCAGGGGTGTGCTTCAGCCTGGCCTGTGCCCTCTCACAATTCAGGAGCCCTCAGGGGATGTCCAACTGACGGCTTAGGCCTGCTCCGGGTCTAAACTGTCAGTCAGACAGCCTTAGCTCTGCTGTGGAAGTGGGAGAGGCTCCTGCCACCACTGTTGCACCCACCAGCCATGAGCCCGGCTTCTGGTTGAGCAGCGCTCCCCCTGCAAGTGCAGAGCGACTCCCCTGAGGCTGCTCTGCACTTGCAGGGACTTGGGGAATGACCACCAGGGAGCAGTTCCTGTGTTGAGCATCTGCCCCCTGGTGGTCAGTGTGCATCATAGTGACCGGTTGTTCTGCCATTTGGTCAATTTGCATATTACCCTTTTATTATATAGGTAATTAAGCCTACCTATGTTTCCATAACATAGCTCATATATCATCAAATCTGCCATTTGGTCAATTTGCATATTACCCTTTTATTATATAGGTAATTAAGCCTACCTATGTTTCCATAACATAGCTCATATATCATCAAATGATAACTCAAGAAATTTCTTTCTTTTTGCTTTTTTGTGGCACCCACATTGACCCAGCAGGTTGGCATGGAGTGTGCTCTGCCCGCTCTGTGCACTGGGCATTGAGGAGCAGGCGGCGACTCCCCTGAGGCTGCTCTGCACTTGCAGGGACTTGGGGAATGTCACCCCACTTCCCAGGACAGCGATTTTCAACTTTCTTCGTCAAAGATCTTACATGCATACTAGGGACCCAGTGCACAGATTTGTGCACTGTTGGTGTCCCTATAATACAATATAATCCTGTATAATAAGAGAGGAATATGCTAATTATCCATTTCACCATGAGGCAAACCCATTACTGAAATTCTTCGGTGCACCAAAAATATAATTTTGGCCAAACTGATAAAAAATAGGTATAATTTTGATTGAAATACAAAAAATAATAATAGTAATTACCTACACTTTTTGATCCAAACTGACTTTTTCACATTGGACAGCTATTGTTGGTTTTGACTGTTGTCATTTTTTTAAATTTGATAATCTAAGGGAAAAGAGGTCAGTGTTCCTGACTAAATAGTCAATATTGCATATTTTAAAAAATTCTTGCCGCACACCAGTTGAAAATTGTTGATATAAAGGAATTGTCACTGGTTGGTCTAGTCTAGCTAATGTGGTGTGGACCAAGTTGTGTTGGTGCCATGTGGTCATTCAGTCTGCCCTGGAAAGCCCTTCTTACCTCAAGATCTTCACCAAATGGTTCTACTCCTATTTCTACAGTTGCCCAAAGTAAGATGCTTATATTCTGATTACTTAATCAGCTGATTTCTTCAGAAGATTTTATTTCCTTATATTAAAAAAAAAATCTGCCTCTGTCAATGGCTGTAGCTCTTTATCTTTCTTATTCTTTCCTAAAATATAATTTTATTTGTTATATTATTATTCAGTTCCTATTCATTAAATCAGAATTCTGAGGGGAAGAGGCCAGGGAAAAGCATTTTGGAGAAGTTCCTTGGGCAATTCTAAGTCACACTCAGGGATAAGAAACTGCTCTAAACGTAGTGTAATTCCTTTGACTGTCCAGTGTGTGTGTGTGCACAGCCTGGGCTTGTCACTCATTCAGGATGTGATCTGGGCCAAGACACACCCAAGCTTGCAGGGCCTCATTGCCCTCACCCATAAGATGGAACAACAGTAGTCTCATGCAACTGTCAAGAGAGTTACATTGCATAAAACTTGTATCTCCTTATGAAAATTTAATTTCTTCTCATCCACTTGTGTTCTTTGTAATTGAAACTTATTTTGAGGAAGAGGCACATTCCCACTTGGAGTTGGCACTGAAGTGGGTTTCTTACTGGGGAATTCCATTAAATGGCCTCCTTCACATGCCATCCCACGAGGAGAAATGGCACTCCATAGAGTGAATATTTAATCACTCTCTACCCAGTATGTACTGATGGGAACTACCAGTCTTATAAATTGCTTATTAGCATTTAGGGAGACTCTGGTCATGGGAGAGAAAAGTCCCACAAGTCCCACTCCAGAGAACTTCATTTGCTTACTTTTCTTAGGTGCAAGGCGAGAAGATGTCTAATAAACAAGAGATATTCAGAAAATACTGAGGAGAAGACAATTGAAAGAAACAGGCAGGTTTTAGATTCCAAACAGTATATGGTTTGATATTCTTTATTTTTTAAATTGGAATACATTAATTGTTTTCACCTCCCAATTAAGACATGTTTGAAGGGCCCTGACCAGGTACCTCGGTTAGACATCATGTACACCAAAAGGTTGTAGTTCAATCAATTCCCAGTCCCTCATATTCCCTCATATGGGAGGCAACAGATGTTTCTCTCTCTCTCTCTCTCTCTGTCTCTCTCTCTGTCTCTCTCTGTCTCTCTCTCTCTCTGTGTTCCATCCTTTCTAAAATCAATTAAAAACCAATTAAAGCCGAAACCGGTTTGGCTCAGTGGATAAAGCGTCGGCCTGCGGACTGAAGGGTCCCGGGTTCAATTCCGGTTGGGGGCATGTACCTGGGTTGCGGGCACATCCCCAGGAGGGGGTGTGCAGGAGGCAGCTGATCGATGTTTCTCTCTCATCGATGTTTCTAACTCTCTATCCCTCTTCCTTCCTCTCTGTAAAAAATCAATAAAATATATTTTTTAAAAAATCAATTAAAAAAACACATATCCTTGGTTGATGATTTAAAAAGAAAAGATGTTTGAAGGAATCTGCCTTCACTGTTACTACTCAAGCCCAAGCCAACTCATACGGAAGATGACCAAGAGGGGAAAATGCTGGGTGGTTGCTATTTCCATGGAGAACTCACCTGTGCCTTTCCGTGGTTCTGCGTTTATGAAGCCAGGCTGTGTGCTCAGGCAGAGGCACAGGCCGTTAAGAGGGGCTGGACAGATGGTCTATTTGATTCCTGACAGTGTGAGGGGATCAGCTCATGTTCAGCATAGGTCTGTGGAACTCTGCAGGTGAAAAATGAGAATGACCCTGGATGGCTTGCCCTGCATTCCGGAGTGGGTCCAGCCGCAAGCTAGCTGGATGACCATGAGGAGCAACTGGCTGAGGTTTGTTTGGGAAATCAGGAGACAAAGAAGAGAGCCTCTATTTCACAAACTGTAGAGGAACAGACTTTGGAACAGTCAAATGTTAAAACAATAACAACAACAACAAAAAACCCTTCACAATCCTGGAATTAAAGAGACCCTAACCCACTTTTCAAATAAAGTCAAAAGGATGACCCTTGGAAAATTCTGAAAGGCACAAAATGTGTCTTCTGCACCTTTACCCTTTCTCTGCCCCTTTCACCAGCAACCAGAGGCACCCCTCCTGGTGCCAGGAACCCTGAATCCCTGTCAATCATATGTGATGGCTGAGTGATTGGTATTCTCTGAATGTAACTCATTCACACTGAAGTGTTACCTTGAGCTCTCATTTGCATTTAAACCCTTTTCTTTCTGTGGAATTGCCAGCTTCCACCCTACCCCGCCCCCTTCTCAAAAGATTTTCAATCAGAACACAGGAGAATCTGGTAGGGGGCTAAGTTTATCATCACCCCTGGCCAGTTTTCTTGGGTCTGAAAGAAAAGCTCAGAGCATCCTTTATGTTTCAGTTGGAGAAAGCAGGAGACATGGAAGGCTGAAGGGCTACAGAGAGGAAAGGAAGGGAGAAAAGATAAAAAGAAGAAAGCAAAGGAAGGGAAGGAGGGAGATGATTCTGTCTTTATCCTAGAGTTGAAGACTTCCTGACTGATGGCGCTTTCTGGGGGGTAGATTATAATCCTGGCGATGGTTCCTACTAGCGCCCAAAGCCTGGCTGCCTTCCCTTCTCCGTGCATGGTCGCAAGGTCTCCTGACTCTCCAGACTCCCACCGTTTTAACACAATCAATCTGATCCTGTTCCTCTCTTCCAAGACATGGACATACATACATTTTGTTCTGTAATATTTTCGGTAGGTTTTCCCCCAGGCTCATACATTTGAATGATTTGAAATAACCCCTGTATTAGTTTATTGTTCCAACATCTGTTTCTGACAAAACAAGCAGCTTGAATCTCTTTTAGCAACTAGCAGCACAGGTCCCCTCACAGGGCATAGGTCATGGTCCCTCAGCTCCTCCGCCCCCATCCCCGAGCATTGGGCAGGGGCCTGGCTGCAGCCCAGGCAAGACCAGACTGAAGTCACAAGGAGATCGGGGCTCTTGCTCCTATTTCTTTGACGGGGGGTGGTGGGGAGGTGGGGGGGTGGGGGACAGGGGCAGGGAGGTAGCGGGGGAGGAGGGGAGCTTAACAGCCTGAGGGGCTTGCCTGTGCAGCAGGGAAGATTGATCAGCAATGCCTGCTCTGGGCCCAGGCAACTTCAGGAAACTCACTTGCCTCCTCTTGTCTAACTTTCATGTACAGTCTTACCTCTGTGGTACTTTGCAGCTTGTGGCCCTAGCTCACACCTCTGCTCTTCCACTCAGCTTGTGAAATCTTTCTTGGTTAGAGCTTGTTTGCTGTGAGATGGGTGACCTGACTTAATAGAGATGATGTTTGAATGCTCTAAGCATCTAAGCATAGCATCCCAAGACATTCCCTTTCCAGAGACAACTCCTTTGATAACTTTTAGATAGCCTTTGGGCAGGTGAAATGCCATCAAAAGTCCAGCAAAGCAGTTAGTATGAGACTGCAAAATATCTCATACTGCCAGTTCTGTGGTAGTGTTAAAGTTGCAAATGTTTTATGTCAAGACAATATGAATGATGATAATGATGCTGGTAGCTGATACTTATCCTTAAACTACTGACTCACACAGGTTGAGGGGATAGCAGACTGTCATCTCCCCCTGTTCTCACTCTAGCATAGACCAGCAGCTGGGGTGCCCGGACTATGGAAATTCATCCCTGTGCATTTGGGGGTGTTGTTGCCAGTCCTGTAAAGTTGACGCCCGCTAAGTGAGGTGTTTTCCTGGGGAGGTGGACTGTTTCCCCAGCCACATGCAGGCCTGGGAAGCCACCATGGCAGCTTCTTGTAATAGACAGGAATGGGATGGCAGTGAGCAGTGAGCACATGCCCGGCCCTGTATGGCCCTCGGGAAAGTGCACTTTGCAAGGTGGAAGCAGAGGAGCTACAGTTGGCACACAGGAGCAGGCGGAGACAGGGTTGTGGTGGAACCCAGCCCGCTGCTGACTATGGCTTGAGTGGCTCTTACCTTCTCTGTGCTCTTCTGTGTCTGTAGCCCAGGCACAATGGCACCGCCTCATACATAGTATAAGCATAGGAGGCCTGGTGCATTTTTTCTCATGGATTCCAAAAGTAAGTGTGTTCTAATCATGTCGGTGAAAGAAACAGGCCAGCTGGGCAAGCAGCACAGGATGCTATGGTCATTACCAGTCCTTGCCCCCAGCAGCACACAAGCTAAACTGGAGATCTCTCAACATGTGTGTGGCTGTTGTCTGGTCAAGTAGAAAAGTTGGCGCTGGAACCCTAAAGTTATTGACAACCAGATGTCCTGTATGTTCAGGCCTCATGGTGAATTTATCAGGTAGCACCTGCATAAGCAAGCTAGTGTGACCTACACATACATAGATGCAGTCAGTTCACCTGTGACTGAGGTGTGATCCTGTGAACATAACACAATGCAATGCACCGCACAATCCAGAGTAGGAAGAATGCATCCCGCTTGGAAAGCAGGAGGGAAAAGTGAAAAGTGTCTGTTTCTCTGTGTAAAGCATGTCCTAGAATGCTAAATGCAGTTTTATATTCTAACAGTACATAGCAAAGTGCTTATGTTCCTATATAATAAAAGCCTAATATGCTAAGTGTCCAATTGATCCGTTCAACCAATCCAAGCATAATATGCTAATGACATATGCAAAGGCCACTCAACTGCTCGCTATGACATGCACTGACCACCAGGGGGCAGTTGACCGGTCGACCAGTTGCTATAATGTGCACTGACCTCCAGGGGGCAGATACTCAGACTGCTATGTTAGCTTGCTGCTGGGGTCTGCCAATCGGGACTGAGCAAGATGGCTGGACACACCCTGGAGCCCTCCTGAGGTCCCTCTCCACTGGCCAACCTCCTGAGTCCCTCCCCAACCCTGATCATGCACTGATGGGGTCGCTTGGCCTGGCCTGCACCCTCTCACAATCTGGGACCCCTCATGGGATGTTGGAGAGCCAGTTTTGGCCCAATCTCGCAGGCCAGGCTGAGGGACCCCACTGGTGCACGAATTCATGCATCAGGCCTCTAGTATACTTATAAGCTTCCACATAGAGATGAGTATGGGGGAAAGAAGCTGTGTTTAGTCCCATTGAATTTTCATCCCATGCATAGCTGAGGAGGCTTGTTAATGGCAGAGGCTTAGTTAGGTTTATTGTGTCAAAGTGCTTTCGTTCTTCAGCATAAGAGGTCAAAATGACTCAACTCTCCAAGCCTCATCTGTTAAATGGGAATAAACGCTAGTTTCTAGCAATGTACAGGTGCTTAGCACAATGCCCAGAACACAGTGAGGCAATCAGTATTCGCATGAAAACTAAACTAGTGAATTAGTATAGTTCTAACTTGGCTTTTAAAATAAGTTAATATTTCTATTACGATATCTATCTGGAAGCAAAGTACAAAAATTAAGACTCCTGGCATTTTTGTGTCTTTAAGGTATGATTCAAATGCCTTTCTCCAGGACAAATTCCTGGGGAGAGATTCTAATGCAGCATTCTAGTGTTATGAACCGGGAGCCTTTGCCTTGTAAACTCAAGGGGTGAAATCTTACCCTTTGATCTTCAAAGTATGACAAAGAGCTATTGATTGAAAGCATATTGTCATTTAAATGACAATTAGGGATGGGTGAAAGGTGGTTATTCAACAATTCAAGCCTCTCTTTTAATACTGTCAAGGATGACTTAACCTTCACCCAAACACACTTCTGAAACTTCTGAGTTACAATGTGTCTAAAATCAATGTGCTTTTCTTAAAGTAAGAGAATCATGTTATTACTCTCAGATGTTGAATTTGGTAGTTTTGAATCTGGTGGTAAAAATCTTTCAGAAAGCTTTGCTCCTAGTCACAAAACACTTGTGTTTTAACAAAAACCCAACACTGTATTTGCCCCTTAATATGAAATGAAATCAGTGCATTTTCCTCGAGTAGCTAGTTATGAAAGTATATGCATTTTCAAAAATCCAGTGCTATGTGGGCGATGTATGTTTTAATTTAGAGTACTTTAAATAGGAAGCCATCCTTCTGAAGGCACATTGCTCTGAACTTCATGTCTCTTATTACTGAAAAACAATGTTCAATTCTAAAGTCATTAGGTGGTACCTATTTTAAAGGAGACAATGGGAAGAATGGAAACTGTGTGCGTGTGTCTGAGTATTTATGCTGCATTACGGGCTCGCACATTTTGCCACATGAATACACTCTATTAATAATCTGCTTTGATATTGCAAACACACACAGAGACACACACATGCTAGCATGCTATGCCTGTACTGGCGAGACGCGACTCCATCTCACCGCCCTGCTCAGGCCGAGTTCCCTGCAGTTGGCAGAATGCAGGCAGCGTGGGACACGGCTTACATCTCCAGGATTCAAGTGCGTTTAGAATTTATTTTGTCAAAGCACCTTCTCTCTCTCTCTCTCTCTCTCATGTATGCACGTCTGTCTGTTTTTCTCAGGAATGCCAAGCCTTCCCTGGGATGACATCTGATGCCAGGGTGCCTTTGGCAGCCGCTCGCCCCAGCGCGGCTATTGTCTGGCAGCCGTGAGTCAGTGAGCAGCCAAGGTCGCCCAGCCTCTTCTCTCGGATGGGGATGAGCTCCAGGGACCCTTCACTCGCTTGACACATGCGGTCATGGCAGTGGCCTCGGCTCAGTCATGTGCCAGCGAAGCGGTAGCCCTGAGGGCAGTCGCAGAGCCCTTTAGAGATGGGAAACTTACGAAAGCAGTTCTGACTGAGCCTCCAGTTCGCTCTACAATTAGATGTTTTCTTCTCACTTGCAAAGAAAACCTATCAAAAGTGTATTTTCTGTACTGCAGCGGTTTGTCAGGACGTCTGCCATACAAATGGGAACACCCAATTTTATATGTTATTTGAGAACCCTGAGTAGAAAAATCACATGTGAATGCCATCACCGCATAGTGTGATTGGGAAGAGAGAGGAAAAAAAAAATATATATATATATATATATGTATCAAGCTTGACATTGCTCAGATAGCAACTTCTCTCATTAGGAAACTTACAGGGACTCATTGTAACCCTGAAAAATGGGACAGGAGTATTTCCTGTCAATATAAAAAGGAAATTTATGCTATCAAACTTTAAGGATTTCTGTTCATCTTCTATTGTAAGGAAAATTGACTAAGGGTCTCATTATGATCACGAATATTTATTGATACATTATTTTTTAATGGCAAAGTATACATTTAAAGATAAAATCAATTTTAGTGTTATTCAGGCAAATATATCTAAATGTTTAGACAATGAGCACAGGCATTCAAGATATTGGGGGGAAGAAAGATGTTCTACTGCCGCCTTGTGGACAACGTAAAAGAACTGAGTGTTTATTTAAACCAATGGTTAAGTTGTGAGTCTTGGTCAGATAATAGAACCAAGCAAAATAGGTATGAGGCACAGGTGGGATAGAATTAAATATTAATTAATTGAACTTAGTCAGAATAGTATTTTATTTTTTTAAACCCAAGAAGTCCATAAAGTCTTTAAGTGATTATGCACTGTATGTCAAGAAATTCCACAAACAAGTAATGAGGAGGAAGTGATTGGGATAGAATTTAATATTAGTAGTGGACTTTAATCTGAATGACATTGATTTGCTTTTTTTTAAAGCAAAATAGTTTTATAGACACTTGAAGTATTTTTGCCATTGTATTTCAAGAATATTTAGAAAATTGCAGCTACCATAGAATTAAAAGCACACCAGAAAAGCAGTGACAAGAAAAGCTGAACATAGTCTAGAATATTTTTAAGGTTTTTTAAATTATCTATAATAATAAAAGGGTACTATGCTAATTAGACCGGACATCATTCCGGATCTCCTTCTGGATGAAGCTGGGGCTGGAGGGAAGCCTGGGTCTCCAGTGCTGGAGGGAAGTTGATGCCAGCAGCTGGGGGAAAGAAGGTCTACTCTTGTACGAATTTTCTTGCACTGGGCCTCTAGTTATAATTATATTTTTATTGATTTCATAGAGGAAGGAAGAGGAAGAGAGCTAGAAACACCAATGTTAAGAGAGAATTATTGTGCATCCCACACTGAGGATTGATCCCACAACCCGGGCATGTGCCCTGACCAAGAATTGAACTGTGACCTCCTAGTTCATAGGTTGACGCTCAATTGCTGAGTCACATTGGCAGGGCTAGAATATTGTTTAAGTACAACTTGAATTTACAAGCGTGTTTTCTAGGAGGGTTATGTGCTTTCTGATTTTGGCTGGATTGAAAGCGTCCAGTTTGTCTTCCTGCAGAAAAGGTGCTTGTGTTAGCCACCTTCTTCTTAAATGTTGGTATGAAAATGAATTTTTATTGGATACATTTGTAGTTACAAACAAATGTTCAGGTAGAAGCCTAATTTCAATCTAGCTTCCAATCCCTCAACAAGAGTGGCCGCCACTCAGCTGGGAACCCGTGCTGACGACGCAGCCACAAACATGCTGTGATTCAACTTCCCACCATCCCACTGTTGGCTAAACACTGAAAACGCCCAGCTGATCTGCCAAGAAAAAAGGTGTCTTAGCACTTTGCATAGTGAATCTAATTTAAAATGGAAAGAACAATTAATAGATTTTCATTAAAAATGTCTTTAAGCATATCAACTAAGCATGTAAAATAAATGTTCTGACATGTAGGACATTATTTTCCATGATTTTGTAGCTACTGTTGAGTCATATTTTTTCACTGGGAGTGGGTGAGAGAAGGATTTTCAGTGAAACAATCTGAAAATCAAATGATCAGGATAATCTAAATTTTGCTAAATGACTTAAACTTTAAATAATTCATTTTATATATTATACAATCTTGATTTTTAGTGATAAATAGGTACAGAAAATTATTTAAATGAACTAAATATAAATCCATGTTCTCTACCAAACAATAATCAATATCACATAAGCTACAAAGCAGAGTGCTGGGATACTCCTATTTTTTTTTTGGTCTTGAACATGACAAACCTTAAGTAAATACCATTTTCAAAATTTGTGTCACTTTTGTTGTAGTATAAAAGGCTTTTAGATCATTGATGAATATATTGATCCCTATCATTAAAATAAGGGTTTAGTTATAAACTAGAGGTCCAGTGCACAAAATTTGTGCAAGGGGGGGAGGGGGGCCTCAGCCCAGCCTTCACCCTCTCCAATCTGGGACCCCTTGGGGGATGTCTGACTGCTGGCCTGGTTGCCTCGTACCGCCCCCCTCTGACAGCCTGGTCGCCCCCAACAGCCCTCCCTGCTGGCCTGGTCACCCCCAACTGTCTCCCCTGCCAGCCTGTTTGCCACTCATGCCTTCCCCCCCTCCCCCCGCTGGCCTGGTTGCCCCATGCAGCCTGCTGTTCAGTTGTTTGGTCATTCCTCACTAACCCCACTGCTGGCCTGGTCGCCCCACGCAGCCTGCTTATTCAATTGTTTGGTCATCCTTTGGGTGGCTGGGAAGCCATCATCAGAGGCTTGCCTGTGCCTCAGGCTGGCCCTGGGCAGCTGGTGGGCTGAGAGAACTGGGCACCGCCATCTTGTGGCTGTAGGTGCTGCCATCTTTGAGCGTGTGGCTGCCAATTAGCATATTCCCTTCTTATTGGCTGTGGGTGCCACCATCTTTGTGAGGGTGTGATGGTCAATTAACATATTCCCTCTTTATTAGATAGGATTACTTCACAAGTATGTTGTTTTTGCCTACCATCAGTAGGATATTAATTACTTACTTTTCAATGTTGTTGAGTGTTCATTATTTGGCATACACTTTGCTTGTATTCTCAGCATAGTCTCATTACAACCTGTGAATAGATTGTTATTATCTCCTTTTTGCAGATCAGAAAAGGAAGTCTCAGAGGTGTTGAGTCAATTAGCCATGGTCACACAGCATTTCTGTGGTTCTTGGAATAGCATCAATGGCTTTGAGTGCCCCTCTGCTGCCTCCAACATTCTTTGGGGCAAAAACATTACCTGCTTTTTCAGTGGCAGCAAAGCTATTGACTAGTACCCTAGCTAATGATCAAAGACCATCCAACAATGTTCAAGCAAGCATTTGAATGAGTGCTAAATCTGTTTATGATCTACTTGTTAATTAACTTAATAGACGTTTATTCAGTGTTTTCTCTGTGCTGGATATATTGCAAGGAGCAGAGGCACAATAATGTCACACCAGGATGGTAACCACATCTCTGGAGTTTCAGAATATGAAAGTGAGTAGAACCTGATCCTGCATTACACAGAGCAAAAAGCAGTAACTCTGTGCTCAAGTGAGGTTCGAGTGGCTCTGAGATCTCCTATTTCTGAGAAAGTTAGAAGCCATTTGTCTTTCACCTTAGTTTCCTCTTCTATGCACACAGATTTGTACCCAGAGACTTAGTGTAACATATGCAATGTTGCTGCCTCCGTGCACAGAGACACTTATTCCAACAGGTCAGGGGGAGCAGGCACTGTGGAAACAATTCAGGAATCATGTTAACGTGCTATTCCAATGGCATTGACATGGTTCTCTGGTGACTCAGGGGAGTCAGGTGCCAGATAAGGTTGATGGAAAGGTTGTGTCAGAAGTGATACTTGGTTTGGGTCTTTCAGAAGAAGAAGCCTGCTAGGTGGAGAGTCCTCCATGTACAAAGACATAGATGGTGAATATTTCTCTGGGGCTGAGAGTTAGGGTGTATACAAGATTGGGACAAGATTTCAGTCATCTCTTGAAAGTCCTAAATTTCACACTTTAAGGATTGTACTCTGTAAATAATTTTGGAGCATATATTTTCTGTATCATTTAGAAATCTTTTACTGCAAGCATAAGGGAATCAAACTCAGGTGAGATTAAATAATGAGATGATTTAGATTTAAATAACTGGAAATTCAAAATTGACACTGGCTTCAGGTGAGGTTTGATGCAGATGTCACCATGCCCTGTTCTGTTGTTCTCTCAGCTCTCCTCTCTTCCATGTGCTGACATCATCTTCAGGTGAGGCTCCGCTCTTGACAGCAACATCTATAATAATAAAAGCATAATATGCTAATTAGACCAGACATCCTTCCAGATGTCCTTCTGGATGACCTTCTGGACTAAGCCGGGGCTGGGAGGAAGCCCAGGTCCCGGGTGCCAGAGGGAAGCCAGTGTCAGTAGCCGGGGGGCGGAAGGCCTACTCTTGCATGAATTTCATGCATCGGGCCTCTAGTTGTCTATAAACAGTGAAGTCAAGCCTCTTGGGCTCTATGTAGCCATCCTTTTACCAAACACCCTATCCTGGAAGGAAGACATGTTGATTGTATGAGCACTCCCCAAGAGCAGGACCATTCCTGCCTAAACCAAGGGCTGTGAATGATAGAGCTAAACAATGGGAGCTGTTGGCGAGCAACCAACATGTAATACTTTCCCTATGCGATGGAGTCTCAGTTGGAGCCAATCCCTGGAAGGGCTAGCATCTAATTCTTTTTAAAATTATTAAATTAAATAAAAACAAGAACAGAGAAGTATACTTTCCTATTTTTAAATAAAGAATATATCATGGATATGTTTGAGACATAGTTATGAATAATATGGCTAAAAAGAATTCAAAAAAATATTACTCTCCAATTCATCAATGTGTAGTCACAAAAGTGGGTCTATGAACTAAGCACATTTTAAGGTTGATTCTGAAACACGTACTAATACCTCTTTAGTTCAGATTTCTTTGGAGTCTGGTTTTGTTTTTGATTTGTTTTTTCCATGCCAACAAAGGCCAGAATGAGTTTAAATATGATGGCAACAAGAAAAGTTTAATTAGATGTTCATTGCATTTTTCCTTTGTGTTTCCCAAAATGTTTCCCTGTGTAAGCTTCTAATATGTATAGCTGTAGATGTGTCATCATCACTTAGTTCGAATGTGTGCATTATTAGAACCACATTAGGCAGTAAGCAAAAACACATGCCTGGGAGTCCAGTTATGAGCTTTGTGCATGTTTTCTTTGAGTTGAAACAAAAGAGTAATGACCAGCAGCATTCAGTGACTTAGCCTGGTCTCTATCCTATTAGAGTCATATTCCTAGGGGAGAGCTCTGGTTTTAAAAGCTATTTGCAAAGGGATAGAGACATTTTTATTATAATTTTCCACAAAGCAGTTGCAGAATAGAGTAAGGGCAGCACAATATCTCAGGACTTGAGGATGCCCTTCTTTTCTGAAATGACTAGTGAGTGGCCAGGATACTAAGGAAAATCTTGATTTGTGCTTCTCATTTAGTAATGTAGGCTTTGTGTGTGTGTGTTTTTTCCATTTGCAGCTTTTATCTTGTCGAGAGGGGAGAAGGGTCTTTGGAGTGAATGTTCAGATTGATGATGTGCCTTGATGAGTTGGGATTCAGGGGATGTGCTGAAAGAAAGTCATGCCATAGTTTATTTTTATTGCTGATACAGTAACATGTACAGTATTTTATCCAAAGTCCATAAATTAAGTTCACTAAAATATAACTTCATTATGTTCCTCTATTCAATGGTGTTTCAATGTAGCTTACCAGGGAGAGTCCCTTTTTATTGAATTTATTGGGGTGACACTGGTTAACAAAACTATACAGGTTTTAGGTGCACAATTCTACAACACATCATCTGTACACTGTACTGTGTGCTCACCACCCTAAGTCATGTCTCCATCCATCACCATTTATTCCCCTATACCCTCCTCCACATCATCCCACTTCCTCACCCCCTCCAGCAAATTATCTGCAGTAACCCTCTCCCTCCCCAATTCAGCCTGCACATGGCCAGTCTGACAGTGAATGCTAGAACATTATTGTCCCTGTTCATCAGTTTTTAGTTCCTAAATTTTTGACACTTAACTAAAGTTAGGACATCCATTAACTTATTGAATGTTTATTGAGTCCTACTATGTACTAGGCATTGTTTGAGGATCTGCAGATGTGTAAATCAACACCGTCTCTACCTTCATAGGAATAATGTCAGGAGAAAGTCAAGGAATAATTAATTACATGTTTGAGGAACATTTTAAAAAGAAAGAAGAGAATAATTAGCAAAGAGCAATGACAACATAGGAAGGCTGACTCTACACCAGTCTGTGGGGCAGATGGTCAGAGGATATGTACCCAAGGAAGTGGTACTGAGATCGGATGGCTGATGTAGTCCGGTCTCTAAGCTGAGAGAGAGCAGAATTCAAGGAGGAATTCCAGACCAGTACCAGAGTAGAGAGCACCCACAAGGGTGCCTGTGACTGCCAGGCCCCTACAGTAGGCAAGGCAGATCCTGGAGGCCATGAAACCGACGCCAAGTGTCGCTACTTTATCTTACAGGCAATGGGAAGCTACTGTGGGGTTTCAATTTGGGGGTGACATGAACAGGTCTGAGTTTCATGTGCTCTCTCTGGCTGCTGTATAGGAGATGGCTCTCAACATGTGTGAGATTATAAGTAGAATGTTTTCATTATGTTGAAATACTTTATTTCTCCTTATTTGTTTCAAGATGGCCATGTGGACTCCTGACTTAATGTCTTCAGTCACCAGATCTACAACTAGTAGATTCATTCCAACAACTGGTTTCACCAGATTTTTTATGGAATTAGACAGTTGGGGGTTGTGCTTTTTTCAGAGGCCAAGTAGTTCAGTTACTTCCAAATTTCAGAATACATAAGGGTTTAGGGTGGAAGTTCTTTTGAAGATCGCCAGAATCACCACCAACCAACTTCCAGCTTTTGACATCAGTCTTCTTTTAATTTTGTTCCCCCATCCCATATTATAGCCCTGTAATATTTTGATCATAAGACATAAGAAATTATTGAATGGCTGATTTTCTAATTGTATCTTTCAAGAAATCTATGCCACTTAGTAGATGGAATTTTTAGATAACTTATTTGACCCTGGCAAGAGATAAAAGATGAATATATGCCCCAGAGGAATAGAAATGTTCCTATCAATTCAACAACTCTTTAAAATAAGTAGCTTTTCTGTTCTTCAAGCTAGTAACATAAACTCTAATATATTGGGCCCAGTTACACAGGAAAAGAGTACTCAGCGTTCTGGTGAATTTGTTTCCCACGATGCACCTCCTCCAACTTTGCTTTGGCTGCCAGGCTTCACCGGGTCAAATTCAGGTGCACCCCTGCATTGTAAATAGCATTCACTATGCATTAAATAGCCTCACAATCCTAGAATTAACTTACAATAAGTTTTGCTTCTATCTTTTTGCCCAAGTTTTCTCTTTATTTACTTGTGGACACATTTCTATAAGTCACCTAAAGTGATTTTTTTTTTAAGCCAAGTGGAGGTATAAAATTTTGTCTTGAATTCTCCCAACAACATTCCCTTCTTTCCAGGCACTTTTAGGTGTATTAAAATATGTGTTAAACAATATTTCAACATCATTCCATACTTTGAAATATTTGTGGGGTTGAAATGCTCAGAAGAAACCCAAACAAATTATCTGCAGTAACCTTCCCCCACCCCAGTTCTGCCTGCATGGGCCAGCCTGACAGTGAATGCCCCATAATATTTTAGCCCCATAAAATAGTATGCTAGAATTTGACCCACCTTCTCAATAATCGGTCTAAGTGGGCTGTGCATTTGATCAGATTTTGTTAAAGGACCCGACCTTGGTGAACCATGTCTGGGAACATTTCCCTTCTGTGCCCACCCCTAGGTTGAGAGTAAACAAGACTTCAAAGGTTAGGGGAAGGTCAGCCTCAGAGGAGCCAGCCACCGCCACAGTCAGCAGAAGTCTACGGGCCCACCAGTGTAACTAAAAAGGAAATATTTTGTCCTGAGGTCATTACAACCATCCATTTTAAAAATTTTTCTTCTGTTATCAACAAGTATTTTAAAGAGATAATATTTGATTAATTTTCTATTTCTTTTTTTAAACATTAAATTTTTTTTGTAGGTTAAATGGGTTTTGTCCCTTTCAGCACATGGACAGTTAGGGTGTCAGCAATGCCCCCAATCTAATGTCATTAACTGTTCAACAGTGACTTTAAAATAAGTAGCTTTTTGGAAGTTATGTCTTTGAAGTTTCATTAATTAGTCATATCATTGGGAATTATAGCTAAAGTAAATTACAGTGTTTAAAATATCTACTCTTTCAATGTGAAAAATGAAAGGATTCTGCTACCTTGTCTTTATACTAATGAAGATATTATTAATTGGTTTAGCAAAAACATAGATCTAACCATAATGTGCAACAGTTATTAACGATAATTAACTACAGATCATTGGCTTGAAACATCTCGTTCAAAATGATTTCTGAAGGGCACATTACTCTACGAGATAAAATAATTAAATTTCTAACTGCTGCATGAGACAGCTGTGGCGTATCTAGTGTTTTAATTTCTTTTGTTCTATTCTCACGATACACTTACAGTTTTAGGCTTTGAAAATGCTTTCCGTGTGTCACAGTGAGCTCTCTGTTCAGCATGCTTGGCTGAGATCTTTCAAGTCTATGGGAAAATTACGATTGAAAGAAAAGGATTACAATGACATGAGACCCAATGTAGAGCCCACATAAACCCAGCTACTCTTTCCTGGAGAAGGGAATATGCTAAACCAAAGAGATAGAAAGCTAAATACGTTACTTTAATCAAATAACTTCCAACACATCCCTCACACAATCCATTTTTAAAAATTTAAAGCCTCACATTTGCAAAAATAAATAAAAATATAAGTATGAACAAATGCCAGGTACTCATGAGTTAATAAATAATTAAATTAAGAGTATACACATAATATAAAATTAAACAATTACAGTAAAAACAGTTGAGGCACTAGAATTGAAAAGGCTGTTTATTAAAAGCTATAAGATACAAAAATTCTGATCATAATTCTGAAATTTATTTTACTTGTTGTTTACTGTTTGAAGATCAGTTAAATTAAAGGGGAAAATTTATGACTTAGATGCCTCCTGGCTGGCGTGACTCAGTGGTTGAGCACTGACCTATGAACCAGGAGGCCACAGTTAGATTCCCTGTCAGGGCATTTCCCTGGGGATGTGCAGAAGGCAGCTGATCAATGATTCCCTCTCATCATTGACAACTCTCTCTCTCTGCCTTCCTTTCTGAAATCAACAAAAACACACTTTAAAGAAAGACTCAGATGCCAATAATAGTAGTTTTAGGAATCCTAAACAAAATTATGACCATAATATTTAATATTCTAGAACATTAATATATTCATTGGTGATCATGTTTAAAATGAGGTCTGAGGTCTGTGTTAGCCTCAATGTCAGATGTCCAAATTTTTAAATATTCATTGTACTATCTTGTGACCAGGAAGTTTTTTTTTGTATGAAAACCAACAGTGAAAAATAATACTGATGATTTTTACAAGGAATTCAAATTTATATAAAGTCTAAATTTATAAATCCTGTCTTAACTTGTGGGAGGCCTGTAAAAGGCAATGTGTTTTGAGCCCAGTTCAAGACGTAAGTATAAGTTATTATTATTAGACATATTATGAATGTCTTCAATCCAGGAAGTGCACACTTGGTACAATAAGATCTTTTTTAAACCATAAAAAATAAAGGCATTTCTTGTTAAGACTGAAGTTTATGCCATGACTGAATGAGAAAATTTTAAACTTGTGAAATTTATACAGATGCTGATTCCAGATACTTGGAAAGAACAAACCCAAATATTTAATGCATGCCTTTTCAATGTACAAAAAAAATTAGTATTTACTTCCAAAAGTAACACATAGAGGGAGAACAGGTCTTATGGCTAAAAGTGAGTAAAGTCATCACAATTTCGTCACTGTAGAGCTAACATGTCAAACTCAAGGCCCACAGGCCACATGCCTTGTTTATTTGGCCCGTGTTTGTCTTTGAGTTTGACATGCTTGCTGTAGAGTCATGTTTCTAAAGGTTAAGAAGTGTGTTCTGAGCCCCTAGTCCCCTAAGAAAAAAGAACAAGTGTTCTTTAGTCAAAGGTTTGAGCATATAGCACACTGTCGCTCCTTTTATAAATGTCAGTGCACATAAGCAAAATCCAAGGCCCTGGAAAGTCCCATAATCCCAACCTTCTCTTGACCTAGCTCTGAAGCCTTGGATTCCCTGAACTGCTCTGCTCGCTCACCGAGGGAGACTGGTTCATGGATCTTGTGGAGATAAGTCTGGTTTGACGTCAGGGCCTCCAAAGTCCCTTCTCGCACTTCTCTGGTGTGACATTCTCTCACCTTCTGGCACCTATTTCATCTCGTTCCCCCACTGAAACCACTTTTAAGGTTTTGGTTAGATATTTGCAACTTAGTGAGTATCTAAGTTGCCTTATTATCTTTCTAGGGATATTTGTTTTTAAAGTGTCTCATTCTAACGGCAGAATAAAATACATATATATGACATTGCAGAGTGTGGGGTGACAGTGCACACACAGGTATTTGCTCTCTTCCTAGAAGAGGAGGCAGAGCTTTTGAGAGCAATTGCCAAGGCCATGCAGCCACTAATGGCCAGAGCTGGGGTTAGAACCTGTGCCTTCCTTTGGGCAAATTCAGGGCGCTGTTCTCTTATATTTTTGTACATACATTAACTGTGGCCAGAAATTTCAGGTTGCCTCCTAGCTGCATTTAGCATGCAGATGTATTCACTTGTCTGCCCAATGTTTACTTTTAAAAATATAGAGAATGCATTGGCGATCATCAAAATTCAGATTTCATAGATTTTTGTCTTCTTAGAAAACAGAGGACTGTGTAGTATTGCATCCACTGCTGAAACTCTCATGGCCATCGATTTAGAAAGGGTGTCCCCTTCCCTCGCTATTGACATGAAGTGAGAGTTGGTTGCCATTTATTGCCTTCGTCTCATTGCTGATTAATTTATTCCAGGCTGGCTTTACTTACTTAGATTTCCTATTTGGATTTTGTAACTTTTTTTTACTTTTAATCCCTGGTCACAACCACTTACATATCTCACCTCTCTGTTAGGATCCTTTCTGTCTGCAAGTCTTCTTGCTTTCCCTGATGGGGGAATACTTTAAGGTGGTCACCAGAATGTTGCCCTTCGCTTAGTGACTGAACCCAACCACACTGGGCCTTCCAGGTGATGTCTGGGCTCACTCCCTCTGGGCTTGCCCTGATTAGTGCCTTTGCCTCTTCCAAACCCAGTCTCCCAGCTGTGGGCTCTCCTCCCTGCTGCAGCACTCACTGCATGCTGGGAGGGAACAGGATCTCTGACTGAGGCCCAATAATGGTTCCACCAGAAGGCTGTTCTTATGTTGGAGGTGGTGCATCATCTCCTAGGAGAGGCTTCCCACTACTGGGAGCAACAGCACAAAGGCTCACAACATGCAAGGCATGCAGACAGTTCCTCCTCCTTAGCTCTCACTCCAGAGAGCCTAAAGGATGTGCAATGGGTGTGTGCAGCTACCATAGAACTTTCCATGGACCATGTATTCATGTTTGATGGTTCACCAGCAGGTGATGAGATTTAGTGAGAAAGGCAGCTTGCTTCTAGTCCATTCCTGAAAATCAAAAAGGGAGTGGTCAACATAGGCATTATCAACAGCCCAGAAACCTGCATTCTCCTCCTCCTGCTTTGTCCCCGCCTGCTCTGATGCTGAGAGTGAGGGTGAGAGTGAGCGGGGGAGGCATGGATGCACTGCAGTCAGATGGGGAGGTGGAGCCATCTGCTCTAACTTTGGGAGTTATTGTTGGCTCCTAGCTGCAGCCTTGGTTTGGGTCTTTTTACAGTTCATTTAACTGAGGGGAGGGAGTGCATTCAGAAGGGAGGCCTCTGGTGTCTGAGGTTTCACAGCAGGTTTTCTGCTCCTCTTTCTAACTGGCCTTTTCTAATTCCTTTTCTTTTATCAATCCCACTTCTTTCCCCCCCCTGCACCCACCTTTCCCTTTCTTTCTTGGGGAGGAATCACTACTCCTGAATGGTCGCTGCACAGATTCTCTCCAGCCCTGAGCCAGGATATTCACTGTCACTCACTCAAGATATTTACTAGTAAAACGATTGGTATGGTGTCTTCTGGAGGATTCTTGTTGTATTTCAAATGTATCCAACAATCCTGGTTCTCACTAAACTGTCAATACTACAGGTATGTTCTGTTAACATAGGCTTTCTAGAAGTTTTAAAAATATTATTGTACATTATTTCTATTGAATTTCTTTTTGTGGGTTATATTCTGGGTGGAGGAAAGGTTAGGTTCTTGGAACTTTTCATTTCTTAGTCCTCATAATTTTTCTTTCCCTTAAAATGTCTTCTCAATCTTCTTTTTCCCATATAAGACATGTTACCTCCAGAAAAATGATGAATTATGTGTAAATGACAGTGACTCCAAATTGCTCTGAATATTTCCTTTTCAACTATGCAATTGGATATCTATACAGAGAAATACTTCACTTTCTCCTGGGTTGGTGACATAACTGTACAAAGATATATCTACCCTTTTCCTTAATAATTTTTTATTTGACAGTTTTCTTTTAAAATTTAAGTAAGTATTGAAGGCAAAAGAGAAAATTAATATTACATCTAAAATTAATATTTAGATGAAAAATAAATCTTGTTTTGCCAATATTAGTCTTTTTGTATTAATTTACTGCAGAAAAGTGTAAGAAAAGGTAATGTTGAAAGAGGAAGTACAATTGGCCATTTCTTTCAAGAGAAAGCTTATATTGCCAAGAAGAAAAAAGAAAAAAATGTGTCCTGTTGAATCCACTGATTAAAAAAATATATTATACAGGTCCCCACTTGCTCCTTTCCTAGCTACAACATTAGCCCTTCAGCTCCAATGCAGCCTCAGATTCCTTCTCTCTCCAGCACCTCAGCCGCAAAGGCAGCACAAGGACACGCACTGGGGAGGTGGAACCCTGGGCATTCCTGTGGTCCCTGATGCGTTTTGATAGCTTGACTCTCAGACAAACAATCAGCTGTGGGCAGGAACCATGTCCAGATTGTCTACTGTGGTGGGTCAACAACTGTTTCCTAATAGATCAATTTATTTTATTTCAGATGTAAGGAGCCTACCGCTATATGACTGGTCAAGAGTAAGATTCCAATGCTTAGCTATACGAAGGCTTGTGATGTTTTAGAAAGAACATTAGAGCCCAGAGACTCAAGTTTGATTCCTTACTTCTCTTAGCTGTAGAGTTAACAGGATTCTCTTGTCCCAGTTTCCTGTAAAATAGTAATAACAAACAATGCCTTCACAAGGCTCACTGTGGGAATGAGAGGTGATGATGAATCTTAGGATTGGAAACCCACACTAGAGCAGGCAGGTAATATAAGTGCATTCAGTGGCTGGTATAAGACTGTGCATGGCAACCGAGAGTCTGATTTGGAGGGAGTGGGAAAGCCCATAATAATCTTAAGATTTTTCTGGACCTCTGAAGGGGCAGCTGTTCCTATTTGGCTCCAGCCAGTTTTTTGCAATGAAAAAAAAAATTAAAAAAAAAATGGGTGCCTGGTGTTGCCAGACTTTCTAGGAAGTAGGAACTATGCACTTTTATGTGAAACCTCCCAAGTTCCAGTTGTTGGCAATTAATTCCATTGTAAAGCACAACGCAAGACAAACAAAGCAAGTCTGCAGGCCACATAAGCCCTGGGAGCCTGCCATGGTGACCCTGATATATGTGGACAAGTTTGGAATAGAAACTGCCTCATTATAGATATTCATAAATATTTGCCTTATCTTTGCCTGGTATGTAATAGCTAGCATGAGAAAAGTAATGGATTGGTGTTCTCTAGAAAGATATCAGATTGCTGACTCTTAAGGCTCAGTTATATTACTTAAGTCATATATTAACATGTTTAGTCTCATTGACCATTCAGTTGCTTAACCTGGGCACAGCGTATGGAAAGTTCAGCTGGATCCTGTAACTTTGTAACAGAAGTTTAATTCTGTTAGAAAACATACACTTTAAAGATAGTCAAGACCCTTCTGAGTCACATCGAGGAAAATCACTATTTCTGCTGTTGGCCCGTGTTCCTGTGGGTTCCCATAAGTGAGCAGTTGCAGTCTGGATTTTTCTTTGTCTCCAGAGGAGTAGGACCTGGTTTTAACTGGTACATCTTCCTGTTGTTCACTCCTTAGGTAGTTTAACTTACTTTTAACTGTTACATGCCAACAAAACACGTTGCTTAATTGGTTTGACCTTTCACAGTATTTTTTAATTTTTCAATCTTAGTTTCATAGTTCCATCTGGCCCTTTAAAACGACATCTGGTTAACTGTACTTAACCAGCTGATCACTGCACAGTTATTTTTAAATGTAATGTATGCTTAAACAGATGTTATTTTTATAGATGTGGATCTAAGCTGCACTTGTGTACCCGCTATGTCTGCATAAACTCACTCTGCAATTCGAATGTTGACACCCAAAATTACAAGCGAGAATGCTCATGAACTCCTCGCATTGTGCTGCGCTTCTGTGTCGCGTGTTAGGTAAACATCCATTCAGTTCTTTTTTTCTCTCTTCATTGCACATAAATAAAACATTAGCATTTAGTTTATAAAGTGATGAACATTTTGCTGTGTTGGGTTTAGCTTTATAAATACAACTGCTGTCAGCAAGAAAAAAGGATTTATTGAATAAATAATAAGAAAGCTAAGGGAAAATGAGAATATATATATTATGCAAAGCACGGTGTCTGCGAACAGGTCACGGGGCCTCAGCGAGTCTGGTGCTGCCGAGGGAGACGATCTCTTTCTCCCCCCAACAGCCCACGCATCCTGGGCCCCCTCACATGTGTCTCAGACTCAATCCAGCACAAGACAGGAAGTAAATTCATCGTGTAGAAGTCTGAATGCCTAACTGTCCGGGGCATAATTAACATTTACAGCAACTTACATGGCTTCTTACAAATGCATTGGAAATTATGAGAAAACTGCATAGAAAGAAAACCTAAATTACCATTTAATTCTACAGTTTTATTTTCATCGTTTTCTATCAGAAAAGACAAAGAGCTGACAGCAGTCTGTGAGATAGATGGAAAGGCTCCTTAATCCTGGAAGCATCTGAGCTTCAGAATATCTTGCTTCAGAAAGAAGCAACCTTGCCAAACTCAGGGCTCTAAGGACCATGATGGTGGGTCGTTTGCAACACAAGGTTGCGTCTTACTTGAGACAAAGAAAGTGGTCGCAGTTGAAAATATTTTACTGAGAACTTTAAGAGAATCATTCTCAAGGTTAAAATGCGCTGTTATACATAATTCCTCGGTAATTGATAGACATTTTCCCTCTCCTGGGCCCGTTTCCCTTGAAAAACATCACATAACATCTGTTCATAAACAGGCCTTCTGCGAGAGCACCGACCGGCCCATCGGGCAGGTGGCAGGTGTCTGCCCAGCTGTCCACGCCAGCAGCAGGTCTCAGGCACCAACAGCGGGTCTCAGGAGCCAATGGCGGTTCTCAGGTGCCAACGGCTAGTCTCAGGTGCCAGCGACG
The DNA here is from genome assembly GCA_026230045.1 of Corynorhinus townsendii. NCBI lineage: Eukaryota > Metazoa > Chordata > Mammalia > Chiroptera > Vespertilionidae > Corynorhinus > Corynorhinus townsendii. The sequence continues at coordinate 57,295,256 of JAPDVU010000006.1, read as the reverse complement.
GGTCGCAGGTGCCAGAAGTGGGTCTCAGGTGCCAGAAGTGGGTCTCAGGTGTCAGCAGCGGGTCGCAGGGAACACCCGCAGGAGCTGCGCCCGGCCTCGCCCAGGCCTGCCAGGCGTCCCTGTGATACAGAGCAGCGGTAGGGAGCAATCGCCGCGGCAATCAAGTCTGGCTGCACAGAGCGGAGGACACCTGGACTTGGGGAGGACATCACGAACAACTAAGAAAGAACTAGTCAGACTGCAGAGGAGCCGGAAAGGGAATACGACCGCGATTACGGACGCCTTTCCCTGCCCTGCGCCAGGGTGATGTTGAACTGGAATTGCTTATTGCAACTAAAAGGGAAAAGTTTGGGGCTAAGAGTTTAAATAACTAATGTTCAACTCCTTAGCGACGACCCTGAGGGGAGCCTTTCTGTGCAAGAAGACCCCCAGGCCCTGGCGGAGCTCCCTCAGCCCTGGCTCCCTGAGGGCCAGGCTGGCCCTCGGGGGCCTCCTGGTGCTGCTCTCCCGAGGTCCGGGCCCAGGGCCCCGCCGCTCGCCGAGGAGCCGCCTTTAGGTGAGCCAGGCGCTGGGGCTGCAGAGGGGCTTTGGCCCCAAGTTCACCCAGACACTGAGCAAGGTGCCCAGCCGGATCTGCCTGTCTCTGTCGCAGCCTGAACGCCAAGTCCACCCCAGGAACGCCTCCGAGCGGCCTGATGCCCCGCAGATGGCTCCTCACTCCAGGGTGGCCCGACCCGCTGTAGCTGGGTCTCTGGCTGCCTCAGTCTCCCCGGGCGCCAGCCCTCCGGTGCGTGCACCTCCCGGTCCCCCGCCTCTGGGAACCCACCTTCTCCAATGACCTTCCAGCGGCCTGTCAGTGCAGGCTAGAGTCCCATTCTAAAGATTTGCAGGAGGGAAAGGTGGCCATTTGAGAGTGTGGGACCCAGAACGTTCTTTGAGAGGACAGTCTAGGCTTCTGTGTTTTGGGTCACCTCCGTGATGTTGTTTCAGGGGTGCACACAGTAATCCTCACCTAAAACACAGAACCATAATTACAATGGAAAGAAAGCCGCACCTGCAGGCCGCAGACCAGGGCTGCCCTGCATTGACTCTGGATGTGCCCTGTGAGAGCGACAGTGGGCGTGGAGGAGGAGACCATATGCAAACCACAATCACGCCCAGAAAACACAAGTTTGGCGAAAATTTTGGGGTTCTGGCTATTAGCGTTTTTATTGCTATTTCATTTTTTTTCTGAAAAATTAAAAGTTCAGAGATGTACAGTCACTTCTAGCTGATACTTGCACACATACAAGAGGAGACTACATTTGTTGAAAATATTTTAATCGTATTTAACATTTCTATAGTATAATAGGTTTATTATGGCATTATTTCTAATACTGAAAAAAGGAAACAATACTAATAATATAGCTTAATATGGGACTGATTAAGTAACAAGGAAAATCATGTCATAATGTTAAGTGGAAAAAAAAACCCAAAAGCATATTGCATATATACCATATAATTTCAATAGGAATATGACATAGATGGGCCTGGAAAAAATAGCTGAAAAATATGCCAATGTAGTAAATATATTCCTTGGTGGTACATTTATGGATTATTTTAATTTTCATATTTTTATTTTTATGTATTTCCCAAATGTTTGACATTGAAGGTATGTTGCCTAGAATCAGAAAAATGTGATGGAAAGCATAATAAAATGTTATATTCCAAGGAAAGTATTTTTTTCTTAATAACAGAAGTTTGCACTTGGGAGCAGGAATAGAAGTTCGTATGGAGTATACTGAGTTACATTTTGGACATGATTCCATGAGATTTGGAAAGGGGTGGTTAGGAAAGTCTTGTCCTCTCAGTAAGGGCCTTTGGAGACAGTCACAATCTGTTGCCTTGATTCTGAAATAATGTCCTAGATCCATGGTCAGCAAACTGCGGCTCGCGAGCCCATGCGGCTCTTTGGCCCCTTGAGTGTGGCTTTTCCACAAAATACCACAGCCTGGGTGAGTCTATTTTGAAGAAGTGGCATTAGAAGAAGTTTAAGTTTAAAAAATTTGGCTCTCAAAAGAAATTTCAATCATTGTACTGTTGATATTTGGCTCTGTTGACTAATGAGTTTGCCGACCACTGTCCTAGGTGATCTTCTCAACTTTATTAACCCTCCTCTTTCTCCCCAAATCCCTCCCATCGTCCTTCTCTTCCTAGATACATATTTATGGAGTGCTACCTCTGAGGTGGGCCCTCAGGGTAAAGAACCTCCTGGTGGAATCTGTAGCCTACGATGGGAGACAGTTGCTGAACAAGCAATAACATATCTAATGAGCACACCACTAACAATGTCACCGCTCTGATAGGTGCGCCTGAGGCGAGCAGACCGAAGGGTCCTGTCAATGCAGAACGGGGGAGCAGTCCCCTGCATGGGAGTGACATTTGTGCTAGGAACTGAAAGCATAAGAAGGCACTAATTGGCTGTACCCTGTGTGGGAGGATGTTGAAGGAAGCATGGTCCCCACCGAGTCCCAGTGCTCATCACTCCTGTCCTAAACCTCTCGGGTACTGGCAGGGTCTGTGTCGGAGGAAGAGCTCAAGTATTCATCTAACTGGGTGGTATGGAAGATGTGCCATTCAAGTCTTCCAACCAGTAGAACTGGGTTTACTGAACAAATGTTGCCAATCCAACCAGGGACCTTCATTCCAGCTCTAAACACAGCCTGCTCCCTTGACAGCGTTTTACGACCAGAGGTACTCTGACCACTGCTCCTGGCGACGACACAGAGACAGATGGGTGAGTGTAACATGCACTCTCCCTTTGAATGAAGTGGGAGTTTATCTCTCTGTTGTGCCTTGATAAAGAGTCAGTCATTAATATGAATATCAGACTGTGCAAAATTATTACTGGATTCCTGGAATGCTCTAATCAAATTTCTAATAATTTTAATACAGTGTCAAATGATCCACTAGAACTGTCAGCATTCATGGCTAGCTGTTTATAATTCCTAATGTTTTTCCTTAGTAAAAATATTTTGGCTTAATTTCAAAATCATCAAAAAAAAAAAAAACTAGATACAGGTTGTTCCAAACCACTCATTCTTTTTGAATTTGTAGCAATTACTTTCCATGAAGCAGATGCCCACCCAGCGGGAAGAAAGGGGAGAGAGTGAAAGAATTTTTGCCATGATGGATGCCAAGAGTGGCTTTTGGGTTATTTTCCCCATTGGCTTGATCAAATCAAGCATTTTCACTTTTAAAAATAAAAATAGTAATACATATAAATTAAAAAATATATAAATATGTCCCTCTACTTGAGGAGGGCAATGACATCTAATATTAATAAGGGAATATCACTCTCAAATAAGATCCAATTTAAGAACAAAGAAAATATGCTTTGTGATCCTGAGCTGTAACGGTTTCCACAGAAGTGTCTGGGAAGGGAAGACTGGGCTGATAAATATGGGAATGAGGAGCCTCCCTCCTCCAATGAAAACAATGCTAATCACAGAACTAACATTTCCAAGGCCTGGCATTTAAAAATCCACCATAAATAACTGTTGCCTTCTAGACAGTATAATTGATCCTCCTTGTATCAACACTAAGTTCCTTTTCAGTTTCCCCACGTTCACTTCTTTTTGCTTGGCATTGTTTTCCTTAAACGGCATTTCCACTGACAACTCCGCGGAATGCACTGTATAATTATCATGTCGCTAGTTTCTTTTTCTACACTTCTTTTTAATTACAAAATAATACCTTTTCAATGCCTGCATCTTTGATATCTTAACCATGGTTGGGTCAATATAGCAGGGGGTGCTCATTATTGAGATATTTAATTAGGTAATTCCTCCTAAAGTGGGCTCTGTTTTCCAGGTGCTGCCAGGCAGCTCTGTCTGTGTCAGGCGAATTAACTGCCCTTCTCTGGGGCAGAGCAAATGCTAGTTTCCTCTTCTTCTTGTGTAAGCCGCGGCAACACACTGTGCAGGCCTTTGCCTGTACTACGTGTGGGCTTTTCTTGGGCAACAGTAACTTACTGGGGGCTCCAGCACTGTTTCTGGTGAAGCTCAGAATCACCCTGAGCCAAGGCCTCGGCCTCCCGAGCTCTCTGTGAGCAGGGGATGCTGCTTCCATGACACTGCAGTTCCCGTGTCTGCTTCGTGCTCTGACTCCCCCCTTCTGCCCCCCCCCCATCAGAGCGCAGGCTGTTGAGGCCGCAGGTTCAAAGACTATTGATCTGTATAAAATTGCTATATTATTTTCTCAACCAGAAAAGCACCCTTTAATGTAAATTCTAACTACATAAGGCAACAAAACCTGACCATTTTCCCAAATATTTATTGGTAAGAACTTAAGCATGAGTTACAAGTTCAAGAACAAAGTGAAACAAGGTGAAGTCAGCAGGTGATGCTTGAGGCAAAGAGTACAGTACCAGGGGCTGGGGCAAAGTGTGGTGAGGGGCAGCTTCACAGACAGGTCCTTGTTCCTGTGCGGTTGCTTCTTAGCAATTTTCCCTCGGGGTGCTTTTCCAGAGGAGGGGAAGGGACTATGGAGGCAGCTGTGTGACCTTGGGCGGGTTACTCCACCTCTCTGAGCTGCAGCTTTCCCAACTGCAAGGCAGGGCCCAGGAGAACGCCCAGTTCGCCTCTCTAACGCCAGGTATTTGAAGACAGCCTTCGAATTCCTAGTCCTTCATGCTAAACATCCAGGATCTTCACTCATTCCTCAGGAGAGAAGCTGTCAAAGACCCTGGCTGCTTGCTCCTGTTCCTGCTGTCTATGCTCAAGCGTGGAGGCTTCTGAGCTGCACCGAGCAAGGCAGACAATGTTCCTCTCCACTCTCAGCCGCAATGACGCCTACACAGCTCTACCTTTTAATTGTCAGCTTCCCGGTTTCTACCTATTTTCCTTCCTACCTTAGTGTTATATTTAAAGTCTGATAAATGTGCTGCTGATTCCCCCCAGTGCCCCCACATTGATGACTGGGCATGCTGCCAGGGACACGGCATGGTGATGTCTGTTCTCATCCCTGCCTTCTAACAGTTTTAAGCTGAAGACAGCCATGGTCTTGCCTTTATTTTGATAAGTCAATGTATCTTCATACATAAGAAATAAATATATGGTAATTGGGTAAATTCCCCCCATGGGAATGAAAATAGTCAGAAGAACAAATGCTTCCTATAGAACTAACTGAGAGGAGACAGAAGAAAAGCTACTTATAGACATTTTAAAGATCATGATATGGAAGAGGGCGCTAATTTATTATATAAATCTCAGAAGTGCTAATCTTAGATTGATAGGTCAAAGTTATAGTTATCACAAATATTATAGAAAAAGAAACTTCAATTATAGGTGAAATTTTAACTTTTATGGAAACATTCTGCTTAGACTTATGTAGTAAGTATGTATAATAGACAGTCCACAGCATTTTATACTCTGTACCCTACACCTGGATAAAGAATGTGAACACTTTCTAGTTCTGGCATGTATATCACTGAATAATGCCTGTGTAGCTTCAGAATCTCATTTGTCTTAAGACCACGTTAATTAACTATTGTATAGCTCCTCCAAAAAGCATACTTGAGCACCTACTGAGTGTAAGTGAAAGCTGGCTTTGAGAAGAGCTTTTGTGATAGCATTTACACTGTGGTTTTTAACACATCCTCGTGTAGGTTTATTAGGCGTACACTGTACTGCATAGCTCAGGCCCACATATCTGCACCGCTTTCAGTACCCCTGAAAGTGACGTCACCACCTTCACTCCTCCGTATTGCCAGATATAAGGAAGTGGCACCAAGCCACACCAAACAAACCAAGACCAAGACAAAAACACAGACAACAAAGTCCCTGTGAAGTAATTTCTTGTCCAGTGATATAAAAAGTGTTTGAATTCTCAGAGAATTCAATTCCAACATAACAAATTAGATATTAGTAGTACACTTTCCTCTATGCTTCAGCTTATTCAAATATTGATATTAGTCAATATATAAAAATCTTTAAAAATGCATAGTTAATTTGATTGTTATAACTTGTACTCACTTAAGCAATCCCCTCCTCATGAAAACATTTAACTCAAAGAAAATATAAAGTTTTACTAGGATTTCAAAGATTTAAATTACCTATGTTTTTAAAGATTTCAAAGACATAGCATGAGCCTTTTAAGTGGTGTCATTTGGGGGGAGACTACAGTATAAACTTTAAAAACAAGATTAGCCAACATAAATTTGATCTTTGCATGTTGATAAATTCAGAGAGTAACTAATACAATTCAGAGAAATCTGATTTTTTAACTTTAGTTTTTTTTAATCTTTATTGTTCAAAGTATTGCCTAGGTCCTCCTTTTAACTTCATTTTTCTTGTTTACACTGTTACAGACATCACCACCATGCAGCCCTGACCTGCTCCCCTCTGCCAGCACCACACGGTGGGCTGTGTCTATGGGTTCTGCATATATGTTCTTTGGCTAATCTCCTTCTTTCATTCGTTTCTTCCCAGCCTCCCCATTTCTGACAGCTGTCTGTTCCATCTATCCATGCCTGAGGTTCATCAGTTTATTTTGTTCATTGGATTTCACATATTCGTGAGATCATGTGATATTTGTCTTTCTGTGACTGGATTATTTAACTTAGCATAATACTCTCTAGGTCCATCCAGGCTGTTGCAAATGGTAAGAGATCCTTCTTTTTTACTGCTGCATAGTATTCCATGGTGTAAATGTACCACCACTTTTTTATCCACTCATCTACTCATGGGCACTTGAGCTATTTCCAGATCTGGGCTATTGTAAATAACTCTGCTATGAACAAAGGGTGCATATATTTTTTCAAATTGGTATTTGGGGTTTCTTAAAATATATTCTCAGAAGTGGGATCACTGGGTCAAAAGACAATTCCATTTATAATTTTTTGAGGAAATTCCATCCTGCTTTCCGCAGCGGCTGCATTCCCACCAGCAGTGGGAAAAGGTTTCCTTATCTCCACATCCTCACCAGCACTTGTTGTTTGTTGATTTATTGATAGTAGCCATTTTGACAGGTGTGAGGTGATACCTCATTGTCCTTTTAATTTGCATCTCTGATAATTAGTGATGTTGAACATTTTTTCCCTATGTTTATTGACCTTCTGTATATCCTTTTTGGAGAAGTGTTATTCAGGTCCCTTGCCCATTTTTTAATTGAATTGTTTGTCTTTCTGGTGTTAAGCTGTATAATTTCTTTATGTATTTTGGAAATTATCACCTTATCAGGTGTATCATTGACAAATATGTTATCCCATAGAGTGGGCTCCCTTTTCATTTTGTTGATGGTTTCTTTTGTGTGCAGAAGCTTTTTAGTTTGATGTGGTTCCATTTGTCATTTTTTTCCCTTTGTTTCCTTTGCCCTACGCAATATATCAGTGAAAATACTGCTATGTGATAAGTCTGAGATTTTACTGTCTATGTTTCCTTGCAGTATTTTTATGATTTCACAACTTACATTTAAGTCCTTTGTCCATCTTGAGTTTATTCTGTGTATGGCGTAAGTTGGTGATATAGTTTTATTTTTTTGCATGTACCTGTCCAATTTTGCCAAAACCATTATTGAACAGACTGTCTTTACTCCATTATATGCTTTTGCCTCCTTTGTCAAATATTAACTGGTCAGAAAGGTGTGGGTTTATTTCTGGGCTCTCTGTTCTGATCTTATACCAGTACTAGCCTGTTTTTATTATGATGGTCTTTCAATACAGTTTGATATCACAGAGATGCAAGAAAGTTGGTACAATATTTGAAATAAATAAATGTTATATGTAAATAAAATGAAAGATAAAAATCACATTGATCATATCAATAGGGAAAAAAAGCATTTGACAAAATCTAACACCCATTTATGATAAAAACTCTCAGCAAAGTGGGAATATAGGGTTCATACCTCAACATAATAAAAGCCATATATGACAAACCTACAGCCAGCATCATACTCAATGGACAAAAACTACAAGTGTTTCCTTTAAGATAAGGAACAATACAGGGATCTCTGCTTTCACCACTCCTGTTTGACACTAGCCACAGTGATTAGACAAGAAGAAGAAATTACAGGCATCCAAATTGGAAAGGAAGAAGTAAAACTGTCATTAGTTGCAGATGACGTGATATTGTTCACAGGAAACTCTAAAGACTCCATCAAAAAACTACTACATTTAATAAATGAATTCTGCAAACTAGAAAGATACGAAATAAATATCCAGAAATCAGTGGCATTTTTATATACCAAATAGAGGCTTGATGCACAAAATTTGTGCAAGGGGCTGACCCCTGCCTGCTGCCTCTGTGGCTGCCTCTGTCTTGGCCCCCGCAGCCCCGGCTTCATTTAGAACAGTGGTTCTCAACCTTTCTAATGCTGCGACCCTTTAATACAATTCCTCGTGTTGTGGTGACGCCCAACCATAAAATTATTTTCGTTGCTACTTCATAACTGTAATTTTGCTACTGTTATGAATTGTAATGTAAATATCTGTGTTTTCCGATGGTCTTAGACTCTACAGTAGCAGTTCTCAACCTGTGAGTCACAACCCACAGGTTGAGAACCGCTAGCAGGGTCGCCTAAGACCATCGGAAAACACAGATATTTACATTACAAATTCACTAACAGTAGCAAAATTACAGTTATGAAGTAGCACGAAAATAATTTTATGGTTGGGGGTCACCACAACATGAGAGAAATTGTATTGAAGGGTCACGGCATTAGAAAGGTTGAGAACCACGGTCTAGAAGGTTGTCTGGAAGGATGTCCAGCCTAATTAGCATATTACACTTTTATTATTATAGATAATAACTATCAGTAAGAGAAACTAAGAAAACAATCCCATTTACTATTGTAACAACAACAGAATACAGTATCTAGGAAAAAAATTAACCAAGAAGGCAAAAGACCTGTACTTGGTAAACTATAGGGCATTGAAGAAAGAAATTAAGGAAGATACAAATGGAAGCATATACCATATTCATGGATTAGAAGAATTAACATCATAAAATGTCCATACTACCCAAAAGCAATCCATAGATTCAACACAATTCCTATTAAAATCCCAAAGGCATATATCAGAGATGTGGAACAAATATTTCAAAAAATTTTATGGAACCATAAAAGACCCTGAGTAGTCACAGCAACCTTGAGAAAGAAGATCAAAGTTAGAAGTATTACAATACTAATATCAAACTATACTGTAAGGGAAATTAGATTTTTAATGGGAGATTTTAAAAATCCTGACAGTAACATAATTTTAATAAAAAGCCCTTCCCAATAAAATTTGTACACAATAAATAATATTTAGTAAACACAGCACTCTTATGAATAAATGATTAAAATCTTTTTGCATCATAAAGATTACCATTGTTTATCTTGTAAAATTAGTTTTGGTGCAGCATCATAATGTTAAGTTTCATAAGATTCATGCCTCAGTGATGGGGTGTTTATCCTATATAATAAAAGCCTAATATGCTAAGTGTCTGGTTGTCTGGTCATCCATTCAACCAATCAAAACATAATATGCTAATGATACTAAGGCCGCTCAACCGCTCACTATGATGTGCACTGACCACCAGGGGGCAGATGCTCCAACTGGTAGGTTAGCTTGCTGCTGAGATCTAGCCAATTGGGACTGAGTGAGACAGGGCAGGCATGCCTTAGAGCAGTGGTCGGCAAACTCATTAGTCAACAGAGCCAAATATCAACAGTACAATGATTAAAATTTCTTTTGAGAGCCAAATTTTTTAAACTTAAACTTCTTCTAATGCCACTTCTTCAAAATAGACTCGACCAGGCTGTGGTATTTTGTGGAAGAGCCACACTCAAGGGGCCAAAGAGCTGCATGTGGCTTGCGAGCTGCAGTTTGCCGACCACTGCCCTAGAGCCTTCCTACGGTCCCTCCCTGGCTGGCCAAACTCCTTTGTCCCTCCCAGCCCTGATCATGTACCGGTGGGGTCCCTCAGCCTGGCCTGCACCCTCTCACAATCTGGGACCCCTCAGGAGATGTTGGGGAGCTGGTTTCGGCCTGATCCCACAGGCCAGGCTGAGGGACCCCACTGATGCATGAATTTTTGCACCGGGCCTCTAGTAACTAAATAAAAGACCTAGGGTGGGATGCCTACACAATCAAATTACCAGTTTATGGAATTTGATGTAAACAAAGGGGGATAAAACTTTGTGTCTGAGTCAGAAATTGGGGGCTTACAGAACTGTAAGTGCCACCAGGAAGCTATTCCAATGGTTCAGCTTAACTGTTTAAGACAAAGTGGAAATGAGCATTTACTTACAGTCATTCTCCTTTCGCCATCCCCTGCTACATTTTCTCATATTACTTTGATTTCACTTGTAAAATTGAGCTTCATTTGTGCTTAGAAATAAATATTGTAGGAACTCCCCAAAGAAATAACTAAAATTAAATACATATCTTAAAATACAAATAAATTTTGTAAATGATAGTACATAAAATTTATTTCCTGTTTTCCAATAATATGAGATTACAAGAATAATAATGTTCTTTTTTTTAAAACAAAGCCATTTTAAAAACAACAGCAACAAAACTGTAACTGTAGTCCTCCTGGGAAAAGGCTGACCGTTCTGCCCTTAGCTGGCAAGTAGAGGGGAAAAACCTGTCTCAATAAATACTTTGAAAATTGCTTCTTTTTGTGTCACAAGTCTTGTCTATACTGGTTAAACATAAGAAGTCAAAAGTTGTGCACAATATAATGGTGGTAGCAATTCTATAACTGAATAAACATTCTCAGTACAAGGACTCATTTTCTATCAGAAATAACAGAACAGGTTAAGGAAACATTCATTAGGGAAAACAGAATTGTTCACATGTATCTAAGTAACAACAAGGTAGACCACTGGTAACCAAATGCTGAGCTGGGAGGTGACAGTAGGAAGCAGCTGTGGTCTAGTGTCTTCTCATTTTGTGAACCAGTGACTATGGGTCAATGGAGAGCATTGTTCCATATTTAGTATTCTGCTTTGCTCCAAGTTGTTTGAAATTTGTTGGATATTACACAGCTGTGACAGCTGACAAAATCTTAGTTTTCTAATGTGAAACACTACGGTAAAAGTTTTCCACACTCTAAGAAGATTGTAAATATCATATTATCTTTTCAACAAATTAATATCATGGAAACTTGGCAGGGTACAAAAAAATAAGGCAATGTAGTTCTATATTTTCTAGTACTCTCTAACTTATTCAAAGAGAGAGTTGATACAGGAAAATATTTTTCAGGTAAAGAGAAATTTAGTGTCTAATGTTATAAAACATAAAACTCTAAAGATTATAGTTGTCTAAAATTTACCCCCAAACTCTTCCCTAGGTCAAGCACATCAAACTCAAAAGCTAATACAGGCCAACTAAACAAGGTTTAAGTTTATGTGAGCTGCAAAAAAACAAAAACTTCAATCTTCATAGAAACATAGGTTTATTGCGATAGAGACATGCTGAATATAAAGGGCTGAAATAAATGTGTAATCCTACTTAATAAAAGAGTAATATGCAAATTGACCATACCTCTGCTACACCTACAAGCCACGCCCACCAGACAATCAGGAGGGTATATACAAATAAACTCAACCAAGATGGCTGCAGCCACAGAGAGCAGGAGGGAGGCTTGGGTTTCCTGGCAATGGAGGAAGCCAAGCTTTCCACCTGCCCTTGCCGGCCCAGGCCTCCACTCAATGCTACAAAGTTTCAATTATAGAAGATAAATAAAGGCCAACAGAAATGCGGCAGCCACTGAGCTAGAGAGAGCAGGATGCTAAGGTTGCCCCCAGCGATGGAGGAAGCCAAGCTTCTGCAGCCCTGGCCTGCTTTGGCCTCCATTTAAGGTTACAAAGTTTCAATTATAGAAGATACATAAATCCCAACAGAAATGGCTGCCACCACTGATGAGCAGAAGGCTTGGCTCCACTCCAGGCTACAAAGTTTCAATTATAGAAGATAAATAAATCCCAGATCCCAGGGGCTCTGCTTGGGTCGCCCAGGGGCGTGGCTGGCCTGCAAACCACCACCAGCCCCTTGCCCAGGCCGCCCCATACCCTAAGGGAACCCTCACCCTGATCCGGGACACCCTTCAGGGCAAACCAGCTGGCCCCCACTCATGTACCAGGGCTCTATCCTATCTAATTAAAGAGTAATATGCAAGATTGACCATCACTCCAACACACAAGATGGCTGCCCCATGTGGTCAAAGATGGATGCCCCCATGTGGACACAAGATGGCCACCACAAGATGACCAGCAGGGAAGGGCAGTTGGGATGAACCAGGCCTGCAAGAGAGGACAGTTGGGGGCGATCAAGCCTGCAGGGGAGGGCAGTTAGGGGTGACCAGGCCTGCAGAGGAGGGCAGTTAGGGGTGACCAGGCCAGCAGGGGAAGGCAATTAGGGGCAAACAGGCTGGCAGAGGAGCAGTTAGGCATCAATCAGGCTGGCAGGGGAGTATTTAGGAGGTGATCAGGCTGGCAGGCAGAAGCAGTTAGGGGCAATCAGGAAGGCAAGCAGGCGAGCAGTTGGGAGCCAGCAGTCCTGGATTGTGAGAGGGATGTCCCACTGGGATCGGGCCTAAATGGGCAGCCGGGCATCCCTCGAGAGGTCCCAGATTGGAGAGGGTGAAGGCTTGGCTGAGGGACACCCCCCTCCCATGCACAAATTTCATGCACCAGGACTCTAGTTGTTAAAATAAATAATAGAACATTTTAATAAAAATTAATATTTTTTCTAACTTACCAGACACTGAATAACTGCACAAATTAATAGACCTATTTTTATTGTTCTCTGAAAGTGAAATATTTCCTGTTGCACATACTAAACAAGTCAGTCCAAGACTAATGATGTGGCAATCGGCTGCTAAAATATTTGCTGCTAGTGTTAGTGGACAGAAATGATGTGCCTGTGTGTAAGGCATGTAAGGGAAATGAACGCAACATGATTATAGTAATTAGTCTTTAGCGAACATTGTAGTTCATTAATAATTATGTATAACAGGATATTGTAAAAATTAAGTCAAAAATTTTTATTAAGACATTTCCTACATACCATTATATTGTCTGGGCAGCAAAAATATTTGTTGTGGGCCACATAGGGCCCGCAGGCCGTGAGTTTGACAGGCTTGTACTAGGTGGATATCTTAACTCTCACTTAACTTAACCTTATTTATTTATTTATTTACTTTTTGCTCAGAGTGCAGATTCAGACGTCAGAGGTTCTGAGTTTGAATTTGAACTCCATTCCACACTAGCTTTATAACCTCAGGCAAGAGATCTGCTCTCTGAAGGTCAGGGCTGCACCTGCAAAAATGGAAATTGCAACCTACATAACAATTCGTGAAAATGGTCAACACACGCAGTTATTAAGTTATCTTGTTGTTACTGTTATATAATTACTACTACTATGGCTGCTGTTACTCTTACTACAATTATTAACCCTAAAATTCCCTTTAAAATACTTTTCTAAAGACATAGAGGGAGTATTTTAACATGAAGAACAGCACAGTATGTTTGAATGGCTTTAATTTGTGCCCCAGCTTTGTAACTTACTACTTAAGTGATTTTAAAGACATCATGATTCCTTTTGAGTGAGTTAAATAAGATTATGTATGTATGTAAATCATAAAACACCCTGCAAATGCTAATTGTGAGGAAAGTAAGAAACTACAACTTTTTAAAGAAAAGATATTACAATGTAAGGTCAATGACTACTGTTGCAGTGAAGCAATTTCTATGACTTAAGTGGATTTATCTGGTGGTGAATCTCAACACATGCATCCAGTGTACTTATTACATTAAGTAGTTGAAATAAGTTGAATACAGTCCATTCTGGCTCACTTGCTGAAACATGTCAATCAGATGTTCTCCAATTTTCTCAATAATATTTTTTTGTCCTTTGGGGTACTGTGGTCATTTCTGCAGGGAACATAGCCTAACCACCATAAGACTGATCAAAGTGTTACTACATCTCCTGTCTTAGAACAAATCATTTTAACACTTCCATTATCAAAACATCTGTAAATGTTCTCTTTTATGTGCGTGTCAGTGAGCGAATTCCCTTCCCCTCAGAACACCTGGCACTTGTAATTGAATTCAAGAAAAATTGACAAATAATGGGGACTTTTAGGAATTACAAAATTCATCTAATAGGACAGTACCCAAATTATAGAAAGTCAGAAAACATTTTACATAGTCTTAATTGTAAATCCATTTTCAATTTTGAGTTAATATGCTGGTTCGTAAAATAGTACTTTACATAAATATTGCCTTTATACCATTTTTAGAGTTATGTATGGTGGTGCATAAACCTCAGCATGATATATACCACCGAAGGTCATTTATATGCAGTTTTAAATAATCTCTGCTTGATTTTTGTCATATATTGGCACACTTCATGTTTTTTTAGACACATTTTTATTTTTAAAAATTTATGTCTTATTTTTCTAAATGAGCCCATAAGTAAAACCTAAGTAAGATATTTGCTTGGACAGTCACAAAGGCACTGTATTGTGTGTGTGTATGCGTGCTTGCACATGTGTGCAGTGTGTATCTCTAATCAAATATTAAGCTTTGAAAATAGAACATAATGAAAACTGGAATGATGGGTTAATTCCTGACATTTTTAATTAATTGCCATAAGTTAAGTCATTGTTTGGTGTTTTGCACATACATTTCATACATTTTTAAGATTTCAAATGCCTGTACAAATATTGGTCCTGGTCCATTTCATAGCTATGGGTTTCAATAAAGAAATATAGAATAAAAATCACAATTCAGAAAATCTAAATGTGAAACTATGCATGCTAACATAATTTTCAACATGGTAAACAAATAATATTAAAGTATTTTCAATTAGCCATAAGATAGGACAATGCCCACTTTTCTCCTTTGGCAATGGGTTTACTTTGCCCACAAATTAATTTGGCTGAGTAGCTGGTTGGGCAAGTGCCCCTTTCTTTCTCCCAACATCAGTGTTTCCATCTCGCAACCTAAGTTTCAAAACAACATGACCCCATGTCTTAATGCAATGATTTTTCCATTAAGAGTTTTATTAGAATGTTCATACATTCTAAAATCCAAAAGGAATATATTTCAGCATGTTTCCTAATGTGGTCTCCATATATTCTACACACACTGAGGCCCTTTCTCTGTTAAAGACACTACATGTCCTCTAGACGTTCTGTCTGGCCTAATGTGAATCCCACAGTCCCAGGTTTTCAGCTCCTGTGGTTTGCTTTCATCAATTATTACTGTTTTTATTTTTCTCTAGCAAGTTTCTTATTAAATTATAAATAAAAGCATATGTTGATGGTGGTATTCTAAACATATTACTTTGAATAATAGGAGTGTTTATTTCTTTTAAACTCTACATGATTTACTGTGTGCAAGTTAAATGTTCTCCAACAACGTAACAACATGTAAATCACCCAGAGGAACCCACACCCTAAACTGTAACCAGGTCTCCACCCATGTGATTCTTGGGGCATCTTTGCAGTACTGTGTGAGAGTGTGCTCATGTTTCCCTGTTAGTTGTTCTTTCGTAACTAACTACCTCCCTGGTCCTCCCAAAGTTCCTGGCACTCCCCCAGTTTATACACTGATTGAATACTGTTCCAAGAATTGCTTTTGGCACCCTGCCAGCGGTGGTGCTGATCAGCTAGGAGACTTACTGCGGGAGAAGTGCTGCAACCAGGGGTTCATCAGGCGGCACCCTGCAGGTGGACCCTGACGCTTCTCTGAGAGGGTGGGAAACTTTCTGTCCCTCCAGGAGCACTGATGCCACTCTTTGCCCTCTGCAGCTACACCTGGGCTTTGATCTTGTGGGGAAAAGGCATGCACAGTAGATTTGATGATTTTATGTTTGTATAAATCATGATTAGCCTGTTCAGCAAAATGAAATGATTTAATTTCACAAAGGCACATATAGAAAAGTCACAGATGTTTTAAAAGCCTCACCTTTACGGGACTTAAGGAATCAACAGCTATACATGATATGACACATTTGCTGCAATAGGATAGATTATTACACTAGTAGATGGATAGACGAAAAGTACAAAGGAAGCCACAAGTTCAAAGGGAAACAGCTGGCCAGGAAATGCACGGAGCCAGAGAATCACAGGGAGAAATGAGGTGAGTGGAAAACAGGACGCACACTTACTTCTTAAAGAAAAGACACAAAAAGCAAAGAAAAATGTAACTCACACCTTATAGAATGTTGAGAAGGAAAAGTTGTGGAATATTAATGTGAAGCAGGGGAAGGAAAAATAGAAGCAGATGGAATGTTGAAAAGGCTTAGAAATAGACTGTACAACTAAGGGAACTTATGGGTAAAAAAAGATAGATGCCTGGGGTCAGCAGCAGCGTTAAGATAAGGTGGTCTAGACGCTCAGTGTCAAGACTGCAGGGGTGAATGCTTCCCAGGTAGGCATCCCCTCCGTGGGCCTCCCCTCCGTGGGCCTCTGTGCTCTAAGGTCATCCGGACTTCACTGAACTTCCTCAGGAAACCCTCCCCATGTTTCCCAAACATGGACTCCAAAAGCTCCCTTTGTTTTCCCCTTTTAGTATTATAACCATTTCAAAGTATTTACCTGTGTCATTATATAATTTTCTCTCTGAGGGGAACATAAAACTCAGAAACTCTGATAAGGCAAAGTCACCATTATGGCTCAAAGCCTACTGCAGCACCTGGAGTGCAACAGGCATCCAGAAACATTTTTTTTTCTGAATAAAAGAATGAATGAATCAATCAACCATGCTCAGTAATCTTGCCCAAAATTAGAAAATCAGGAAAAGACAGGGGTTAGGTATAGCTAGAAAGAAGGGGCTCTTTTTAAAAAATAATTTTATTGATTTCTTAGAGAAAGAGGACAGGAGAGGGAGAAAGAAACAGCGACGTCGGAGCAGAATATTGTTCCTCTGCCTCCTGCACTCCTCCTCCCAGGGACCGAGCCTGCAGCCCTGGCATGTGCCCTGGCTGGGAATGGAACCAGCATGTGCCCTGACCCAGAACTGCACAGGACATGCCCAGGCACCTGAGCCACACATGCCGGGCAGAAGGGCCTTTTACGTGGGGCTTGTGGACATGTGGGAGAGAAGTGAGACAAGAAACCTGGGGAAATAGAACTATCAAGGTTGACAAAAGTAAAATTAGAAATGGGAGGAGTATGGAATGAAGGAGATCAACATAGAAATACCATATGATCTCACTTACATGTAGAATCTAATAAACAAAATAAACTGATGAACAAAATAGAACCAGAGGCATGGATACATAGAACAGACTGACAGCGGTCAAAGGGGATGGGAGGACTGGATGAAAGAAGGCGAAAGGATTAGCCAGAGGACATACATGCAGAACTCACAGACACAGACAAGAGTGTGGGATGGCCAGAGGGAAGTGGGGGCAGGAGCTGAGTGGAGGCAGGCAAAAAGGAGGAAAGTGGAGACTTCTGTAATAGTGTTAACATTAAAAATAAAGTTTAAAGATATTAAAATTGTTGTGAACCATAAATTCTTATACTTTGGGCCTTTCTCCAAAATGGAATAATATTTTTTTCATTTAAACTTCTAATGTAGTGATAATAATAGCTCTTTTTTATTCAGTACATATTATGTGCCAGCTACTGTCTTATGCCGGCTACTGTCTTATGTGCCATGCTACTGTCTTGAATGCATTTTGTTAATACTCATGATTACCATATGTGGGAATTACTATATCATTAGTTATATAATCTGGCTTTACTAGCACATCTTTCTCAGTCCTTAAGCACCTACAACCCATATCCTCTAAATTCATTTTTATGAAGGTTGCTGGTGTCCTGCATGTCACTGACTGTTCATAACCCTCCCTTTACCAGTTCACAGGCCACAGAGCAAGAGTGTGGGGGGTCAACTTAAGAATAGCATGTACCTTTCTCTACAGAATGATCCAAAGGGAGAGTGGCTTCTTATGGACACAGCTGTGCTGGCCAGGGGCACCTAAGAGTAGACTGCAGCTGCTAAATGGGGAAGCAGTGGCATGAAACAGGCATGTCTGATGACTTCTTTTCTGTCCATTAGGTTAAGCCACTCCCCAGTCTCTACAGAGCATCCGGCTGTGAAGGACTTCAGTTTCATTCCCAGCTCCAGCTTACACTTGCTGCAGGAGCTTGGAGAGCAGGTTTAATTCATCTCAGTGCAGGTTCTATGATTGTACAATGGGGATAACAATGCATACTTTGTGGATTTGATGTAGAGATTACATTATAACACTGATTTTCAACCTTTAGCATGGCACACATAAACTAATTACTAAAATTCTGTGGCACAAGAAAAAATATGTTTTCTGTCGATCTGACAACAAGAAATAGGTATAATTTTGATTCATTCACACTGGAAGACTATTGTTGTGTTGGCTGTTGTCATTTTTTTTTTTATTTGACAATGTAAGGAAAAAGAGGTCAGTGCTCCTGACTAAATAGTCAGCTAGTATGATTTAAAAATTCTTGTGGCACAACAGTTGAAAATAGCTGCATTAAATATTTGTGTGGTGCCTGGCACATAGTGGATACTCACTAAATGGGACTAATGTTTTTACTATACAATAGCAAGAATGTATTCAATAGTTTTTGCTATTTAATTGGGGAAAATATTAGAGCAAATAATATATGAAGCAGCATTTGCCTGAATGTACACTAGTTTCACTAAGCTTATCACTTTTCTTATCTCATTCGTCCGATTGCTCATTAATTTGAGTCAATAAATTGTTCGACTTTTCTTTCTTTATCCTTCTTCCCTCATTCACTTAATCTGTTAGCATATTAATTTATTTCTAAATCTCAAGATGCTTCATCCCAATCACATATATCTAACCTCTTCAAAAAGATCTTAGGTCATTGTAACCAAAAAATGCAACAAAACTAACAATGCAGGTTTGGCTATCTGTTGCAAAAAAGAAAAACTTGTGAGACAGGTGCTGGTGCAAAAAGAAGAGGTTTTATTCATGTCCTGCATGACCTGGGAGAATAGTGGACTCCCCTCTCAAAGACCATCTCTTTTTCCTGCTCAAACCTGGGTTTGTATAGAGATAGGGAGGGGAGGGATTTTTTAATCCAGTTATCTTGCTAGCTTTTGGCATGCTGGGGTCCTATTTATGCATCTTTCTAGCTTTTGGCATGCTCAATATAAGAAGCCACCTCTCTCCTATCTTGGCCAGTGGGAAGGACTCCCCAGTGCTCTAATCATCTACAGTAACATCATTGCCATGAATTTAGAAAGACAGCCTTATAGTCACAGTTCCATCTTATTTCACATCCAAATGAGCATCACCACATCCTCCACTCCTATCTTTCTTCATCTTTGTCAAAGGAAACACCATGTTCCATGTGTCTTAGCCTGGAAGCCATTTCCTATGATAACATGTCTTTAAACATGGTGTTTCCTTCCTTCTCTTCAACAGTCCAACATAGCCTCTCCAAGGACCCTTCTTGGCATCCTAGTGCCCATATTAATCTCTTCTGAACTTTGAATATGATTAGTTAGAGTTTGGAAGTTTGGGTATTTCAGTTTGTATATGAGTCCTTTCGGGAATAAATAAGGTCTCTTTAAGCATCTACATTTTTTGCATGTATGAAAGGCTGATGTGAAATAGAAAGTGTTTATGAAATCTATGTAGTTTAAGAGAATAATGACTAATATTAGGAATATCTTCATTTGGCAGTGGGAGGATAAACAGAGTGCTTACTAACAAATTTTCCTACTTAATTTTGTTTCTGGGTTTCAGTCTGAATAATACTTTGAAAATATCATTCTGTCCTCTTATATTTTCATCTGTTCTGTAGTTCTTTTCCCTTTTGTTTTTCAGACAATCATATTTTATGGTGTTATTGAAGGGTGACACATAAGTGAGTCTGAATGAACAAGAGGATAATTTTTGGAGTTTAAAAGGGCTTACTCCTCAGGTCAATGAGAAAGACCCATGCACTAACTAAAATACATCTCATCACACTCCTGAGAATAGACATTTCCTGAGTTGTAAGGCATGGGGAAGATAGATTATGAGGGAACAGAGAAAGGGCCAGAGACACAGGGAGAAGCCATTCACTCAGGAGTGGAGTGAATATCCAACTATATAGGCTTCATTTGAGCAATAAACACCTATTGGCATTGGCCTGGAGTCAACCAAGACCAGGGAGCTGCTGTTTAAGTGAACATCACTTACGTTGGCCCAGAGGAGCCATGTTACTCACCTTAACCTTCAGCTATTATACTTAAAAAGGAGGAAATAATGTTTTTACAAAGAGAATGTTGACCACAAATACAAAGCACTGAAAGAGATTTTAAAGTATATAAAGAACCTGAATGAAATATATAAATCAAATATGAAATGCTATAGAATTATTAAATACTAGAGGCCCGGTGCACAAAATTTGTGCACTGGCAGGGGGGCGGGACATCCCTCAGCCCAACCTGCACCCTCTCCAATCTGGGATCTCTCAGGGGATGTCCAACTGCCTGTTTAGGCCCAATCCCACAGGGATCCCACAGTGGCCCGGTGCATGAAATTAGTGCACATTAAAAGGGAATTAATTAGAGGAAATATGTCAATATTGCTATTTGCCCTTTCTCTATAATAGAAGTATGAAAGATGAAAGGAAATGAGTAAAATGTATATGAAAATAATATGTGAATTTATCAATAAACAATAATAAAATGATATAAGAACAACAAAGACATAAAAATAACAAAAACATCATATGAAAACAGCAAAAATATGATATGAAAACAACAAAAACATGATATAAAAACAACATTGATGCAAACAATGACTGATAGACTGATTAAACTTATTCTAATATCTCCCTGTATACCACATTAAGAGTGAAAACATTTTCAGAGTGCTTGACTAATTTCCCTTGGGATGAAGTATTTACAATTTTAACATCACATGCTCTTCGAATTCGAGAGAAAGCAAAATATAACTGGCCATGTGCGAAAATGGGTTCAGGTAGGAATATTCCTACTCTGTCTAGAGTTTGTCCTTGTGATTTATTAATAGTCATCACAAATGCTGGCATCACAGGAAACTGTCGTCGAATTAATTTGAATGGGAGGCCAGTGTCAGATGGGGACAAATCAATTCTTGGAATCAGAACAACCTCTTCCTCTGCAGATCCTGTTAATACTTAAGCTTTGATTATGTTAGGTTGCAATCTTTTGATAATAAATCTGGTACCATTACAAAGACCCTCATGTACTATTAAGATTTCTCAATAGCATGATGATTGCACTGACTTTCAATTTTAATTTATGGCATGGCATTCCCAAAGGAGTAATACTATTAAGAAATTCAATGGGAAAATTTTCCTTTTCGGCATCATCTGTTGAGTCAATGGAATCATCACTCAAATAGGTGTAAATATCTTCATCGAGTATATCCAAAATTTCTTCATTTAATTTTTGAACTTGATCATTTTTTGGACAAAGAATTGATCTCATATTTGTTTTAAGAGACAACTTTCTGAAACATCCCCAAACATCACAGTACTTTAAACTTATTTGTACTATGGCTGATCGCATAGCATGTGGCACAATACTGGACATTGTTGAAAATCCCCTCTGAGAAGGAGAACTTTCCCACCAAATGCAGCATTCAAATTCATAATTTCTCTTAATCTGTCTATGGTGTTTATAGCATTACTGGATGCCATGGTGCATTCATCAATAATAAGAAGTTGGGCCTTTTAAATGGTTTTAGCAACTTTGCTCTTTATATCTAGTCAACAAATTGAAGTTTCATTTAATGGAATTGGTAATTTATATTGGGAATGAAAGGTTCTTCCACCAAGAAGTAAATTTGTGGCAATTCCTGTAGATGGTGTGGGTAAAACAGTACCACCACGACCACTAATATATTGTATTAAAACTTTATACAGATACATTTTTCCACTACCACCTGGACCATCCAAGAAAAAGCATTTGGGGTGTACAGTTTGATCTTCAATGGCTGAAGTTATAGTCTGAAAGGCTGCCAACTGTTCATCATTCAGAGAATTGATCAAAACCTCTGCCTGTTGTTGCTCGTACAATTCGTCACATATATTTGCATTCATTAATAAAGGATAGTCTGGAAGTTTGAAATGTGAGCATTTCATTCCATGCAATGTGAATACCTCCTGAATTTTGTTAAGGGTAGGCATTTCACAGTTCACACAGACACCTTCTCTTCGGTGCAATTTCCAACAGAAATCTTCACTAAAATGAGATTTATTTTTATCCCATAATTTGTCTGCAGCAGGACATCCAAACACACACATGTATGCAAAAAGTTGCTGTAGTTGTTTGGGCATATTAAGGATGATTGCATCGTCAATCGTATCTTTCCAGATATAATCCTCGGTGTTTAGCAGCTTCATGAAATGTATCTTAAGTTACACCTCCTACAGTTCGCAGATCCTCAAAACTTATCACACCTTTTACATGCAGAAGCAAAAGTCTAAGGTAATATTGTTCTGGTTCTCTAAAGCTCGCAGTGAACAGTCTACCTAATAATTTATTCCCACCCTTTTGGCGTTTTGTCCACAAAGAATTATTAAACACATAATGATGTGGAATCTCCCAATAATAATAATTATGTGCGTCAGAATCTTCTCTAGTCAATAAGAACCAAGCCATCAACGTTGAGTTATGCCTTTTAGCCCTATCTAAAACTTCAGCAAAATCATCAGTATGAAAATACAAATTTTGTTCATTTGGCAAATGAATTGCTAATCTTATGATTGCATGAGATTGGTCATGCATTCGTATTCCAAAAAGTCTCCAAACAGCCTCAGGAGCGCTCACATACCTGGAGTCAATGAAGTCCTGTACTTCATCATGATTGATAATATTTTTTTTCAGAAATTTGAATATTTGCACAATCGTGCCCTTTATAGATGTATTTAAATAAATATTTGACACTTTTAATTGATGCACAGACTTCAACATTTATATTACAGTTATATTTAAGGCACAAATATGGGTTATAAGGGACAATCCAAGTGTTATTGACAACTTTATTTCCAACAAAAATGGTACTACCAGATCTTTGTATTTGGGATATCCATCAATATTTCCAATGGTTGCATTTTGAAATTCTTTTGGATATCCCTTTGAACATTTTCCATTTTCCATACATGGACTATTTGGATTTTGTATTCCACATGGTCCATGTACCATATTTGATTTTACAATTTGAAAAAGGCAAGGATACTGGTCTTCATCCAGAATTTCTGCCTTAACTATACTGTCAATGTCATCTTCCGTTTGTAATTTGGACTCACTATCTAATATCAATAATATGTAAGCGTAGGCAGTCCACGTTTCTGAAATTCAATGACATGAATTTTAGCTATTACTTTGCCAAATAAATGGAACTTACATATATCATTTAAAAGAGCATTCAGCTTAATATTAAAAACTCTGGCTACCAAGTCAGGTCTGTTTTCAACTTTTTGCCAGCGTTGTAAATTGTTTGTAATATCTGCCCATTTGGGGTTGCATGTCATGGTTATGAATAAATCGGGCTTTCCATACTTCATTACAATTGCCATAGCATCCTGATATCGCTGCTGCATATTTCTGGGACTACCCTCAAAAAATGATGGAAGTATTGTTATTTTACCAATTGGCACATTGTCATTTTCAGATCTAGATTTGAGATAATCCATCAAACCACTATATTTTTCAACTCTCAACTTAGATTGGTTTGCTTTAATGAAATTTATCCAATTGGCCACTGAGAGCTGTCTGAGCAATGGCTAATTCTGGCTGATTCTGTGTGGGTGGGACTTTCTCCTCCTCTCTCTGCTGTCAGAGTCTGGGCCAGCACAAACTGGGACACAGCATCAAGTCCCCCTGCACCAAAAGACCCAGAGTCAACTCCCTGCCCGCTTGCGTGTCTCCTGGACGCAGCATCCAGCCTCATAGAGGGGCTGACAGGCCCAGACATGCCAGAGTCCGGGGAGCAGTGAGGCTGGATCTGCCGCTGGAGTGGGCAGATACCACCTGTCCAATTGGTCCCCATGACCCCTGGGTGGGCCCATAGGCCCAAACACTCCAGCCTCGTTGCTCAGCCCCAGACGCTCTAGAGGTGGCAGAGCAGCCAGGCTTGATCCGCTACCTGAGTGGGCGCATCCCATGCGACCCCTTGCCGGACACCCCAGGCGCCTCCCAGCCTGACATCCCGGGCTACCTCCGCTGGCAGCGGGGATCAGTGCGTGGGGGCCTGGCCACCATTTTTGTCACGGAGTGAAGGTTAATTTGTATATTGCTCTTTTATTAGATAGGATATCTATATATACATATATTATATACAAGCACTGTATATGTATTGCTCTTGAATGACAGAGACCCTAAAATTTTTTTAAATTATAAAAATGCTAATTTCTTCATGATTATTCTAATAAAAATATAATCCAATGTGTAATGAAAATTAGAGAAATTGACAAAATAATTCTAAAATTCAATAACTTCACACCCTCAGCTTTCTTTCCTTTTCTCTCCTCAGGGAGTTACAATGGACTTTTCAGTGTTCCCTGAGTATATGCATGCTCCCCTTTCTTCCTGGCTGGTAGTCAACCCCAGCTCATTCCTCAGACCTCTTTCAAGTACAAGTAGCAGAGCCCAGCATTAAGATGAATGGCTCTAAAGAAGAGGCACCCCTTTCATTCACATGTTGTGAAGTTGGCCAATTAAGTAAGCTTCTTGAAGCCTACTTAACCCAAGCTCTAAAACTGGGACAATAGCTGCACCATCTCCATCTGGAAGGTGGATGAAAGACAGCTTTGGAAGGCGCTTTGGAATGTCTGTGGGACACATCCAGTCATGGGACCTGTTCCTCTCAAGCTCACGTTGGAAAGACAGGCTGCCAGTGCGCTGACTCTGCTCCCTGATACAGACTGTCCTGGACCAGTAAGCAACCCGTGGCTTTGGGACAAAAGATGAACTGAGACTATCTGATTTCACTTCTGGTGAAACTCACTGGTAGGAGTAGAAAGAGTACAAGTAGAATGTGGAGACCGTCAAGCTGCATGAATAGAGCATCGCCAGATCAAAGTTGCATATCTTTATGCCTAATAACACTGATAGGTGATATCATTCATTCCCATCCTCCTGCAGAAAACCAATGAAAATACGGAAATAAAACTTAAAACATCTTGGACACATGGGCTTGCTGACTAGGTAGTAAGGGATCATGACAACAATATCTGAGTGGAAGTGAAAATCCAGATAGACAGTGGTTCCTCAAAGTACGCACAGCCCTAGAACAACTTTGATAATTTTGGTGGTTGCACTGGGGTCCAGAGAAGTCAAAGCCTTGGGCCCACCCAAGGTAGGAAGTCTACAAAGAGAGTCTCCCTCAGTACTACAGGGACCTAGCAGGGCTTTAGCCTTTAGGTAAGGAAAAATTAAAGGCAGACTGGCCACATCCTCCAAAACCCAAAGGCCTTGCAAGTTGTCTTGCTGCAGAGCAGAGCAAAGAGATGAAAACATTCTGGGAATTTATAACCACAAAGTGGCCTTTGTAGGGATATTCAAAACAAAGTAACCACACCTGCGTAGTCCAAAAATGTCTTGTATATAACTCTTCAGGCCTTGGACTGTGTTAAATATGATGATGTTTATAATAATGATGATAAAATATACAGAATATAACAAGTTACCATTATAACCATTTTAAAAAGATTCAATTCAGTGGCATTAAGAACATTCACAATATTGTGCAACCATTATCACTATCAAGGTCCAAACATCTTCATCACCTCAAATGGAAACTCAGACCCATTATACAATCACTTCCCATACTTCCCTCCCCAAGTTGTTGGCAATTACAGACATGGTTTCTATCTCTACCAATTTGCCCATTCTGGTCCTTCATATGAATAGAGTCATAAATATGTGGCCTTTTGGGTCTGATTTCTTTCACGCAGGATGTTTTCAAGGTCCAACTATGTTGTAGCACGTCAGTATTCCACATTTTATTTATCTTTTCATTTCTTGTTGTATATTTGTCTCCCCCTCCCCCCATTCTTTGAACTATTTTTAAATGGTTCTGCACTGGCAATGACTCTGGGCACATGGCAGAAACAAAAAGATCTTACAAGAAAGACATCTTGATCCCAAGAATTCATATAATTTAGGAAGTGAGCGGGTCACGCAGACACAGGCAAGCACAGGAGGAAGCAAAGCGCCACAGCTGACAAAGCGGAAGCCACTGGCAACAGCAGACTTAAGGCCCAGACCCTGGATTACCAAGTACAGGATCAACACCTCATTAAACATTTAAAAGAATTTTTAAACTTTATGTACAATGAAATAAGTTAACAAAATGTGTTCAATAAATAGTAGTGTAGTTGGAAAATAGATAAGGAAAAATTGAGACATTTGAATGAAAATGCCTAAAGTTTGGCATATCAAAAACAATGCCTGAATAATCATTCTATGCTTTAGAGAATATATTTATTATTTTTAATTCCTCAAGATTTTACATCTGATTTTTTTCAAAATATTTTTATTTCTTACTACAATCTGTTTGATAGCGAGTTCTTAATTATTACATTGTTCTTATGTGAAAATATGAGCTACTCTATGATATCCAGCTTCTCAAACATATTTCTAGAATGTGTTGTGATAAAAGACAAACAAAATTTGTATATTTTATTCTATAAGCTCAAAGATATATAAAAGGGCTTGGAAATGAAGTCAAATCCCCTACCTAGGGCATAGAAAAAGGTGTGAGATATAAAAATCTGGGACATTGGGTAGCTGTGGAAGCTTACTTTCATTTGTGAATATAAACATGAACACAAATAAGTGAATAAAATTTGACAGGCAGGCAAACAATAATAACTCAGGATGTTGTTTTTAGATTATGACACATATGTTCAGGTGTTTTATTTGAATAAAATTTAAGAAT
The DNA here is from genome assembly GCA_026230045.1 of Corynorhinus townsendii. Lineage (NCBI taxonomy): Eukaryota > Metazoa > Chordata > Mammalia > Chiroptera > Vespertilionidae > Corynorhinus > Corynorhinus townsendii. The sequence continues at coordinate 57,268,339 of JAPDVU010000006.1, read as the reverse complement.
TCTTCCAAAATGCCATTCCTAACCTCTTTAAGTGTGTTCAGAAGAGCAAATCACATGAGTGGAAAAGAAAGCTGGGGCCCCTGAGGAGCCGCCTGGTCTGCAGAATGCCTGCCATGCAGAGGGGCAATGGCAGCACAGCTTGCGTCCTGCCACATACTTGCTCCCAATGCAAATATTGGGAAGCATTAAAGGAGGTTTCAAGGGAAAAATAATTTTTCATTACAAATTAGTACAGCAAGATATAAGCTTAGGAGGCAAAACTGGTTATATTTAAGTCCTACCTACTTAAGGAAAGAAATGCCAACTAATTTTTTATTTTATCTGGCCAAAAACTGTATAAGATTTTATGTTTAAATTTGGGAAAAATAACAAAGAAAATCAACAAGAACATTTAACTGCAGGTGGTGCTCACTTTGCATGGCATCGAGTTCACTGGCCCCCTGCAGCCTGGCGGCCCATTTCCAAACAGCTCATTGCTGTGCACCCATCTGCCTGGGGAGACACGGCACTCTGTGAGCTATTTAAAATACCCGGAGTTTTCCCAAATGGCCTTTTGTTTTTATAAATATGGAGAAAGGAATGGAGCTTAATTTACACTCAGTTACACTACTAATAAAGATGCTGTTTTTATGAGAGAATATTATTTTGGGGTCTATTTAATGTGCCTGAAAAGACATGGATGACCACGTGTAACCTTCAGTGAAGCTTAAAATGCTCATTCCTGTGAGTGAGCTTTATTTTGTCCTCTGAATTCAGATAAGCACATTCTATTCTGAAATGCTCTCTTTTAAAAAGGACTCCAGAAGCACAAAGAGATGGATTAATTGCATTAAACACTGACATATTAAGTATTAAGTTAAAGAAGCCAAACTTATGCAAATAGAAAATTTATCATTTAATACCCAATTGAATCGAAATGAATTCTTTTTACTGTCATCAAGTTTCAAAACATTTTAGGCATGGGATGATAAGAGGCAATTTATCTAGCATCGTTGAAATCTGAGAAAATAATTTTTCTTCTTTTATATGTTGAGAAGAATCAACTTCTATTTATAGACTACTAATAAAAAACCTTTTAGAATAGAGACTTTATTTAGAAAGGTCAACGTTAGAAAATATAGAACATTCATTTCCCCAAATCAGCATTTTCTTTTCCAAGCCCCACTGCCCTTATCTGTGGGTTGAGAAGAGCCACCCGCAACTGGCCCTTCCCCTGGGCGCCATCACACAGTCACTAACTCAAGAGTCCTGCGGTTTCACACAATAACATGAAAGACATGTAATTTTTCTTTCCCGTCTTTATAAATCCAAAGGAAGGGACATGACTATCTATTATAGCCATACATTTATTAAAGTTTGCCACTTACAGCTCACCTGTTTGGAAACTGTAGCTGCAACTGCCCCCACTGAGGATACACAGCGCAGGGGTCCAGGAGCATCAGGCCCGCTCAGCTGGCCCTGCTCTGCAGGTCCCAGCAGTATGGTCTGAGCTTGCATCCATTCCTGACCCTCTCCATGCCTCAGGTTTTCACAAGTAAAATCTATATATACAAAAGCCAAGCGACTGGAACGATGGAAAGACGAGAACGACCAGTCACTATGACGTGCACTGTGGCAGCCAACGGGCCTGATTGGGCCCCTATCAGCTCCCCCCAACCTCTCATGGACCCTCCCCCTGACTGGCTGGCTCCTAATCGGCCACCCTCACCCCAATCGGCCCTCTCACCCTGATTGGGGGCAGGGCCAGGTGGCCAACCTCCCCCAGCCCCTCCGCCCTGCCAGCCCAGCCAGATCAGCCCCCATGGAGGTGGGCTGGCCAGACCCCACCTGTGCACAAATTCATGCACCGGGCCTCTAGTGGGATAATAATAGTCAATATCTCCCCCACAGTGTTAAGAGGATTACATGAGTTAAGCATGAAAAGCATTCAGATGAATAAATGCCCAGTAGATATTGCAAAAGTAAAAATAAAACATTACCACAGAAATCAGGGTAATAAAATTATTATGAGTGGATAAATTTCCAATTTGGTGTAAATTTTCAGAATTTTTTGATGTTTTTCCTATTCTATTTCTAACCCTCCCCCTCCAACACAGTCCTATTTGGATCGCAGCAGGGCAGGCCCATAGTTGTCCTTCTGTTTAAAGCTCCCTACATCCTTGCCACTGGGTCATGATGACCGCAGGAGAGGAAAGTTGGGCACAGGTCTGTATGAGTGGGGAGGTGAGTTATTTGAAAGGTTTGTTGGTCATTTTAATCCACAAACTGGTCCTCACACACTGATCCGACTCCTCTCTCCCCCCACCCCCAGAAGCAATTAGTTCCTTAGAAAACAGCAACATCAACAGTTTAGCAGCAGTCAAGGAAAATGACAAATTTTAAAGGCGAGTCCAGAATTGGAACTCTTATAGAAAACAAATTAGAACAAGATTTGCAGAATTATTTAAACACATTTGTCCATAACCATCTCACATTTGCATATGCAAATCTGAAAACCCACTTATGAACATATAAGTGAAGATTTCTTTTTATTTGCAATAATAACAGTAGCAATAATGGCTACAATTTATGATATGGCAACATTTTGATACACTGTATGGGTTATGATGCCATCTAATTCACACAGCTCTATTAAAGCGTGAGGTGCAGAGCTTCTCACTCACTCCTCAAGTGGCCAGAGCCCACATTTGAAATCAGATTCTTATGACTTCGGAGTCCCTGCTCTTCAGATCTGCTCTCAGAGGCTGGTTCTGTTAGTCCGTTGCTTGGTCTGACTCTCCTGGCTGTGGAATGAGGGCACCTTTCCGACTTCACTCTGAGGGAGAGAACCCAGCTTCCTTCAAGAGAGATACCCCCTGCGGGATTCCCAGGGCACACCTCGTCCCTACCTGACATCCAAATGAGAGAATGGGGCTTATTGTTACTCTAATTTTATTCTTCAGATGTCAACCATGTCTTTGGACATAAAAAAGAATGGGCTTTTGAAATAATTTCCAAGGACTTCTGATTTTTTTTTTACTTGCTAAAACTTTCACGTGCTGAGATTTGAATTATATGTCAAATTCTGAAATCAGATGTAAAAGCTATTGAAAGACTTAAACAGCTTTCAAGATCAAGTTGAGAAGCTAGATATAGTTGAAGGGGAAATGATATATATTCAATTTTAATGTTAGAATTCAAGTTATTTAAACTTAGCTGAGGTGGTAGTCATAAGGTTTGTGTGTGGAAAACAGATGAAAATACTAAGTCCATTTTAATAGTGAGAACATACAGACTAGATGGAAAATTTAATGGAAGCATCTTTCTCCTGGTTTTCTTTCTTGTTATCATATTTCAAGCAACAGTTCTGGTCCTGCCAAGTCATCATACTACACTGAATTTAGAACTCTTATGGGCACATATTTCAACAGAAAGATTCCCTTCCTATAATGCTAATAATTTCAGGCAGCATTTTTGAATGTCAGTGGGAATTTAGGGTGCCCGATAATATATTGATTTCCAAAAGTAGAAATGTGGTTTTAATATAACTGCTTGCCAATATTACTGTCATACTCTCTTGGGCTATATTTATTTTTGAAAAATGAAAATGGTAGTGTTATTTTAGCAAGAGCAAGTATGGAGATCTTTAATTTAAAAGACGTTGGTAAATCTTGTATAATTGCTTCAGCATTGAATTAACACTGCATTTTCCTGTGAATTCATGTATTCAAATAGATGAGTAGAGGGGGAGACTCAGTGAAAGAATCCAGAGATTAACCACATTGTTTCCACTGATGTAGGAAGGCATAGGGATTTGTGGTTGGTGTACAGAGGGATATTGTGTGGACAACGTGGCTCAAAAGAAGCATGCTTAGTAGAAGGTAAGTGGGAAGGCATTCATAGATGAGATAGAAGTTAGGAACAAAATGCAGAAAAAATTATTGTGGAGTGATATTCCTGTGAGCATTTGCTCAGCCCAGACACTCAATACCAGTTGTAAAACTGGCAAAGGAGGGAGACAGCTTTGTCTTTTAACTTGTCTAGGTGGTTTTATTCTGCTACAGAGTAAGACATCTTATGAAATTGGTATATTTTTAAAATAATTCATTATTAAAAATAATTTATTATTTTTAAAATCTTTTTTTAAAAGCAAAGCCTTTTTTATAGTAGGAAATGTAGAAATACATGTAAGGATAAATAAAAAACAATTATAAACTTACCTTCATAGATAAACAGTATTAAGAATGTTGTATTCTTTCTAAAATATCTCTTTGCATGTGTGTATGTGTACATGTTTGTATAAAGCAATAATGAAAACAGAAATTGTACAGTTTTATAATCTACTTTCTGTATACAGGTTGGAAATACTCTTCTGGGAATTATTTTTTCTTTAAAATGTACTGTCTATATGTAAAATAAACAGAAAAATGTGAATTCTGCACTTAATACTGGAACACCTTTGTTCCGGCCCACAAAGTGGCTAGGGATGTGGAAAAGACATAAACTCTGAGGGGAAGAATCCTTGCCATAATGGATTTCTTACTATTTTAAAAAAAAATGCTGGGCAAAAGCAAAAACATATTATTTACATACTAGATTTTGAAAAAATCCAGGGTTCATAATTTGAAAGGTTTGTTGGTCATTTTAATCCACAAACTAGTCCTCTAGAAAGAAATATGAATCATGTCTGTTTGTTCGTTTTGTATATTCTATTCACAGAGTTATCTAAAAAGCATTATTTTCTTCAATATATAAGAGATATTAAAAATACAAGTCAGACTTTCTGGGTTTGAATCCTGAGTCCTAAGCCTCAGCATCCTCTTCTGTAAAATGGGTAGGATTAGTAAGGTATTGTGAAACCAAATACAATTCGCTGATGCCCAATGCCCATATTGTTGCTGTGGTTAGACTCTAGTGGCTGTCCACTCTCTTTTGATTACATGGAACTCTCCAATACAATTTCATTCCTTAACAATAGAAACTACAATTTTTTACTCTTGTATGTGTGGCTCCTATCATAGCTGTCTGACTTATAATGAGAGACAAAAATGTACAAACAAGCAACAACAACAAAAAATAAAATCTGTAAAGAAAAACCCTCTCTGTATCTTTGTCATCCAGCCTTTAGTTCATTCTATGAGCTACCTGATAAAAATCCTTTGGTTAAATTTTTAAAGCTGAAGTTAGTCCTATAGCCCTAGCTATTACAGAATACCAGTTACTAAATGGACTCAGATGCCCCCAAGGCTAGAAAAGATTTCAGTGTTCATAAGGGAGAAATGTTTAAAAGAAAGTTATTTTTCTACTTGATCAGTTATAGGGAATATTTTCAAATCATGACAATATTTCCTTCACTATATGACCTTGTGAAGAAGGAAGAAAAGTTTCCCCTCCCCTCAAATAATGACAGTTTTACTTCTTCCTTTCTAATTTGGATGTCTTTTATTTATTTTCTTGTCTGATTGCTGTGGCTAGGACTTCCAATACTATGTCAAATAAAAGTGGTGAAAGTGGACATACTTATCTTGTTTCTGATCTTAAGCAAACCTCCTATTGTCTTTTCCTGTTAAGTATGATGTTAGTTGTGAGTTTGTCATATATAGCCTTTATTATGTTGAGGTATTTTCTCTCTATTCCCATGTTGCTGAGTTTTCACCATAAATGGGTGCTGGATTTGGTCAAATACTTTTTTCTGCATCTATTTATATGATCATATGATTTCTAGCCATCATTTTGCTTATGTGCTGTATCATGTTATTTGATTTGTGGTTATTGAACCAACCTTGCATCCCAGGGATAAATCTCACTTGATCATGGTGTGTGATCTTTTTTAATGTATTGTTAAATTTGGTTTGCTACTATTTTGTTGAGGAATTTGCATGTATGTTCATCAGGGATATTGACATGTAATTTAATTTTTTGTAATGTCTTTGTTTTGGAATCAGGGTAATGCTGACCTCATAAAATGAACTTAGGAATCACCCCTCTTCTTTAATTTCTTTGAATAGTATGAGAAGAATGGGTATAAATCTAATTTGAATGCTTGGTAAATTTTACCTGCAAAGCCATTTGGGAAGGAGTTTTGATTGTTGGTAGTTTTTGATTACTGATTAGATTTTGCTAGTAGTAATCAGTCTGTTCAAATTTTCTGTTTCTTTATGATTCAGTCTTGGGAGATCTAAAGTTTCCATTAATTTATCCTTTTCTTCCAGATTGTCCATTAGTTGGCATACAATTGTAATATTTTAAAAAATAATCTTTTGTCAGTAGTTATATCTCCTCTTTAATTTCTGATTTTATTTAGGTTCTCTCTCTATTTTCTTGATGGGTCTGGGTCAGGTTTATCCATTTTGATTATCTTTTTAAAGAACCAGCTCTTGTTTTCATGGATCTTTTTTAAGTTTTTAGACTCTATTTTATTTATTTCTGTTCTGATCTACATTACTTCTTTCCTGCTATTCAGTTTTGGGTTTTGTTGTTGTTGTTTTTGTTCATTTAGGCATAAGGTTAAGTTGTTTATTTGAGATTTTTTCTTATTTCTGAGGTAGGCCTATGTTGCTATGAATTTTCTACTTAGGACTCCATTTGCTGTGTCTCATAGATTTTGGGTGGTTGTATTTTCATTTTAATTTATCTCAAGATATCTTTTAATTTCTTTCTTGATCTTATTGTTAGACCATTCATTGTTTAGTAGCATGTTATTTAGTGTCCATCTGTTTGTGTGTTTTTCAGTTTTCTCCTTGTAACTGATTTCTGGTTTCACACCATTGTGGTCAGAGATATTCGATTTGATTTCAGTCTTTTTACTTTTATTGAGACTTGTTTTGTGGCCTAACATGTGGTGTATCCTGAATGATGTTCCATGTGTACTTGAAAATAATGTATTTCTGCTGCTTTAGAATGAAATACCTCAAAAATATCAATTAAACACATCTGGTTTAATGTGTCTTTAATGCCACCGTTTCCTTTGTTGATTTTCGGTCTGGATAATCTATCCATTGATGTCAATGGGTTGTTACAATCCCCACTGTGACTGTGTTACTCTTGATCTTTATCTTTATGTCTGTCACTATTTGCTTTATATATTTAGGTGTTCCTATGTTGGGTGCACAAATGTTCATAACCATTATGTCTTGTTGGATTGTTCCCTTCATCATTATAAAATGCCTGTGTACTGGTATGTCTTTGGATCTGAGGTGGGTCTCTTGTGGACAGACAACATATGTATAAAACTTATTTTCTTATCCATTCAGCTATCCTCTGTCTTTTGATTGGAATCTTTAATCCATATATATTGTAAGTGATTATTGATAGGTAGTATTTATTGCCATTTTATTATTCATATATATGGTTTTTTTCTTCTTGTTATAGAGATCCCTTTAACATTTCTTGTAATATTGGTTTGGTGGTTATAAACTTCCCTGTCCTTTATTTTTTTTCTGGAAAGCTGATTATCTGTCCTTCAGTTTTAACTGAAAGCCTTGATGGTAGAATAATTTTGACTGGAGGTCCTTGCTTTTCATCACTTTCAGTATTTTGTGACAATCCCTTCCAGCCTGTAATATTTCTGGTGAGTTACCAGCTGACAGCCGTAATGGGAGCTCCTTTGTAGGTAACTAACTGCTTTTCTCTTATTGCTTTTAAGTTTCTCTATTTGAAGTACAGATTGGTAGTTATAAATAGCCATGGGAATATAAAGTACAGTATAGGAATATAAAGTACAGTATAGGAAATGTAGTCAGTAACATAATAACTGTGTTTGGTGACAATTGGTACTGGAAATATCAGGGGAATACTTTGTAAAGTATATGATTATCTAACTACTATACTGTACACCTGAACCTAATCTATAATAATAAAAGGGTAATATGCTAATTAAACTGTATAGACTGAATGTGTTCAGGACATCCTTCTGGATGTCCTTCCTTTCAAAGCCGTGGCAGCTGTGAGGGCTGAGGAGGGCTGGCAGCTGTGGCAGGAAGCAGGCCTAAGCAATTAGTACCACATCCCTGAAGGCTCCCGGACTGTGAGAGGGGGCAGGCCAGGCTGAGTGACCCAACCCCCTCCCAGTGCAAAATTTTCATGCACCAGGCCTCTAGTACAAAATAATATTGAATGTAAACTGGAATTGAAAACAAATTTTTTTAAACATTCTCTCTTTGTGTTTAAACTTTGTCATTTTAGTTATGATGTTTCTTGGTGTGGGTCTCTTTGTATTCATCTTATTGGATACTCTCTGTGCTTCCTGGAATTATATGTCTATTTCCTTTGCCAGGTTAGGGATTTTTTCAGTCATTATTTCTCCCAACAGTTTCTCAATCCCTTGTTCTCTCTCTCTTACTTCTGGTACCCCTATAATGTGTATGCTGTTAAACTATTCTTATTTTTAAAAATTCTTTTTTATTTTTGCTGTTTCAATTGGGTATTTTCTGTTGCCTTGTCTTATAAATTGCTGATTTAATCTTCTGCTTCATCTAATCTGCTGTTGACTTGTTTCTAGTGTATTCTTCATTTCTGAGTTGTTCTTTTTTTATGGTTCTATGTTGTTGTTTTTAATGCTTACTTGAGCATCCTATAACCAGTGTCTTGAACTCTGTATCTGGTAGATTGTTTGCCTCCATTTCATTTAGTTCCTTTTATGGAATTGTGTCCTGTGTTTTCATTTGGGGTGTATATTTTTGTCTCCTCATTCTGGCTGCCTCCCTCCTATGTTTCCCTGTCTTGGCAGGGTAGATGACCTGTGGGGCCCAGTGGTAGTCTCCCTGATCTCCTGAGCTGAGTGATCCAGAAGTGCCCCTTGTGTTGGTTGTGTGTGCCCTCCTGCTATAGTTGAGGCTCAAGGACTATTGGCAAATCAGAGGGTGGAGATACCCTCAGGCTGACTGGGTGTGAATATTGGCCATGACCACAGCATATGAACTGCTGACGCCATGGAGCAGGAATTGTCCCAGCTGGCTCTGGTACCTGCTGAGACCAGTTTTTGGGTGTGCTCCTTGTGGAGCTAATCAGGTGGTGCTTGGTTATGGTCTGAAGCTGGCCTCTGAGAGTGTTGGTTCTGTGGCCATTTGAGAGTGACTCTGGTGCAGGCTAAGGGCAGCTGCTGCTGTGTCCAGCCCAGGCAACATGGTAGGAGCTACAAAACATCCATCCATTGGTAGGTGGCTTTGATGGGCCTGGAGGTATGTGTTAGAGGCCATGCTGCAAACTGAGGCTGCTGCTGAGAAGGCTAAAAAGGGCTAATTCCAATGTAACCCTGATATTTGGGAAAGAGGGGGATGGGGGCTATCAATCTGAATCCATGCCAGCAGCCCAGTGTACATTCTTGATAACCTATAATTAAGTCACTACCTCCTTCCCAGAAACTGGTCTTGCAGAACCTGTTACTGTGAACAGTGCACTGCCCTGGAGGGAGGGTTATTAACACTGGCACCAGGCCAGACCATCAGCTATGGCCTGGAGACCCCCAACACCTGGTGGCCATCTTGCAAGGCCCATGAAAAGGACTGAAAGCATAATCCATATATGTGGGACAAAGACCCCAGAGATATAAAAGAGAAGCCCCCTGCATGTTACTTTACTCAGATTTGGAAAGTTAGTCCCTAAGTCTGCCAGCATAAACAAACAGTGTTACTCCTTTTCTTTAAAGCATTCCTTGATTTTTCTTTGGTCTTCTGTAACACTGCCACTAGTACCAGGCCTGGAACTAATCAACAGAAGGCACAGGGCACCCTGGATCTGTTACTGCCTTCTGGCTGCCTCTAAAGCTCAGCCCAGAAAAGAGCCTTGGGCCATATTCAAATTGGGTGAGGTGAGATCTCAGGGAGTCACCAGGGTGGGGAGAGTGGTGTTTACCAGGTTAATGCAGATTCAGATTTGGAGCTAGTTCCAAGTCTGTGGCTACTCGCCTACAGGCACAGGAAACACAACCCGCCACCACCTGCCTGGGGCCTGCAGAACGTGATGAGTTCTCAGAGAGGACTGCAGTGCCTGCTGGGCCAGGTGCCTGCTTCTGAAAGAGCCTCAAGCTGGTGGAGTTGGTGGTGCCAAGTGTCAGGGAGCCATCAGCATGGGGCAAGGAGAGGTCACCAGGCTAATGCAGATCCAGATTTTGTGACAGCAAGCACCTGTTGGCCTCAAGTTGGGAAGGCTCAACACAGGAAGATGCCAGCTGTATGGTGACTCAACACAGGGACAATGGCGGCTGTCCCTCCAGCTCCCATGTGGAAGTCACACAACTCAATTTCTCCCTGCATGTTCCTGGCCCCTCCTGAGTCTTTGTCCCTTCGCCAGAGCCCAGAGTGAGTGCCTGTAAGAGAGTGAATCTGTGTGTGGGCCCTTTAAGAGGATGCCTGGGTTTCCAGCAGCCCTCTCTTCCACCCAGATGGACAGAATCCCAGCTGATTTTCACAGCTAGATATTAGGTAGGCTCCTTTTCCTGGCACTGGTTCTGTCAGCTGGGGAGCTCATGTAGAGCTAGGGCCCCTAGATCTTGGAGGTGATGGGGGGAGCGGCGGGGGAGAGGCCTTCTGCAGCTGAGATACCTCTCCTAATTCGCAACTGCCACACGGTGTGGGACCAGCCCATTTTGGGTCTCCCCCACCACCAGCCTCCACGTGGTTTCTTTTGATCTCCTTTGTTGTAAGACGCTGTTCAGCTGGTCTTCAGAGGGCTCTCCAGGTTGACTGTGCTATAAATTAGTTGTAATTTTGTTGTGGACCTGGGAGGAGGTGAGCATAGTGTTCACCTGCTTCTCCATCTTGACAGGAATTTGTTAGGAGGCTGAAGGAGGAACGTGGGAGGCCAGCGTGGTGAGGAATTACCAATTTATTCCATCATCCACACACAGGTGGCTGAGCCTGGATGGCTCCAGCCCCCAGTGACAGAAGTTGGTGGTTTTTAAAGGACTTTTGGTGGCTTTTCTGGGCGGGGATTCTCTGTGCAGGGCTGGATGGAGAGATAAGGAATGTGGTCTCAGCAAGTAAGTGTGGTCTCAGCAAAAGGGAATGTCCATAGTGAAATGGCCTGAAGGTCAGTTCCCGGGGGAGGGGCATCCATTCAGGTATTTGATCAGACCTAACAGAATTTGCAGCCATTTCCAACGAAAACTCTAAATCCAGGAGGAGTAGAAAGAAACTGCTTAAATAAAACAAAATATACTTACCATGAACCAATGCAATCTTAGCTAAAAACCATTTCAGTTTCTGGTTATATTTTGCCATTTTTAACCCATCCTGTTTCATTTCCCATTCCTCCTTGTCACGAGCACACATTTTTGTTTGTCTATATTTCAGCCACTGTGCTGTGTCACAATTAAGAAAAATTAAATATATAATTCAAAAAGAAACATGAAAAAGTAGCAGCAAATGAAAATAATATAGAAAAAGTGACAGACTGGAGGAGCAGCTTAAAAAATATTGAGCAACTTAAACTCATTTTCTCTATGCTGAATCTGAGGCAAATTGAAATTTAGCTAAAAGCATATTATGGGTTAAAATTTCAACTGATAGTCGCTGATTTTTTAATAATTAAGTGATCTCTATTATAATAGTCTCTGAAACGAAGAAAACCAAATTGAAAAACTGTGATCGCAGGTTACCAAAGGGAAGAGCATGCATTTGTGTATCATTTAAAGGGTGCCTGCTTGTCCCTGGGGGTGAAGTTTGCATTTAATTAGAGTGCCCCAGTGACTGTGGAGGCTGCAGAGAGGGGACAGTGGCTGCAGGAGTGTTTACTTAACAATCATTGCCCCGTGTTTGTACCTGACTCCTACCTGACTCCAAACAGGAGTTGAACTGTGTTGGAATAACAAAGCCATCAACGTAAAGCAAACCTTGGTAAAGGCAACTGGTATCAGCAAGGAAAGGAAATAAGGTAATTTGTTCAAGTTGTATATTTGAACAGTAAGAATTTTTTTCCTGAAAGTAACATAAATTTAGAATCATTAAAAAAAACACCAAAGAAAATATGAATGTTATTGCTGTGCTTTCTTTTTTTTAAAAAAAATATATTTTTATTGATTTTTTTACAGAGAGGAAGGGAGAGGGATAGAGAGTTAGAAACATCGATCAGCTGCCTCCTGCACACTCCCCACTGGGTATGTTCCCCCAACCAAGGTACATGCCCTTGATGGGAATCTAACCTGGGACCCGACCCTAGAGTCCACAGGCTGACGCTCTGTCCACTAAGCCAAACCAGTTAGGGCTCTGTGCTTTCTTTTAAGGACAAGCTGTGTCTTTTTAATTAAGTTAAAGGAAAGTAAAAACAAAAAATAATATTAAGCCATTTACCTAAGAAATGAGCATGTCTATACTCTCCAACTTTTCTGGAAAGTATGCTGTAATGATGATTTCTTTTTGTCATTGAAAAAGGAAGGCAAAGCTTTAACAGGATCTTCTCATGATTTCCTAACTTTTGCCATATTCAGGACTCTCAGTTTTAATATAATTGTGAAGCCACAAACAGGCAGGGAGATAAGGGTGAGGCAGAGCCAGATGCAGAGCCACATGGAAAGAGTTCAGTATTATTTTTAAAAGAAGATGCGAAACATTGAAATTCTGATTCCTCATTCTCATGACAAAAATTGCAATGAGAACAGGAAATGGTACCACATGAATCCATTGTCCTGACAATTATTTAATGAGAATGGGAAATGCTGAGAGCATAACTAATTTGCATTATGGTCCGAAAGTTGTCATCTAGTGGTTCTGCTCAGATGCCATGAAATGAAGGATGTGGAACATCAGCTGGGAGAGCGCAAGGAAAAGCATGCCTGCGGTGACATTGTGCAGCCTGAGGGCCATGCAGGATGTTAGTGATGGAGGGGGAGGGGCGGGAGGTGGGAGGGGGTGTAGACCATGGAGTTTGTCTGCTGAATGACAAAATAGGAATCCATTTCAAGGTGGCATAGGTGCCAACTGGAAGAAAAAAGCCAGCAGCTAGGACAAAGATAGTGATGGGCCCACTTATTAAACAACAGGGAAGGAGCAAAGGCGACCACTTGTGAGCATTGCCAGGAAGCTGCAAAGCCACAGGTCTGTTCCCGTAGATGGCTGGACAATAGACACATGCCCAGTAAAGTCTGGGCCACGCAGGAAAGGTACTTGGCATCAGTCACACCTGGGAACAGATCGTTGACCAGAGTAGGTGTGACCATTGGAAGAGCAGGAAGATTTGAGATGCATAAGCTCCTAAACAAAGGAGTTTGTTCTCTTCGCTTGCTCTCTGGCATGCTGGGATCCTGGTCTCTTGCTGTAGATGGCAACACTGGACACTGCTTTGCTTCCTGCTCTGCAGAATCGCAGCTGCACATCTTCCAGGACTGGGTTAAGGGAAATGGGACTTAGAAACTGAGGGATGTAATTCCATGCAGATAAAGCCGGGAAGCAGTATCTCAATGGATTGGAATAGTGCTCCAGAAAATGGCAGTTTCTCACCTATTTTTATACATCGCAATCAAAGGAGGGACATAGGTGGGTTACATGAAATCCACTGATGATAGACTAGAGAGGTGGGAGAAAGCAAAGTGGGGAAACCCTTGGGATTGGGTAAAAAGTAAAATGATAGACATACTTAGGTGGGTGCAGGAACAATTAACATGGTAATGAAAGAATTTGTGGTATCTGTCCTGGCACCCAGGCACATTAGGTTGTGCCCCAAGGGGTCCAGAAAAAGGGAAGTTACAAGTTACCCAGACATTTCAAGGGTATGTTATCATAGATGCAAAAAGATAGACGCAGTTAAGGTAAAGGTTGACCTTGTCAGCTGTCAGCGAAGATACCGACCTAGGAGATGACTACCCACCATCATGGCTTTTAGTTAAAGTTTAATTTCAGATCATCCTTTGTGGTTACTCTAGGTCCCTGAGTTTGTAAGACCACTATGCAGGCCTTGCCTGAGCTTGTCAGGTTCTCATGTGGCCCCTTTTTATTCCACTCTTTCTATCACATCTCAGCCTCCAGTAGGGGCCTCTGGAAATGCTTATTCTAGCAGTACCCCAAAAACCCCAGTCCCACTAGCCATGGAGAAAGATCATCCATGCCTTTCTCCCATAACAACAGGTAGTAATGAAAAGATCAAATGACAATGCACAGACGGGTGAAACCTGGCTAATTTGGACACTTTTGTCTTCTTGTGGAGGTAGGTCAGCTTCTTCACAGCAATTGATTTTGTGGTTCTAATGCACTATTTCCTTTCCACCCTGAGTAAATAGAGTTTACCTAAAATCTCTGATTTAAACATTATTAGTGAAGCTATCAAAAAACTCCACCCCAGCAAGAGAAGCTCTGGAATAATTCGGTCAGTGGGAGAAAGAACATCATTTAACTCTACTATGTTGAGAGAAACCAGCACATGCTATATCAAGATTATATAGAATTTATAACCACAAATGACAGCAATAATTTATTTCATATTACCAGATAAGTTTTGGCCTATTTATCTAAGTAGAAGCTCAGGACAGTTGTGAGCACTGAGTTTTCTCAGAACATCTAGCCTTTGGTTTGCATGTCAAGGTGATGTTAATTGTCTGCTTACATTTAAGAAGACATGTTACCATACATGGAAATTGTGAAGAAATCATCAGGAAAACTGAGAAATAAAACTTCTTAGTTATGCATTTTCAAGTCTGACTTGCTCCCTAAAGTTCTAGCTAGTCATTTATAGTGATTCCTTAAAAATCCCTGTGTAAGTTTGATGTAATATTTAGCATGCTTCTCACAGGTGAATCCATCCCAGAATAGAAATAACAGAGGCATGCTGGAGCTCAAATAATATAAGCCTCTTGAAAAAGAAATGGTATTTTATAATTACCATACCAAAATCAGCATATTAATCATGTTCCATATTCTTTCTATAAAATAACAACAATAATAATGATAAAGGTGGTGCTTTTTCCATTCAGCTTTTTAGTAAACTTTTTTATTTAAATATAATGATGAGGAGAATATTTTGAAGACACAAAGCAAAAACTTTAATAAAAGTAGGAAGTACTGTGATTCTCTCACCGCTAGTCAGTCTTTCAGACTAAAATAAATGAGTCTAAGCTATTAGAAAAAAATTATTGCAAACTTCTGTGTGGCCTAAGCCCCTACTTTGCATTTTGATTCTTATTTAAAATATTGATTCTATCAAATGGAGGAACAGTTAGTGTCAGCAAGAAGATGATGGAGAAAACGAGGTCAAAGGGAACAATGTAAACAGTGGATTTATTTATTTACCCTTAGGTGAAGGTGCCATATTTCACTTAGAGTGAACATTTATTCAATTTATTTTATTAATTTAATCCTCTTAAAGTACTACTTCACACTCTGATGCAATTTCAGATCAAACAGATCACTTTGTACTTGTTGAATTCATGGTTGATGATATGTGAATTTATAATCCAGAATGATTCATAATTGAGTGAGCCCCTTATTCTACTCCATGTTACAGGGAAGGCTCACAATGAAAGACTATGATGGTCAAGGAAGAAATGTGAAAGATATTCTCAAAAGGTGAACTATACTGTTCAGTAATAACGTCTAGTGAAAATGAAATATTTAATGCCCGCATTTAGGTTCTCGCTCATTTATTATGTGGTCATGTAAGGGATGTCAAGTGCTGATGAGATTTCAATTTGACCTGGCAAAAATGAAGTAAGCAACATACAGTATTTCATCTATTATGTCCATTTTCCCAATGAAGGATTGGTTCCATAATACTTTTTATTCAATTCAATGTCAAGGTCTTAAAAACAAATTTTAAAAGCACTTAAGAGGTTCCTTTAACAGCTGTATTTAGTAACAAATGACAGATATCTATTAATGCAAGTACATTTTGTATAAAATATTTTAATATGGATTTTAGGTGATAGTATATTCTTATTAACATCAGGTGTAAATTGACATATCACAGCAGCTCTTTTAGATGAAAGATCCATTTAGTCTCATCTTCAAATTATGGATTGATACAATATTCTGTGCCGTAATGGTTCCAAAAGCATTGTTAGTGCTATGTATTATTCATGTTTTAGGCACCATTGTTTTAGTTCATAATAGACTGTCTCACATTGAGAATAAAGTTTATAATGAGCTTAAAAAACGACCTAACTGTGTTATTTTAATTGGTCACCTCGTTGCCACTGAGGACATCTGGGTGCTACATCCATACCAGCACTTGGCATTTTGCTCAAATTTAAGAAAATAAACATCTTTCATTCCTGGATGTTCTACTCTTATCTCATAAGCACAGTGTGTGAGATGAGATGTTTAAAGGTTCATATAATCATCAGGTATTATGGTTATTGTGGGTAATTCAATTTGTAAATTAAAATATTTAATTGAATTAAAATTAAATGTAGTTTGGCTATGGGCCAACATATTTCCATTACGGATAAAACAAATTCTACTACCTAGTTGTGGAATCTAAGCATGATCTAACTTGCTTCCCAAACCATGCGTGCATGCAGAACCACGTGGGAAGCGGGGCTGGGTCGGGTCAGTGCAGGAGCTCCTGGTGGGTCTGTGATTCCTCCCACCAGCGGCCCATGATGCCTGCCAGCAAGGTGCAGAGGCTCAGTGTGGACACCACACAACTACAGACCGGCCAGGACTGGCCACACTCCTAGAACTTAGTTTCCTAGTTCTAACCACTGCATAGGAATGCTGTACCAAGAGAATCAAATGAGAAATTCGATAAAGGCTTGTTTAGCATAACAGACTACTCCGTCTTTGGTGACCACTCATTTATTCCTTGGGTTTAATCCCCAATAAAAGTTAGTTTAAAGCAAATCCCTGGTTGAGCTATATTCTCCGATTGAGTGAGCCCATTGGGCAGCTATGTGGTGGCCTTTAAAGCAGCATATGTAATTATTAGACAGTGCTTCCTCTTTTAGCTGACATTAATATCCTATAGCAATAAACATTGCTTTTAGTTTTGTATTTCAGAACACCAAAAACAAAACTAACCCTTTCCTATACATCAGATCACTATATTTTATCAGTCGTTATTTTCTTTTTCTTTTAAATTTTATTTGTTATTATTTTTGAACAGAACAACTTCTCTTGGTTCAAAAACCAAAAGAATCAGGATGTGTTGTCACAGATCCAGGGTCCTGGTGTCCCCATCCAGCCCAGGACTGAGAGCTGCAGCTCTGCCAGCCGGGGGGAAGGATGGGGGAGGGACCCGGGAGGTTGGCCACCAGCCCCAGGAGGGAGCCAGACCTTAGCCTCCCTGGGAAAGGGGCCACATCTGCTGCCACCCACCATCCCCATCCCAGCCTGGGGACCTGGCCCCAATTGGGTGATTGGGGCCTGCTGGCTGGGACAGTTCCTGTGTTGAGCATCTGCCCCCTCGTGGTCAGTGTGCATCATAGCAACTGGTCATTCTGGTCTTTCCATCATAAGGGTCTCTTAGGCTTTTATATATATAGATTGTTTTAGTTCCTTGTCTTAATCCATATTGATAACATAACCATTAGTTTCCACTTATTAAACATTCAATAGGTGCCAGGCCCTGTAATATGCACTTTATACTTATCATTTATCACTTTAAGATTCAATATTGTCCCCGTTTACAGATGAGGAAACTGGTGCTCAGAGAGGGTAAGTCACGGACCCAGCAAGTGGTAAAGTCACAATGTATGCCTCAGTTTTGATCCTGTTGTCCAAGAACAAACTGTCCTTCCCAGCTGTCAGTCAGTTACAAAGAACAACTACTGTCTTCATGTAAGAAGTTGGGAAATCACAGATTACTATGACTCAGGATTGGACCATGAGTGGTTTCCTAGAAAGAATCTCAACTAAGACAAGAAACTAACTAATGACAATGGGAAGCAAACTATTATCTTAGTTGAGCTTCCCCAGAAACACAGAACCAAGAGGGTATATAGATACATACAATAAGATATTTATCATAAGAATTGGCTGATATGGTTGTGGGGGCCCAGAAGTCCCATAGTCTGTTGTCTATAAGCTGAAAACCAAGAAACCGAGGGTGTAGCTCCCAGTCCAAGGCTGGAGGCCTGAGAAGTTGGGGGATTCCTGAGCCCAAGGGTCCAAGAAACTTGAATTTCACTGTTGGATGGCAGGAGAAGATGAATGTCCCAGCTCAGGCAGGGATGGGGAATGCATCCTTCCTCCACTTTTCTGTGCTATTGGGGCCCTCAAGGGGTTGAATGGGGCCCTCCCACACTGGTGAGGGCAGATCTTCCTGACTCGGTCACTGATTCCACTGCTCATTTTGTACAGACCCCATCACTTTTGCTTGATATCTTATACAGATTCAATTTACAAGAGTCACCTCTTTTTTGTATTCACTGGCCCTGGAATTGTATGCATCATTCCCAGAAAATTTAACTCTTAGAGTAGTTTAGGTTTATGGTTTTTAAAATACCACCTTAGAGTTTGGTGAGGACAATTGCTATACAGTAGGAAGCAAGACCATGTCTGTCCCTTGTAATGTAGGTAGTATTTGTGCAAAGCAGAACATGCACTTAGTTTTAATATCTAATTTTGTGAGATATAATTTTATGAAAACTTGAAAAATCTAAATTTGAAGTAGTGCATTATAAAAATATTAATGAAGTTTCACTTTATGCAAAAAATTGAAATAATAGAAATTTTCCCAAAATTTAAAATTTCATCAGAGACTGCAGTTTAAAGTATGTAGCCCAGGAAACTATGTTCATGCTACTCCCAGAAAAGACTGCTCACCCCCTTTGATTCTATCACGTGGAACAAATTGGGATGTGCTGGAGTTTAACATTTTAATATTCACTATTATTAAAAACCATTTTAAGCTATCTTATAATAAGCCACATATTTCTAATTAGCTACACATATTTATCTATACATCTTTATTTTAAAAATCTGGGAAGCATCCCTTTAGGCCCATTTCTGTAGTCCTCCACCCTTTGCCCTAATTGCCTCTGCCCTCCAGACCAGCAAGCTACTGTACATCTGTTTGTTCTGTGTAATGGCTCTGCTTACAATGACATTTGAATATCTGTTCTGTTATGCCCAGATTTTGGGGTCCCCAAATTCAACCACCAGGGAGCCACTTCCAATGTAAAAAAACAAAAGAGTCTTTATTCAAGCCTGGGCTTGGCTCCCAGCCTCTTAACCAACGCAGCGGCCAGACGAGAGAGCGAGCCCCAGGGGAACAAAGGTTATATAGGGCTAGTCATTTGGGTGGGCTTAGGTGAGTGACGTGGGTTACAGAGAGTGGTCACTTTGGTCAGGGTTTTTCTGCAGGGTTTAATGGCACAAAGGTCAGGAGGTGGCCAATACATTCCAAGGTCTGAGCCATCCCCCTACCTTTGCTTCTTGATAGCCTTATTAGGACCTTAGCTACATTCCTGGAGCTTCACTGGTCTACTCAGGCAGCGGTTGGGGGAGTTAGGACAATTCTGACATTCCTGTGGTGACCCCCAGTGGGGAGGATCAGCTGAGGATCTAGCTCTGCAAGATGGGAGATAGTCAGTTCTGCTTTCTTCTTTCAGTTCTAGGGCTAAAGATATTTGAAGAGCAACTATCTGGATTCTATGTCTAACTAATAGATAATTCTATTCCTGTCCTCCTTTAAACTACAAGGAGACATGGTGGAAATATGTGGTTTGACAAGGTAGTTGGACAAATGCAATTCATTCACCCACTCTAAACTCCCCCTTAAAAAGGCCCACGAAGAAAAACATAAAGAAAAAGCTATCCAAAGCCCAAACAGAATTTCCAATAATTCTGTCTTTCAGGAAGGCAGGTGGCCGGGCACCTTCTTGTTTGATCTGTTAACCTGGTGGAGGAACAAAGTCCTCACAAACAGTATCTCACATCAGAGACAGAGGCTGTGCTGACAGGCGAAGAAGGAGCCATCTCCTCACTCTTCACAGTCATCCAGGCCCAGACCTTCCCCCACCAATGGCAGCTCTCTGCAAATCCTTAGCAAAGCTATAGGAAAAAATATGAATTTGCAAAGAGGAATGGACAGGTATATAGTCTTGTGGATGTTTCCACACATTTCTATCAGTCTAGGGCAGATCGTTTATTCAAAAATAGATAAAGATAAAAATATTTAAATGACATTTAATAATGTTGAGTTAAAAACCTTGTTCAAAGGTTCATATGCTATATAAAGCCACTTTTAAAATCATTAATCAACTGTATTCAAAAGAATATATAATAGACTAAAATATTAAATACATTCTCTAAAAATAATTTTCATAGAATAAGGTCTTTGAGTATGATAATGTTTAATTAATATTAAACATTAATAAACATTATAAAAATGGATATTTTAAGAGCAGTTTTCCTACCGCCCAAAATTATTTTTAAACAAAATAAAATACATAATTATAAACTATTTTGGGGATAATAAAAATGAGATGGCTATTTACAACATTTTGTGTGATTCCACCAAATACAAACCAAGGGACAAATTCAAAACATGACACTTTACATTTAAAATTTTAAATACATAAACAGATAATGGGCCAGGTTTGACCTGCTAGTTATGTCTGCCTACTCCTGTTCTAAGAGCATTGCTAAAAGGCATGAAAATTCTGACAGGTGCTTACTCTTAATGAGAAAAAATTAAAATGTGCAAGCGATGAGAGAGCCGAGCTTCCTGTCAGCACCATTGCATCCCCTTTGTCACCCAATTTTGAAGGTAAGTCATGATAAATGATGCATTACCTTCTTGTTAGGCAAACTAGCACCAATTCCCCCATCACCTTGCTAGACCTAAATTGCAGCAGCCTAAGATCACAAACACTTCTGCAACCTCCTCCCTCAGGCCAGGAACTCATTAAGCTAACCATCAACTAAAACCTTGAAGCCTTCTCCAAATTGGATGCTGTCGAGCCACACCTTAAATGCCTTATAGTTTAGATCCAAGGGCATAATTTCAACTTCAACTCATTTAAATCAAATTAGCGTGCCTTTGCATCTCATGCCAGCTCCATGTGGTACCTACCGATGGTTTTAAACAGAGTTCCTGCACACACCGTTTGAAGCTGTCTTCTCTGATAACCAAAATAACCATGTTTTAAATTACTCTCCCCATCAGGTGTTAAGATATTTGAGATAACATTTACATTCAAACTGTACACAATATTTACACCAACAAATAGATTTTTTCACAATATGTAAGAATTCTTTTTTTAAAAACCATATCATTGATCTACTGAATGAAGAAGTAAAGATAACTTTAAAATTTTCCTAGTACTTTGAGCCTCAGGCACTAACTCCAGCCAGAAAAGCTGTAGTTTGTTCAAATAATTCCTTGATTTCCAACTCAATCTCTTGGCTGAGCAGTGGAATGCCTGTCATCATGGAAGATAAAAAGGGTATGCACACAAGTGGGTTTCATAGTGTTAAACAATGAAAATGAGAGTTACTGCTGTAATACAGCTAAAACCATTAAATACTGACATGAGGCAGTTTTGAAAAGTTGCAGGTGTTATCCAAACTTAAGGAAACATTTTTAGTATGTGTTTTGTTACCTTAAGGTGGACAATGGTACTTTCTCTATGACAGAAGAGGAGCCTCGCATTCTGGTCTTTAATTTCTTTGCCCTTCATTACACTTTCCTCAGTTTCAGGGCCTAATTTCAAAATATAGTTATTTTCATTTTAGGGCTGATTTTCTTTGTGAAAAGTATAAAAAAACATTTGGTAAACTCCAATTTCTTGTGAAAGCAGAATACTTTCAATACAGAAGTTGTACTTGGATCTGTTCTTTTGCACCAGTCAGCAGGCTTCGGCTGTGAGGGGCCAGAGAGCAAATGTTTTAAGCATTGCAGGCCAAGAAGCAATGCCCTCTTTGACCCACTGTCCTCCGTGAAACACCAAAAGCCATTTTTACAGTCTACATTTCAACGTATGAAAACCATCTTGGACCTAATGACAAGAGATGGTGGGCCCGATTTGCCCATCATTTGGTAACCCCTGCTCTAAAGCATTGCCCATTAAACAAAATAAGATCATAGTTGTCTGGGTGTCCATCAAAGCATGAATCCTAGCATTTACATTTTGTTGTGTGACAAGATAGATTACAGTTTAAACATCACCTTAGTACCATCAAGAACATTTCACATGCTAATTTCTAGATTATTTCAACAGAAAAAATGAGGACCCCAGAGAATCCTGTTTTTTCTCTTTCATTTAACAAATATGTATTGCTATTTGCCAACTGTGTGCTAGGCAATAGGAAGAAACAGATAAGACCAACGCCATGCCCAACTAGACTCCAAGCCCCTCCCACTGAAAAGCAATAACATTTACAAATGACACCTTCACCCTTCATATAAAGATCGATATGCCTCATAAAACAATATACAAAAGGTTTAAACATAGCTTTAAACATGTTCCACAAATGAAACATGCAGTACTCTCTTCAAATTAGCCTTCAAATCTGTTTCTCCTACTATACAAATAATTTAAATATCAATATATTTATAATAAATAATGGACACGCAGCTCTTTAGTAACAACTTGAGGAAGAGTAAGTAACATGCATTCTAAGTGAAAACATATAAAGAATCGCAAGCTTTCCAAGTCTCCAAGTCAGAATATTTTACCTCTTCTCTTTCAAAAGAGAATTAAACTCATACCAAAAGTGCAGAGAAAATGCTAACTACCCCAACATTCCGCCCCATGTCTCACCCAGCGGCATTTGTCTGTTTTCTGGCTGTGCAGCACCTTTTGGCATTCCTCCTGCATTAGAGTACTACTTCCTCTGCTGGGAGGCCTGCATCCCAGGGGAACAGGAGGAAAACCTGCTTCCTCACCTCCCTCTCTGATCTGGGCTTTGCCCACAGATTTCGCTTTGGAAGAGGCAGCCTGGAGAAACTGGGGCCACACACGCAGACCTCATTTTCTCCCGAGAGCGAGGTGCTGGCTGTCCAGGGCAGGGAGCAGAGCACTGGGCTCTCACGCTTTCACATCAGGATCAGGCAGCAGCCACAGCAGGAAGTGGCCGTGTCCCTGAGTGTGGGGGCAGCTCTCCTCAAGCTCCTTCCCTTGGGGGCGGCTGGGTTCCTTGCTTTGCAGTCAATGCTAATACTCTGGCCCTGGCTGGTTGCTCCCTAACTTCATTTGTCTTAGGTTATTGTTGTGGATTGAATTGTTTCCCCTAGAAGATGGGTTGAAATACTAACTCCTGGTACCTGTGACTGTGACCTTGTTTGAAATAGAATCTTTGCAGATGTGGTTACATTAAGAGACAGTCATGGGTCAGAATCCAATATGACTGGTGTCCTTGTAAGACAATAGAATAGACACATGGAGGAGAATGCCATGTGAAGACAGACACACACAGGGAACAGGCCATGTGACAACCGAGGGGGAGATGGAGAATGCAGCTGCAAGCCAAGAACCGCCAAGGACCGCCAGCAACACCAGAAGCTGGGAAGAGGCAAGGACACATTTATTCTCCCCAGAGTCTCAGAGGGAGCACCATCCTGCTAGCACCTTCATTTTGGATATCAAGGCTCAGCAGTTAGAGAACACATCGGTGTTGTTTTAAACCACACAGCTTGTGGTGTTTAGCTATGGCAACCCTAGGGAACTAATACAGTTGGCTTCCTCTGAGGAGACCCGGAGACAAGGATCTAGTGCAAGTGACTTTTTAAGAAAGAGCTCCCAGGAGAAGCTAGGAAGAAAGTAGAGAAAGCGGGACAGGAGAGATTTAAAAGCCAAGTAAGTGTGAAACCTCAGGCAAAGTCCCCGCCTCAGCCTGGAGCTTGCAGTGAAAATAACATCCAGAAAGTGTGCCAGCTGCAGGCAGGGGAGCTGACTTTACATCCTGTCTGGACAGCCAATCAGCCACCTTTGTGGGCTGGCCCACCACACCGCATTGCTGGCACTTCCGTCTCTGTGCATGTTGGCAAAGCAGCAAGGGTAGCCCTTGGACAGCCATCTGAAGGTGCAGCTGCCAACCTTACCAAGCAAATGCTGGAGCATCTGGGTGTGAAACACAGACACAGTAAAAGGAATATGGGGGTATCTGGGCAAAGCATGATTGTGTCTGTTATCCCCATTAGTAAATTTCTTTTCTGCTCAAACTTCCTAGAGTTCAGTCTGTTGTTTGCAACTAAGAACACCTAACAGAAGAAAATCATCTGTCTTTTTAAAACCTAAACTAATAGTTTAAAGTCACTCATCTTTTAAAACATAGACAGTCCCTAAAATGTTGTGGAAAGAAACAGGTTTTTTTAAATAAAGTAAGTCATGCTTTAAAGCATTAAGGGAAACTCAATATTGAAAGGAAAATTTGTGAGACATTGAGTAAAGCAACTATTCAAGCATATCAATGTTGTCATTATATATTTCCATAAGACTATTACCAGCAAATATAGAGCAGTATACTTGCGACTATAAAAAATATAAGCTGTACTTCCTGTTTCCTGTTTTTAATGGTTTTTATGCCAGTATCTGTGAGATCTTTGGCCACGTCACTTAACATCACTGAGCCTCAATTTCCCTTTCTGTGAAATGTTGGTAATGCTACTATGAACTGCAATGGAGATCATTACATAACTTACAGAAATGCTTTTTGTGAATGTAAATGATTACATAAATATAGGATGTCCCTCAAAATGTATACACATGCACATTTTGGGGGGATACCCTATATAATGATATTAGGAAACACATAAGAGCATGGTATGTACAATAAGTCCTATGGGGATTACATAGACCTGGTTCATGGGGCCTGTGGAGGCCTAGCAGTGGGTGTTTTTCTCTGAAAGATACAGGCGCACTGCACAGTTGTCACTGGATTCCAGGAAATCCTAGAACATTTATCTGCTGACTCTAATTCCAAATGCATCAGGTGAAACTCTGGTTACAACTTACCTTCCCACAGAGCTTGCTGCAAGGAGGTTACATGCTGAGCAAATGTGCGAGGCCCTGAGATTACGCTCCTTGGTGTGATTTGAGATTCACTGTCCTGGTGGGCAGGCCTGTGCATTATGAACATGGCTAATACGAATTTGGCCTTATGAGAGGACTCTACTCTCAGTGCATAAAATCAAGCTTGTGAGCTGTCAGAGTGATAACCAGACCCTGAAACATCTTCAGTTCCCAAGGTAGCCCAGGTCACAGCTCGGCCAGTAGCCAGCAGTTTCTTCCTTGAAACTTCTACTCAATTTATGAATGATTTATTTTAAATGAAATAAATGCCATAATTTTTTTTTAGGTTTTTGAGATCCCTTTAATTAAATATGTAGGAAGCGTATAGAACTCAAAGTAATAACAGTCTATAGAAAACTGTTCATCATTTTCAACAGCTCATTTGAATACAGATGGTAGTTTTTATGGACTGCTGGTTTCCAAAAGAGAAACCAAAGAAACCGCCTCTATTTTTCTCTCCTTTGGATATAATCCCTTGATTACTGATACATAAAATGTGTTTATGGTAATTTGATTTTTGTTTGTTTTTCAATCTTTTCTTAATACAGAGATATAGCAAGAATTTAAAAACTTCTCTATGTTTACATTTAGGCAGGCATCACTTAAATCATTTCTGTTCAAGTCCAGTTAAGGTATGTTGGTATTCTAGCCTGGCCCCTCTACCTTCAGAGAGGGGCTCTTTCCCATTTTTTCCCTTCCCTTTTTCCTTCCTCTTCTTCTCATCCTCCTTCTCTCCCCTCCTCTGCCTTCTTCTCCTTTTTCTCCTTCTCCTTCTCCTTCTCCTTCTCCTTCTCCTTCTCCTTCTCCTTCTCCTTCTCCTTCTTCTCCTCCTTCTTCTCTTCCCTCCTTTGCCTTCTCCTTCTCCTTCTCCTTCTTCTTCCTGGTAATATCTGGATCACATTTCTTCTTTCTTCATCATTCTATTCTCTTTTTTTTTTCTAGGATCTTCAATCTCTAATAATCTACAGACCTATCTTTCCTTGTCTATGTATGCACAGACCTCTTCTGTATTCAAAAGGAAAAAAATATATAGGACAGAGGGAGAAAATGAAAGGAAGAGAAAGAGGAAAGGAAGAAAGAAATAAGTAAAGAAAGGAAATGAAAAGATTCACACATATATCACTTTCAGTTAAGCACAAACACATAACTATGTTAAATTATTATTGCAAGACTCTGGGTTAGGTGTTGGGGAAGTAAAGATAAATTAGGCATTAATTATCATCTAAAAGAGCAGATATCTCACACTTGTCAATAACCTAACACAAAGCAAAGGATGGACAAGTTCCCTAAGACAAGCGTAGACAAATTACTATGATAGTGGAAAAGGGAGAAGGAGGACATTCACTTTGCCAGGGGATGGAGAGGACAGAAAGAGTCTAATGGAGAGATGGCCCCTGAGACAGGCCTTTGAGGATAATTCAGATGTGCGCTCCTCCAGATCTCTCCCATCACTTTCACTACAAAATCCTTTAAGCCCTGCTCTAGATCCCCCTTTCTAATTATTCCCACTTCCTAGATCACCTCCCTTCCACCCTCACTCCATCCCCAAACTGATTCTTCAGAGAATATCCATGACACTTTTATGTTCAAACTCTACATCTTGGTAACCCTTGATTTAAAGAAATTATTTAAGAACAAAACTTACTCTCTTCTTAATGTCCCTACACAGCTTTATTCCAGGTTTCTTCCTACATCTATCCCAGGCCAGGGACTCTCATCAGAACTGCTTTGTTACTACACCACCCTGCAGTATCATGGGTTTACTTGTATGAAATCCTTAAAGACTTAATCTAAGGCATGGTTCAAGACTAAAATGTACACTCTGGTAACCTAAGTGCAATGGCATTGTTACTGGAGGGTGTCTGCCTCAGGTGGGCTTGCCCTGTATGGGTTCCCGACATAATGTAGGGTAGATTTCACAACAGGAGTCCAGGTGGGTTTGAGAGAATGCTGAAAGCTGGGACAGTGAAGCAAAGGAAGGACTTTGGGTATAAAAAGGAGCAGGAGAGCCTAGGCAGCTCTGCTTTGGGAAAGCAGTGAGCCTGGGCGGGGCTGCTAAGCTCACTGGGAAGTCAGAGAGGAGAGGGCCTTGGGGACACGATCAGGGGCTATGGCCTGTACAAGCTGCCTCAGCCCACTGCTCCCTGGTTGCAAGTCCTGTGGGGACCCTTAGGAATAAAAAGTTCATGCCCGGGAATGGACATGAGGTGCTCTGGAGAGAGCCTACACTGAGTCTTTGTCCTGAGGGCTTTTTCTCATTATTATTTTTTTCTGAAGGTGAGACTCTTAGGGGAGGGTTTCAGTAGAATATTCATCAGTTTTCTAGGTGTGTTAATACTAGTATGCTAAGGCATCAAAATGTGTGTATAGAGGAGTTTTGGATTATTCTTTGGTCTGGTTTACTGTTATCTTAGGTCAGTCTGGCTTTAAAGGGGTTTTGTTATTTGTTCCCTGAATTCATCTGTCCTTGCATTTAGCTTGCACAAATGACATTAATTGGTCTTTGTTTTCTATGTTCCCAGGGCAGGGTGATTTAGGCTATGTATCCTCTATTTAAGGAGGGGAGATATAAACCAACGGCTCTCAAGTGTCCTTGGTTGGGGAAGATGAGGTCTTGCAATTCATAAGCTGGCTGCCAGCTGCCCAAACTGTTTGGCCTTATTTAAGTTTCTTGTCTTGGTTTCCTCGTTCCACTGGCCCTGGAATTTTCCTAGCTTCTTACTATCCTGCTATAGGATCATCTTTTAAAATATTGTGTTTTGACCCTTGCTTCCCTTTGACCAAGACTCAGTCCAAAAAGGCACATTTAAAAATCATATTCTAGTCCTAGCTGGTTTGCCTCAGTGAATAGAGCGTCAGCCTGTGGACTGAAGGGTCCCGGGTTTGATTCTGACGGGCTCGGGGCATGTGCAGGAGGCAACCAATTGATGTGTCTGTCTCACATCGATGTTTCTCTGTGTGTCTCTCCCTCTCTAAAAATCAATGGAAAAATATTCTTGAGTGAAGTTTAGAAAAGAAATAACTAACTAACTAACTAACTAACTAACTAAATAAATAAATAAATAAATATCACATTCTACTCCAAACTGCATTCATGAGAAATCAGTATTTTTACTAAAGATGTTGAAAAAGGCACTCCCACTGCCTGGGAGAACTGCACCAGCCACTGGCTTCTACTGGCTGCCCCACGCCTCCTTTTCTGTAGATCAAAGACAGAAATTACATAAAGATTCAAGTTGAGATGTGCTACTGTAACTGGGAGTATAAATTAGGAAGTGAATTATGATAGAAAAGAGGGTACTAATATTTTCATCTTACATAGTAAGGTGTTGAGAGCAGTCAATGAACATAAAACTACAGTTTAAATAAATTATTGAGAGGTAAAAAGTTCTTTAGAAGGCCAAAAATAAGTCTTATCAAAAATTGGTAGTTTGACAGTCTGTTCAATGCTTCTTTGCCTCTGTATCTTTTTCCCACCATTTCTTTCCTTTAAAAAGTTTTGCCTTTGCAGACTAGAAATAAACATATAATAACAAAACAAGATAAAACAAAAAAATGTTTGAGTCCCAATTTCAATGTCCAACAGTTCTGAGTCCCCGTTTCAATGTCTAACAGTTCCTTATGTGTACATGTCAGCAAAGACTGTCAAACTACATTGGCAAGACAGGGGAGGTTGGGCGAGGGAGGCTGTAAGAGACCAACCGAAGGACTTGTACGCATGCATATAAGCACAACCAGTGGATATAAGACACTGGGGCGGGGGGGAGGGCGGGCAGGTGAAGTCATGTACTGGGGGGTAGGGGAGGTCGGGGGGAGATCAAAGAGGGGAAAAAAGGAGACATATGTACTACTATTTGTAATACTTAAAACAATTTAAAAAATGGTAAAAAAAATATTGTTGAGGGCATGTGCTGGGGCTGGGGGGAATGGCTGGGGAGAGGCCAATGGGGAAAAAAGGAGACATATGTAATACTTTAATCAATAAAAAAAATAATAATAATAAAAACAATAAAAAAATTGGTAGTAAATGGGGAGATATAAGTTGGCAAGTAATGTCCGATATTTTATATTCAAATTTGATAAATTGAGACATAGTAATGAAGCATATTATTTAACATTTTTAGGGCAATCCCTCTAAAGAAGTAAATAGGAAACCATTAAAAGTTATTTCTTCAGTGAGTGAGACTAAAGGTAGTAATGAGTGAACTGGTTAGCTACTGCTTTTGTTGTAAATCCCATTTTATTTTTTACAATTATGTACATAGATTTATTTATTGAAATTTCACACAGAGAGAATAAAGTTATTGGAAAAATATTTTAATATCAATTACTTAAGTAAATTATTTTTTTACTCTTTTGATCATATTGTCTTAACATAGTAAACATGTATTTTCATGAAAAATCTAGATACTAACAGAAATGAGCAGATTCAGTCCTCGCTGGCATTGCTCAGTGGTTAGAGTCTCGGGTTCGATTCCCAGGCAAGGGCACTTACCTGGGTTGCAAGCTTGATCTCTGGCCTGGGTCTAGGCCCGTGTGGGAGGCAATCAATCCATGTGTCTCTCTCACATCGATGCTTCTCTCTTTTTCTCCGTCACCCCTCTAAAAATCAATGGAAAAAATATTATTGGGTGAGCATTTAAAAAGAAAAGCAATAAACAGATTCAGATATAAAGGTTTAATTAAAAAATAATGGGGAAAAATCTTCAGAGGGAGACTGTTTCATTTATGAATTTTTTTTTAGTGTGTATTAGAGGATTTAAAAGTATTTAGCATCAAATGGCTAGTGCTAGGGCTTCATTTGAGAAACAAGGCCCTTGGTATTCACAGCCCAGTGTATCTCACCTAAAAGCAGAGAGCCTCTATTTTATCAAACTACTCACTGCTGTACTGGGGGTTTTGAGCGTCTCCTCTGCTTCCCTCTGCTCTTCCCTTTCTCTGTGGAGCTTTCGAGCCTGTGGGTTGGTTTTGCCCTCACTGCTCATCCAATTTTGTTCTCTTTTAATTTCCTATTCTTATTTGATTAACCTTTCGATACTTGTCATCCATATGAGAGTGTCTGAGTATGCTTTAAATTATGTTTCATATTTAGTGAGCAATTTGTTATTGTTCCTTCCTCTCATTTAAAAAGCAGACCAATTTTTTGTGTGTGTGTGTTTCTGTTATTAAAATAACGAATGGGGCAAAAGGAAAGGCAGGTAGGAAGGAAGGAGGGAAAAGGGAAGGGGAGGAAAGAGTGGGGGAAGAAGATCTGAAGATACAAAGGTAGGAGGAATGAAGAGTCTGGGTTCTTTTTATCTACGTAGCCTTGTTTAAGTTTTCCCTTTGTGCTTCTTGATGGGAAAGAGCTACAACAGCGCTGGGTGAAGTGGACTAATCACTCTTGTTTTTAATTGGCAGATAAAATGGCAATATGCTGAAGTGTGTAACATGCTCTGTGTATACAGTGTGAAAGGATTCCTGGGATATGGAAATGTTGACAAAGATATTAAAGTACATATTGAAAGATGGGTTATTTTAAAGAAGATAAATATTCATTTTTCAAAAATATGAAAAAATTAGGAAGTGAATTATGATAGAAAAGAGGGTACTAATATTTTCATCTTACATAGTAAGGTGTTCAAAGTTGGGGTAACTTGAAAATTCAAAAAAATTTTTTTAATGAATCTTTATTCAGATTATTACAATTGTTTCTTCTTTTTCCCCCCATAGCTCCCCTCCACCCGGTTCCCACCCCACCTTCTGCCCTTACCTCCCCGCCACTGTCCTCATCCATAGGTGTACGATTTTTGTCTAGTCTCTTCCTGCACCCCCCCCCCATATCCCTTTCCCCCTGAGAATTATCAGTCCACTCCCTTTCTATGCCCCTGATTCTATTATATTCACCAGTTTATTCTGTTCCTCAGGTTTTTAATTCACTTGATTTTTAGGTTCACTTGTTGATAGATATGTATTTGTTGTTCATAATTTTTATCTTTACTTTTTTCTTCTTCCTCTTCTTAAAGAATACCTTTCAGCATTTCATATAATACTGGTTTGGTGGTGATGAACTCCTTTAGCTTTTTCTTATCTGTGAAGCTCTTTATCTGCCCTTCAATTCTGAATGATAGCTTTGCTGGGTAGAGTAATCTTGGTTGTAGGTTCTTGCTATTCATCACTTTGTAGATTTCTTGCCACTCCCATCTGGCCTGCATAGTTTCTGTTGAGAAATCAGCTGACAGTCGTATGGGTGCTCCCTTGTAGGTAATTAACTGTTTTTCTCTTGCTGCTTTTAATATTCTCTCTTTGTCTTTTGCTCTTGGTATTTTAATTATGATGTGTCTTGGTGTGGTCCTCTTTGGATTACTTTTGTTTGGGGTTCTCTGCATTTCCTGGACTTGTAAGTCTATTTCTTTCACCAGGTGGGGGAAGTTTTCAGTATTATTTCTTCGAATAGGTTTTCAGTATCTTGCTCTCTCTCTTTTTCTGGCACCCCCATAATTCTGATGTTGGTACGCTTGAATTTGTCCCAGAGGCTTCTTACACTATCTTCAACTTTTTGTGTTTTTTTTTCTTTTTGCTTTTATGGTTGAGTGTTTTTTGCTCCTTTGTATTTCAATTCTTTGACTTGATTCTTGCATTCCTCTAGTCTGTTGTTGGGTCTAAGTATGATATTTTTTATTTCAGTCAGTGTATGTTTAATTTCTAGTTGGTCCTTTATAATAGCCTCGAGGGTCTCATTATATTTATTTGCCTTTTCTAAGATATTCTTAAAAACCTTATAACCGTGGTTTTGAATTCTATATCCAGTCATTTGTTTTCCTCCATTTCTTTTGTTTGTGATCTGTTTCTTTGTCGCCGCATTTTCACTGCTTCCCTGAGTTGGTAGGGTAGCTTTGTGTGCTAGGTTTCCTATATGGCCCAGTGGGTCGGCCTCCCAGTTACCTGAGGTGGACACTCTTGGTGCACCCCTTTGTGGACTCTGTGTACAGCCTTGTTGTAGTTAAGTCTTGATTGTTGTTGATATCACTGTGAGGAATTGACCTCCAAGCCAGTTGGCTGTGAGGATCAGCTGTGTCTACGCTGAGAGAAGTTCAGTGCTGGAGACAGCCTTATAGGATTAGACTTGCCAAATTCAAAAGCCTCTGTGTTCAGCTTGGATGGGGTGGAGTCTCAGGGCAGAGCAGACAGTCTTGGCTTCCCGTCAACCCTTCCCTTGTGTGAGCCTCAGACCTCTGCCTTCCCTGCCTCCCCAGCCTCTGCCCAAGAGTCCAGATTCCCCCCGTAAGAGTGTGGGTCCCCAGGGGCTCGCCTGGAACTGGGGTTCAGTGCAGTCAGAACTGGGGTTCAGTGCAGTCAGGAGCTTCAGACTCCCTTCTGCTAGGGAAAGCCTGTGGCAACCTCTGCAGTCATTGTGCACACTGGAGCGTGCACGCTTCCAGACCCCTGCCCACCAGGGCTCCCCTGACTCTCCCCTGGGTCTCTGAGTCTCCAAGTACCTTTCTCTCTACCTGACAGTCCAGACTCCCCCTGTATGAGCCTGGGTCCATGGGGTTTTGCCCAGAATGGGGATTCAGTGCAGTAGGAACTGTTGTTCAGTGCAGTCGGGGGCTTCCTTCCCCCTCCCGCCAGAGAAAGTCAGCCAGGCTCTCAGCCGCCCTTCCTCTCTGTGTGCACAAAGACCCTTTGCTGTACCTCAACCCTTTGCCATTCCTCCAATTCTCCATGAGCTTTACTCTTTCCTTCTAGTTGTAGAATTTCCACTCAGCCAGCTTTCCTGTGGTTCCGGATGGTGTCCATTCTGTCTTTTAGTTGTAGTTTTGAAATTGTTTGAGGCAGCTGTTTAGGTGCTTACCTATGCCACCATCTTGGTTTCTCTGAAAATTCAAATTTGATAAACTAATAAGGAGTGTATAAGAAATCACTACTAACACCAGGCAGGTTGACCCTATCTTTTGACAAGTTTCTAAAGATGCATCTACCCTTTCAGGAACATGTGCCTGTGGATTCTCCGTGCAGATGGCACAGGACCAGGGCCCTAGTAGAGGCAGGGACTGTAAGGCAAAGAGTCAGAAATCCAGGGACATTCAAAGGTGTGTCCATTGCATCACAGCTCAGTATAGGAAGAGGCAACCTAACAAGAATCAATATATTAAAAACGTATTGAACTACACACTTACCATGGGTGCATTTTATTTATATAAACTATACTGCAATGAGGTTAGTTGGAAATCAATGCATTCATGTTATTCCTCACATGTAAAGTCTGTGGCTCAGGCATGGTATTCAGGATCTTATGAGTTACCTGGTCCACAGCAAGAGCTGGGCTGGGCACTGAGTGAATGAGAACAGCAGATGCTGTCTGCCCACATGATGCTTAGAGGCTATTGGGGGAGAGGCATTAGTCAAAGATGCACACCCATAAATCTATGCAGACACCTGCAATGGAGGGAGGTACTGTGTGTCCTAAGAGCATGCAGTAGGGGCTGCCCACCTCATCACTGAAGTCAGGGGCTCTTCCTTAGAGAATGGACCACTGCACTGAGATCTGAAGACATTGAAGCTGGGACAGGCATTGGGAAGGGAGTGGCTAACAGGTACTCCAAGCATGGGAAGATGTGCCCAGGCCTTGTGCTGTGGATACGGGCACATTCAAAAATCAGAGAGACATGAAGTAGGAACCCAGAGAGTGAGAGAACATGGTATAAATACTTTCATGACCTCAGTTAAAAAGTGAAGCTAAGCATGGTTGTATGGGCATAATAGAATTGTAGAGATCAAATAACCCAAAATGCCTTTCTTTTCACTTATATATTTACCTAAAATAATTAACCAATTGGGTTACTTCATTGCATGCCTCTCTTAACTATGCCAAGGAAACAGCACACTGACCTGACAGCTGTGAGTAAGTCCCTTCCCACTGTCATGTGGCACAGGAGTACTCTGTTAGGGGACATTCCTCACAGCAGGTCCTTGATGGCTTCAATTCCTTATTTGAAAAACATTGTCTTCTACTAAAATACAACTTTTAATTGGTGGTATTTTTATCTAAAATAAATGCCACAAACACTGAAAAGCAAGGAGCTACACTTTACCACACAAGTACTCAAGTCAGTGAACTTGTGAAAATCAAACCAGTCATGCTATTCCATGCTATGGGTCATTTTTAGACTAAACTTTGGATTGAAGTTTTCACTTTTAAAGCAGAGACCCGATTAAGCAGTCTGTGGGAGGCTGTGATTGCTGAGATTCACAAGCTTCACGCTGGAAACCAATGCCAGTTGCGGACCGCAGACCTGGAGGCGTTCGCACAGCGGTGCAGAATCCAAGTTCTGGAAGCACAGAATCTGGTTCTACATCCGACTGTATATACAACCTTCTCACGCTGGGACCTTGGACAATACATATAGTCCCTTAATTTCTAATCTGTTTTTTGAGGACAATGACAGTTCCATTGCAATTGGCTTAAAAGACAAAGTGAAATAATGTCAAGTAAATTATCTAATGTACAAATTGACACTCAATTCTTCACCATGTTACAAGATAATATTAGGTAGCTCTGCATAGCTAACAGTCTACAACATCAGGCTCCTTGGCGTTATCTAACAAAACTGTGCATTTCAGAGGGAAATGGAGTGGCAGTCTGTGTGGAGGAGACATCTGTGCACTGTTTGTGACCATCAGCTATCTGGGTCCAAGTCCATGGAGGTACAACTGCCTTCTCTTCAGGACCTGCACATGCCCATTTGCAGCTTTCCAATAGCCGTGGGCTCTGCAGACAGGCTAGCACTCTGGGAAATCTGCTGTGAGCCCTTCTAACAAAGCTGAGTGCATATCATAGACCACTATCTTTTATTTTCCCACACCAGAATGCCTTTGGAACAAGTTGTTTTATTTTCATGGTAATTTAATCTTTACATGTTATTAAATAGGGTTATAAAAAGGCAATTATCCCTCCGGAGCTTGAACTTGAGGATTCTCTTTTGAGCTAGCTGCCCTGAGTTCCCTTTTCGTTGTGACCTTGGGATTAGTTAGTTAGTTATTCTATACTCTAACTTTTTATGCAAAATGAGAAAAACACCACTTTTATGAGCAGGCTATAAATTCCTAACTAATGCTTAAAGCACGCTTTATATCCTTTCATCTGAGAAAATTAAAGTAAATGAAAATATTTCATTATTAATAATCTAATTCTCTTTGAATCTTTGATTAAGACCATTTTAATATATAAGATTTTCAAAATTAGGTCATACTCTACATCAATTTTTGACAGTGGAAGCTATACACAAATAGATAAATTCTAGTTAAAACTAATTTTCCCAAAAGATCTAAAATGGACATAATACCTCATGAATTAAGCATAAAATAGCAGATTTGGGTGTAGCCTGCCCTCAAAAAGTAGTAGTGTACTGCCAGGTTAAGTATTTTCTTTTCCTCAGTGGTAAGATTAAAAACGTTTACTAATTTAAGACATCTTTGATTCGTTTCCTGTAAGTGTACATCAAGTTGTGCTGAAGTGCCATGTGCCTGGTGGACATGATACCCTGGGAAATGGTGCCATTTTGGAAGGCAAAGGTTTTGTTTTTGCCCCAAATCACTAACTAGCATGTACCGTGACGTGATTCTCCCCACCACACTCTTCTTTTGCTTTGTTCAGGCTTTCTACAATATGGCATTTACATAAGTGGATATTTTCAGGAAATCTTAATGAATATTGACATTTCAGTTAGACCTTATTTTATTAGTTTAAACTTTCTTACCATCCTTCTATTACATGTGTAAACCTACTAAAATGTAAGGCACACTCTGAGGGACGGGTTGAAAGCGTTAAAAGGAAAGTGTCAGATATGTTACAAAGTTCTGTGTTGAACTCTGCGTTACCCTTCCCCTCTCCCATCCGCCAGGCAGCATGCACAGCTGCTCATGGCATGTAATCAACTGATTGTTACACAAGCATTTTCCAAAGCTATGACAACCTCAGATTTATGAGGTCAAGAAGAGCAGACTTAATCCATTCAATAGCTGCAATTTATCGTCTGATTATAATTGTATACACAAACACAGCAATGATTTAGATGACATAGTGTAAAGATGAAATCCGTTTATTTTAAAAGGGTTTCTAACCTTTAAAATACGTTGCCATGAACACCTTTTGATGTCCGCTTTTAACAACACAATTATTATTGTTTTATTGATCAGGGTTTTATTAGGGGATTTGACACTTATATTTCATGCTAATAGAAAAAGGTTTAATTTTTCTGCACAATTTTAACAAGAATATGACTGTAATTAATTATATCACTATTATGTTTTTAGTGTCTAGGAAGAAGTGCTTCATTTATCACACATGTCTTTTACAGCATATGGAAACCTCTTTTAAAAAGACAGGGAGCATGCTCCTTCCAGAGAAGAAAGGATCTGACATGGGCACTGGATTTATGAATGCTGCATGCGGGCCTGGTCTGATAGGGACAGCTTTCCTGCAATGGAACTGTAGAGTAGCAACTCAGGTGGCCTGGGTGGCACAATCTCCCCATCGTTTGATCTTTGAGCACTAATTAGTGGTTGTTCCCTAAAGCCTTCATAGGTCAAGAAAATAACCCTCAGATAAGGCAAAGTGGTGTGGCCAAATAACACAGCAATAAATATTTCAGATATTTTCTCCAGTTTGCAATTTCTAACAAATGACTAAATGTTGTTGCCCACTTACTTGGCTATATATGGCAGTTTTGCTCATTTAATACCTACTGTTACATGACATCAGTGCTTGTAAGCTTGATACATAACCTACAACACATACATACATACATATGTATGTGGGTAATATTTATTTTGATCTTTAGTTGAATGTTAGTTACCTATTACTTCTCTAAAATATTGTGGCTCTATTATTCAAGAGAACTAGAACCCTTAAATATAACAGTATAATTTGTTTCAGTTTTAAAATAATTTGTATCACATGTGACTAAAGCCAATCTTTTTCTTGTTGAATTTTTATACTTTATTCAATAACAATCTTATTAAGTCACATAAATTTTAATTTCACTTTTTATATTGCCTGCATACATGAATTACATTTTATTATATACTGCTGTACAGTATTAGTACCATTACATAGAGTTTCTATTATATTAATCCATACTTTCTAATTAACACATATGATTTGACACATTTAATCTTTAGATATATGGTTTTGTATTTTCTAGAAATCCTTGTGTATTATAAGGTGTGATCTATCTATATACTTTTCCTAAGTTTTCAGTACAACACCAATTATTTTAGTTTATTAGAAGATATTTGATTTAAGAACCTAAGTGGTGAGGCATTAAATATTTAAAAGAATTTATAAATATAAAATTCTATACTGAGCATCATGTAGAATGGATGAAAAAGTATATAATATATTACAAGATGGCAAATGAAGTAAAATCAATAGTTGAATTGGTAGCATGTTCTACTGTAATTAAACAGTCCTGCTCACTTACTTTTCTGCCATACTGCTTTAAATAGCACAATCCCAGTGGAAAAACACAAGCTCAGTGTTTCTCTCTTCTCTTTGAAAGAACAGAATCAATATTATTATAGTAAAAGTGAGCATCTCCTGATAATTCAAATTTGGAAAGACAATCTATACCTGTTCTTGCCACAGGTCATCCTAACAATACTCATAGAGTCTAGTTTTTCGCTCTGTTTTGTAAACAATCCCTGTCAGAGCATTTTCATTACCAAAACGACAGTTTTAATGTTAGACCTGGGTTTCCTGGAAACTTGGATGCTTAAACAAAGTGCCTTCATTCCATCATCCTCTAGCTTTAAGCCTGCTGTGTTGCTCAGTGAACTTTGAATCTTTAGAAATATCCCACTGAAACAGCAGAATAATTTGTGAGCTGTTGATTGATGGTCTCACTCATTCAGCAGTACTTACTGAGCACCCACTATATTCTTGGCACTATTCTAAACCCATTCAACATATTAGTGACCAAAAAATATAAAGATCCTTGCCCATTAAAGATTATATTCTTGTCAAAACCAGTTTGGCTCAGTGGATAGAGTATCAGCCTGCGGACTGAAAGGTCCCAAGTTCGATTCCGGTCAAGGGCATGTACCTGGGTTGCAGGCACATCCCCAGTAGGGGGCGTGCAGGAGGCAGCTGATCGATGTTTCTCTCTCATCGATGTTTCTAACTCTCTATCTCTCTCCCTTCCTCTCTGTAAAAAATCAATAAAATATATTTAAAAAAAAAGATTATATTCTAGAACGTGAAAGATGAGGGATTAACTTATAGTAAAAAGTTAACAGCCAGGGTGTGGGGTTGAAATTTTAGATATTGTAGTCGGGGAGGGTTTATCAGAAGGTGCCACCTGAAGGAAGAGTCCTAGGAGGTGAGGGGGAACCATTTGGTATCCGGGGGAAGGTGTTTCAAGCTTTGGAGACGCCAGTGCACAGGAAAACGTGGAAGCAGTTTTGTTGTGCAGGGGAGTCGGCAGGTGCAGAGTCAGGAACAGAGGTGAGAACTGGGGATGAGGGAGAGTGTGGGAGTGGATGCAGGTGAAAGAGGTCAGAGAATGCAAAGCAAC
This sequence comes from Corynorhinus townsendii, assembly GCA_026230045.1. Lineage (NCBI taxonomy): Eukaryota > Metazoa > Chordata > Mammalia > Chiroptera > Vespertilionidae > Corynorhinus > Corynorhinus townsendii. Next base: position 57,229,921 of record JAPDVU010000006.1, on the reverse strand, counting down.
ATGAGATCATTGGCTTTCTGTTCTGAGTAGGACAGAGGGCTGTTTCAGGATGCTGACTGAATAGGAAGGAGCCGAAGCTCGTCCAATTCACATTTGGAGAAGATCATTTAAAATAGCTCTAAGACCTGCCAGGCTGGCATGGCTCAGTGGTTGAACCAGGAGGTCACAGTTTGATTCCCAGTCAGGACGCATGACCGGGTTGCAGGCTCGATCCCCAGTGTGGGAAGTGCAGGAGACAGCTGATCACATAGTCTCTTTCATCATTGATGTTTCTATCTCTCATGAAATAAATAAATAATATATATTTTTAAAAAATAAAATAGCTAAGACCTGAAAACAGCACTACTAATAGTGGATAAAAAGGATTTAGTACATTTACACCGTGGAATACTATGGAGCTATAAAAAAGATTTCTTACCCTTTGAGACAGCATGGAGGGACCTCAAGAGTATTATGCTAAGTGAAATAAACCAGAGAAAGACAAGTATCACATGATCTCACTCATATGTGGGATCTAATGAACAAAATAAAGTGAAGAAGAGAAATAGATCTAGAGACATTGAAGCATGGAACAGACTGATACATTTCAGAGGGAAGGGCTGGGGAGGTGGCAGGAAGAGATTAACCAATGAATTTATATAGGTGTACCAGTTAGTAATGAGGATTTTTTTCAATAGATGGAGTTACACATATGTTGATATATGTGCAATTTGATATGTATGCTATTTTGTTGTATTGACAGAAAGCTTCAAAACTTTATATGTCAAATTTGCTGAAGGTGTTAACATCATAGATATTTTTACACTTAAAAATGTCGAATTTTGTGCAAAGAAAAAGAGCATTTGTGGGAAGTTTTAATTCTTTACATTATTTTGAAGAAAAAGTTATCTTATACTTCGGCAAGCTTATGGTGAACATGCTCCACATCAAGATACTTGTGAATGCTAGTCTAAAAGCTTTAAAAGTGATGATTTTGATGTGAAAGACAAAGAACCTCCAGGTCAACCGAAAAAGTTTGAAGACCAACAATTACAAGCATTATTGGATGAAGATGCGTATCAAACTCAAAAACAACTTGCAGAAAGATTAAACATTGCTCAGCAAATACTTTCTGATTATTTACAAGCAATGGGAAAGATTTTAAAGGAAGGAAAATGGGTATCACATCAACTGAATGAAAGACAAATGGAAAACCAAAAAGTCATCAGTAAAATGTTGCTTCAATGCCCTGAAAGAAAGTATTTTTTGCATCCAATTGTGATGGACGATGAAAAGTGGATTTATTTTGAGAATCCCAAATGCACAAAATCATGGGTTGATCCAGGTCAACTGTCAACATCGACTGCAAGGCCAAATTGCTTTGGAAAGAAGACAATGCTCTGCGTTTGGCGGCATCAGGAAGGTGTGGTGTATTATGAGCTTCTAAAATCAGGTGAAACCATTAATACTGATCACTACTGACAACAAATAATCAATTTGAACCACGCTTTGATCATGAAACAACCAGAATGGGCCAGAAGACACGGCAAAGTAATTATTCTTCATGATAACACACCATCACACACTTCAAAACCACACATTAAGAGATCTTGCCTGGGAAGTATTAACCCACCCACTGTATTCACCAGACCTTGCTCCTTCAGATTACCACTTGTTCTGCTCAATGGCACATGCACTTTCTGAGCAGCACTTCAAAACATACAAAGAATTGGAAAATTGAGTCTCTGAATGGTTTGCCTCAAAACAAGAAGAGTGCTATTGGGACGGTATCCACAAATTACCTGAAAGATGGGGGAAATGTGTAGCTAGCGATGGACATTACTTTGAATAAAGCACTTTTGATGCTTCTCTTGAAATTATCGTGTTTTCTTTGATTACAAAATCCGCCATTATTAACTGGTACATTTATGCATAAACCATGGACAGACGATAGTGCAGTGAAGGTCTGGGGAGGGGGCAGGATCGGGGTTCAATGGGGGAAAAAGGGGAACATCCATAATATTTTCAACAATAAAGGTAGGTGACAATAATAATAAAGGGCTGTGACCTTCAAAGCAGGCTTTCAAGAAATTGCATGAAGCAGGGAGATGACAGCAGGGATCCAGTGAAGAGAGAAGGGAGGTTCGAACCAGGGGTAAGACATGGCAGTGGGACGGAACTCACTATGCACCTGACTTAATGCCATCCTAGCTATCAGCACACACCTATATGCTTTTCTTAGATAGAGATGATTGGAAATCAGAAAATATCTAGGGTAACACTTCCATTTTCAGATTAAGATCAAATTCTAGAAAAAGAACTTCTCTCAAGCATCATTTACACAAAATTCTTAAAGGTTCCATTTTTTCTCTTGTAGCCAAAATAATGGTTTCCATATCATTTTTGTTTCATTATTTGTAAACTAGAGGACCCTTGCATGAAGATTCGTGCAATAGGCCTTCCTTCCCCTGATGCCAGCACCAGTTTTCCTCCAGCACCTGGGACCCAGGCCTTCACTCTGGCCAATGCCTTCCATCTTCGCTCCAGCTGGAGCCTTCAGTCTTCTACTCTCAGGCCAGAGCCCGCTCCTGCAGCTCCCTCTTCCTCATAGGAGGCGTCCCGCCCCACACAGCCACTCCACGCCTGCGAATGCAAATTAACCACTATCTTTGTTGGGTTAACTTGCATACTCACTCCTGATTGACTGGTGGGCATCATAGAGGTACAGTCAATTTGCATGTTTCTCTTTTATTAGTGTAGATGATACTACTTTAATATATAGTACTAGAGGCCTGGTGCATGAAATTCGCACATGAGGTGTGTGTCTCTCAGCCCCATCTGCACCCTCTCCAATCTGGGACCCCTCCAGGGATGTCCAACTGCCTGTTTAAGCCCAATCCAGGTAAGATCGGGCCTAAACAGGCAGTCAGACATCTCTCTCACAATACAGGACTACTGGCTCCCAACTGCTTGCCTGCCTGCCTTCCTGATTGCCCTTAACAACTTCTGCTTGCCAGCCTGATCACCCCCTAACCACTCCCCTGCCAGCCTGATCACACCCTAACCACTCCCCTGCCAGCCTGATTGATGCCTAACTGCTCCCCTGCCAGCCTGATTGCCCCTAACTGCCCTCCCCTGCAGGCTTGGTCCCCCCCAACTGCCCTCCCATGAAGGCCTGATCCCTATCAACTGCCCTCCCCTGCTGGCCATGTTGTGGTGGCCATCTTGTGTCCACATGGAGGCAGCCATCTTTGACCACATAGGGACAGCCATCTTGTGTGTTGGAGTGATAGTCAATTTGCATATTACTCTTTTATTAGATAAGATAGAGGCCTGGTGCACAGGTGGAGGCTGACTGGTTTGCCCTGAAGGGTGTCCCAGATCAGGTTGGGGGTTCCCTTGGGGCATGGGGTGACCTGGGCGAGGGGCCTATGGTGGTTTGCAGGCTGGCCATGCTTCCTGGTGACCCAAGTGGAGGCCCTGGTATCTGGGATTTACTTATCTTCTATAATTGAAACATTGTAGCCTTGAGCAGAGGCCAGGGCTGGCCAGGGTGGGTGGGAAGCTTGGCTTCCACCATCGCTGGGGAAACCTAAGCCTTCTGCTTGCTCTGTGGCTGCAGCTATCTTGTTTGGATTACTTTGCATATTCACTCCTGATTGGATGGTGGGTGTGGCTTGTGGGAGTAGCAGAGGTACGGTCAATTTGCATGTTTCTCTTATTAGTGTATATTATTTATTAAATATTTTCTTATTATCTCTGAATTTCCATGTTTCTTTGGAACTGTGATTATTTAAAGAGTTCTGTGGACTACGAACTGCTTCATAATCATTCCTTCATTCTTCATCAATTGAGGATATGCTATGACCCAAGCACTGTGCATGGCCTTTAGCTGGTCACATACTTGGACTTTAAATGGAAACACTCCCTTTTCTTTAACAAGTATTGTTATCCTGCTTTACCCCAGAGGACCTCAGACCCAGACCCTTCATTTGCAACATGAGCCCTTTCAATCCCACACAAAGCATTTCTTAATCACTCGCACCTTGAAACAAGTTGTAACAGAAAACAAAGGGTATTCTGTCCTTAGACCCTAGAGCAGCAAGAACTCCACGCATATCTCATCATAATACTAAGCAGGGGCCATGGCCAAGGCTGAGCCAGGAGCATGTTCCTGGCAGCATCGGCAGGTTTTTTTATTTTTTTATTAAGGTATTATATGTGTACATATCTTACCATTGCCCCTCCACCTCACTCCCATACATGACCTCACCCCCCAATGTTTTGCATCCATTGGTTATTCTTATATGCATGCATATAAGTCCTTCTGTTGATCTCTTATTTCCCCCACCTCTCCCTAACCTTCCCCCTGTAATTTGACAGCCTGTTTGCTGTTTTACTGCCTCTATATCTATCGTTTTGTTCATCAGTTTATAATGTGTTTTTTATTATCCACAAATGAGTGAGATCATGTATTTTTCTTTCATTGACTGGCTTATTCACTTAGCATAATGTTCTCCAATTCCATCCAGGTTGCTACAAATGGTAAGAATTCCTTCTTTTGTATGGCAGCATAGTATTCCATTGTGTACCATAGTTTTCTGATCCATACTGCTGATGGGCATCTAGGCTGTTTCCAAATCTTAGCTATTGTAAATTGTGCTGCTATGAACATAGGGGCACAAAAACCATATCCTTTATGGTTTGTGTTTCTAGTTTCTTAGGATATAATCCTAGGAGTGGCATTACTGGGTCAAATGGGATTTCCATTTTCAGTTTTTTGAGGCAACTCCATACTGTTCTCCACAGTGGCTGCACCAGTCTGCATTCCCACCAGCAGTGCACGAGGGTTCCTTTTTCTCCACATCCGCGCCAGCACTTGTTGTTTGTTGATTTGTTGATGATAGCCATTCTGACAGGTGTGAGATGGTACCCCATTGTCGTTTTGAGTTGCATCTCTCGTATAATTAGTGACTTTGAGCATGTTTTCATGTGTCTCTTGGCCTTCCTTCTGTCTTCTTTTGAAAAGATTCTATTTAGGTCCATTGCCCATTTTTTTATTGGATCATTTATCTTCCTTTTATTAAGTTGTATAAGCTGCCTATAGATGTTGGAGATTAAACCTTTATCAGTGATAACATTTGCAAATGTGTTCTCCCATACAGTGGGGTTTCTTGTTGTTTTGTTGATAGTTTCTTTTGCTGTGCAAAAGCTTTTTATTTTGATGTAGTCCCATTTGTTTATTTTCTCTTTAGCTTCCATTGCCCTAGGGGCAGTATCAGTGAAGAAGTTCTTTCGGCATATGTCTGAGATTTTGCTGCCTGTGGATTCCTCTAGTATTTTTATGGTTTGCCGTCTTATGTTTAAGTCCTGTATCCATTTTGAGTTTATTTTTGTGTATGGTGTAAGTTGGTGATCCAGTTTCATTTTTTTTTTAATGTATCTGTCCAATTTTCCCAACACATAATTTATTGAAGAAACTGTCTTGATTCCATTGTATGTTCATGCCTCCTTTGTCAAATATTAATTGAGCATAGTGGTTTGGGTGGATATCTGGATTCTCTATTCTATTCCATTGATCTCTATGTCTATTCTTGTGCAAGTACCAGGCTGTTTTGAGAACAGTGGCTTTGTAATACAGCTTGAAATCTGGTATTGAGATCCCTCGTACTTTATTCTTCTTTCTCAGGACTGCTGTGGCTATTCGGGGTCTTTTTTTTTTATTCCAGATGAATTTTTGAAGAGTTCTTTCTAGCCATTCCCCTGCCAGCCTGATTGATGCCTAACTGCTCCCCTGCCAGCCTGTTTGCCACTAACTGCCCTCCCCTGCAGGCCTGATCACCCCTAACTGACCTCCCCTGCAAGCCTGGTCCCCCCAACTGCTCTCCCCTGCAGGTCTGGTTCCCCCCAACTGCTCTCCCCTGCAGGCCTGGTTGCCCCCAACTTCCCTCCTCTGCCGGCTGGGTCACCCCTAACTGCCCTCCCCGGCAGGCTTGATCACCCCCAACTGCCCTCCCTTGAAGGCCTGTTTCCTCCCAACTGCACTCCCCTGCTGGCCATCTTGTGGTGGCCATCTTGTATCCACATGGTGGCAGCCATCTTGTGTGTTGGAGTGACAGTCAATTTGCATGTTACTCTTTTATTAGATAGGTTAGAGGCCTGGTGCATGGGTGGGGGCCAGCTGGTTTGCCCTGAAGGGTGTCCCAGTTCAGGGTGGGGGTTCCCTTGGGGCATGGGACAGCCTGGGTGAAGGGCCTGTGGTGGTTTGCAGGCCAGCCACACCCCTTGGCAACCCAAGCAGAGGCCCTGGGATCTGGGATTTATTTATCTTCTATAATTGAAACTTTGCAGCCTTGAGTGGAGGCCTTGGATGGCCAGGGTGTGTGGAAAACTTGGCTTCCTCCATTGCCAGGGGCAACTCAAGCCTCCTGCTCTCTCCAGCCATGTGGCTGCTGCCATTTTTTGTTGGGATTTATTTATCTTCTATAATTGAAACTTTTTAGCCTTGAGTGGAGGCCTGGGCTGGCCAGGGTGTGCAGAAAGCTTGGCTTCCGCCATCACCAGAGGCAATGCAAGCCTCCCGTTCCCAGCCATCTTGGTTGTGTTAATTTGCATACTCGCTCCTGATTGGCTGGTGGGCATGGCTTGTTAGTGTAGCGGAGTGATGATTAATTTGCATATTACTCTTTTATTAGATAGGATATGAGTGAAATCATGGTTCTTAACTTTTTTTCTATCACTTATTTTGCTTAGCATGATATTCTCAAGGTCCATCAGTGTTGTCACAAATGGCAATATTTCATATTTTCTTATGGCTGAGTAGTATTTTGTTGTATATATGTACCACGGCTTCTTTATCCAATCATCTAGCGAAGTACACTTCCTCTGTTTCTATGCTTGGCCACTGTGATAATGCTACAAAGAGCACAAGGGTGTATATATCTTTGTGAATAAATGTTTTCAAGATTTTGAGGTAGAGGGATTGTTGAGTCATATGGTAACTCCTTCCATACTTTTTTTGAGAAGCCGCCATACTGTTTCCCATGGTGGCTGTGCCAGTTTACATCCCACCAGCAGTGAATGAGCGCTCCTTTTTCTCCACAACCTCTCCAACACTTGTTATTACTTATCTTTTTGAAAATGCCATTCTAACAATTGCGAGGTGGTATTTCATTGTAGTTTTGATTTGCATTTTCCTAGTAGCTAATGAAGTTGAGCATTTTTTCATATGTCTTTTGGCAATTTGTTTGTCTTCTTGGAAGCAGTGTCTGTTCAGGTCATCAGCCCATTTTTAAATTGAGTTGTTTGTTTGGTGTTGAGTTATATGAGTTATTTATTTTGAATATTAACCCCTTGTCAGAACTGTTGTTTGCAAATATCTTCTCCCATTCTGTTGGTTGCCTTTTTCTTTGGTTGGCGGTTTCTTTTGCTGTGCAGAAGCTTTTTATCTTGATGTAGTCTCATTCATGTATTTTTGCCTTTACTTCCCTTGCCCAGGGGTTTATATTTGTGAATATAGGCAAATATTCTATGACCAAGGTCCATACGTTTAGTGCCTATGTTTTCTTCTATGTACTTCATTTATTTCTTTTATTATTTTATTTTATATTTTTATTAAACCTCATCTGAGGATATTTTCCCCATTGATTTTTAGAGAGAGTGGAAAGGAGTGGGAGGGGGAGAGAAAAAGATGTGAGGCCGCTGCCAGTGTGGCCTGGGTTCAAAGACCTGGAGAAAGGGCTGATACACATATTAATACACAAGACAAGAAATGTAAATTTGGAAATTATGGCAGAAGCCAGTTGTGAACTTGGTTCAAGGGACCAAGTTTCACTGAATCTTCTTCCCATCTGCCTTTTATTTACTAGAATACACAATTGCCTTTTAGGAATGCAAACAAACATATCAATGTTAATGTTTGGTAAACAGTAAAGAGATCATTAGGTTTGGGGGTTGCCTTCAGCTATTGAGTCAGCAGCAGGTAATAACAATGCAGACATTCAGCCCTGTGAATATCAAAACCCCATTCAGCCTTCTGATTGGACTTCTCTTTTTATATTAATTACTGTTGATCATGGCTTCTTGCAGAAAGAGAGAGAAACATAGATGTGAGAGAGACACATCGATTGGTTGTCTCCTGCATGTACCCCAACTAGGGCCAGGGACCAAACCTGCAACTCAGGTACCTACCCTTGACTGGAAATCGAAATGGAAACTCTTTGGTGTGCAGGTCAACACTCTAATCACTGCCCCATGCCAGCCAGGGCTATGTAATTGATTGTTTCAGATATTATATTTAGGTCTTTGATCCATTTTGAGTAATTTTTTTGTATGTAAGGACAAATAGTAATCTAGTTTCATTCCTTTGCATGTAGCTTTCCAAATTTCCTGGTACCATTTATTGAAGAAGATTTATTTTCTCCTTGTATGTCATTGGTTCATTCATCGAAAATTATTTGCCCATATACATGTCGCTTTATGTTTGGACTCTCAGTTCTGTTCCATT